>CAVMJV010000040.1:0-1200000 GCA_963681835.1 Meloidogyne enterolobii | reverse complement strand
AATTCAATCAAAAATTTGCTAAATTTCTGACCGTTTAAATTGAAGGCCAGGGAAAAATTTTGGACAAAGGTTTGACATTTCTGGTAGATTCTCTGACTTTCCTAAAGATTTTCTCACAATAATATTTAATTTAATTAAAAATAAAAATTCACTTTAAAGTTGAGTATTTGTTGTCATTCAATTATTTATTGGTTTTGGAACTTTCGTATACGTTCTTTAACTGAAGAAGTTTTGATATTTTTGCGAACACTAATTCCTAATATTATTCAAAAATAGAATTGAAATTTTACATAACAAATATAAAAATTACAATTCATCAAGTTAAAAAATATTTATATAAATATTAATCATAATTAAAATATTTAAATATGGTAAATAATATTGTTTAATTTCCTTCATTATGGAGAATTTATTTTCTTTAATGTTTCTTTAATCTTTCCAAATTCTTTAGCATATGCTTTATTAAAGTCAGAACTGAAATAGTTAATTTTTAATCTAGAGATACATATGTAAACTCTATGGCGTTAAATCCCGATACCAATAATCATCTTTTTTTCTTTATAATATACACCCTATTCCTATATATTATTCAAACATATTGTCACCATTGCTACTTTTGTATTTACTCTTGGGATTGTTATTCTACATATTAGTATTTTTATTCTTTTGTTACATTTAGGGCATAACATTGTCTCCTATCTATATCCTATTTTGCAAAAATATTTTCTATTTTTACCTGCTTAGAAATAGAATAGGACCATTAGAAGCTGCAGATATATTAAGTATAATCCCAAAATAAACTCTTAAAAACCAAATATCATCTTCAGAAATCCCAAAAAATGGCCACAAAAGAGCTAATAGCATCATACTAAAATAACCGCCAATATTTACAAAAACTATTAAAGAAAGCGTTCGTAACAATTTACGCATCTTTTCATCTGGCAAATCTGATTGTAATAGATTTTAGTATTACCAGATTTTTATGTCTTTACCTCCTTTAATTTTTACCAAAATTCCAACAGCAATATGTAATATTATAGCAATTAACATTAATGGTAACAAAATAATTATCGAATCAAATGAATTTGGAGCACTAAAGCCAATAATTTCTCCGATAAAATTAGCTACTGGCCAATTTGGATATGCTTCTATTAAAGTATATTCCAAATGAACAATAACTATTCCAAAAATAACAATTATCAACAAATGTATTGAGATATAGAGAACAAAATTAAGGTTGATGTAACTGATAATATTTAGAAATTTTAAAAAACGATACTGAAAAATATTCTGAATGGAAATTTCTATGCTAAAATGGAGAGAAGTTCCAGTATTAGTTCTTTGTTCTTTGCCAGGATATGCAAAAGCTGTTATTCAAACTAGGGTATCTCCCCGAGCCTTCAGGGTCGGAAGTATTGGGGGATCGGGGTTTGCCGAGGAGGGGTGACGGGTTTCGAAATAGGGATTGACTTTTGGATAAGTTCGGGGTCGGATGTCAGGTTTCACTAGAAATTCTTTAATTAAAAGTTCAGCGATCAAAGGGATGAAATTTTAATTTTATCCTTTTTTTATTTTGGCGTTACGTTTCGGTTTCATGTAGATGACATTTCTAAGATAAATCAAAATTTAATTTATAAAAATTACAATATTGGAAAAGCGACAGCAAGAAATCGATCCAGACTTAATGATCCAAACATAAAAATAGATGCAAAAGCACCAAAGATTGGTATAGCCTGATATTTAAATGCCACAATTGCTGGTACAAAATTACTTCCTTTTATTGTAAAAATCAAAAAGAAGATATGCCCAATTTGATGTAAAATTTCACAAAATAAGTTGATAGCCAGTAAAATACTTGTTTTGCTTTTCATTGCCGTATATTTTCCCCTAAGATTTTATTTAATATTAAACAAAGAAATAATATTTTTTGGCTAAAATGTACATGTGATTTTTCGAATATAGCTTCTGATATCGATAATCGGAACTATAAAATAATTTCTTAAATTACCAATATTTCACAACTATATAACAAACACTTGAATTCATTGAAATTCCAAATAAAGAAATTAAGCCCAGAAAAAATGCCGGAAGAAAAATAGCAAACTGAAATCCCGAAGATGGATAAGCCATAAATATTCCCTTTAAAAAATTTATTTTCGATTTTTAATTATAATAAATTTACAGGTAATTTTAATGTTGTATTAGTTTCATTCATTTTAAAAAATTTTTTGAAAACCTTTTCCTTTGATTAAAAAAGATAAATGATTCATTTGACTATTACTATAATAAGAACAAATAATTTAATATAAAAATTAAATAATTAGTTAAATTTTTAACAAAATATTTAAATTTAGACGATTAGTGTCTGCTTCATAATTATAGCAGAATCACCTATTTTTTCCCGATAAGTAGTTCGAATTTTAGTACCATGAAATAAATGAGAATAAAAAGCTCTATTCACCTAAAATTATATTACACACCTAAAGTGACTTAGTTTACTTGTGCTAATAAAAATTATTAAAATAAAAATATATCTACTTTTTCTGAAAGAAAATTTTTTTGCTAAAAAATAAAAATAAAGGTAAAAATATATTATTTTTGCATTTTTAAAGAATTTCCTGCCATTTGATTTTTTAATTGAGATAAAAACATTTTTAAACAAATAATTAAAAAAAGTTTTTAATGCCAAAACATTTCTTTAAATAAAAAGACAAAAATATCAAGATTTTATTAAATATTTTGCTTTTATTAATAGGCTTTGAAGAAATTCCTTTTTTGTATTTGAATGCACGCATAAACTTTGACAGAAATTTGCACATATTTTTTTAGATAAATGGTAAAATAAATGAAATGTTAAATATGGAAACATAATTTTTTAAGTGTAATATATAATATCTAACTTATTTTATAATATAAAACATAATATCTAACTTATTTTCATAAAAGAGAATTTATATTTTTAAATATTCTTTAATCCTTCCAAATTCTTTAACATATATATACCTACCTTCTTAAAGTCAGAACTGAAATATTTATTTTTTAATCGAGAGTTAACTGAAGTATAACAAAGGTATAAAAATAGAATTATAACTGTACTCGTATATGAATTATTATTCACTAAGATTTTTGAATAAACAACATCCTATCTCTAAAATATTATCTTGCCATTTTAATCCTTAATTTTGAAATCCAACGTAAAATACGATCATTGAACAAAGGATAATTTTGAAATTAACTTAAGGATGAAAAAATATCTCATAATGAGGTTCACTAATAGGGGAAAAATAATTTAGATTTTAAAAAAATAATTTCGATTAAAAAACCATTTATTAAATATAAAAATTACATGTATTTTTTGTTCATTAGAAAAAATGAATAGTAGATGATTAAAATTGAGGATATGTGAAATTATTGGAATAAAGGATTAAATCTGAAGAACATATCTGAACTTAATCATTTGTTGTTCAACCTTTTGGACAAATATTGGGGAAGGTGGGAGGGGTGAAAATATAGAAGGGGAATGCTCAATGAAAAATGTTCTCATGTTTGCTAATATCAGGTGGGATAATCCTGTGTGATTTGAATGAATATCACCTAAAAACCTTCTTATATCTAATGATATCCCCTGAAATCTCTCTAATTCGCCATATCCTTATATACTTCCGAGTAGGACCGAAACATCACGTAGGACCTAGGATATTAGGCCCGACTTGATAAATTTAATTACAAAATATTTATGCTATTATATTGTAAATTAATTCTCTAAAGATTATTGAATAATAAAATTAAATAGCAGGACCCCGACGAACATCGAGCTGTACCCTTCCTCCGAAACCCGACATGCTCTCCCATAGAAATCCATATCCCGTTCGAGGCTACAATGATTAAAATTTTAAATTAATAAAAATTAAAAAAATAGTTAAATTATTTATTTAAACATTCTTTTAATTCTTTACTATCTCCTTCCAAATAAATAACTTCTACGTTTCTAGTTTTATTTAATAAAACAGAAGGTGTTTTGATTTTAATATTATGAACAAATTTATTTAAAATATTTCCATTATTTTTATTAAATTCTATTTGATTTATTAATTTATTTGCTTCAATTCCAACCCACCAATGTTGGATATAATGTCCACTAAAAATGAAAAAATTAAATTTTTAAATCAGGAAGGAAAGTCTATATCCAGATTTAGCTATTGGCTTAGAGCCGAATCCATTAGGCAAGAATAAGAGGATGAAGAATTGAATAATAATAGATTATGTGTTAGTCACCGCTCACTTCTTTACGTGATCTACATAGTACACCAATTCCTCCGATCGTTCAATAACTATAAGAGTGACTTTTCTCTCCAGCGATGTCATTGTTTGAGAAAAAGATGGACAGGTTTCATGTCGAAAAAATTCCGGGTTTCGGTAACTTGTGTTATTTCATTTAGTATGCATGTGGATAAGCTGGGTTGATGGCAAAGTTATTACGTAATTCTCAATCCTATCTCCGCCTTATTTATATCTATTTACCTATATTTTTCTTTAATTTCCTTTGGCAAACATGTTTCATGACTAGTTGCATGAGTATATTTTATTTGTTCTTGATTTTCTTCAACCGTAAAAATTAATTCTAAACGGATTCGACTCTCAATAAAACGACAATAATTTTCGCTTTCTTCAAACAGATTTTCTTTTTTGTTTAATAAATCTTCATCAAGACATAAAATGAGCAAAAAATGTTTATACTTAAATTTAGTTATTATTTTAAAATAATTTAAATCTTATTTTTTACCTTTATCAAAAAACTAGTACCACTTAACCAATCATTCCAAGCTTTTACAATTGCTTCATTTTCTCTATTATTATTTTTAATATTTTTAACTATAATATTTCCTAAAAGTTAGAATTAAATAATAAATTATTTTTATAAATACATTATTCTATATTTATTGACTCTAACGATGTGTCTTTCAAATTATGAAATGCTTTACTTAAAATAACGAATGTAAGATCCAGCTAATGATAAATTAAAAAATCAGCGAGTATTTAAGAGCAACATGGAGGATCGTTATCTCGAAGCATATCTATTTCGATAACCGAGATTTTTGTTTGAGATCTTAGTTTCTATTTTAAATTATATAAAAGAAAATGAAGACCATAATTTAGGGTTGTCGGTTCCAAACCAAGCTGAAAAATCCAATTTTTCTTCGGTTCGGTCCTGAACTGACAACCCTACTCTCATTGATACGCTGGCAGAGTAGAGAGTGCCTGGACTTAAATGCTTGTTTTATGTCCGACGGCCATAATTTCGCGAAATCTTACTACATAAACTAATAAAATAATACATATTTTGTTAAAATAAATAACCATTCTCAAATTCTTTTAAAATTATTTTTCTCGTAGAATAATTAACATTATATGAACAATTCTGTTCTGGATAACCAAGTGTTAACACAACCATTATTGGATTAGTATGTTTTTCTAATCTAATTCTTTCTTCATAACTATAATTAATATATTTTGAAAGATATTGGTTCTTTCTAAAATTAATTTCTGATTCTTCATTCCAACTCTGCGATTTTTGACTTAATTCTTCTAATTTGACTGGAAATTTCCAATCCCTAAAAAATTAAATATTTTATTTACTTAAAAATTATTAACCATTCACTAAATGTTTCCAAAAATTTTTGTAACAAATAAATTTGGGATGAATCAAAATAAAGTAGAACAATCTTAAGAATAAGCAAATTCAAAGTTGCTCCATTTAGAAAACCAAATTGATTATTATAAATAAAATGATCTGAAATTTTTTTGTTTAATCTTCCTAAATAAAATATACATAATTAGTAATTTGTAGGTATGTATAATGAAATAATATTTCTAGAATAATTGATAAGCTAACTTTATTGAGTAGGACGGGTATTAAATTTTAGTTTCCTTATGCCTGGGTTAAAAGGTAGGGGGACTGATAAATCCCCGGATATTTGGATATGATCCTTAATTACCGGATATCAGCACTTTTTGTATCCACATATTCAGATTGCGAATAAGTGGTGGAAAAGGTGAGACATGTTGATGAAAAGATACGATCCTTGGAAGCGGATATACAAACCAGTGAAGGGATGTGTTACCCTAACCTGTTCTTTTATCTATCCAATACCCTAAACACGAAAAGATAAATTTTCAAGACCCCGACCGACATTATTCTCAACCCGTCCCATCACGGATACCTATCAAATTAAATTCATTTTAAAAATTTACTTTTAGCCCACAATTTCAAAATTTTTGTTAGAAATATGAACTTATTCAGATTTCCACCTTTATCAATAATATTTTTAATAATTTTATTTGAATTATATGAAGCTAATGTTAATATTTCTCCATGTATTTCTTTAATTTTATTTTCATTAATTTCTAAATCTTGTAATTCTTCCAATTTTTCAATTATTTTTTCAATTTCAAAATTATTTTGTTGAATAAATTTATTTAATTTTATTGATATTATATCTTTTAATATAACAAATGATATATCAAATTTAATTTTAAATAAAATAAATTCGATTATTTTAATACGCGTGTGAGTGTTTTTACGAAGCTGATGAATCGGTGCTTCCTAAATAAGTTAATTTTATTTAAATATTTAATTATTAAAAAAATAGAAGATCATCGTTTTTCTGTTTTAAGTCACCTCTGATTTTAGATGGTTGACACCCTTTCTAATGAAGTTTCTTTTTGGCGATGGTGAAAAATATAGCCCACATTATAAATCTTTTATTAATAAAGAGTGAGCCCCCTCCTTTGTGTATAGAGTTGCCGTTTTCAAGTTGGCCCGACGGTTTGAGTCGGTTCGACTATTTCTGGCCAAATATCTTAGGTCCATTTTAGCAACCCTAATTGGGAATGTTTCGAAATTAAGTCTCTATGTATTATAGCACAATCTATATTAATTCTCATATTTTAGAATTCAATATGGCTATGAAATAAATGTCTAGGGGACTAAAACAAAAAAAAGTTTAATTTATTTACATTGTATAGAGAACAAAAAAGAGATATTTCCAAAAGTTCAATTTTTTCAAGATTTTTACATTCATCAATGTTTGTATTACCAATAAACTGATTTAATTCATTTACTTTACAACCATCGTCTTTGTTTTTATTTAAAACAACAATTCCGTCAACATCAGATTCAACAATATCTGTATTTAATAATTTCGAGCCACTCAACAAAAATTCAATGTCTATACAATCATAAACATCTTTGGCCCATTCAGAAATAATTGACTTTAAATAATTCATAGCAGAATTATATGAATCCGATTCAGAGTTAATTTCAAACTTTTCCTTGATTACTTGGGCAAGCTTAAATTTAAAATTAGTTATAATTAGCTACCACGTAATGAGACGATTTTATTGATACCGACTTTAGTAGCCGACTTTATTCCTTTAACCTACTCAATCAACGAAAAAATACACAAATGAATAACGTGGGTACACCTCGATTTACCGCGAGCCAAATTATAACTTCGTTCAAAATTGTCGAATCCGGGAGGCACTAGAATAGTTTGATTCACCTCGTTGTGCCGCATTGAATCCCGAATTCTACAATTTTGAACGAAGTTATGGTTAATTAATATATGTATTTCAATCTTTCAATGTAGAGATTATTCGAAGGAGAGAAAAATATTCGAGTGAGGCAATCTAGGCAGAGTATTATAAATGAAATAAACTTACAGAACTTTCGGCAATATTTTTCTGATCAAAACTAATTGGTAATTCTACAAATGTTTTAAATTCCATTACAAAATGTTCATCTTGAATAATTTTTTTGAAAATTTTATTTAAAAATATATTACCGTATTTAATCATATAATTATTTTTGGGTAATCTCCGTAAAAGCGTATAATTATTTGAGTTTTTGAAAGGTTAATTATAGGAATTTTTCAAGGAAATTATTTTTAAAACTCCTTATTAGGGAGATAATTATTATTTGAGGATAAATAATTAACCGAATAAATACAGTAATATACTATACTCACATGTTAACAGTTTTTGTTTTAATTTCAATTTATAATTTTGTAAAAATACTTCAAATTCATGGCCACTAATATTACCCAGTAGTGATACCAAAATATTTTTTTGATAAATACTGTTTATTTTATTCAATTTTTGATTTATAATCGAACTGGCCAATCTTAATTTTAAAATTGTTTAGATTCCTCAACTACTTCCCGCTCTATGTATTACTAAGGGAAGGTTAAAAAGGGAGGATTAAAAAATCTACTGGACTCAGTATTAAGTTTGTTAGATGCGGATTTCCGGATCCGAAAAAGGCCGGATATCCGGAAATTTTCGGTTCGGATTTTGGATCCGGATATACGGCGATATGCAACTATCGGACAACCTTACTGGATAAAAAATAAAGTTAATTTAAAAAAATATGTTAAGAGACGGAGTTTCTGAAGTTATAGGTATGCAACCCGATCATACAAACTTGAATTTATTTTTAATGGTCTAGAAGAAAGCTATATCTTTCTTTTTAAGCTTGAATTTAATTATTTTTTATATAATTAATTACAAGCTAAAATCCTCCAAATAGCTCTATAAAACCTCTACAAACCTATGTCGATGAAGCATGCTTTTTACAGGAATCATATCATTATAATTAATATCTCCTTCATTCTCACTTTTTATCATAATCCATTCATCAGTAATTATTGTAAATTCTCTTAACAAATTAAGCAATTTATTTTCCAAATTATTTTTATTTCCGAGAATGAAATTTTCATCTAATATTTTGTCAAATTCTTGCTCTAATTTATCAAATGATTCTAATGAATTAAATCCATAAGAATTTTTGTTATCAATTTGAACTAAAAATAAAATTACTTATGTATACTGCATCAGAAAGGAAAACACCAGTGGTGGAGTTAGCCTCGATCTCGTGAAATCTCGTATTTTTTGAACGATCTCGTATCTCCCGAATCTCGTGTCTCGTATTTTAGTGAACTAGCGTCACCCCTGATATCTTCAATAATATCCTTATATTTATGCTATTTTTTTTAAAACTTTAAAAAAATTTAAAAAATTTTAACCTAGAAAATTTTAAAAAGCGAATATCAAAAAGCAAAGGCTAAATACCAAAGGCGAAATTCAGCAAAAGCGAGACGAAATGAGCAACGGCACAGGCCCTTATCTTTTTTCAGTGCCATGAAATAAAACTTTTTAATATTTAATCAAAGGAATATATTATCTCTCAAAATATACTATTACCTTCAACACTTCCTATACTAATTGAAGTTATAGATTTCAGTTTTATTTTTTCAATGTATTCAATTCTATTTTTGATTTCTTCAACAAAAACTCCAACATTTAACAATTCAAGTATTCTTTCCTTATCTTGCTTATTTGAATTATTTAATTTAATATATAATTCGTCTAATTTTTTAGTATTCAAAAAAATTTTTGGATAAAATGGTGTTAAATCATTTTTTACTTCTTCATCCTTGAAAATCTCCTTTTGCTTCCCCTCATCAATTTTTACTTCCTCATCCTCGAAAACCTCATTTTTCTTGCCATCCTCAATTTTTAATTCTTTTTCCTCAAAATTTAATTTATTTTTTCCCCTCTTTCCTTCAAAAAAATATTCACGATGATCTAACTTTAAATGATTATTCCAAGCATGATCTATTGGAAAAACATTAAATTCTTCATCATCTTCGTCCTCTTCCTCTGATATTTTTTGTTTTTCTTCTTGTTTATTCCTCTTCTCTTCCTTTTCTTTTATTCTTCTTCGTTTCATTTCATTCCTACCCAAATTTATCTTCCAATCTTCTTCTATCTCTTCATCATTTTTAAATGAAGTATTCTTCTCCCTCATTATTTTTTCAACCACTCCTTCTAAATTTAAAATATATTTAATTTCTTCCAGCTTTTTATCTTCGTCAAATATATTTTTATTATTTTCCTCTTCAGTTTCTTCAATTATTTTATTTTTGCCTTTAAATATTTGCTCAGTTTTATTTTGTTTATTTTTATTATTTTTGGATGAATTTCTATTTTTAATAGATTTATTTTTCTTTCCTTTATCTAACAATTTTATTTCATTTAAAATCTTTTCAATCTCCTTCATTTCAGCTAAATAATGAAAATTTTAAATTTTAAATATAAATGTGAAATTATTTCTCAGATATCCCTCCAAATCCTTTGGTATTTCTGAAAATCCTCTGATATCCTCTAATGCATTCAAATCCATTGATATCGTTCTAAATCCTCTAGAACTTCCACATTTGCTGAAACTACTCTGAACAACTTCCATTGAGTCTACTTCCTCCATGCTCGGGTCAGCTTCCCTATTTACGGGTCAACTTCCCTTTCCCCGTGTTCGGAACAACTTCACCCATATTCTTGTTAACTTCCCTCGTTTCGGGTCAACTTCATCGATATTTGTAGAAGCGGGCATCTCCTAGCCTATCGTCTTGGAGAGGCCATCCTAATATATCTTATTTTATATAATTATCCTTACAATCTTTGTTATTTACTCCTTTTTCTATTTTTAACTTCAATTGTCTTCTTTCCTGTTTTTCTTTTTGAATTTCCTTTTTTATATATTCGTCAATTGGTGATTTTGAAGCAAATATTTCTTCTAATCTATCTAACAACTTTGGCTTTTTGTTTTTGTAATCTTAAAAATTAATTAAAACAAATAATAAAAAATCCCCTAGAAAATTGAAATTTTTAGGTAAATTTTGAAATTTTAACGATTTTTCGCCCTAATCCTAGTTTACTAGGTTTTTCAAAAGCTTATATTAAATTAAAAAATGTATCCAAAAGTAACATATTATACTCGAATGAATGTTTATACAGGGTGCCAAGAAATGTTTAGAACACATTATTTATAGCATAACTTATTTAAAGTTGGAAAGTTGATAGCTATATGTTGATAGTTATTAAAATAACAATAACTAAAAGTTTATAGTTGAAAAGTTGCTATTGGAAAGTTAATAGTTGATATTTAATAAAAGAACTGTCAACTAAATAGTTGATAGTTTCTCGAACAATTATCAACTAAAAGGTGATAGTTGAAAAGTTGATATCATTTAGTGTGTTGACATTGATACTAAATAGAAGATATGGACTAGATCTGTATAGTAATGAGGGAGTTGTTAAGTATGAGTTATTTTTAATTATAAGTCTTTGTAGTGATTTAGAATTTGGTTAGTGGAAGGGGCTTGCCAGAAGGACGACTCCCTCCTCTAGTAGTTAATAAATCAAAAATTAACAAAATATGTATTATTTTTTACTTGTTTAAAAATTCTCCGATTTTCTCCGTTTTAGTATATAGCGACAATAAACAATTAGCTCTACATTATTCAAATGTGGTGTATGCCGACACCGAGAAGGATTATCTTTTGAATAGTTTAGCCGTAAATATATTTATTTGGCATAGACATATGGATGATATTCTTAATAATAATGTTAGAGATTGGCTTAAAACAGATATAACAAAAAAATTGAGAAAATGGGCTGTTGATTTGTGGGAAAAATGGCAAGATATATTTGATCAACTATATTGTTTAGTGTTAGTTAATGATATATTTGGGTTAACTATATTGCATAGAAAATTTTTTATTTTCTATACACGCATGGTTTCATCTATTGAAGAGTTGAAATTAAAAGAAGTTGCAAATAAATACAACAATGAGATGCTCGGACAGGAGTTTTTCTATATTGAAATACAGGTTTTAAATTTAAGTAAATCCTACACTAAATAAATCCTACACTCGAAAATTAAAGAAAAGTAGCCTCGAAAGTCGAAAATCGAAAAAATAAAACCTGGAAAATTTATAAAGTTATTTGGTGTGTATGATAGGGCTCAGTTAGCCTTTAAGATGGGAAGCTTATTGTTAAAGGAAAAAATATTAAAAAGTCTGGATCCAGGGCCTGTGGTTTTGGAGCCGATCATAGATCTCCAGGATTTGGAGAGATATAGAAATTAAGTGGATATCGTGTGATATGCGGTATAAAGGAATTTCCCTTAATCAAAATGAAAATGAGCCTAACTTATTTTTATCTTTATCATATTATTTTTATATTATTTATATCATAATTTAACTCGTAAAATAAAACATATTTATATAATGAATTGTAAAAGACAGAACCGAGAGTATTTTTAATTAAAATTAATTTCAAATAATCAAAAATAATTTTTAGAAACTATGGAATAAGGCAAAGAAAAATCTTTTCCGCTACAATGATGATAATTTGATAATAATTGATCAAAGAATCTTAATTTCATTTATAGCAAGAAAAATGTTATTTTTTCTTGAATTAATTGAAAGTGGAGATTTGGATAAAAATTTTAAAACAAAATTTTTCAAAGGTATTTTCGGCTTTTGAAAAACCTAGTAAACTAGGATTAGGGCGAAAAATCGTTAAAATTTCAAAATTTACCTAAAAATTTCAATTTTCTAGGGGATTTTTTATTATTTGTTTTAATTAATTTTTAAGATTACAAAAACAAAAAGCCAAAGTTGTTAGATAGATTAGAAGAAATATTTGCTTCAAAATCACCAATTGACGAATATATAAAAAAGGAAATTCAAAAAGAAAAACAGGAAAGAAGACAATTGAAGTTAAAAATAGAAAAAGGAGTAAATAACAAAGATTGTAAGGATAATTATATAAAATAAGATATATTAGGATGGCCTCTCCAAGACGATAGGCTAGGAGATGCCCGCTTCTACAAATATCGATGAAGTTGACCCGAAACGAGGGAAGTTAACAAGAATATGGGTGAAGTTGTTCCGAACACGGGGAAAGGGAAGTTGACCCGTAAATAGGGAAGCTGACCCGAGCATGGAGGAAGTAGACTCAATGGAAGTTGTTCAGAGTAGTTTCAGCAAATGTGGAAGTTCTAGAGGATTTAGAACGATATCAATGGATTTGAATGCATTAGAGGATATCAGAGGATTTTCAGAAATACCAAAGGATTTGGAGGGATATCTGAGAAATAATTTCACATTTATATTTAAAATTTAAAATTTTCATTATTTAGCTGAAATGAAGGAGATTGAAAAGATTTTAAATGAAATAAAATTGTTAGATAAAGGAAAGAAAAATAAATCTATTAAAAATAGAAATTCATCCAAAAATAATAAAAATAAACAAAATAAAACTGAGCAAATATTTAAAGGCAAAAATAAAATAATTGAAGAAACTGAAGAGGAAAATAATAAAAATATATTTGACGAAGATAAAAAGCTGGAAGAAATTAAATATATTTTAAATTTAGAAGGAGTGGTTGAAAAAATAATGAGGGAGAAGAATACTTCATTTAAAAATGATGAAGAGATAGAAGAAGATTGGAAGATAAATTTGGGTAGGAATGAAATGAAACGAAGAAGAATAAAAGAAAAGGAAGAGAAGAGGAATAAACAAGAAGAAAAACAAAAAATATCAGAGGAAGAGGACGAAGATGATGAAGAATTTAATGTTTTTCCAATAGATCATGCTTGGAATAATCATTTAAAGTTAGATCATCGTGAATATTTTTTTGAAGGAAAGAGGGGAAAAAATAAATTAAATTTTGAGGAAAAAGAATTAAAAATTGAGGATGGCAAGAAAAATGAGGTTTTCGAGGATGAGGAAGTAAAAATTGATGAGGGGAAGCAAAAGGAGATTTTCAAGGATGAAGAAGTAAAAAATGATTTAACACCATTTTATACAAAAATTTTTTTGAATACTAAAAAATTAGACGAATTATATATTAAATTAAATAATTCAAATAAGCAAGATAAGGAAAGAATACTTGAATTGTTAAATGTTGGAGTTTTTGTTGAAGAAATCAAAAATAGAATTGAATACATTGAAAAAATAAAACTGAAATCTATAACTTCAATTAGTATAGGAAGTGTTGAAGGTAATAGTATATTTTGAGAGATAATATATTCCTTTGATTAAATATTAAAAAGTTTTATTTCATGGCACTGAAAAAAGATAAGGGCCTGTGCCGTTGCTCATTTCGTCTCGCTTTTGCTGAATTTCGCCTTTGGTATTTAGCCTTTGCTTTTTGATATTCGCTTTTTAAAATTTTCTAGGTTAAAATTTTTTAAATTTTTTTAAAGTTTTAAAAAAAATAGCATAAATATAAGGATATTATTGAAGATATCAGGGGTGACGCTAGTTCACTAAAATACGAGACACGAGATTCGGGAGATACGAGATCGTTCAAAAAATACGAGATTTCACGAGATCGAGGCTAACTCCACCACTGGTGTTTTCCTTTCTGATGCAGTATACATAAGTAATTTTATTTTTAGTTCAAATTGATAACAAAAATTCTTATGGATTTAATTCATTAGAATCATTTGATAAATTAGAGCAAGAATTTGACAAAATATTAGATGAAAATTTCATTCTCGGAAATAAAAATAATTTGGAAAATAAATTGCTTAATTTGTTAAGAGAATTTACAATAATTACTGATGAATGGATTATGATAAAAAGTGAGAATGAAGGAGATATTAATTATAATGATATGATTCCTGTAAAAAGCATGCTTCATCGACATAGGTTTGTAGAGGTTTTATAGAGCTATTTGGAGGATTTTAGCTTGTAATTAATTATATAAAAAATAATTAAATTCAAGCTTAAAAAGAAAGATATAGCTTTCTTCTAGACCATTAAAAATAAATTCAAGTTTGTATGATCGGGTTGCATACCTATAACTTCAGAAACTCCGTCTCTTAACATATTTTTTTAAATTAACTTTATTTTTTATCCAGTAAGGTTGTCCGATAGTTGCATATCGCCGTATATCCGGATCCAAAATCCGAACCGAAAATTTCCGGATATCCGGCCTTTTTCGGATCCGGAAATCCGCATCTAACAAACTTAATACTGAGTCCAGTAGATTTTTTAATCCTCCCTTTTTAACCTTCCCTTAGTAATACATAGAGCGGGAAGTAGTTGAGGAATCTAAACAATTTTAAAATTAAGATTGGCCAGTTCGATTATAAATCAAAAATTGAATAAAATAAACAGTATTTATCAAAAAAATATTTTGGTATCACTACTGGGTAATATTAGTGGCCATGAATTTGAAGTATTTTTACAAAATTATAAATTGAAATTAAAACAAAAACTGTTAACATGTGAGTATAGTATATTACTGTATTTATTCGGTTAATTATTTATCCTCAAATAATAATTATCTCCCTAATAAGGAGTTCTAAAAATAATTTCCTTGAAAAATTCCTATAATTAACCTTTCAAAAACTCAAATAATTATACGCTTTTACGGAGATTACCCAAAAATAATTATATGATTAAATACGGTAATATATTTTTAAATAAAATTTTCAAAAAAATTATTCAAGATGAACATTTTGTAATGGAATTTAAAACATTTGTAGAATTACCAATTAGTTTTGATCAGAAAAATATTGCCGAAAGTTCTGTAAGTTTATTTCATTTATAATACTCTGCCTAGATTGCCTCACTCGAATATTTTTCTCTCCTTCGAATAATCTCTACATTGAAAGATTGAAATACATATATTAATTAACCATAACTTCGTTCAAAATTGTAGAATTCGGGATTCAATGCGGCACAACGAGGTGAATCAAACTATTCTAGTGCCTCCCGGATTCGACAATTTTGAACGAAGTTATAATTTGGCTCGCGGTAAATCGAGGTGTACCCACGTTATTCATTTGTGTATTTTTTCGTTGATTGAGTAGGTTAAAGGAATAAAGTCGGCTACTAAAGTCGGTATCAATAAAATCGTCTCATTACGTGGTAGCTAATTATAACTAATTTTAAATTTAAGCTTGCCCAAGTAATCAAGGAAAAGTTTGAAATTAACTCTGAATCGGATTCATATAATTCTGCTATGAATTATTTAAAGTCAATTATTTCTGAATGGGCCAAAGATGTTTATGATTGTATAGACATTGAATTTTTGTTGAGTGGCTCGAAATTATTAAATACAGATATTGTTGAATCTGATGTTGACGGAATTGTTGTTTTAAATAAAAACAAAGACGATGGTTGTAAAGTAAATGAATTAAATCAGTTTATTGGTAATACAAACATTGATGAATGTAAAAATCTTGAAAAAATTGAACTTTTGGAAATATCTCTTTTTTGTTCTCTATACAATGTAAATAAATTAAACTTTTTTTTGTTTTAGTCCCCTAGACATTTATTTCATAGCCATATTGAATTCTAAAATATGAGAATTAATATAGATTGTGCTATAATACATAGAGACTTAATTTCGGTTACATTTAGGGCATAACATTGTCTCCTATCTATATCCTATTTTGCAAAAATATTTTCTATTTTTACCTGCTTAGAAATAGAATAGGACCATTAGAAGCTGCAGATATATTAAGTATAATCCCAAAATAAACTCTTAAAAACCAAATATCATCTTCAGAAATCCCAAAAAATGGCCACAAAAGAGCTAATAGCATCATACTAAAATAACCGCCAATATTTACAAAAACTATTAAAGAAAGCGTTCGTAACAATTTACGCATCTTTTCATCTGGCAAATCTGATTGTAATAGATTTTAGTATTACCAGATTTTTATGTCTTTACCTCCTTTAATTTTTACCAAAATTCCAACAGCAATATGTAATATTATAGCAATTAACATTAATGGTAACAAAATAATTATCGAATCAAATGAATTTGGAGCACTAAAGCCAATAATTTCTCCGATAAAATTAGCTACTGGCCAATTTGGATATGCTTCTATTAAAGTATATTCCAAATGAACAATAACTATTCCAAAAATAACAATTATCAACAAATGTATTGAGATATAGAGAACAAAATTAAGGTTGATGTAACTGATAATATTTAGAAATTTTAAAAAACGATACTGAAAAATATTCTGAATGGAAATTTCTATGCTAAAATGGAGAGAAGTTCCAGTATTAGTTCTTTGTTCTTTGCCAGGATATGCAAAAGCTGTTATTCAAACTAGGGTATCTCCCCGAGCCTTCAGGGTCGGAAGTATTGGGGGATCGGGGTTTGCCGAGGAGGGGTGACGGGTTTCGAAATAGGGATTGACTTTTGGATAAGTTCGGGGTCGGATGTCAGGTTTCACTAGAAATTCTTTAATTAAAAGTTCAGCGATCAAAGGGATGAAATTTTAATTTTATCCTTTTTTTATTTTGGCGTTACGTTTCGGTTTCATGTAGATGACATTTCTAAGATAAATCAAAATTTAATTTATAAAAATTACAATATTGGAAAAGCGACAGCAAGAAATCGATCCAGACTTAATGATCCAAACATAAAAATAGATGCAAAAGCACCAAAGATTGGTATAGCCTGATATTTAAATGCCACAATTGCTGGTACAAAATTACTTCCTTTTATTGTAAAAATCAAAAAGAAGATATGCCCAATTTGATGTAAAATTTCACAAAATAAGTTGATAGCCAGTAAAATACTTGTTTTGCTTTTCATTGCCGTATATTTTCCCCTAAGATTTTATTTAATATTAAACAAAGAAATAATATTTTTTGGCTAAAATGTACATGTGATTTTTCGAATATAGCTTCTGATATCGATAATCGGAACTATAAAATAATTTCTTAAATTACCAATATTTCACAACTATATAACAAACACTTGAATTCATTGAAATTCCAAATAAAGAAATTAAGCCCAGAAAAAATGCCGGAAGAAAAATAGCAAACTGAAATCCCGAAGATGGATAAGCCATAAATATTCCCTTTAAAAAATTTATTTTCGATTTTTAATTATAATAAATTTACAGGTAATTTTAATGTTGTATTAGTTTCATTCATTTTAAAAAATTTTTTGAAAACCTTTTCCTTTGATTAAAAAAGATAAATGATTCATTTGACTATTACTATAATAAGAACAAATAATTTAATATAAAAATTAAATAATTAGTTAAATTTTTAACAAAATATTTAAATTTAGACGATTAGTGTCTGCTTCATAATTATAGCAGAATCACCTATTTTTTCCCGATAAGTAGTTCGAATTTTAGTACCATGAAATAAATGAGAATAAAAAGCTCTATTCACCTAAAATTATATTACACACCTAAAGTGACTTAGTTTACTTGTGCTAATAAAAATTATTAAAATAAAAATATATCTACTTTTTCTGAAAGAAAATTTTTTTGCTAAAAAATAAAAATAAAGGTAAAAATATATTATTTTTGCATTTTTAAAGAATTTCCTGCCATTTGATTTTTTAATTGAGATAAAAACATTTTTAAACAAATAATTAAAAAAAGTTTTTAATGCCAAAACATTTCTTTAAATAAAAAGACAAAAATATCAAGATTTTATTAAATATTTTGCTTTTATTAATAGGCTTTGAAGAAATTCCTTTTTTGTATTTGAATGCACGCATAAACTTTGACAGAAATTTGCACATATTTTTTTAGATAAATGGTAAAATAAATGAAATGTTAAATATGGAAACATAATTTTTTAAGTGTAATATATAATATCTAACTTATTTTATAATATAAAACATAATATCTAACTTATTTTCATAAAAGAGAATTTATATTTTTAAATATTCTTTAATCCTTCCAAATTCTTTAACATATATATACCTACCTTCTTAAAGTCAGAACTGAAATATTTATTTTTTAATCGAGAGTTAACTGAAGTATAACAAAGGTATAAAAATAGAATTATAACTGTACTCGTATATGAATTATTATTCACTAAGATTTTTGAATAAACAACATCCTATCTCTAAAATATTATCTTGCCATTTTAATCCTTAATTTTGAAATCCAACGTAAAATACGATCATTGAACAAAGGATAATTTTGAAATTAACTTAAGGATGAAAAAATATCTCATAATGAGGTTCACTAATAGGGGAAAAATAATTTAGATTTTAAAAAAATAATTTCGATTAAAAAACCATTTATTAAATATAAAAATTACATGTATTTTTTGTTCATTAGAAAAAATGAATAGTAGATGATTAAAATTGAGGATATGTGAAATTATTGGAATAAAGGATTAAATCTGAAGAACATATCTGAACTTAATCATTTGTTGTTCAACCTTTTGGACAAATATTGGGGAAGGTGGGAGGGGTGAAAATATAGAAGGGGAATGCTCAATGAAAAATGTTCTCATGTTTGCTAATATCAGGTGGGATAATCCTGTGTGATTTGAATGAATATCACCTAAAAACCTTCTTATATCTAATGATATCCCCTGAAATCTCTCTAATTCGCCATATCCTTATATACTTCCGAGTAGGACCGAAACATCACGTAGGACCTAGGATATTAGGCCCGACTTGATAAATTTAATTACAAAATATTTATGCTATTATATTGTAAATTAATTCTCTAAAGATTATTGAATAATAAAATTAAATAGCAGGACCCCGACGAACATCGAGCTGTACCCTTCCTCCGAAACCCGACATGCTCTCCCATAGAAATCCATATCCCGTTCGAGGCTACAATGATTAAAATTTTAAATTAATAAAAAATAAAAAAATAGTTAAATTATTTATTTAAACATTCTTTTAATTCTTTACTATCTCCTTCCAAATAAATAACTTCTACGTTTCTAGTTTTATTTAATAAAACAGAAGGTGTTTTGATTTTAATATTATGAACAAATTTATTTAAAATATTTCCATTATTTTTATTAAATTCTATTTGTTTTATAAATTTATTTGCTTCAATTCCAACCCACCAATGTTGGATATAATGTCCACTAAAAATGAAAAAATTAAATTTTTAAATCAGGAAGGAAAGTCTATATCCAGATTTAGCTATTGGCTTAGAGCCGAATCCATTAGGCAAGAATAAGAGGATGAAGAATTGAATAATAATAGATTATGTGTTAGTCACCGCTCACTTCTTTACGTGATCTACATAGTACACCAATTCCTCCGATCGTTCAATAACTATAAGAGTGACTTTTCTCTCCAGCGATGTCATTGTTTGAGAAAAAGATGGACAGGTTTCATGTCGAAAAAATTCCGGGTTTCGGTAACTTGTGTTATTTCATTTAGTATGCATGTGGATAAGCTGGGTTGATGGCAAAGTTATTACGTAATTCTCAATCCTATCTCCGCCTTATTTATATCTATTTACCTATATTTTTCTTTAATTTCCTTTGGCAAACATGTTTCATGACTAGTTGCATGAGTATATTTTATTTGTTCTTGATTTTCTTCAACCGTAAAAATTAATTCTAAACGGATTCGACTCTCAATAAAACGACAATAATTTTCGCTTTCTTCAAACAGATTTTCTTTTTTGTTTAATAAATCTTCATCAAGACATAAAATGAGCAAAAAATGTTTATACTTAAATTTAGTTATTATTTTAAAATAATTTAAATCTTATTTTTTACCTTTATCAAAAAACTAGTACCACTTAACCAATCATTCCAAGCTTTTACAATTGCTTCATTTTCTCTATTATTATTTTTAATATTTTTAACTATAATATTTCCTAAAAGTTAGAATTAAATAATAAATTATTTTTATAAATACATTATTCTATATTTATTGACTCTAACGATGTGTCTTTCAAATTATGAAATGCTTTACTTAAAATAACGAATGTAAGATCCAGCTAATGATAAATTAAAAAATCAGCGAGTATTTAAGAGCAACATGGAGGATCGTTATCTCGAAGCATATCTATTTCGATAACCGAGATTTTTGTTTGAGATCTTAGTTTCTATTTTAAATTATATAAAAGAAAATGAAGACCATAATTTAGGGTTGTCGGTTCCAAACCAAGCTGAAAAATCCAATTTTTCTTCGGTTCGGTCCTGAACTGACAACCCTACTCTCATTGATACGCTGGCAGAGTAGAGAGTGCCTGGACTTAAATGCTTGTTTTATGTCCGACGGCCATAATTTCGCGAAATCTTACTACATAAACTAATAAAATAATACATATTTTGTTAAAATAAATAACCATTCTCAAATTCTTTTAAAATTATTTTTCTCGTAGAATAATTAACATTATATGAACAATTCTGTTCTGGATAACCAAGTGTTAACACAACCATTATTGGATTAGTATGTTTTTCTAATCTAATTCTTTCTTCATAACTATAATTAATATATTTTGAAAGATATTGGTTCTTTCTAAAATTAATTTCTGATTCTTCATTCCAACTCTGCGATTTTTGACTTAATTCTTCTAATTTGACTGGAAATTTCCAATCCCTAAAAAATTAAATATTTTATTTACTTAAAAATTATTAACCATTCACTAAATGTTTCCAAAAATTTTTGTAACAAATAAATTTGGGATGAATCAAAATAAAGTAGAACAATCTTAAGAATAAGCAAATTCAAAGTTGCTCCATTTAGAAAACCAAATTGATTATTATAAATAAAATGATCTGAAATTTTTTTGTTTAATCTTCCTAAATAAAATATACATAATTAGTAATTTGTAGGTATGTATAATGAAATAATATTTCTAGAATAATTGATAAGCTAACTTTATTGAGTAGGACGGGTATTAAATTTTAGTTTCCTTATGCCTGGGTTAAAAGGTAGGGGGACTGATAAATCCCCGGATATTTGGATATGATCCTTAATTACCGGATATCAGCACTTTTTGTATCCACATATTCAGATTGCGAATAAGTGGTGGAAAAGGTGAGACATGTTGATGAAAAGATACGATCCTTGGAAGCGGATATACAAACCAGTGAAGGGATGTGTTACCCTAACCTGTTCTTTTATCTATCCAATACCCTAAACACGAAAAGATAAATTTTCAAGACCCCGACCGACATTATTCTCAACCCGTCCCATCACGGATACCTATCAAATTAAATTCATTTTAAAAATTTACTTTTAGCCCACAATTTCAAAATTTTTGTTAGAAATATGAACTTATTCAGATTTCCACCTTTATCAATAATATTTTTAATAATTTTATTTGAATTATATGAAGCTAATGTTAATATTTCTCCATGTATTTCTTTAATTTTATTTTCATTAATTTCTAAATCTTGTAATTCTTCCAATTTTTCAATTATTTTTTCAATTTCAAAATTATTTTGTTGAATAAATTTATTTAATTTTATTGATATTATATCTTTTAATATAACAAATGATATATCAAATTTAATTTTAAATAAAATAAATTCGATTATTTTAATACGCGTGTGAGTGTTTTTACGAAGCTGATGAATCGGTGCTTCCTAAATAAGTTAATTTTATTTAAATATTTAATTATTAAAAAAATAGAAGATCATCGTTTTTCTGTTTTAAGTCACCTCTGATTTTAGATGGTTGACACCCTTTCTAATGAAGTTTCTTTTTGGCGATGGTGAAAAATATAGCCCACATTATAAATCTTTTATTAATAAAGAGTGAGCCCCCTCCTTTGTGTATAGAGTTGCCGTTTTCAAGTTGGCCCGACGGTTTGAGTCGGTTCGACTATTTCTGGCCAAATATCTTAGGTCCATTTTAGCAACCCTAATTGGGAATGTTTCGAAATTAAGTCTCTATGTATTATAGCACAATCTATATTAATTCTCATATTTTAGAATTCAATATGGCTATGAAATAAATGTCTAGGGGACTAAAACAAAAAAAAGTTTAATTTATTTACATTGTATAGAGAACAAAAAAGAGATATTTCCAAAAGTTCAATTTTTTCAAGATTTTTACATTCATCAATGTTTGTATTACCAATAAACTGATTTAATTCATTTACTTTACAACCATCGTCTTTGTTTTTATTTAAAACAACAATTCCGTCAACATCAGATTCAACAATATCTGTATTTAATAATTTCGAGCCACTCAACAAAAATTCAATGTCTATACAATCATAAACATCTTTGGCCCATTCAGAAATAATTGACTTTAAATAATTCATAGCAGAATTATATGAATCCGATTCAGAGTTAATTTCAAACTTTTCCTTGATTACTTGGGCAAGCTTAAATTTAAAATTAGTTATAATTAGCTACCACGTAATGAGACGATTTTATTGATACCGACTTTAGTAGCCGACTTTATTCCTTTAACCTACTCAATCAACGAAAAAATACACAAATGAATAACGTGGGTACACCTCGATTTACCGCGAGCCAAATTATAACTTCGTTCAAAATTGTCGAATCCGGGAGGCACTAGAATAGTTTGATTCACCTCGTTGTGCCGCATTGAATCCCGAATTCTACAATTTTGAACGAAGTTATGGTTAATTAATATATGTATTTCAATCTTTCAATGTAGAGATTATTCGAAGGAGAGAAAAATATTCGAGTGAGGCAATCTAGGCAGAGTATTATAAATGAAATAAACTTACAGAACTTTCGGCAATATTTTTCTGATCAAAACTAATTGGTAATTCTACAAATGTTTTAAATTCCATTACAAAATGTTCATCTTGAATAATTTTTTTGAAAATTTTATTTAAAAATATATTACCGTATTTAATCATATAATTATTTTTGGGTAATCTCCGTAAAAGCGTATAATTATTTGAGTTTTTGAAAGGTTAATTATAGGAATTTTTCAAGGAAATTATTTTTAGAACTCCTTATTAGGGAGATAATTATTATTTGAGGATAAATAATTAACCGAATAAATACAGTAATATACTATACTCACATGTTAACAGTTTTTGTTTTAATTTCAATTTATAATTTTGTAAAAATACTTCAAATTCATGGCCACTAATATTACCCAGTAGTGATACCAAAATATTTTTTTGATAAATACTGTTTATTTTATTCAATTTTTGATTTATAATCGAACTGGCCAATCTTAATTTTAAAATTGTTTAGATTCCTCAACTACTTCCCGCTCTATGTATTACTAAGGGAAGGTTAAAAAGGGAGGATTAAAAAATCTACTGGACTCAGTATTAAGTTTGTTAGATGCGGATTTCCGGATCCGAAAAAGGCCGGATATCCGGAAATTTTCGGTTCGGATTTTGGATCCGGATATACGGCGATATGCAACTATCGGACAACCTTACTGGATAAAAAATAAAGTTAATTTAAAAAAATATGTTAAGAGACGGAGTTTCTGAAGTTATAGGTATGCAACCCGATCATACAAACTTGAATTTATTTTTAATGGTCTAGAAGAAAGCTATATCTTTCTTTTTAAGCTTGAATTTAATTATTTTTTATATAATTAATTACAAGCTAAAATCCTCCAAATAGCTCTATAAAACCTCTACAAACCTATGTCGATGAAGCATGCTTTTTACAGGAATCATATCATTATAATTAATATCTCCTTCATTCTCACTTTTTATCATAATCCATTCATCAGTAATTATTGTAAATTCTCTTAACAAATTAAGCAATTTATTTTCCAAATTATTTTTATTTCCGAGAATGAAATTTTCATCTAATATTTTGTCAAATTCTTGCTCTAATTTATCAAATGATTCTAATGAATTAAATCCATAAGAATTTTTGTTATCAATTTGAACTAAAAATAAAATTACTTATGTATACTGCATCAGAAAGGAAAACACCAGTGGTGGAGTTAGCCTCGATCTCGTGAAATCTCGTATTTTTTGAACGATCTCGTATCTCCCGAATCTCGTGTCTCGTATTTTAGTGAACTAGCGTCACCCCTGATATCTTCAATAATATCCTTATATTTATGCTATTTTTTTTAAAACTTTAAAAAAATTTAAAAAATTTTAACCTAGAAAATTTTAAAAAGCGAATATCAAAAAGCAAAGGCTAAATACCAAAGGCGAAATTCAGCAAAAGCGAGACGAAATGAGCAACGGCACAGGCCCTTATCTTTTTTCAGTGCCATGAAATAAAACTTTTTAATATTTAATCAAAGGAATATATTATCTCTCAAAATATACTATTACCTTCAACACTTCCTATACTAATTGAAGTTATAGATTTCAGTTTTATTTTTTCAATGTATTCAATTCTATTTTTGATTTCTTCAACAAAAACTCCAACATTTAACAATTCAAGTATTCTTTCCTTATCTTGCTTATTTGAATTATTTAATTTAATATATAATTCGTCTAATTTTTTAGTATTCAAAAAAATTTTTGGATAAAATGGTGTTAAATCATTTTTTACTTCTTCATCCTTGAAAATCTCCTTTTGCTTCCCCTCATCAATTTTTACTTCCTCATCCTCGAAAACCTCATTTTTCTTGCCATCCTCAATTTTTAATTCTTTTTCCTCAAAATTTAATTTATTTTTTCCCCTCTTTCCTTCAAAAAAATATTCACGATGATCTAACTTTAAATGATTATTCCAAGCATGATCTATTGGAAAAACATTAAATTCTTCATCATCTTCGTCCTCTTCCTCTGATATTTTTTGTTTTTCTTCTTGTTTATTCCTCTTCTCTTCCTTTTCTTTTATTCTTCTTCGTTTCATTTCATTCCTACCCAAATTTATCTTCCAATCTTCTTCTATCTCTTCATCATTTTTAAATGAAGTATTCTTCTCCCTCATTATTTTTTCAACCACTCCTTCTAAATTTAAAATATATTTAATTTCTTCCAGCTTTTTATCTTCGTCAAATATATTTTTATTATTTTCCTCTTCAGTTTCTTCAATTATTTTATTTTTGCCTTTAAATATTTGCTCAGTTTTATTTTGTTTATTTTTATTATTTTTGGATGAATTTCTATTTTTAATAGATTTATTTTTCTTTCCTTTATCTAACAATTTTATTTCATTTAAAATCTTTTCAATCTCCTTCATTTCAGCTAAATAATGAAAATTTTAAATTTTAAATATAAATGTGAAATTATTTCTCAGATATCCCTCCAAATCCTTTGGTATTTCTGAAAATCCTCTGATATCCTCTAATGCATTCAAATCCATTGATATCGTTCTAAATCCTCTAGAACTTCCACATTTGCTGAAACTACTCTGAACAACTTCCATTGAGTCTACTTCCTCCATGCTCGGGTCAGCTTCCCTATTTACGGGTCAACTTCCCTTTCCCCGTGTTCGGAACAACTTCACCCATATTCTTGTTAACTTCCCTCGTTTCGGGTCAACTTCATCGATATTTGTAGAAGCGGGCATCTCCTAGCCTATCGTCTTGGAGAGGCCATCCTAATATATCTTATTTTATATAATTATCCTTACAATCTTTGTTATTTACTCCTTTTTCTATTTTTAACTTCAATTGTCTTCTTTCCTGTTTTTCTTTTTGAATTTCCTTTTTTATATATTCGTCAATTGGTGATTTTGAAGCAAATATTTCTTCTAATCTATCTAACAACTTTGGCTTTTTGTTTTTGTAATCTTAAAAATTAATTAAAACAAATAATAAAAAATCCCCTAGAAAATTGAAATTTTTAGGTAAATTTTGAAATTTTAACGATTTTTCGCCCTAATCCTAGTTTACTAGGTTTTTCAAAAGCTTATATTAAATTAAAAAATGTATCCAAAAGTAACATATTATACTCGAATGAATGTTTATACAGGGTGCCAAGAAATGTTTAGAACACATTATTTATAGCATAACTTATTTAAAGTTGGAAAGTTGATAGCTATATGTTGATAGTTATTAAAATAACAATAACTAAAAGTTTATAGTTGAAAAGTTGCTATTGGAAAGTTAATAGTTGATATTTAATAAAAGAACTGTCAACTAAATAGTTGATAGTTTCTCGAACAATTATCAACTAAAAGGTGATAGTTGAAAAGTTGATATCATTTAGTGTGTTGACATTGATACTAAATAGAAGATATGGACTAGATCTGTATAGTAATGAGGGAGTTGTTAAGTATGAGTTATTTTTAATTATAAGTCTTTGTAGTGATTTAGAATTTGGTTAGTGGAAGGGGCTTGCCAGAAGGACGACTCCCTCCTCTAGTAGTTAATAAATCAAAAATTAACAAAATATGTATTATTTTTTACTTGTTTAAAAATTCTCCGATTTTCTCCGTTTTAGTATATAGCGACAATAAACAATTAGCTCTACATTATTCAAATGTGGTGTATGCCGACACCGAGAAGGATTATCTTTTGAATAGTTTAGCCGTAAATATATTTATTTGGCATAGACATATGGATGATATTCTTAATAATAATGTTAGAGATTGGCTTAAAACAGATATAACAAAAAAATTGAGAAAATGGGCTGTTGATTTGTGGGAAAAATGGCAAGATATATTTGATCAACTATATTGTTTAGTGTTAGTTAATGATATATTTGGGTTAACTATATTGCATAGAAAATTTTTTATTTTCTATACACGCATGGTTTCATCTATTGAAGAGTTGAAATTAAAAGAAGTTGCAAATAAATACAACAATGAGATGCTCGGACAGGAGTTTTTCTATATTGAAATACAGGTTTTAAATTTAAGTAAATCCTACACTAAATAAATCCTACACTCGAAAATTAAAGAAAAGTAGCCTCGAAAGTCGAAAATCGAAAAAATAAAACCTGGAAAATTTATAAAGTTATTTGGTGTGTATGATAGGGCTCAGTTAGCCTTTAAGATGGGAAGCTTATTGTTAAAGGAAAAAATATTAAAAAGTCTGGATCCAGGGCCTGTGGTTTTGGAGCCGATCATAGATCTCCAGGATTTGGAGAGATATAGAAATTAAGTGGATATCGTGTGATATGCGGTATAAAGGAATTTCCCTTAATCAAAATGAAAATGAGCCTAACTTATTTTTATCTTTATCATATTATTTTTATATTATTTATATCATAATTTAACTCGTAAAATAAAACATATTTATATAATGAATTGTAAAAGACAGAACCGAGAGTATTTTTAATTAAAATTAATTTCAAATAATCAAAAATAATTTTTAGAAACTATGGAATAAGGCAAAGAAAAATCTTTTCCGCTACAATGATGATAATTTGATAATAATTGATCAAAGAATCTTAATTTCATTTATAGCAAGAAAAATGTTATTTTTTCTTGAATTAATTGAAAGTGGAGATTTGGATAAAAATTTTAAAACAAAATTTTTCAAAGGTATTTTCGGCTTTTGAAAAACCTAGTAAACTAGGATTAGGGCGAAAAATCGTTAAAATTTCAAAATTTACCTAAAAATTTCAATTTTCTAGGGGATTTTTTATTATTTGTTTTAATTAATTTTTAAGATTACAAAAACAAAAAGCCAAAGTTGTTAGATAGATTAGAAGAAATATTTGCTTCAAAATCACCAATTGACGAATATATAAAAAAGGAAATTCAAAAAGAAAAACAGGAAAGAAGACAATTGAAGTTAAAAATAGAAAAAGGAGTAAATAACAAAGATTGTAAGGATAATTATATAAAATAAGATATATTAGGATGGCCTCTCCAAGACGATAGGCTAGGAGATGCCCGCTTCTACAAATATCGATGAAGTTGACCCGAAACGAGGGAAGTTAACAAGAATATGGGTGAAGTTGTTCCGAACACGGGGAAAGGGAAGTTGACCCGTAAATAGGGAAGCTGACCCGAGCATGGAGGAAGTAGACTCAATGGAAGTTGTTCAGAGTAGTTTCAGCAAATGTGGAAGTTCTAGAGGATTTAGAACGATATCAATGGATTTGAATGCATTAGAGGATATCAGAGGATTTTCAGAAATACCAAAGGATTTGGAGGGATATCTGAGAAATAATTTCACATTTATATTTAAAATTTAAAATTTTCATTATTTAGCTGAAATGAAGGAGATTGAAAAGATTTTAAATGAAATAAAATTGTTAGATAAAGGAAAGAAAAATAAATCTATTAAAAATAGAAATTCATCCAAAAATAATAAAAATAAACAAAATAAAACTGAGCAAATATTTAAAGGCAAAAATAAAATAATTGAAGAAACTGAAGAGGAAAATAATAAAAATATATTTGACGAAGATAAAAAGCTGGAAGAAATTAAATATATTTTAAATTTAGAAGGAGTGGTTGAAAAAATAATGAGGGAGAAGAATACTTCATTTAAAAATGATGAAGAGATAGAAGAAGATTGGAAGATAAATTTGGGTAGGAATGAAATGAAACGAAGAAGAATAAAAGAAAAGGAAGAGAAGAGGAATAAACAAGAAGAAAAACAAAAAATATCAGAGGAAGAGGACGAAGATGATGAAGAATTTAATGTTTTTCCAATAGATCATGCTTGGAATAATCATTTAAAGTTAGATCATCGTGAATATTTTTTTGAAGGAAAGAGGGGAAAAAATAAATTAAATTTTGAGGAAAAAGAATTAAAAATTGAGGATGGCAAGAAAAATGAGGTTTTCGAGGATGAGGAAGTAAAAATTGATGAGGGGAAGCAAAAGGAGATTTTCAAGGATGAAGAAGTAAAAAATGATTTAACACCATTTTATACAAAAATTTTTTTGAATACTAAAAAATTAGACGAATTATATATTAAATTAAATAATTCAAATAAGCAAGATAAGGAAAGAATACTTGAATTGTTAAATGTTGGAGTTTTTGTTGAAGAAATCAAAAATAGAATTGAATACATTGAAAAAATAAAACTGAAATCTATAACTTCAATTAGTATAGGAAGTGTTGAAGGTAATAGTATATTTTGAGAGATAATATATTCCTTTGATTAAATATTAAAAAGTTTTATTTCATGGCACTGAAAAAAGATAAGGGCCTGTGCCGTTGCTCATTTCGTCTCGCTTTTGCTGAATTTCGCCTTTGGTATTTAGCCTTTGCTTTTTGATATTCGCTTTTTAAAATTTTCTAGGTTAAAATTTTTTAAATTTTTTTAAAGTTTTAAAAAAAATAGCATAAATATAAGGATATTATTGAAGATATCAGGGGTGACGCTAGTTCACTAAAATACGAGACACGAGATTCGGGAGATACGAGATCGTTCAAAAAATACGAGATTTCACGAGATCGAGGCTAACTCCACCACTGGTGTTTTCCTTTCTGATGCAGTATACATAAGTAATTTTATTTTTAGTTCAAATTGATAACAAAAATTCTTATGGATTTAATTCATTAGAATCATTTGATAAATTAGAGCAAGAATTTGACAAAATATTAGATGAAAATTTCATTCTCGGAAATAAAAATAATTTGGAAAATAAATTGCTTAATTTGTTAAGAGAATTTACAATAATTACTGATGAATGGATTATGATAAAAAGTGAGAATGAAGGAGATATTAATTATAATGATATGATTCCTGTAAAAAGCATGCTTCATCGACATAGGTTTGTAGAGGTTTTATAGAGCTATTTGGAGGATTTTAGCTTGTAATTAATTATATAAAAAATAATTAAATTCAAGCTTAAAAAGAAAGATATAGCTTTCTTCTAGACCATTAAAAATAAATTCAAGTTTGTATGATCGGGTTGCATACCTATAACTTCAGAAACTCCGTCTCTTAACATATTTTTTTAAATTAACTTTATTTTTTATCCAGTAAGGTTGTCCGATAGTTGCATATCGCCGTATATCCGGATCCAAAATCCGAACCGAAAATTTCCGGATATCCGGCCTTTTTCGGATCCGGAAATCCGCATCTAACAAACTTAATACTGAGTCCAGTAGATTTTTTAATCCTCCCTTTTTAACCTTCCCTTAGTAATACATAGAGCGGGAAGTAGTTGAGGAATCTAAACAATTTTAAAATTAAGATTGGCCAGTTCGATTATAAATCAAAAATTGAATAAAATAAACAGTATTTATCAAAAAAATATTTTGGTATCACTACTGGGTAATATTAGTGGCCATGAATTTGAAGTATTTTTACAAAATTATAAATTGAAATTAAAACAAAAACTGTTAACATGTGAGTATAGTATATTACTGTATTTATTCGGTTAATTATTTATCCTCAAATAATAATTATCTCCCTAATAAGGAGTTCTAAAAATAATTTCCTTGAAAAATTCCTATAATTAACCTTTCAAAAACTCAAATAATTATACGCTTTTACGGAGATTACCCAAAAATAATTATATGATTAAATACGGTAATATATTTTTAAATAAAATTTTCAAAAAAATTATTCAAGATGAACATTTTGTAATGGAATTTAAAACATTTGTAGAATTACCAATTAGTTTTGATCAGAAAAATATTGCCGAAAGTTCTGTAAGTTTATTTCATTTATAATACTCTGCCTAGATTGCCTCACTCGAATATTTTTCTCTCCTTCGAATAATCTCTACATTGAAAGATTGAAATACATATATTAATTAACCATAACTTCGTTCAAAATTGTAGAATTCGGGATTCAATGCGGCACAACGAGGTGAATCAAACTATTCTAGTGCCTCCCGGATTCGACAATTTTGAACGAAGTTATAATTTGGCTCGCGGTAAATCGAGGTGTACCCACGTTATTCATTTGTGTATTTTTTCGTTGATTGAGTAGGTTAAAGGAATAAAGTCGGCTACTAAAGTCGGTATCAATAAAATCGTCTCATTACGTGGTAGCTAATTATAACTAATTTTAAATTTAAGCTTGCCCAAGTAATCAAGGAAAAGTTTGAAATTAACTCTGAATCGGATTCATATAATTCTGCTATGAATTATTTAAAGTCAATTATTTCTGAATGGGCCAAAGATGTTTATGATTGTATAGACATTGAATTTTTGTTGAGTGGCTCGAAATTATTAAATACAGATATTGTTGAATCTGATGTTGACGGAATTGTTGTTTTAAATAAAAACAAAGACGATGGTTGTAAAGTAAATGAATTAAATCAGTTTATTGGTAATACAAACATTGATGAATGTAAAAATCTTGAAAAAATTGAACTTTTGGAAATATCTCTTTTTTGTTCTCTATACAATGTAAATAAATTAAACTTTTTTTTGTTTTAGTCCCCTAGACATTTATTTCATAGCCATATTGAATTCTAAAATATGAGAATTAATATAGATTGTGCTATAATACATAGAGACTTAATTTCGAAACATTCCCAATTAGGGTTGCTAAAATGGACCTAAGATATTTGGCCAGAAATAGTCGAACCGACTCAAACCGTCGGGCCAACTTGAAAACGGCAACTCTATACACAAAGGAGGGGGCTCACTCTTTATTAATAAAAGATTTATAATGTGGGCTATATTTTTCACCATCGCCAAAAAGAAACTTCATTAGAAAGGGTGTCAACCATCTAAAATCAGAGGTGACTTAAAACAGAAAAACGATGATCTTCTATTTTTTTAATAATTAAATATTTAAATAAAATTAACTTATTTAGGAAGCACCGATTCATCAGCTTCGTAAAAACACTCACACGCGTATTAAAATAATCGAATTTATTTTATTTAAAATTAAATTTGATATATCATTTGTTATATTAAAAGATATAATATCAATAAAATTAAATAAATTTATTCAACAAAATAATTTTGAAATTGAAAAAATAATTGAAAAATTGGAAGAATTACAAGATTTAGAAATTAATGAAAATAAAATTAAAGAAATACATGGAGAAATATTAACATTAGCTTCATATAATTCAAATAAAATTATTAAAAATATTATTGATAAAGGTGGAAATCTGAATAAGTTCATATTTCTAACAAAAATTTTGAAATTGTGGGCTAAAAGTAAATTTTTAAAATGAATTTAATTTGATAGGTATCCGTGATGGGACGGGTTGAGAATAATGTCGGTCGGGGTCTTGAAAATTTATCTTTTCGTGTTTAGGGTATTGGATAGATAAAAGAACAGGTTAGGGTAACACATCCCTTCACTGGTTTGTATATCCGCTTCCAAGGATCGTATCTTTTCATCAACATGTCTCACCTTTTCCACCACTTATTCGCAATCTGAATATGTGGATACAAAAAGTGCTGATATCCGGTAATTAAGGATCATATCCAAATATCCGGGGATTTATCAGTCCCCCTACCTTTTAACCCAGGCATAAGGAAACTAAAATTTAATACCCGTCCTACTCAATAAAGTTAGCTTATCAATTATTCTAGAAATATTATTTCATTATACATACCTACAAATTACTAATTATGTATATTTTATTTAGGAAGATTAAACAAAAAAATTTCAGATCATTTTATTTATAATAATCAATTTGGTTTTCTAAATGGAGCAACTTTGAATTTGCTTATTCTTAAGATTGTTCTACTTTATTTTGATTCATCCCAAATTTATTTGTTACAAAAATTTTTGGAAACATTTAGTGAATGGTTAATAATTTTTAAGTAAATAAAATATTTAATTTTTTAGGGATTGGAAATTTCCAGTCAAATTAGAAGAATTAAGTCAAAAATCGCAGAGTTGGAATGAAGAATCAGAAATTAATTTTAGAAAGAACCAATATCTTTCAAAATATATTAATTATAGTTATGAAGAAAGAATTAGATTAGAAAAACATACTAATCCAATAATGGTTGTGTTAACACTTGGTTATCCAGAACAGAATTGTTCATATAATGTTAATTATTCTACGAGAAAAATAATTTTAAAAGAATTTGAGAATGGTTATTTATTTTAACAAAATATGTATTATTTTATTAGTTTATGTAGTAAGATTTCGCGAAATTATGGCCGTCGGACATAAAACAAGCATTTAAGTCCAGGCACTCTCTACTCTGCCAGCGTATCAATGAGAGTAGGGTTGTCAGTTCAGGACCGAACCGAAGAAAAATTGGATTTTTCAGCTTGGTTTGGAACCGACAACCCTAAATTATGGTCTTCATTTTCTTTTATATAATTTAAAATAGAAACTAAGATCTCAAACAAAAATCTCGGTTATCGAAATAGATATGCTTCGAGATAACGATCCTCCATGTTGCTCTTAAATACTCGCTGATTTTTTAATTTATCATTAGCTGGATCTTACATTCGTTATTTTAAGTAAAGCATTTCATAATTTGAAAGACACATCGTTAGAGTCAATAAATATAGAATAATGTATTTATAAAAATAATTTATTATTTAATTCTAACTTTTAGGAAATATTATAGTTAAAAATATTAAAAATAATAATAGAGAAAATGAAGCAATTGTAAAAGCTTGGAATGATTGGTTAAGTGGTACTAGTTTTTTGATAAAGGTAAAAAATAAGATTTAAATTATTTTAAAATAATAACTAAATTTAAGTATAAACATTTTTTGCTCATTTTATGTCTTGATGAAGATTTATTAAACAAAAAAGAAAATCTGTTTGAAGAAAGCGAAAATTATTGTCGTTTTATTGAGAGTCGAATCCGTTTAGAATTAATTTTTACGGTTGAAGAAAATCAAGAACAAATAAAATATACTCATGCAACTAGTCATGAAACATGTTTGCCAAAGGAAATTAAAGAAAAATATAGGTAAATAGATATAAATAAGGCGGAGATAGGATTGAGAATTACGTAATAACTTTGCCATCAACCCAGCTTATCCACATGCATACTAAATGAAATAACACAAGTTACCGAAACCCGGAATTTTTTCGACATGAAACCTGTCCATCTTTTTCTCAAACAATGACATCGCTGGAGAGAAAAGTCACTCTTATAGTTATTGAACGATCGGAGGAATTGGTGTACTATGTAGATCACGTAAAGAAGTGAGCGGTGACTAACACATAATCTATTATTATTCAATTCTTCATCCTCTTATTCTTGCCTAATGGATTCGGCTCTAAGCCAATAGCTAAATCTGGATATAGACTTTCCTTCCTGATTTAAAAATTTAATTTTTTCATTTTTAGTGGACATTATATCCAACATTGGTGGGTTGGAATTGAAGCAAATAAATTTATAAAACAAATAGAATTTAATAAAAATAATGGAAATATTTTAAATAAATTTGTTCATAATATTAAAATCAAAACACCTTCTGTTTTATTAAATAAAACTAGAAACGTAGAAGTTATTTATTTGGAAGGAGATAGTAAAGAATTAAAAGAATGTTTAAATAAATAATTTAACTATTTTTTTATTTTTTATTAATTTAAAATTTTAATCATTGTAGCCTCGAACGGGATATGGATTTCTATGGGAGAGCATGTCGGGTTTCGGAGGAAGGGTACAGCTCGATGTTCGTCGGGGTCCTGCTATTTAATTTTATTATTCAATAATCTTTAGAGAATTAATTTACAATATAATAGCATAAATATTTTGTAATTAAATTTATCAAGTCGGGCCTAATATCCTAGGTCCTACGTGATGTTTCGGTCCTACTCGGAAGTATATAAGGATATGGCGAATTAGAGAGATTTCAGGGGATATCATTAGATATAAGAAGGTTTTTAGGTGATATTCATTCAAATCACACAGGATTATCCCACCTGATATTAGCAAACATGAGAACATTTTTCATTGAGCATTCCCCTTCTATATTTTCACCCCTCCCACCTTCCCCAATATTTGTCCAAAAGGTTGAACAACAAATGATTAAGTTCAGATATGTTCTTCAGATTTAATCCTTTATTCCAATAATTTCACATATCCTCAATTTTAATCATCTACTATTCATTTTTTCTAATGAACAAAAAATACATGTAATTTTTATATTTAATAAATGGTTTTTTAATCGAAATTATTTTTTTAAAATCTAAATTATTTTTCCCCTATTAGTGAACCTCATTATGAGATATTTTTTCATCCTTAAGTTAATTTCAAAATTATCCTTTGTTCAATGATCGTATTTTACGTTGGATTTCAAAATTAAGGATTAAAATGGCAAGATAATATTTTAGAGATAGGATGTTGTTTATTCAAAAATCTTAGTGAATAATAATTCATATACGAGTACAGTTATAATTCTATTTTTATACCTTTGTTATACTTCAGTTAACTCTCGATTAAAAAATAAATATTTCAGTTCTGACTTTAAGAAGGTAGGTATATATATGTTAAAGAATTTGGAAGGATTAAAGAATATTTAAAAATATAAATTCTCTTTTATGAAAATAAGTTAGATATTATGTTTTATATTATAAAATAAGTTAGATATTATATATTACACTTAAAAAATTATGTTTCCATATTTAACATTTCATTTATTTTACCATTTATCTAAAAAAATATGTGCAAATTTCTGTCAAAGTTTATGCGTGCATTCAAATACAAAAAAGGAATTTCTTCAAAGCCTATTAATAAAAGCAAAATATTTAATAAAATCTTGATATTTTTGTCTTTTTATTTAAAGAAATGTTTTGGCATTAAAAACTTTTTTTAATTATTTGTTTAAAAATGTTTTTATCTCAATTAAAAAATCAAATGGCAGGAAATTCTTTAAAAATGCAAAAATAATATATTTTTACCTTTATTTTTATTTTTTAGCAAAAAAATTTTCTTTCAGAAAAAGTAGATATATTTTTATTTTAATAATTTTTATTAGCACAAGTAAACTAAGTCACTTTAGGTGTGTAATATAATTTTAGGTGAATAGAGCTTTTTATTCTCATTTATTTCATGGTACTAAAATTCGAACTACTTATCGGGAAAAAATAGGTGATTCTGCTATAATTATGAAGCAGACACTAATCGTCTAAATTTAAATATTTTGTTAAAAATTTAACTAATTATTTAATTTTTATATTAAATTATTTGTTCTTATTATAGTAATAGTCAAATGAATCATTTATCTTTTTTAATCAAAGGAAAAGGTTTTCAAAAAATTTTTTAAAATGAATGAAACTAATACAACATTAAAATTACCTGTAAATTTATTATAATTAAAAATCGAAAATAAATTTTTTAAAGGGAATATTTATGGCTTATCCATCTTCGGGATTTCAGTTTGCTATTTTTCTTCCGGCATTTTTTCTGGGCTTAATTTCTTTATTTGGAATTTCAATGAATTCAAGTGTTTGTTATATAGTTGTGAAATATTGGTAATTTAAGAAATTATTTTATAGTTCCGATTATCGATATCAGAAGCTATATTCGAAAAATCACATGTACATTTTAGCCAAAAAATATTATTTCTTTGTTTAATATTAAATAAAATCTTAGGGGAAAATATACGGCAATGAAAAGCAAAACAAGTATTTTACTGGCTATCAACTTATTTTGTGAAATTTTACATCAAATTGGGCATATCTTCTTTTTGATTTTTACAATAAAAGGAAGTAATTTTGTACCAGCAATTGTGGCATTTAAATATCAGGCTATACCAATCTTTGGTGCTTTTGCATCTATTTTTATGTTTGGATCATTAAGTCTGGATCGATTTCTTGCTGTCGCTTTTCCAATATTGTAATTTTTATAAATTAAATTTTGATTTATCTTAGAAATGTCATCTACATGAAACCGAAACGTAACGCCAAAATAAAAAAAGGATAAAATTAAAATTTCATCCCTTTGATCGCTGAACTTTTAATTAAAGAATTTCTAGTGAAACCTGACATCCGACCCCGAACTTATCCAAAAGTCAATCCCTATTTCGAAACCCGTCACCCCTCCTCGGCAAACCCCGATCCCCCAATACTTCCGACCCTGAAGGCTCGGGGAGATACCCTAGTTTGAATAACAGCTTTTGCATATCCTGGCAAAGAACAAAGAACTAATACTGGAACTTCTCTCCATTTTAGCATAGAAATTTCCATTCAGAATATTTTTCAGTATCGTTTTTTAAAATTTCTAAATATTATCAGTTACATCAACCTTAATTTTGTTCTCTATATCTCAATACATTTGTTGATAATTGTTATTTTTGGAATAGTTATTGTTCATTTGGAATATACTTTAATAGAAGCATATCCAAATTGGCCAGTAGCTAATTTTATCGGAGAAATTATTGGCTTTAGTGCTCCAAATTCATTTGATTCGATAATTATTTTGTTACCATTAATGTTAATTGCTATAATATTACATATTGCTGTTGGAATTTTGGTAAAAATTAAAGGAGGTAAAGACATAAAAATCTGGTAATACTAAAATCTATTACAATCAGATTTGCCAGATGAAAAGATGCGTAAATTGTTACGAACGCTTTCTTTAATAGTTTTTGTAAATATTGGCGGTTATTTTAGTATGATGCTATTAGCTCTTTTGTGGCCATTTTTTGGGATTTCTGAAGATGATATTTGGTTTTTAAGAGTTTATTTTGGGATTATACTTAATATATCTGCAGCTTCTAATGGTCCTATTCTATTTCTAAGCAGGTAAAAATAGAAAATATTTTTGCAAAATAGGATATAGATAGGAGACAATGTTATGCCCTAAATGTAACAAAAGAATAAAAATACTAATATGTAGAATAACAATCCCAAGAGTAAATACAAAAGTAGCAATGGTGACAATATGTTTGAATAATATATAGGAATAGGGTGTATATTATAAAGAAAAAAAGATGATTATTGGTATCGGGATTTAACGCCATAGAGTTTACATATGTATCTCTAGATTAAAAATTAACTATTTCAGTTCTGACTTTAATAAAGCATATGCTAAAGAATTTGGAAAGATTAAAGAAACATTAAAGAAAATAAATTCTCCATAATGAAGGAAATTAAACAATATTATTTACCATATTTAAATATTTTAATTATGATTAATATTTATATAAATATTTTTTAACTTGATGAATTGTAATTTTTATATTTGTTATGTAAAATTTCAATTCTATTTTTGAATAATATTAGGAATTAGTGTTCGCAAAAATATCAAAACTTCTTCAGTTAAAGAACGTATACGAAAGTTCCAAAACCAATAAATAATTGAATGACAACAAATACTCAACTTTAAAGTGAATTTTTATTTTTAATTAAATTAAATATTATTGTGAGAAAATCTTTAGGAAAGTCAGAGAATCTACCAGAAATGTCAAACCTTTGTCCAAAATTTTTCCCTGGCCTTCAATTTAAACGGTCAGAAATTTAGCAAATTTTTGATTGAATTTGTTCCTTTTATTTCTTCTTATTTTCTTTTTTTCGATTAATTTAAATAAAGTTATGTATTAAAAATTGTTTAATTTTTGCATAAAATGTATTAGTAAATGAAAGCCGGTTATGTTATTTTGTCAAAAAAATCTTTTACTGTAAAAACTTTTACATGTGATTCTCAGCAAACTATGGCATAGCTCTAAAGGCACTAATTCGGATTCTACTTTTAAAACTTACTAAAATTAAAACGTTTCCAATAACATTAATTGTTGCTCTTTCATTAATTGTTTGAACTCCGTTGCCATACAAAAACAAACAAAATAATGGAATTAAATGAAACCCAGAATAACGAGCTAATAGAGATAAAGACATATAAAATCCCTTAAAATTTAAAATAAAATAATTAAAATATTTTCTCAACCTGAACAAAAAAAGCTTTAGATTTAAGCATTTCATAGAGAATTTTTCTTTGATTTGATTGGATAGATTGCTGTTGTAAATGAACTCGATGTATTACACTAACGCTTATTGATGTCCTTCGAATATTTGCTGTGGTTGTGGATATTGCAGCTGATCGAGAATTTCCAGGAAATAATTTTCTAAAAGACGAATCTTTAAGTTCGAATTTGGTTAAAAATCCTATATTTATTTGGCTTATTATTGAATAAAGAATTTGAATAAAGAACGGGAATCGGTAGTTAGTATCCCTATTCCTTGTGTGAGGGCAATTGCCGACTGCCCCGATCGATGTGAAGCTATTCCCGGGTATCCAATCACATTCCCTTCCATTATCCCCCAATATTCTGGGAATGTATTCAGCACGATTTCGAAACTATAATTTGTGGGAACATCAAACACCTAATCCTTTCTCAATATTATACTTAATTGTCAATATTTATTAGTGCTCATCAAATATTTAGAACTAAATTCTAAATTTAATTCTAACTGAATTTTTCTTTCAAAATACACAGCTCCAAACAAATTTATTCCAATACACATAATCATTAAGAATCCAAGCAATATTTTCATTAAATAAGCCCCACTAAATCCATTATTATCATCATCATAACAGACACAATAAAATGAGTAGCTAACAATATTAAAACGAAGAACACAACGAAAAATAGCTCCGAAGATTAAAAGTAAAACTAAATTTTAATTAATTAACAAAAATTTTTAAAAATTATTTAGATAAAAGATAACTTTTAAGTAACGTACATTTTAGTAGAGCCCGGACCGATACGATATTTTTTCGATATTTTTCGGTATTTTTCGATATATATTTTTCGATATTATCGAAAAAATATCGACCGAGGAAATTTTGTCTTTTTCGATATTTTTCGATATACGGTATTTTTCGATATGTCGCCGACAGGCGACTTTTTTCCACTTCCTTACCCTTATTTTAATTAATAAGTTTTATTCATTTGTGATAAATTTGTTAAGGGAGTTAGTTTGTAATGTTGTGTGAAAAGAGATGAGCCGTTGCTCATTCTCGGTTCCAACAAAAGTGCCGGACTATAATAATATTATATTGTACAATTAAGTTTTTCAATTAAAAATCTTAATTTTAAAACAAAAATACAAGTATAAATAAGCATAGTATATTTATGAAACATATTGAAGGAAGAAATTGACATGAGGATAAAGGCAATATTCAATGTCATTTTAGCCTAGTTTTGAGTCATGATTTAATCCTCTGAAATTTCTAAATATAAGCTGATTCGACTTAAAAAGATATTATCAAAAATAAATACATCTTAATTCCTCGCTAGTGTTTATAAAGGCAAATTTTCTCTTGAAAAGTTTTTTATGATAAGGAGTAAATAATAATACTAAAATCAAAGCTTTGATTTTAGCACTAATGTAACAAAAAGATATTTGCTAATTTGGAATAGAAGTGCTATTTCTAAATAAATGATTGTGCTCTTTTTTTGAACGAGAAAAATCTTTCAAAAATTTTTAGCAAATCTCATGTCACTTTATCATATTCAAGCAGTAAAATCAATAAAGACGAATAGATTATGAAATTGCATTGAAAAACAATAGAATGAATAATATTTTATAGTGCTTAAATTTTATCATTATTGGGAATTCATATTTTTAAATATATGTTTAATCCTTCCAAATTCTTTAGCATATGCCTTTTTAAAGTCAGAACTGAAATATATTTTTAATTGAGATATGTATCTTTAAATTAAATTAAATCCCCAAACCTGTTGAAAAACAGAATAGGACCATTAGAAGCTGCAGATATATTAAGTATAATTCCAAAATAAACTTTTAAAAACCAAATATCAATTTCTGAAACCCCCAAAAGTTGCCATAAAATAACTAATAGCATAACAATAAAATAGCCACCAATATTTACAAAAACTATGAGAGAAAGCGAGCGTACCAATTTACGCATCTTTTCATCTTGTAAATCTGTATTAAATTTGAAAATTGTATTGTTCTTCATGTGTTAATTATGCCCGAGAGCTTGACTGTAAATTTACCTCCTTTAATTTTTAACAGAATTCCAACAGCAATATGTAATATAATTGCAATTAACATTAAGGGTAACAAAATAATTGTTGTATTAAATGAATTAGGAGCAGTAAGGCCAACAACTGATCCAATGTAATTAATTACAGGCCAATTAGGATATACTATTATTAAAGTATAATCCAAAGTAACAATAAATATTCCAAAAATAATAACAATTATCAAATGTATTGAAATATATAGATGAAAATTGAGGTTATTGTAACTGATAAAATTTAGAAATTTAAGGTCATTCAGTAAAGGTCCGTTAGTATACTTATAAACATATCAAAGATACGAAAATAATTAAAATCCTAGGATGCGTTAAAATTGTTTTTAACTTTTCGGTTAATATGTCAGCTTAAGAAAACGGTATTGGGCTACAAGGAGATCCTGTGTGTCCAATAACGAAATGTAGTGATTCCAATGATCCTGTTGCCTCTTAAAACTCGAGCTTCCGGGTTGAGATACAGTAATATCCCATAAGAAATGAGATACCGTAATATCCCATACGTATTCCAACCGAAATCCAAACCGCTGTCTAAATTCTTCTATTCATATCAAATAGATGAGGAAGTGATCATTTAGGAAAGGTAATTGATTTAAGAGATAAAAATAACCAGTGAAAAATTTTGTAAAATGATGATAAAAATTAATTACTATATAGGAAAAGCGACGGCGAAAACCCTATCAAAACTTATGGATGTAAACATAAAGACTGATGCAAATACACCAAAGACCGATATAAATTGATATTTAAATGCTTCTATGGCTGGTACAAAATTAATTCCTTTTATTATAAAAATAAAAAAGAAAAAATGCCCAATTTGATGTAAAACTTCACAAAACGAGTTGATAGCTAGTAAAATGCTTGTTTTGCTTTTCAATGCCGCATATTTTCCCCTGAAAAGAATTTTGATTATTTTAGGAAGAAATAGAATTTTGAGAACTTCATAAATTAGGAATAGAGTGAATTAATATCCTGCATTTTCCTTTCACTTTTATTGTATTTTTCATAAATACATATAATAAATTACCTAATTTAATTTTTTAAAAAAAGAATTAAGATTGTCTATTATATGATTTTCTATTTATGATTGACAATTTATGAGGTCTATTAAATCACCCTAAATAGTCGGTACGGAGTATGTTTATTTAAAACAATAAAATTATTAAAATATAAATTTATTTATGTTTTTTTCTTAATTATTGACTTTTATTGTTTTATGCTGTTTATATTTATATTGCATTTTTATTTGCCACACTGCTACATTGTTGTCGAAATAAGTGGTACGCCCTTTTGATGAAATTTTTTACGTTTATGAACACTTTGGCGATAAGTACCTAACTCCACATTTGAAAAAATATGGTTCCGTATTGTGCGTGGCACCTTAATGTGAGCCTTCTGACCTAAAAATTTTTAGGGAATACGGTGAAAATTCGTATTTTCTTAGTCGGAAGCTTTTTCTATTGACAAAGATTCACTGTAAAAAGCTAACATGATACAGAATTCATAATAAATCATTGGCAATTATTTAGAAACTTTCAAAATTTAAATTACCAATATTTCCAAATAATATAACACACACTTGAATTTATAGTAATTCCAAATAAAGCAAACAAGCATGTAATGAATGCCGGAAGGAAAAGATCAAATTGAAAACCAGATGATGGATATGCAAGAAAAATTTCCTTAATTTATTTTTAATTATGGATGTGATCGACAAGGTTCAACATTATGCTTTTAGAACCGATTCGAAATTCAATATTTTTCATGTAAAATTTTCCAGAAAAAGAAAAATTTTTAGTTGTATATATTTCTTAGCCGGGATATCAAATAAATTAAAGGGATGTCATCATCGGAAAGACCTCTGCCATAGGAAAGAAAAAGATAAGGAATCATTGATAAAGGAATTTTTTTTCCAATTTATAGGGAAATTTTATAATCAGCAAAATTTCCTTGATCTTTGTCAGAAATTGAAATTTACAAACGCATAAATAAACTAACAGGTAATTTCAATGTTGTATTATTCATTTTAAAAACCGCTTATTAATTTAAGAATATTTTTGATTTATTTTGATAGTCGTGGATTAAATAAAATTAACTAATAAATTATCTTAAGTCGTTATGAAAATTAAGGAAATATGTAATTAATAATAAATTTTGATGAAATATTTTTAATAAAATACATTTCAGTTTTAAAAAACATAAAAATTTTCGCAGTCTTAAATATTATATTATTTTATTCTTGAATATAAATTAGATTTATAATATAACATTTACTGAGAATTGTGAAACAAACCCAAATTTCTATATAAATAATGAAATTACATTCATCTAACTTAAACGACAAATACAACATAAAAACTTAATTACAATTTTATTAAATAAAATTAAATTAATTACTAGTATTGAGCTTTAAAAAATTCCCAAAATAGAGCACAAGCTAATTAGGTTCATTCACATCAGGTTCATTAAAAAGCGAAACACGAAATGCGAGAATTTATTATCAGCCTTTTTTGGCACATGCCCAACTCGTTTTTCGCGAATAATGGCAAAAAATCTCAATTTACAAATTAAAACAATTTCGGATCGAGGAAGACATGTAAGTTTTTCTTAAAATTTTTAATAAATTAGAATAACAATTGCTATCTTTTAGCAAATTTAAATGACTTTCGAATAAGCTTAGTAAACTTTATTAGGGTTTGAAATTTCTTTAAAGATCTAACACTTTTTTACGTTTATTTTCACGGTATCGAGATGTAAAATATAAGTAAAAAATGTCCATAAGTAAATTACAAATGAAAAATTAAAATTTGTTCATATTAAATTTAACCAAAAAATTAATTCTCGAATTGTATATAATCCGAAGTAAAACGAATTGTGAAAATAGTAATAGTGAAAAGCATTTGAAATAGAATTGTGAAATAATATTTAATTATTTTCATCATTGAGAATTTATATTTTTAATAGCTTTTTTAATTCGTCCAAATTCTTTAGCATAAGCATTATTAAAATCAGAACTGAAATATTTATTTTTCAAACGACTTGTAAATTTGGTATAAATTTAAATCACCAAACCTATTCAAAAACAGAATGGGACCATTCGAAGCTGCAGATATATTAAGTATAATCCCAAAATAAGTTCTTAAAAACCAAATATCAATTTCTGATAATCCCAAAACTGGCCATAAAACAGCTAATGTCAAAACGATAAAATAACCACCAATATTTACAAAAACTATTAGTGAAAGCGAACGTAACAATTTACGCATCTTTTCGTCTTGCAAATCTTTTTAAATTTTAAAAGAATTAAATATAAAATAAGATTATTTAATTTTGTGGTTTCCTATTTTTAAGATTCTTTAAATTCAAAGATTTTAGAATCCGACTTATAAAAATAAATATTAGATAGATTTTTATAAGTTTAGCAATGTTTGATTGTGGTATTTTTTGCATGGGATATCTTGATCGTAAGGGCTAGGGTAATTACTTACTTTCTGGGTCGAAGTTGGTGTGTAGAGGATGTTGGCTTCAGGTTCGTGTTTTACTTTTTGTCGGGTGTCGGGGTTTGTCAAAAAATTCTTAACTAAATATTTATGCGCCACAGGCGAAAATTTTTTTATTTATAGTTGCAATAAGACACTAGATCTTTATTTTGGTGTTTGGGCGAATAATTTTCAATTAGTATATAACAATAAATACATATCAGTTTACCTCCTTTAATTTTTACAAGAATACCAACAGCAATATGTAATATTATAGCAATTAACATTAATGGTATCAAAATTATTCTTGAATCAAATGAATTAAGAGCAGTTACGCCAATAACTTCCCCTAAAAAATTAGCTACAGGCCAATTTGGATATGCATCTATTGAAGTATAAGTCAAATGAACAATAAATATTCCAAAATTAATAATCATTATCATATGTATTGAAATATAGAGATGATAATTAAGATTGATATAACTGTATAAAATAGACAAATAAAACTAATTAAATACACGTATAAGTACTGGAGACTAAGGTTGGCGGAAGTTGGAAATCTTTGATATACCTGATATCCGGATCCGATATCCGAACCGAAAATTTCCGGATATGACTGGAGATGATCGAATCTGGTGGGGTCTAGAATCTACTTCGTAATTCTAGATTTGGCGTATCTATAATTATAAAGCAGAACGAATATATATTTTATTCTTCTAATATATAACGTCATTCTACTTTATTATACTAACTCACAACCCCTCTCTACACTTAATTTTTATAAAATTAGTTACAATATTGGAAATGCGATAGCGAAAACTCTATCCAAACTTAAAGATGCAAACATAAAAATTGATGCAAATGCACCAAAGATTGGTATAGCTTGATATTTAAAAGCTAATATAGCTGGTACAAAATTAATTCCTTTTATTGTAAAAATTAAGAAAAATAAATGACCAATTTGATGTAAAACTTCACAAAATGAGTTGATAGCCAGTAAAATGCTTGTTTTGCTTTTCATTGCTGTATATTTTCCCCTAAATTATTTAACCGTATTTAGGTAATTTTATAAAGTTGGTTCCAAAGGTTCAGCTTTGAATTCTATTTCATATCGTAGGTGATAATTCAAGGATCTTGAGTTATCATAGGTTCTCATTAAATAGTAACACTAGTTAACACAATGCCTGTCTGATTTCCGTAGAATTCCGCAGAATCAGGAATGATTCTGATTAATCAAATCAAAAAAAACATCAATACAAACTCTATAATTGTTTTAAACAGGCTCTGATCGCTTTCTAATGATCTAAGTTTATGTACATAGCAAGACTGGGCGAAATCTAAAAATAAAAAGCGATGTGCAGAAAGCGAAACTTTTCGCGCTGTAAAACGTGAAAAATGCGAAAGATGCTTATCTTCTCCATTAATAAAATAGGCTTTAGGCTTCTTATAAGGAAATCAGTGTTAATAATCATAAAATATTCAAGATTTGAATCACCAATATTTCACGACAATATAACAAACACTTGAATTCATTGAAATTCCAAATAAAGAAATTACACCCATAAAAAATGCAGGAAGAAAAATAGCAAATTGAAAGCCATAAGATTGATAAGCCAGAAAAATTTCCTTGAAAAATTTATTTTTAATTTCTTGATTAAAAGGGCGGCGAAATATTTCAACTTCTGGCCTATTAAAATTGCAGCATATTGCGATATGATGCTTGATATTTTTGTTGAAATGTTTCATGTAAAAAATATAGAGGTCTCCCCGACTAAACCGCTAAGGATCAATCGAGCGTTTGAAATTAAAAAATAGTAGTGATCCGGTGGGTATCAGGGTTGAGTCGTAATTACGAATTACGATTACGAAAATATCGGTCACATACCCACTGGGTATGTGATCAAGTCTTAGTCTTGAGTATTGGACGTTTTTCTGTCTCAACATTTAAAAAATAAACTAACGTATAACATTTAAAAAATAAACTAAAATAAACTAACGGGTAATTTTAATGTAGTATTATTCATTTTAAATTAATGTAGTATATTGGTTTTTAAAAATAATTTTAAACATTATTATTTTAAATATTTTTTTTAAATTTAGGTAATAAATAATTGAAATTTTTATTGAAATATTTCAATTTTTGATTAAAATTTAAATTAATAATGTTGCTTAAAAGTTACATAATTAAACTGAAATTACTAGCTAATAAAATTAGAATATTTACATACATCAAGTTTACAAATTATACCACACTAAATTTAATTATAAGCTTGTTTAAAATTATTCTATAATTAAATTTGAAATAACATATTTCTAGTAAATTTTATCTTTGCTTTAATAAAGTGTACCGGAACCAATTATGATTTAATAATACTTAAAATAAAATTTATTTCATTCAAAACGGCAAAACTGACATAAATTTTTTAAACAATAATCTGATTGTATTTTTAAATGTAAACAACAAAAACTGAAAAAAATTTACAAAATCGTTGTAAATAAAGCAATTTTTGATTAAATGAATAGGTAGATTGTTGTGGTAAATTAATATAATAAAAACGTTTTTTGAATCATACATACATGTGATCTTCAATTTATGTAGATATTACCCTCAGTCAAACCTCGACATACCCTCCCCAGCAACCTAACCCCACAACTCACGCCCTGAGGTCAGGGTGCTACCCTAATTCAAATGATATTCCCTGCTTTTAAATTTCAGAAGTCAAATTTTCTTAAAACTTGATGACGACAAGAAACATTTTTTAAATTTTTTAAAATAAAATATTTAAATTTCAAAAAATGGTGGCTATAAAGAAATAAATACTAAATAATAAAAAATGAGAGAAAGAGAAATATGAGAACAATTTTAAAATAAATTTTTTTTGATTAAATAAATTAATCGTTTAATTTTTAATACAAAAATCATCCTGCAGCTTCGACAAGTTCGGCCAAAGGCTCCAAAACTGGAACAAAACGAACACGATCTGAACCTCCAGAAGAAGAACGACGACGATAAGAACCAGAAGTATGTCCAGACAAATAACTTTCATCGGCCATAGGCTTTAAATGATGAACTGAAGAATCCTCACCAACATTTGTGGGAGACAATGGACGGCTATATTTATCAGGAATGACAGATTTGAGGTAAACCTGGAAAAAAATTAAAAAATAAATTTAAGTTTAATAAAATTGTTTTGAAGTAAACTTTGAGTAGGAAAAGGACCTAAAGCCTGATCCTAGAGATGGAGTCGGATCGAAAAAAGAATAGTGCCGGAGCCTGAGAAAAAGAGGCGGAGCCTATCATCGTCTGTCGGAACTGTGAAAATAAGAGGAAAACGTCGGAAAGCAAACTCTTAATACCCTTAACAATTAATGACAAAAAATAATTTTTTAATTTTAAATTTTCAATGTTTTCTAAACTTACATCAGGAAGTAATTTATCAGGCTGTGCCTCATCTCGCACAATTCGCACTGAGCCAATATTACCTTTGATCAACTAAAAATTTAAAAATAAATTTTTGTCGAGTCAATTAAAGGACCTGTTCATAACGAATTAATTGCCTCCAAAATCCAATATTTGGTCTAACTAAAGGCCGTTTTTCACACATTAAATGATAAGAAGCACGTAATGATTTAGTTCGATATTTGAGCAAATATGCAAGACAAATACTTGCTGAACGGCTAACACCCGCAACACAATGGACAAGAACGGCGCCACCATCACGAATAATGGCATGCATCTGGAAAATAATTTTTAATAAGAATAGGATTAATTTACAAAATTAGCTTATATGTATAAGGTTAAAGTTTATTCAAGGGTTCTAAACCGATTTTATGGTTACGGGAATTCGTATTCGGAGAACGGGAAGGGGGACCTCCAGCAAGCTGGGGGACCTTCGATTGTCATTCCTCTGGACTTTCTGAGGAAGCAGAGTGCTCTAGACTATTATAATTTAACTTGCAATGTATGTATAGTTCGTTTGAACTTCTACACAAACCAATTCGATAGTAGGGACAGTAACAAAGGATTTAAATGTGAGCTTGCCCCAACACCGGGCGATTTCGCGGCAAACTTTTTTGGACTTTTAACGAGTAGGCTGTTAATGTTCCTTTTTAATATTTAAAAAGTGAAATTATCTAGTTGGGACGACGTTAGGAAAAATTGTTACGAATTCGAACGGCTAAGGCTGTCCTATTTCATCTTTTTTTAGTTAAACAGGCAATTATCTACCTGATCAGCAACTAAATCAAAATGAGCAAATAAATCTTCTTCAGGAGTATCCTCAACCCATAATTTCATTCTTGGTACTTGTCCCAAACATTTGAGGTTCGGAACTTCTCGTGTACAATTAACCACTAATTGAATTCGAAAAGCACAAATATTCGCTGCTGTAAGCCCATTGACACCACAAATGAATAAACCAGGAATTATTTCAGATAATTGGGCATAACCGCGTTGGATTTTTTGACGGATTTAGAAGGATTCGGGGATATGGATGGATTAGATTACATAATTAACGTGTAGGATTATATAGGATGGAACAACCTCCAAATCTTCTTAATCCGACTATATCCCTTGTTATCCCACTTAATCCACGAAATCCCCCTTAATCCCCAAATTCCTCGATAACCACCATGATACTCAAATCTATTGTATTTCCAATAGTTCCACGATATCCTTTGAAATCCCCGATATCTCCCAAATCCACTAATCTTTTAATCCAGCCAAATTTGCCGATTTCCTAATTAATCTCCAAATTTTCGATATCTCTTATAATCTCCACACGAAAAAATAAAAATTTTTGGCCGCGATAGGTCGGGTAAAGGTAAGAATTACGGATTTGTTCACTGACGGATTGTCCACTGACGGATTGTCCTACCACTGACGGATTGTCCACTGACGGATTTTCCACTGCCGGATTGTCCACTGACGGATTGTCCGGTCACGAATTAAAATTAGTCTATAAGTTTGTCGAAAAAATAATTACGAATTTCTCAGGAATGAAGAAATAATTAAAAATTATAAAAGAATGATGGATATTAATAAAAAATGGACTATCGAAATAGATCCAGGGAATTTAAAGGATCCGTCAACACTAAATTATCAAATAAAAAAATTAATTTTAAAAATTAATTAATGAAAATTTTTAAATAAAGGTCATTAAATTTAACTTAAATGAGGAAGTTAAATATTTAAATTAATGAATTTAAGTGATAATAAATAAAATAAATAAGAATGTTTAGTAACATTTGAAGGTAAATAATAAAAGTATATTAAAATTAACTAAATTATATCAATAAAATTGGTAAAATATTTTTTATAAATTAATTAAAAATAAAAAAAATTAAATGGCTAGAAAACTTGCAAAATTAAACAAAATAATAATTAAATATAATTAAATAATTGAAGAAAAAAAATTTGTAAAATAATATTTTAGTTAGAATTTTATTTAGGATTAGTATTATAATTTATAAATTTATTTTTATTTCTAAAAATAATTTTTAAAATAATAACCAATAAAGTAATAACCAATTTAAATTTTACCTGGTATTTAGGAAGTTATTTTTACAGATTAAGGAAAATAATACCAAAAAAATTTTTTTTAATATTTTTTTAAATATTTTTGAAAATAGATTATGTATAAAATCATGTATAAAATTTATTATGCATAAAAATAGAATTAAAATAAATCAAGTAAAATATTGAATGAATATAAATTATTTTTAAAAATTTTATTTAATAATTAGAGACAAGATGGGTGCATACGAGAATAGAATTTTCGATCGAGATCTCTTCTCGGTCCTGTATTTACTTATAAATAACTTATTGCCGAATAGGATGAATTCAAGAAATTTAAATTTTATCAATTTCAACGTAAGATATAAGCGATTATCTAAGACAATATGAAAAACGAACTAAACAACTAGTTAATTAAAATTTCAAATTAAAAATTAGGGTTGTCCAGCAATTGTAATAAACATGGTAAGATTGAGTTTTTCTTTGTCTAAGAGTTTTTATGAAAAATTTAACACCAAAGACTTTTATAAAAATCATAGTAAATCAAAAATATGAAAGCAGTCATTTATAAACAAAATAATTTAAAATTAATAAAAAAGCTTATTTTTATTAAAATTCTAAATAAATTTTTAAATAAAAATTTCAGACTAAATATTATTTAAATAAATTCCAAAAATAAATACCAAATTATTTATTTAGTCAAAATACACGTGAATTTTGAGTGTTCTATGGAAGATATAAAAATTATAAAAAAATTTAAATTCCAAATATAAATTTGGATGAGTAATTTGTTTAAATTTAATTTATAGAGTACCACACAAAGTATTTAAGTTGAAAAAAGTAAATAAAATTATTGAAAATTTAATTTAAAAAATAAAATTGGAAGATAATATGTATTAGTTAAAGAATTAATTATTGAAAGATAAAATTAGTAAAAAATAAGGAATAATTTAGAATAATAATTTTTATTTTAAACATATAGAAATAAAAATTTTGTTAAACAGCATAAAATACTTAATAAAGCCCTAAAGCCTTTAATAAAAGCTCTGTTAAAGATGGTCCGTAAAATGCACTAAAAATAAAAGTCTCAAAAAGGATCCAGCCCTCGATCTAATTTCAACAGAGTTATAGTCGAAAGATGCAAAATAAACTAGATCCGTACGAAAACTCAAAAACTTTTTATGCAAAACGAAACTAAAATTTTTTAAATGTTTCGTTATGAAATGAATAAAAAAACAAACGAATCAATGAAAAAAACAGAACGCATCGCAAGTTTTGTGGGACTTAACTTTACAGTAAATTAAAATCTATAGGTGATATTACTTTTTAATTTTACGATAATACACTTAAAATGACAAAAAATAATTAAAATAATTTTAAAAATATTTTTCTTAATTCTGATAAATAATTTAAAATATTTTTTTTAATTATCACATTATCATTTAGTAAATTTAATCATTATTGAGTAAAATATAATCTTTTTTCGAATAAAAACTCAAAAATTCAAAAAAAAATTTCTTTTACAAATTTTTACTTCGAATTTTTCATTTTTATTGTGGTTTTCTCGACCATTCTTTAACATTAAAAACCCATTATTTTATAATTAAATGATAACGGAGGAATTAAAATACTTAAAACAAATAAACTGTGAAACAATTAAAAAGGCCAAGGAATAAAGTAAAAAGAAAAATTTTTATTAGACATAAAAGTATCCAAAAGTGAAAAAAAGACTGATAGAAAAAAATCTGCTTGGGGGTAGAGACAATTTGCTTTAACACTAGCATCGTTGATAAAAATTATAATTCACACATCGTAATGATTTATACTTTTCAAAAAATTTTTAAATCCTAAGTCGGTTAAAAATCCCAAATTATAAATTTTTGGATACGTAAATTTTGTTAATTGAAAAAGGCCCAATTAAGTAAAAAAGATAAGACAAAATAAATTTTAACATTTTATTCTATAGAAAATTTTCTCAAAATTTATCTAGGGTTTTTTGATAATAATAACTTAAATAAAAAAAATTTTTTTTCTGGAATTAAAATAATAAAGAAAAGTTAGGAAAAATTAAACAGCTGATGATTTAAATATATTCAAAAAGAAACTAATAAATTTTAAAAGAATAAAAAATAATTCTTTGTGTTTCTTATGACAGGGGATGTAATAAAAATAATTAAAATAAAAATAATTTTAGAATAAAAATAGAAAAATAAAGATAAAAGAAAAAAATCGAAAAACGTGGTAGGAAAATCAACAAAAATATTTTTTAAAACAAAATTTTAATTTGAGAAATGTGATTTGAAAAAAATAATTTTTAAACAAATAAAAATCACAAATTGAAGGATTACATATAAGCAATTCAAGAGATCATTAACTATCCTCGGGTCATTAACTATTTTTTAAATTTTAAAAATAAATAATTGAAAAAAATTTAAAATTATTTTTTTATGTTCAATTGATGACATACATATTTCAATCTCTTTTTTCTAAACAAGTATCAGTTAGCATTTTGGCTTTTGATGGATGTATTTTTAAATTATATAAATGTACTTTAATCTTAAAAATTTTTTTGTTTTTATTTTTTAGTTTTTTATTTTAAGAAAAGATCAAAAGTTTTCATAAAAAATGAAAAATATTTTAAATACTCAAATCAGAAAAAAAGAAAAATGGATAACTTAATCCGTATCACTTTTGACAAGATTCTGTGTTAGTCACAAAATTCTAATTTTTAAGATATAGCTGATAAATAGGGTATCAGATAGATGAAATCTGGACCCGGCTAGATAAATTTTTTAAAAAAGATTCAAACTGAGCTTAGAATTGAATAAAGTATATCAGATAGATACCCAAAAACATGCTAGGCTGGCTGAAAAACATAGCATGCGGCTTAGTAATATTATTAAATTACTATAATAGTAGTGCTATATGATAAAACGGAATATTCATGATATGTTTAAAATAAATGATTATTTGATTCTAATTAAAAAAATGTTCAAAAATTTAAAGAAAATTAAAGAAAAGATATCATTTTGAACTGGGAATGCCCTCAATCAGTTAGTTCAAGTCCGTGGCAGGTACAAAGTCCGTAAAGCAAAAAAATGAAAAAAAAGTCATTCATTTCAAGGTCCAAAAATTAGTTAAAGAAATAACAAATGATAAATTTTCTTGATTATTTGATTGACAGAAAAAGTTAAAGGAAAAAAATAAAATTGGAAAGAAATTAAAATTAAATTGACAGTTGTTGAGTTTAAATTTAAAAAATTTAAAAATGGAATTAAAAATAACAACAACAGGTACTAGTTTTTTTCAAATTCCCCAACAATCGAGGACAGGGAACAATTCTAATTAGAGTAGCTCCCCAGGTCTTCGGCGTCGAATGTGTTGTCGAGGGTTGTTGGGGATCGAGGGTTGTCGGGGAAGAGCCTTCAGGGTTCGAGTTAGGGGTTTTTGCCAAAAAATTGTGGGGTATGGGAATTCTAATGAATATCTAAATTTTTAAAAAATTCCTCTAATCCCAAAAAATAATTACAATGATTATAATTTCTTATTTTTATTTTTAAATATTTTCTTTTTTTTAAACGAGATCTGCATAATTTTTTTATTTATCAAAAAACTTTTTAATTTTAAATAATAAAAAGCTATTTTATTAGTGATGGTCGGGATTCCCGGTCTCGGTTCCCGAGTCGGGAAATTTCTCGGGTTTTTTGAGCTCTCGGTCTCGATCTCGGTCTCGGTGTTTTAGTCTCGGAAAACGAGACTAAATTTACACCCCTAATGACGGAAATTTTTTGAATTTTATTCGTCCCTCGCGTACTTTGACATTTATTTTTTTAAGAAAAGGGAAAGGAATATTTATATTTTTTCCTAAGTTTTCTTTTGATGGTTGAGTGGTTAGTGTGACTGACTTCAATCACTTTGTTATTTTGTTAGGTTTAGGTTCGAATCCAGGGGTGGAATTTAGGCTGGAAAAATTTTTCTTTTCAAAAATAAATGTCTTTTAACTTTGATTTTGATTTCAAATTTATTCTTTAAATATTTTAAACTTGAAAAGACATTAAATATTTTAAATGAATCATAAATTTTTTAAAATTTTCGCATGAGGCGCCTAAATCCTCAGTATACATCCTCATTTACGGCGTAGAAAATGGGAGAAATCTGGCTTCATGATCGATTTGAAGGGATATCGAGGGAAATAAAGGGATTCAAAGCGATTAATGGTAATATCAGTGGATTAAGGTGGATATCGGTAGATTTAGAAGGAGTAAAGTTATATTGTGAATGTGGGAATTCAAGGAATTTGGGGGATTATGAAGATATATAGGGGTATAGGATTATGAAGAATATATAGGGGTATATCAAGTGATATCCCTCCTAATCTCTGGTCTCGGCTCTCGGTCTCGACTCTCGGTCTCGACCCGGGACTCGGTCTCGGGGTTGATTCCCGGTCTCGGTCTCGACTCCCGACTCTCGGCTTTTTTTAACTCCCGACCATCACTATATTTTATACAAAAATTCCTTTTATAATAGGCCAAACGCCGAACAATCCCGTGACTTAAAAAATAAAAACTGTGTGTGATTCTAAGAAAGGAAAACTAAAAACGAGGCAAAGAATAAATATACAACAAAACGTGATATTGGACGCAAAAATTTGTTTAAAAAATAAAAAAATTTAGAAGAAAATTGATTAAAGAATAAACGAAAAAATTGGTTATTGAGCTTTTGTTAAAGAAATTAATTAATTAAATGAATAATCTTAAAAAGAATTATTTAGTCAAAATAAAATGAAAAATATTAAAATTGAAAAAAATTTTAAACTTTGGGATAAATGAAATTGTTCAGATCCACCACCACTGGAAAATTCCCTCCCTTCATTGCAGTGATGTCAAAGTTCCAGTTCCAGTTCCGGAACTAATTAGTTCTAGTTCCAGTTCCGGAACTAGAACTACGGAACTAACGATTATCTGGAACTAGTTTGGAACTAGAACTACGGAACTAGTAAATGTCTGGAACTAGCTTTGGAACTAGTTCTGGAACTAGTTCTTGGGGGTATATTTTTGACAAAATTTCCTCGAAAATTACCTGCAGCGCGCTGAGTATGGAAGAAATCTGGCGCTGAAAAAGTGAATTTTTATGGCCTACGACCTTAGAAATTCTCAAAATTTTCGCCTGCGGCGCTGAAAAAGTGGATTTTTTCGGCCTCTTAATCCTCCAGTTTATCCTCCAATCTCCTTAAATCCTCCGTTATCACTCATAATCCTCTTATAACCCAGATATCTAAATTATAGAACGGGATTATCGGAATTAGGGATTAATCACGCGGCATCCTGTCCCGTAAAAAATTTTTTTAAAAAATCCCGTTACGGGATCCCGTGAATGCGATTTTGCCGCACACTAAATGATTTTTTAAATTAGACTACTCCCACAATGACATCCGTGTCGAGTGTTGAGTGTTTTAACTTTCAAAAAAAATCTTGAAAACACTTGAAAAAAACGGCACAACCATGGTGCAGACTGCATGAGAAACCATTCGACACTCGACACGGACGACTATCAAGTGTTGAGTGTCGAGTAGTACGTATCCATCCTACATTGGAATTAAAAAGGCACGGACTAAAACACTTGACACTCAACGCTCAACACATGACACATCAAATGTGGGAGTAAATTTGGAACTAGAACTAGCTTGGAACTAGTTCCGGAACCGGAACTGGAACTAAGGGATTTCAAAAATGGAGTTCCGGAACTGGAACTGGAACTACAAAAATTAAAAACCTGGTTCCGGAACTGGAACTACAAAAATTAAAAACCTGGTTCCGGAACTGGAACTACAAAAATTAAAAACCTAGTTCTGGAACTGGAACTAGTTCCAGAGAAATTTTGGAACTTTGACATCACTGCTTCATTGGTTTAAAATTATCAATAAATGAGGTAAGAAAAAAAAAATTTAAAAAGAATAAATATTTAAAAAATGCCAGTAAATTACTCATTAATAATTATTCATTTTTTCTCATTTATTACTCATCCCATCCCATGAAAAAAATTTTGTGTTTTAAACAAACAATTTTTTTATATATTTAATTAAGCTTTAGTGTCCCTAAATGTCTAGATACTCTACCGGAAACAAACAAAAAATTATTTGCGAAAATACGTTACAAATACAACAAGGATGTTGTTGTTTCCGTTTCCGGCTTATTTCGCTTATTTTTGAAAAACGGAAATTAATTTATTAGTTAGCTTAAATTGGTGAAGATTTTGCAGATTTGTGAGGAACTCAGGACGACTCGTTTAGTCAGAGTTAAGATTCGAAAAAGGTCGGAGCTGGCTGGAGCCACAAAATGCTCAAAACACAATACGTTAAAGAGAGAAATTTGGAAAGGAACAAAAGAAGATTGTAAAAAAAATTTTTTTTGAATAAAAATAGTACTTATAATAAACATAGAATATTTTAATTATTTTTTTACTTATTTAAAAGGTAATTTTAACAAATTTGGGCAGGAATGGGAGACAATAAAAGCGAAAATCAATAGAATAAAAAATGGAAAAAACGGGGCAGCTGACTGAGGACAATTTTCGTAAACCTCGCTTACCAAAAAATTTTATTTAACATAAAAATTGTAACCATGCGGAATAATTAAAAATATTGTAAGGCAGGTCAGTGTTATTGCCAGCAGAGAGGAAGAAACTGCAGAGTTTAAAATAAAATTTCGTTAAAAGAAAAAAATGAAAAAAAAATTTTCGTTCTCGGAAAGCCTTGCTTCGTAGAGCAAAAATTAATCCAATCCAATTTTTTAATATTTTCTAGTATGGAGTTACCGTATTAATACATAATTAATTGCTTAATAAAATATTAAAAATTTTAATTAAATTAAGAAAGAGAATTATAATATCTGAAAAATGACGTGATCGTGATATCTGCTATAAATCCGGAACAAGATTACGAATTCCGAAATTAATATTAATTTTCCAATACGAGAAAAAAGAAAAAAATAGTAAAACTGAAGGAATACGAAGATTTAAGGCAATATAGAAAAGAATAAACAGAATATTCATTGTTAATACAGTAATAATTATAGCAATAGTACTACGGTACACCTCAATTGAGTCCGCACGATTGAGTCCCCACGATTGAGTCCGCACGATTGAGTCCCCACGATTGAGTCCGCACGATTGAGTCCCCACGATTGAGTCCCGGCACAATTGAGTCCCCACGATTGAGTCCGCACGATTGAGTCCCCGTTGTATATACCTCAATTGAGTCCCCGTGGATTTAATTATATTAAAAAAGATTAAGAGGGATATTTGGGGATTTGGAGGGATTAATGTTAATATCAGGGGACTTGTATGCGACATCGAGGTATCAAGATGGATATTGGTGAATATCAAGGGATATAAGTAGATTTAAGCGGGGATATCGGTTGAATTAAGGCAGATATCAACAAATTCGGAGAGATTAAGATGGATATTGTGGGTTTGGGGATTAGGAGGGATATCGAGAGATTTTTTGAATGACAGTTCATTCGAAAGTAGTGAGTCGAATGACACGAAAATCAACATTGTTGAACAAGTTCTCGCCGAGATATGGGGCTCGAAATGGTGGATTTTTTGGTGGAATTCCATGGGGAATTTTTGTTGCGAAACATTCGAATAAACAAAAAATAGCTCATTCGAAAGGGATCGACGAGATGAGTTGAATAAGAACAAAATCAAGTTGATTGAATGATTCTGAACAAATTTTGACCAACAGAATCTTCGCTGGAAATACTTTTTGTGCTGCTATGGAGGGTAGGGGAAACTATCTAAATTACGAACGTAAAAACTCCTTCCTAATTTCCGGACTCCGGCAGAATTTACCTGGATACGGGAGAAAATCAAAATGTGAAAAAAAAATAAAAAAATATTTTTTAAAAATTTTATCAAAAAAATTAAAAAAAACCAAAGTCTAGCTTCAATTAGTGTGCCAAAGAAAGGCCTTTCTTTCGTTATTTGTTCTCCTAAGTTCACCACCTTCGTTCCTTCAGAAACTGTGAACTTGAAAATCGCCAGTCAGAAACTGACGAAAATCAACTAAAAAATTTTAAAAATAAAAACGAAAAACAAAATAAAAATTCCAAACCTTTTCAAATTTCCCATCGTTGCAGCCGTGGGATGAAGTCCGACACGTGATGAGCAAAGTTAGACCAACCTGAAATATAAAATCTAAAATTAAAAAATAAAAATTAAACTTTTACCTACACAAGATTCTCGTCCTCCCTCTCGTCCTCATTGAGAAAATTCAGTGCTCGGATGGACTTGATTGGATGCTCGGTCAACTAATTAACAAAATTAGTTGCAAACCCCAAAAGAAAAACAAAAAAATAAAAAAAAAACAATAAAAAAATCTAGGAAAATAATGCGGGTACACAAACGTCCCCCTTTGGGTGGGTACACAACCGGCGGTACACAAACGGCCGGTACACAAGTGTCCCCTACCGGGAATTTTTAAAATTAAATCCACGGGGACTCAATTGAGGTATATACAACGGGGACTCAATCGTGCGGACTCAATCGTGGGGACTCAATTGTGCCGGGACTCAATCGTGGGGACTCAATCGTGCGGACTCAGTTGAACTGCTCCGATAGTACTAGATGATCACAAATAAATTAAAAATAAAATCAAAATGAGGAATAAATGTTTATTTAAATAATAAAATTTATAAAATAAATAGTGATGTGATAACATAAAAAATATTTAATTACAGTTTTTGGCCTCCATTCTAAAAATATTTTAAATGTGGAAATAAAAATGCTTTTAAAGCATTTTTAAACAAAAAACTTGTTCCGTATTACAAATTGTAAAGTCATTCTGTAAACTATGGACTTGTGTAGTTTTAAAAATAAAATATTAACACAGAAAGGAACGGAATTAAATAGCAAACAAAATCTATCCACATGAAAAGCATAAAAATGAAAAAAAAATTTTTTTTGTCGGATGAATAGGCGCTGAGAATAAAGTGAATAAATAGAGGCTGTCGTATTCACGTGAAATTCATATGAAACGGACAAATAAATGGATTGTGGTGGGAGGGGAATTAAAGCAAAATAAAATGATTAAAGATGTCGAAAACTAAAATAAATACAGGAGAGAGGGATATAGGGGGAAATTGGACGTTATTGTACGAAGAAAAGCGGAATTGAGAGATTGAGGGGGTTGCTAAGGAAATAATAGATGTAAAATGAGGAAATTTGAGATTTTTTAATAAAAATGATGGATAAAGTTTTTATATTTTTTAAAAGGAAAGGAAGTTATTAATTATTTTTACTATCTAATTTTAGAAAAGCAAATAACAATAGTGATGTTAAGAGAGTTGAACAATTTGAAGAAATTTTACAGATGATATGGAAAAATACGGTTTGTGTATATTGATGGAGGTACTATGATTTTATTATTAAAGGTGCCAAAGTCATAGCTGAGCAAAGATTTATTGAGAGATCTCTCGAACAAAAATCTCAGTTAATCCCACATCCGTTAAAATTTATTGCCTGCAGCGCTAAAAAATAAATTTTTGGCGTCTAAAACGTTAACAATTTGTTATTACATTCAATACATTCATTAATACATTCATTTAATACATTCATTTACACATTCATTTGACTCCGCGCAGCTAAGCTCATATGTATTTTCAATATTTTTCGAGATATGTATCTCGACGACATCTTACACACGTCTCTATCGTCGAGAGAATTTAGTCTCTCTAATATTTGTTTCAGTCTGCCATTTTTTCAGACAAACCAACATTATATTTAAATAGAATTATTAAAAATCTCACAAACAAACAGCATATCCGGTCTAGCTAAGCACCCAGACTAGCTTTCACAATGCCCTTTTAAATAAAAATTTTTTTCGACGAAATGCTAAAAGGAACGTCAAATAAAAGCTCCAAATATTATTGACATTATGGGGTCTACAAAAAATATATATTGGAACAAAAAAGGAGAGGAAAAAGAAATAAATTTTAAAAAATAGTAGAGAATAAGCAGCTGTCGCTAAGAAATAAATAGTCAAAACGACAGACAGTCTGTCTAATACTATAAAATAAACACTAACATAAATATTTACACACTATAAAGGGCCAAATGTGCTGAAATTCTTTTTGTCTCTCATTTCCGACTTTCTTGGAGCGACATTTGATGACAAGACATTTGAGGATTAATCAAGTACAAATCGGTGTTAAAATTATAAACAGATAGGTAAATTTTATAAAAATAAGCTAGTAATTGTCAATAAATGATAGTAAAAAGTTAAAACAACATTATTGCAATGAAGTTAAGTTATGATATAAAAACATAGGGGTGTTGGAATTCTGATTTCTTGCAATTTCTAAAATTGTTTGGAAAAATTTCGGATTTCCGATAATTTTTGAAGCATCGTTCAAACTGAGGATTCTGTCAAAATTTCCAGAATTTTCGCCTGCGGCGCTAAAATGGAAGAAATCTGGCTAGAATCTTGAAAAAATTTTTCAAAAACTAATTTTGGTCCTCTTTACTTTAAAATTAGCTTATTTTAAGCTCTATTTAAAATGTCGGTCCGCAAATGACGCATAGCTCGTCTATTTATTCCTTCTCTTCTCTAAACGGCAGGTAGCAAAAAGAGAAAAATATTTTTTGATAGATTCACACAGAATTCACGTGAATTTCATTTTGTTGGTTATACATAGAAACGCGGACAAACAAAAAAGAGGGAAGAAAAAACCTTGAGCTTTGAGAAATTTAGAGGGGTATTTAATGCGTACCTGTACATAAAGTGCAGCTTTTTTCAAAAATATTTATAGAGGGAATTAGTTTATAGAAAATTGTTTACGGTTTCGTTTTAAAATTCTGTTTGTAAACAGATTGTGAATAAATAATTTAAATATAAACAGAAAAAGATACAATTTTTTGAAACGTTGAATAAAAAATTTTTCTTCATAAAAGTTAAATGCTTACTGTATAAAAACTGATGAATAATTTACGAAAAAATGAACCAATTTAAAGAGGAAAATTAACAAATAAAGTATTGTCTCGATTAATTACCTCCTCTAGGTAGAGGTTGAAAAAATAATTACACAAGGTAATTAGGTATATGTAATATACAAATATGGACAATACATACTAGGGCTACCAACTATACAACTCTAAAAGTTTTCGGAATTGTGGTTCCTTACTTAAAATCGAAGGGGTTTCCCAATTCATTGTAATTTCCGAAATTTATTGGTTTCTGGAATCATGAACCATCACGGTGTGATCCTTAATTTTAAAAAATGAGGCTGTATTATATTCATTTAAAAAATAGGAGGAAATAATCATTTAGAATTTTTTTTTAAAAAAACATGCCCTTTTAATCAAACAAATATATGTAATTATTATTTACAAGTTAAATAAATAAATGAAAAAGAAAAAGAAAAAAATATTTACTTTATACCTGTTGATTTTATATCCCTCCTGTCAAGTCTATTTCTCAAAACAAATGATTAAACGGAAGTAAAAGTTAAATAAAAATGGATTTTGACGGAAATGAGAAAAAAGTGAAGAAAGTAGGGGTGGGCTGTTTACAAATAATTTAAAGTTTAACGACACATCATATACATCAAAGATCCTGTTCCGACATAAAAATAAATTCAGATTTTCGGCAAGTTCGCGATTATGTTTGTTTTTGGGGGAGGGGGTCAATAATGAACAAAGGATTAGAAGTTATTAAAAATCGTATTTGTGAATTAAAAACAATATCGAGGGAGTTGGTGGGGAAGGGGTATTAAGATGGATAGTGAAAGAGAATTCTGAAGAGATATCGAGAGATTTGTGAGGATTAATACTATTAGCTAAAATCTTGACTCAAGACATTTTGGATTTTTTCTAGATAAAGAATGATGGTAAAAATAAATATAAAAACTAAGATCATTTAATTTTTTTAAGACATACATATATTTTAAATTATTAATCTGGGAGCGATAAATGGTGATAATTTTAAAAAGTAGAAAAACTCGTAAATAAAAATATTAAAATTGAAAATAAAAAATTATCTTTAAATAAAAAAAAGTTTTTAAATTTTTCCCAATACTTGCCCTTTTAAATTTAATTTTTTTATATTTTAGTTTGGGAAATGCTGCAAAACACTCAAAAAGTTAGAAAGATAAAATTGTAATAGGCTGAATAAACGCGCATAAAATGGGGAAAAATAATATTTTCAGCTAAAATATGAGAAATTCACGTGAAAATAAATTTATGAAAATAAATTTATGTATTATAAAAGAAAAATATACTTTTGTTTTAATAAACAAAATTATGTTTATAAAACTCTAAAATAGAATTCTGACCCGAGTAGTACTCTTGCGAGCCAAGAAATTTATTTTCACGTGAATTTCTCATACGTTCTTGATCAGGAGGATCAAAAGTTAATTAATTTAGAGGTTAGTCCAATTCGAAATTAAATTTTTAAGAGACATTTATCAGCAAATTTTTAATTGAAATTTTGGTTAGATAAGAGTTCCAAATGCAACAGACATTTAACAGCCAGTTTCTATCTTTTAAGCTTTGCGAAGTGTTAAACCGAGACTGACGCAATCTAAACCATAAAGGAGATATACTATTTTAAAAATTTTAAAAGTTAATACTTTTTTCAACTGCATTTATAAATAAATATTTACAAGTTTACTGACAAGTTTTCGCTAAAAAACAAAAAATAATGAGAAAATAATATTATGAAGAAAAGGATTATTCATCTATTTCTAAATGAATTTCACGTGTATTTTTGTGCTTTTCATATGAATTTATTTATTTTTAAAAATTGTTATTCGTAAAAAATATTTTTGTAGTAATAGAAAGGTAAACATATTTTCAAAAATAGAAAAAAATAATATTTTTCCAGTCAAAACAATAAACATGTTTTCAAGCTTACAAAATACTAAATAAAATTTTGTAAATTTTATTTGAGCATTATTTCGAGAAACATACTTGGAATTTAAAATTTTATAATTAATTTTTTTATAAATTATCAATTTAAATTTCATAAATTAAATATAATAGGTACAGTTGTGTCCGTTCTTGATGATTTTCAGATCAACATATTATTTTCATGTTTGTTCTCGAAACGGTTCTTGCTTCAAAAATTGGCACAAATGGCAACTCGAAGAAAAAACACACAATCCGTGTGTAAAGATTGCTGAATTTTTTCTGAATTTTTTCTGTAATTTTTTCGAATTGAAATTTAAAAATTTTCGAATGCAGTCTGGAAATTATCTGAGTATGAACACTGACGAAGTTTATAGACTTCTACTTTTTCATATTATGTTGGCGCTTCCAACTGCATGATGTGGCTAATTCAATAGAACATATTTTATATAATTAATATGTAAAGTTAAACTTTAAACTATTTATTAATCACTAGTTGCTGCCCTCAACAGCTGTTTAAAAGTTTATGTTTCTATTGTGTACCTTTTTAGATTGTCATAAGGATTGTAGTGATTTATGCTTTTATTATAATTTTTTTAACTTTTAAAGAGGAAAACATGAAAATGATAAAATTAAGCTGTTCTTTAAACAAAGTAGTGCTATTAAAAGAAATTGTTCTTCAAAACATTGATTTTATACCAAATTTCTCTTATCTATTTTTTAGAGGTTTAAAATAAAAATCGAATTATTTTTTATCATTTTATTTGAGTAAAATGGAAGTAAAAATCTGTCATTTAATTTTGTCAACTCAAGTATAATTCAATTGACAATAAGAAACCGTGAGCAACTATCGGACCCTTGAGTGTAAAATAACCCTTGAGCAGAACATAGACACCTGATTTGAATATATGAGAAAACCTCATTAAATTTAAATAATTTTATCACCATAAAAATTTATATAAAAATGATGTCTGATCAACAGAAAGGAAATACACCATTTTTGCCAAAATACCCGATGGACAACGAGGAAAACAAAAACAACACCAACAAGTTTAGGAGAACAAACATAAATTCTCTTTGTTCCTTCAATTTCAATCGGTTCCATTATTGTGTTCTGTTATGTTGGCTATTTGGAATTTTTTTCGCAACTCAAATGATTTTTTCCGTGTTTTCAAATTATATACCAAAATGGAAATGTTTATTAAATAATACTTCAAATTTTGCTAGAAATTGTACAGTATATCAACAATGTCCTGAGAATTTGATAAAATTTGAAGAGAATATACCCTTTCATTCAGCGGCAATGGAATTTGGTTGGATTTGTGGAGCCAATGCATATAATCGAGCTTTATTTAGGTAAGCTGTCGTTGGATTGAAAATTGAAAAAAAATATTTTCGAGAGAAATTACTCACTTATCAGTAGCGGCGCGCGAATATATCAAGTGGAAAAAAGATTTCTATAATATCCTAGACACCGTGTTCAGGAGATGCTGGTTATAGAAACTGGTTACGACCAAATTGGGTGAAAGGAACTGCCCATTCTTTAAATCAAAAGAATGATTCTAAGACTGATTCTTAATCAGACTGATTATGATCAGTTATAAATTTTTGCCAGAGTGTCTCTCTCGCATTAAGGTTATGTTCAAATGGACTTAAAATAATTATTTCGAAACTTTTAAAAAACATTTTAAATTAAAAATTTTTAAATTAAAGCCAAATTCAATTTGCTGGCGTGCTTATTGGCACCTTAACTTTTGGAGCAATATCTGATGCCCTCGGTCGTAAACCAGTTTCTGTTTTTGCATTAACTGTTGGAATTGCTTCAATGTTTGCTACTGGTAGCAATTAATTTTTTGTGACTTGTAAAATTCTTTCTTAAGCATTTGCACCCAATTGGCATTTCTTATTAGCTTGCCGTTTTATTCTTGGTCTCTGCATTGGAGGAGATTTGGTTGTTGTATATACTTTTGTGATGGAACAATTGTTACCAACTCAAAGGATGGCTATTAGGGGATTTTTTAATTGGGTACTTTTAATTCTTGGGGAGAGAAGGGAGGGGGTAATAATGTAAGAGAAAGGCAAAAGCTTGGAACCTAGAGCAACATCTGGCTTCTATTGTAAGATGCTTTTTGGGTTAAGAACATCGAAATTATGTCCAGCTTTCGGTCATTGCTTCGGATCAGTTAAGGGATTAAGTCAGAAAAATCGTCTGGTTGAGCTTGAGCTTTTCACTTTCTCGTTAATTGTTCTTAAACCCCAAGCTAGGTCCTTTCTTTAATGCTAGTCAACTCGATACACTTTTTCACTATCTGAGTTAAAAAATCTTATTTTCCAAGGGAGTTGCTCGTCTAATATTTACTTTGATTTGTATGTTCTTTCCTGATTGGCGTTCTTCAAGTATTGCTTGTGCTATATTTTCAATGCCTGCCCTAATTATTATAATATTTTTAATGCCTGAAAGTCCAACATGGCTTGTTTACTTTAAAATTTTTTTTCAAAAGAAAAAATATTTTAAAGCATAGTAAGGGTCGTCTTGAACAAATGCGAATAAATGAAAGAAAAATTGCCCGGTTGGCAGGTCTTCCACCGACAATTAAATTACCTGAACATGAAAAATTATCTCCAAACGATAATTCTTTTTGGAATTTAATCAAAGATAAAACTCTTCTGAGACGTGTTTCAGTTCTTTGGGTTATGTGGCAAGTGAACTGAATTATCTGATTATTTTCTACAAAATTTTTAGGTTCACAGCAGCAATTTCCGGATATTCTATAGATTTGAATAGTTCAAATATTAGTGGTGATCTTTTTCTTAATCAAGTAAAATTTCTTTGTTAAAAACTAAGTTCCTATTATGGTTAGTATGCGTCTAGCTTTTAGAATAAATAAATACTAATTGAGTTTGAATCGAGATGGGGTGGATCAAAGAAAATGCCAAGTTTCTTGTCTGCATCTTTAAAAATTTTGCCAGGAAACCATATTTTTTTCGTCTTTTAATGGAAAAAGTTCCCATGAAAACTGCAGGTTCCTGCTTGGAGTCTCAAAAATTATACGTATCATGTTTCATCCGAAAAAGTCATAATTTCACTTTATGGCCTGGTAAGGATCATATGGTAATTGGGATATTTCTAATTTTAAAGGTCAATGAATTTTTTAGGGCTCGAGGCTTTGATAAATTTTTTATCAATTTTAAGAGCCTTCTTTCGTCGATATGTGCAATCTCTAAAATATGCCTTGTTATAGTTGATACTGTATTTCCAAAATTTTCTCGGCGTAATCTCCATCAAGGGGCACAACTTGTAGTAATTATATCTGCATCGTTTCTAGTCTTCTTCGTTTTTTATGATCATGATGGAATTGGAATTCTTTTGGCTAATTTAATTGGAATAACTTTCATTGAATTAACTTGGTTGTTATTTAATTTTAAACGGAATTCGACCCGATGGGACAAGGGTCAAAAAATGGGTAAAGGATCCCCGTCCCCTTGTAAATAGATGGGGGTGGGAAGGGGAATTAAACGTTGAAATCACTTTCTATGAAAGAGAACTCGTGTTGCCCTTGTGGACGTTTTCCAACAATCCCCTCGCCTTAGAAAATCGTTCCACGCCACATAAGAGTTTTTTAAAAATTTTCTAAAAAATTGAACAAAAGAATCAAATTTTTTTATATTTTCAGGGATGCCTGCTATCTCTGGTTTGATTTATAAATAATAATTTTAAATAATTTTTAGCGCCGTAGAATCTGTGCCAACATCATTGAGGTTTTAATAATTATATTCCTTAAATGAAATAATCCCTTAATACTTATTTGTTAGAGCCTCATCAGTTGGTTCATGTTCATTAATAGCTCGTATTGGTACCCTAATTGCTCCAGTGGTCTTTAAATTTTTAAAAAATTTTTTCAAATTTGATTATTTTCAGTTAGTATTTTTAAACACTCGTTGGCCTGCAAGTGTTTATTTAATTATTGTCTTGATTGGGTCAATAAATTTGTTGATTTCTTGGTTATTTTTAATTGAAACAAAAGGAATTAATTTGGATTCTGTACACTTACATGAAGATAATAAACAATACGAATTTATAGGAAACGAAGAAATGAAAAATTTAAAAATTGAAGAAAATGAAAAATAAATTTTGTTAGATTACTGTAAATTTTATGATTTTTTTGTAAATTTTAAGCACTTTTTGGCAATGTTTCGCTTTATATTACGCATTTTTTCTTATTTTTTTTTATTCCACTAGAAGGTGGGGATTAAGTGCTTTTCGATATTTTTGATGTTTGCCATTGATAATAAATGTGTTGAGTTCTAACTGTTAGAGATTTGTTCAGTGTCGAAGGCCTATGAGGTAATTATAATAATTACCTCATAATCATCTATGAGGTAATTATTTTCGTTTAGGCTTTTTTTTCCTTCAAGTAAAATTTTTTAAGCTAAATTCAATATATAATTTTAAAATTCAAGAAACGTTTATAAATTAAAATTTAATAAAAAATAAATCATCCAGTTGTAACATAGTGTACGATGCTTCTTGACGTTAGAAAGCGGCAAACAAGTGATAATTATTAAATTTTATTTACAATAAATTTTTTAAAAATTGTTCCTAAATTGCCTGTTTACATTTAAAAGTATAATTTTCAATTCTCATTTCAAATTGTTAAATTTAATATTTTTCCCTCAAAAAGTATTATTTAATTTTGTTTAAAAATTTAATTTTATAGAATTATTTAAAAAATTTAATTAATATTTAAGTTTTTGCGTAAATGGGAATAACGAAATGTTTCTTAAATTATTATATTATATCACACGTTAATAAAATAATTTTTTATTATGTATTAATATTCAAAGAAAATTAAATTAATTTTCATATGTACATAGTAGAGTTGTACCCCGACCCCGTACCCCGAACCCCGACCCCGTTCCCGAACGATTTTTTCACGATTCTCCCCGACCCGAACCCCGCCCCGAAAAAAAGTGAAAACCCCGTTCCCCGGCCAAAAAAATTTCGGGGTTATCGGGGTTTTATACCCCTAAAAAATGTCATTTTTTGGAGAAATTAATGGAGAAAATTTAAAAAATTTCCACTCATTTTACTTTGCTTTTATTATTTGTGAAAGAAAAATGAATGAAATATCATAATTTTCTTTCCTTCTTTATTAAGAGACTTGTGGTTGAGTGGCTTAGTCGTTGGTTTTAGCCGATATTTTGTTAATATAGAATTGGGTTCGGATCCATATAAGGAGAACTCTATTGTTTCTATATTTCTTTACAAAAACAAATTATAAACGAGTTAAATTTTAATTCGAAAATATTAATTTTATTTTTAACTGATATCCCTTGAACCACCCTTAATCCTTCAACCCCTGTATCAGAGGTGGGTCGACTATTTTTGAGCATTTTTTTCTCTAAAAATTTTTCCTCTAAACCCCCGTACCCCGACCCGAACCCCGACCATATTTTGCTCCCCCGACCCGAACCCCGCCCCGAAACAATTGGAAAACCCCGTACCCCGACATACCCGCCCCCGAGCGTTCGGGGTACAACCCTAGTACATAGTACATAAAATCAGAAAAATTATTTTTTAATTTTTAAAAATTGAATTTAAAAAATTTTACGTGATTAATAAATATATAAGATATTGCGTATTTTAATTACTTTTTAGTAATTCTTCTTTAAATTAACCTTTGTTATTCTTCCATATCGCGTTTCTGAGTCTTAATTAAATTTAGTTAAAAATTAAAATCGGATAATGAACAATTCAACAACACTTCCGGTATGTTTATTAGCAATATATTTATTAAAAATCATAATCGCCCAACGTCCATACCTAATAGATTAAAAAGAGGGGTGGACACAATTGCGGGATTTTTTATTGTGATTTACTTCCTGACCCCAATAAATTAATCAAGAGCTTTTATATATTTTAAATTTAAGGCAATTTTCCTGGCATATCAAGATCAAGGCTTCCATCTTCCTTTATTCCTTACAGCGCTATCACTGACCATACCGGCAACAATTGGAATTATTCTAAATTCAAGTGTTTGTTATATTACATGGAAATATTGGTATTTATTTACGAGATTTTTGAGTTTAAACTAAAATTTCCTTTGAATCAAGAATTTAGCTGAGATTCACTCTTGTTTCCGACATTTCCAAAATATAGGAAAAGTAACCAATTTAGTACAGGGTGTTTCAGCTGAAAAGCGCTATTTGAAAAATCCATAACTTTTTACACCGTGGACAGATTTAAATGAAATTTTGTATTTTGCATCTATATTTTATGGCAATTTTTTTGACATAAAAATTATGTCTGAATTCGAACCCTAACCCGAGATAATTTCCTACTCTACCGTTCTGTTTTTCCCTTTTTCCGCACATGCATTCTTACTCCCTTTTGTTAGTTACGAGCGGGCGATAGACACTAGAGTAAACACTAGGCGATAGACACTACAAATGCAATACAGTATCTACTCTTTGTCATACGCAGGAAAATAAATGAAGTAAGATATCACACAATGAAAAGAGGGAAAAAAGAGAACGGTAGAGTACGAAATTGAAATACAGGGTTAGGGTTCGAATTTAGACATAATTTTTATGTCAAAAAAATTGCCATAAAATATAGATAAAAAATACCAAATTTCATTCAAATCTGTCCACGGTGTAAAAAGTTATGGATTTTTCAAATAGCGCTTTTCAGCTGAAACACCCTGTATAACTAGTTTTATGATGGTGTGGTCTGCTATATAATGTGGAAATTTGAAAACCCTACAATGAAAAACACCGATGGGGTTAGGTCCATGATTGGAAGCTCGTACCAAAATTCGTACTCGTACCTGTGTACGAGTACGAGAAATAGATTAGACATATACGATACAAGAAATTTTCTAAATTCAACGCAGTTTAGGCCCAGTCTTTAAAATTACAGATATGCTCTTACTCGTACAAGTCAATAATTTTTTGGTCATACTTGTATCTATCAGTATATTTGGACTCATAAATTTTACTAGCAACGTACTTATAAGCCAAAAATCTAAACTTTTGGCTGTTTTTATTAGTATTTGATACATATTTTATCTACTATATTAATATAAAATATTTTTAAATGAATAAATTTAGGGGCAAATATACAACATTCAAGTCCAAAACGAGTATTTTATTAGCAATTAACTCATTTTTGGAAATTGGTCACCAAAGTGGACATTTTGTCTTCTTTTTTATTACATTGACTGGAATAAATTTTATACCAGTCTTTTTGGCGATTAAAATTCAGGGTCATTCTGTTGTTTGTGCTAATATTGTTAACATAATGTTTTTAACTATGAGCGTTGATAGAGTTATCGCAGTTTCATTTCCAATTTTGTATGTTTTTAAAAGGAAATAAATACTTATAATATAATTAACCCGAGTAATAATGCTTCAAACTCTAGCCTAGAAATCTGAGACAAATGCTTCATTCGGGGTGACATTCAATAGATTGAGAACTAGTTGATTTATTTTTATGATATTGATTATTAAAAAATTTTTGTTAATTAAATTGATAACGATTTTTAAATATTCAATTAGGAGGAATATTGGTTAGGTGAGAAGATAATATTTAAACATACAAGGTGATTCACAGGCCTCGATTAATCTAGAATTTTTGTGAAGTTTAGAGTCTTCTAATCTTGACAAAAATGTATTCTACTGTATTTTTCTATTTGAGAGAGTCTCTAACCAATTGAATGGCCTTTTGGGAGGAAGTTTAATAATTGAGCGGCATGACACTCTTTTTAATGAAAAATATGGTATACTGAAAATTAATCTAAAACATTTTACGCTTTGTAGTTATTCCAATATCAATTTCCGTTTCTACATATTCCTACACACATTGCCGATTTTTACTCTTTCCGTATTTATTTTTTATCAAATATTGTCGCAAATTGGAGCACATCCAGACTTTCCAGTAACCGGCAATCTTGCCGATATTTTTGGAATAACATCAATTATTGATACTCGATTAATTTATGTACCTCTTATGCTAGCTTCAATTTTGCTTCATATAATTGTCGGATTTTTGGTAAAATATAAAGGAGGTTTGACTTTATTAATGATGATTTAGTGAATCTATAATCAGAAAATTTGAAAACGAATTGAAAATTGGAAAAAAAATTTTTATAAAATTTAAATATTTTTCCAATATTCTGTGTTGAAATTTCTTTATGTAATAATATTTTCAAAGCTGAAAGATGTAGAGGTAAAAGTTAAGCTTAGGTAATTTGGCATAGGCTTCTCAATGTAGTTTGCGCAGGCAACATTGCCTAAAAACCTAGATATCGAAAAGTTTCTCAATAGTAATATAGATATATTTTTGATTGTTTAGAAATTTTAAAAGATAAAAAATGAGAAAACTTAACTTTTATCGGAGTTTCTGAAAAATTTTTCGGACATCAATAACATAAAAAGGCAAAAAATCGTGTGAATTTCTAATTGTGAATGACAGCACATTTAATATGTTTATATTTTAATTTTCAGATTTGGCAAACGAAAAGCTACGTAAACTATTTCGTTCACTTTCCCTGATAGTTTTTGTAAATATCGGAGGATATTTTATCTTTAATGTCATATTTGGTTTAATTATGGCATTTTTACCTATTTCCCCAGAAATGATATGGTATTTAAGTGGTTATCTGGCAGTTATTCTAAACACATCTGCTGCTTTAAATGCACCAATCCTTTACTTTAATAGGTACAGAAATTTTGAATTTTAAATTTAGAAAAGGTTTCGCTGTATCTAATTGACTTTAATAATTTTAACCAACGTTTTCACTGGACTTCCTTTCGTTGAAATTTTATAATTTTGAATAATTAAATATTTTAGTACTGATTATAATGCTGCGTATAAAAAAGAATTTGGGATATCAAAATTAATTAAAAATAATACTGTAAATCCTTCAATTGTATTATACAAATAAAAGTTATAATTCTAGTCTGTCTTTTCTAATGAAAAGAATTTATATAAATATATAAAACAATGCATTATAGTATTAAATGAAAATAGGGTTGCCGGTTCAAATCAGACCTGGGCGAAACTCGAAAATTTTTTCAGACGAAACGAAACGAAACAAAATTTTTTAAAAATCGTTTCGTTAACGAAACGAGACGAAACAGTAAAAATTTAGCGAAACGAAACGAAACAAAACGAAACATTTTAATTTTCAAAAAATTTAATAAAAACGGTTTTATTTTCTTAATTATTCGATTTTAGACACGTTATTAGGCCAGTTATGGCCTATAATTGATCTAATAGCTTAGTGGGACCTTAAATTGTGGTCCCAGGCTCGAATTATGTGTTGAGTATATGTGTATATCAGGGACCTGCCGACCCGTTTCCTGATTCCCTAAAATAGGGAATTTCCTATACCACCATTGCTCCCGCCAAATCCAATGATATTTCTCAACTCAGATTTTTTTGTTGATAACAACGTTCATGATTAGGGTTGCCAAAATGGTCCGACTCGGACCAAAATATCGAGTCGAGCCTAAGATATTTGGCCCGAAAAGTCTCGTACTGGCCCGACTCGATAGAAACAGGCCCGAAAAAAGGCAACCATATTCATGATCATTGCCATCAGTTGCGTTTTCGTTTATTAAAACTAAACTTTATTGAAACTCTTGCGCCTACCCTGATTGGCATTAAGAGGTACATCGATTCTATATGCCTAATCTAGCATAGAATTCGAGCTTTGCATATTAAAAAAATAAAATCAAACGAGAAATTCAAAAAAAATATAGTAAATTATGCGCCGTAGGCGCTTAAAATCCAGATTTCAGCGCCGCAGGCAAAAATTTTTTGAATTTTGATCACCAAAGGGGAAAATTTTACAGTTTTTGGGTAATATTTTGGTCTAAAAATGGGTAATGTTTCGTTAACGAAACAGAGGTGTTTCGTTAACAAAACGAAACGAAACAAACTAAAAAGTGTTTCGTCACGAAACGAGACGAAACAGGAAAAAACATAACGAAACTAACGAAACAACGAAACGAAACGAAACGTTTCGCCCACGTCTGGTTCAAATTGAACCGAAAATTTTGGTTTTATATTTCGGTTCTTGATTAATATTCTAACTCATTTTCCTTCTGAGGAGCTTGTTGACATGTTGGTCTTGTTGGTTTGTTGGTCTTGTTGGTTGGTTGGTCTTGTTCGTTTCAAAATGGTTAGTAAATTATTTTTAAAATATGAGGGGAGACAACGGTCATCTGTTGTTCGGAATCGAAATCTGGAGATTGAATGAAACGTTTGCTGTTCTATGGGGCATATAAAATTGACAAAAAAACAAAAACCTGATAGAATAATTTATTAGTTCATAAATAAGTATGTTTCTTAAAATTAAGTTAAAATTATACTATATAAAAAATATTGTTAAATTAAATATAAAATTTAAGTAACTTATTTATCCAAACGTTATAATTAGAGCTCGGTTAAATAAGTTTTGGATAAATAATTTCAAATCCTTAATAAAATTTTTTCAAATTATTTGATTTAATAATACTTGGTAAGGGGCTTAAAAATATATTAAAGGTAGGGTAATTTATGTTGTAAAATTTATTTTTCCCAAAAAATTTCTTTAACATTTTATCACATTTCTCATAAATGTATATTAACGGTAATCAATAAAAGAATTTTTAAAATAAAATTTAAAAAAGTTGCTAAAATATTGCCAACACTTTTTTATTATTTAAAATTTTTTACATAAACATCAAACTCCGTACTTAGCTATAAAATTTTACCTCTGAATAATCCATGAGGTTGATGCTGTTTAAATAAAAATCAGAGAAGATAGAAAAATTTAAAATTATTGACGTTAAATAAAATTTTTAAATTTATAAAATATTTTATTTAAAATTTAAAATAATTAAAATTTTATAAACTATTTTTAAAAAACATAGCTACAAACCATTTTAAAAAATTAGAAAATAAAAATTACTAAGAATGCTTAATATACTTATGAAACGTGCATATTTTAAAACGGCAAAATTTATTTATTTTTTGTATTTATTTATAAATTCATTATTAATTTACAGCAGTGCATCATTCGGAATTTTACTTTAGATATTTTTATAATAGTAAAATTATAATTAAATTTACTAATTAATACTGAATTTAAAATATCATATTATTTTAATAACAATATCATATTATTTTAACCATATTATTTTAATAAATTGAGTAATTTAGAATATAATAACTTACTAATTTAACATAAAAATGGGGAGGGGGGGGGAGTTGGGGTGAAAATGAAATCCCAATGGTTGTAGTATAATTAAGCTGGCAATTATAGAAAAATATGCATTTTCACTAAATTGCCAGCACTGATTATAATAAATACACTTATGATTCTTTAACAAGACATAAGTGAAGGGTAATAGTTACTTACGAGAGGTCAATGTATTTATTATTTCAAAAAATGATAATTTTCAAAAATTTTCAAGACCTTGAATAACTTTAAAATATAAATGTGAATATTTAATAGTAAAAAATTTAAAGAATATAATTAAAAATGGCTGCCTCAAAATTCTATTTAATTATATTTTTAATTCCATTTGCTAATCTTATTAACTGTAAAAATGAAAAAGAAAATGGTCATGATAGCCAAGCTATTTTTAAATTGCAAGCAAGAGCTAGACTTGCAACTTGCCACCATGGAGTTGGTGTCCTATTATATATTGGAATGGGGGAAATATCAATTGCAACACCTCCTACAGGAAAGCCAACTGAATTGGAAGTTGCTAAGGTATTTGTTCATTATTATTAACTTAATCTACTCCAATTATTTCAAAAAATTATAAAGTATAAAAAAGTTCAAAACCGAAAATTTTCCGAGACCCTAGACTAGGAATGAACTCCGAACCGAAAAAAACAAAAGAAAAGCCAGGCCTTGAGTCTTATACAGTTTATAAAATATGATAAATCTAACGCGTAGCTAAGGTTAATCTCAAGGGCAAGTATCGAGCTATAACAGCGTCGAAGTTAGTAATAGGCGTTTTATTATGCGTAGGGAGGTGCTCTACCACTTAGTTATCAAATCAAAAATTTTTCAATTCTTCCCCTTTAAAATCGTTTACTTGCACTTAGGCCTGTTAAATTCTGTTAGATGAATCACCTTACAATAATAAAAATAAATTAAAAAAAAGAAATTATAAATAAAATTAGAGAAAGATTTAACCATTAAATTAAGGAATGCAAATCAAATACAAAGTGATTCAAAACAAATTTATTTTTAGACTCAACATTTATTACAAATAGCAACCGAGCTCGAAAATAGTGTCAAGATTCTGAAGAACTCATATGATAAAGATACGGAACCACCCACTAAAGAAATAATTCACTGTATTGAACTTTATGTAGATGCTTATCAGGCGGTTTTGAATTTTAAATTTTGTTTAAAAAATAATTTTCTCAGGCAAAATCGAACATCAGCAGTGTTGTAGTACCCAAAGATAATGCTCAAATAACTTCTGCAATTGGAGCGATGATGCGAGAGATTGCACCATTGATGGCAACGATTAAAAAATAAAGGAATAAACTGAAGAAAGGAAAGGACAAAATACTAATGGGAATTAATTTGGGAGGAATTGATAAATTAAATTATTTATTTGGGTTGAATATTGAAATTAAAATTGTAATGGGTAATTTATTAAGATTATTAACTAAGATTTAAAACAAAATAAATTTTCATAAAAAGTGTGTATGTAATAGATTCCGTCAACTATGAACACCCCTAAATACATAACACATTTCAATTAATAATTTAATTAAATTAAAATTAATTTTTATAACGGTAGAATACGAAGGTGGGAATTAATTTGTTAACTAATTAATTAACTAATGCGAATTAATTTGGATGATTTGATAAATTAAATTATTTATTTGGGCTTCATATTGAAATTAAAATTGGTAATATGTAATTTATTAAGATTATTAATTGAGTCTGGAAAAAATAAATTTTGATAAAACTGTGTAATACACTCAGAACTTTCGGGTATAAGTAAATGGTCATACGACACTTGCAGATATGACATTTGCAGACCCGACATTTGCAGACGACTTTTGCAGATCGACATTTGCAGATACCGACACTTGCAGATATGACACTTGCAGATTAGACATTTGCAGATCCGACTTTTGCAGATATTAATTTTTGAAAAAAAAATTTAAAAAGAATTAAAAATCTTAAAAAATCAAAGGATATAGTATAATATACCGGTGGAAAGGTTTTGATATAAGACCCCCCAGGATTCCTCCGCAGCAGCAAAAACTCCACGGTACATAGGTAAGCTAAAGAAGAGAGCGGAATGGGTCTAATCTGCAAAAGTCGGATCTGCAAATGTCTGATCTGCATGTGTCATATCTGCAAGTGTCGGTATCTGCAAATGTCGGGTCTGCAAAAGTCGGGTCTGCAAGTGTCGGGTCTGCAAATGTCATATCTGCAAGTGTCGTGACACGTATTTTTGCTCGTATTTCGCACCAAGTACAATGTACGAATACGAATTTTGTGCATCCCGGTATAATTTTAATTTATTTGTAATTAAAAAAATAATACATTCTATAACAAAATTTCTAAATAAAGGAAAAATAAAAGCTTGTTTTGAGCTTTTTTTCTCATTCTCGCGCACCTTCCCGGATTTTCTTTTTAGCAAAAAATAAATAATCGAGAGAATTGATTAGTCTAAAATAAATTTATCTATTATTTATTGTAAAAACAATTTCTATTTCTATTATATTACCTATTATAATATTACTAATTTGTTTAATGAACAATTAAATAAATACATAATGTTTCTCCAAATACGAAAATTTACAACTTATTTACCAAAATTTTTATTTTATTTATTATTTAACAATCTTTTATTTTTAAACATTTTACTTTTCGTTAATGGAACAGGAATAAATTCTACGAGGTTTAACGAATTTGAGGGAGAGGTTTGAATAAATTTATAAAGGATTTTTTCGAAAGAGAATATTTACATAAGTGAAGCAAAGATATTGTGTTTAATTTTATAACTAGTGTTGTATTTTGGAACCGAACCGAAGAGTTCCAATATCCGAGGATTTTCAAAAACTAACGACCCTATTCATGACATAAAAAATAGCCATTAAGTTCATTCAATTAGAATCTAACCGAACTGAAGATCAGAAGATTTTTTCTGTCAGTTCTACAATTCGGTTTTAGATTTATGAAAGATTTTTAAGCGCGGACCAGAGGCGATCGGAAATGACGTAGGTGCCGGAAATCGGAAATAGCTCAAAAGTTAGAACTCGGAAATTGAAATCGCTCAAATTTCGGAAATTAGAATTCCGATCTACCTCTGGTGAGGACAATCCACTACAACAATCTAATTTCATCTTGCTTTAATTTAATAATATTGCTGATCTTATTCAATAAATATTTAAAATATTAAAAAAAACATTCTTTTAATAATTTTAGCAGCAGGCAGCAAAGGCACAATTTTTGGCTTCAACAGGCACGGTAATTCTTGCTGGATTTGGAATTATTTCAGTATTAGCTTTATTGTTTGGATTTGTTTATATAATTGTTAAATTGTTTGGTTCTAGGAGATAATACATAGAAGTGAAAGATTATTTAATGATATTTATTAAACTAAAAGTAGGGAAAAACAAATTAATAAATGGTTTATATTTGTTTTTAAAACTGAAATAGTTTGTAATATAAATTTCAAATCTGACACAATAACATAGTTTAAATCACAAAAATTTTTTGATATAGTGTAGTGCCATATGTCATTTGATTAGTCTCGACGAGCTGATCGAGTCGAACTGTACTACTCCCTACTTCAGGAAGTGATTCTGAACCGAGTTATAGGTACCGAACTCTAAGAAGGCCCCAGGTATTTCGGAGCAAAAAAAATAATAAATTTATGTTACTGACACAGAACCAGCAATCTATATGATCAAATAGGTTACAGATTTTAAAATCAATCATTATCACACTTAATCCCTCCATAATAATGTTTATCTATTGTTTAAATTAAGATGGTTCATTTATTATGTTTGGTAAATAGTGCATATTATTGTAAGGCGGATATCATCCTAAAAACACGTGAAGAGCAATGTCGCTCTAGTTAACGGAAGTTTGCAGGAAGGTGCAAAGAATATTACAAACGGCCATTCCCAGAGAGTTATTAGCCGCCTATTATCTAAGTTTATTATCGCCACTAACTTATCCTTGGGAAAGCAATAAGGAAGTAGGCTGGTGCATATAAGCCCTAAAGGAATAGGCAAAGGTAGATCACTTCTTCATTCATTCAACAGAGTTGCCGGCCGGCTAATCCATCGTGTCTTATAGGGAAGAGCTCTCCCTATATTTCCCCACTGCGTGCGATTCACCTATTTCTATACTCTGCGGAGTTCACACATGTCTGCAGCATGCGCGACTTTGCTTATAACATCAACTAAACAAAGAGGCACTGAGGAACGGGACCAACCGCTTTACTGGTAGCACCGGATGGTTCCTCACCTTTTGCCGTAAAATTTGAGTTAAGAATAGGTCGGGGAATTTTTAAGGATGGATTTTTATTATTGTGCACTCAAAATCCGCGGTCTAATTTTGATGAATGAATAATTTATATAAGAATAAAAATTTATTGCGCTCAAAATCCTAGGTCCCCCATTTGAATAATAAATTAATATTTGAATGAAGATTTTATAAAATATAAGGGGGTTAATTTTATAGTGATCTATCCTCTGCGGAGGCCAATTATATTAAAAATTATTATTTTTTATCCTCAGTAACCCCATTTTTAAATTAAATTTTGAATGAAGATTTTATAAAATATTAGGGGGTAATTTTAAAAGTGATCTATCCTCTGCGGAGGCCATTTATGTATATTAAATTTATTTTTAAAAGGAAATAAAAATAAGAATTATAATAATAGGAAAATTAATTTTTACAAATTATTTTATCTAAGTAAACCCCCATTCTGATAATAATTGAATGAAGATTTTATAAATATAAGGGGGTTAATTTTAAAAGTGATTTATCCTTTGCGGGGGCCATTTATATTAAATTTAGTATTTTTAGAAGGAAATCCATTTAATAAAAATAAAAGAATTATAATAATGAAATAGAAAATATAAGCTTTATAAATTGCTTTATCTTCAGTAACCCCCATTTTTTATAAATTAATTTTTGAATGAAGAATATTAGAAATTAAAAGAGGGTAATTTATGTGATCTAACCTCTGAGGAGGCCGTCCAAGTAAATAATTTTAGGAAAAAAGAAATTAGACAATTCGGGCTTTAAAAAAACGCTGCGGCGTTCACGATTCGTTTTTTTGTGTTCAATTTCAATCTGATCTGATCTACAGTCTCATGTTTATACTGAGCAAATGACAACAAACAGGCTCAAATCAAATAACAACAAACAAACTTTTGCTCAGTATCCCGCGGGATTTTCTAAATTTAATACCATTTACAACAAATGGGCGTCACAATATGGAAATTATTATACCTCTCAAGAATTCCAACAAAGGTAAGTAAAATTTTAGTTTTTTTTAATGAATTGATTTATGTAATTTATTTTTATTAGAAAAAATCCGAATTTAAACGAAATTTTTTAGGTAAATATACTATTAAATAGAACGCTTTCTCGAAAATCTATTTATAAAATTTTTTTAAACGTTCATTTTTTACATAATTCTGTTCTTTCACCTCTTTTTATATGTACATATTGATTATTTATTTTCTCAAAAAAAATTAACTTTCTTTAAAGAAAAAACTTAGGATTGAGGCTCTTTAATATTCATTAAAACCCTGAGGGGTGCAATTACGTTAACAAAATTATTTTAAGGCTAACAAATTTATGTCAAATCTGAGTATTGTTGAAAATCTTTAAAAACTCCGCGGATATTACCAAAATCTGAAATTATTTGCTAATATCTATTCACAAAGAAAAAAAACCCGACCCGACTTTCAGGAAAAATCTTTGAACTCTCGTTCTTTTCTCATTATTACATATGTATTTCCCATCACAGTCAACAAAATATGTTCCTTTTATGAGTAATTGCACTTTATTCTCTTGAAAGACTTTATTCTCTTGAAAAAGGAATAAAATAAAGATTTCATTCTCTTGAAAAAGAGAATGTAGTTCGATTATCTTTGGAAATTTTTTCCCTGTGGGGTACATTAAGAATTTTTTTTGGCTCTGAAATTGAGTCTGAGAATTTGTTCCAGAATTATTAGTGAAACTAAAAAAATTTGCTATTTTAAAGTACTGTAATTTCCCAAATCGAGAAAGGCCCGATTAAAATTTTTTTTCTATCTTCCTTTTTAAGTATAATTTTTGTTTTTTCTTATGCTTACATTTAATTTTTTTAAAAACTTTTCTTAGTTTTGATCTTTTAGTAAATTTTCGGTCCATGAGAAAATTCATTTTCTAAGGTCTTTCTTTGTTTTAACCTGGATTGAAAACCTAGATTGAAAACCCAAAAAGAAGGAATTTATGGAATTTTAGCACTCTTAATGAATTGATTTTTAGCCAGCAATCAAAGGGAACATACATTAACCTCTGCGGAGGCCATTAAAATACAAAAAGCGTACAATTTAAGAAAATCAAAAGCTAAAATTTTAAAGTTATCGCTCTCATTTATCCGTTTTAATTCTAACCTGCGGGTTGTGTATAAATTCCTTTTCGTTTTCTTCCTTTGAACCTTTCTTAATTCAGTTATATGCGGTTTTAAGTTTTCAGATTTTAATTTTTTATATATTATACATTAAAGAGATTTATTCTAATTTCCAGCCTGAGGGATTTTTTTAACTTACCTCCTGGATAGTTTTTTTTCTTTCCTTATTTTTTAGTTGGGAATGTTAGGTGGTATTTTTAATAAGGAAGTATAATTTCATTTTAAATCAAACATGATAATTGAATCAACCATGATAATATTCTCTCTATCTTTAAAAAAACTTAGTCATTTATAATGTTTAATTTGCTTAATTAGCCATCCATATCACAAAAATATATATAACCTCTGCGGAGGCCGCAAAAATACAAAAAATTATTATCACTACTTTTTAAACAATATAATCGCAGACAAATTAAAGGCAACTTTTAGTATTTTCTTGGTCTATATTTTATTGCTTGGGTTCAAATTTAATTAAATCTGAAAATTTTTATACAAAACAGCGTTGTAAATTAATTGAACTCTGGGTTTGGGCTTTAAATCCTTCCCAATACTTTATTTATTCGCGTAAAATTCACAAGAAAATAATTTTAACTATATAAGGTTACAAGCAAAAAGCTATGGACTAAAAATAAAATAGTAAACCAAGTAGGAAGACCAGTCTAAAAATCTTTTTTCGAAGCAAAAGAAATAAATTTGTTTGCTACCAGAATTGGTAATGGACAGGGATTCTGGTCTCCGGATAACTACGGCTGATATAGGCCGATCCAACAATTAATACAAAACAAAAGTAATCCAAACTTGTAAAATCCTTTGGGTAAGCGACATAAATGGAAAATAACGGACCCTGCCAAAAACAATAAAGATTCCTATGACCTATTGGGTTTTTCTTAATTTGCGCAGAATAAATTTTTTTATTCTCTCTCCTTTCTCCTAAAAAATTTTTTTTATTTTAAAAGGGAATATTCTTATTTCCCTGTACATATTTTCTACAAAAGAAATTTTTGTGTTTTATTCTCTCTAAAAACAATTGAGAATGCTTGATGTAGTAAATAAAATTTTATTCTATTTATAACCCTTGCGAGGGCCCACAAAAACAATAACTTAAAAACAATATTTTTCTACAAGATTTTTAATACGTAGCCTCTCATAAATCCTATTGTAATTTTCCAACTTGCGGGACTTTTTAATTTATATACGAATCTAATTTCTCATTCTTATTTTTAACCTGGGACTGTTAATTATAAATAAATAAATCTTTCTATAAATAAATAAATTCTCTTTTTTAGATCCCCAGCTATCATTTTTGCTTTTATTTTATAATTTGTTCCAATAAATTTTATTTTTGAAAATTTTCAAAAAAAAAATTTCTTTTTGAAAATATCAAAACAAAACAAAAAAAAAACTTTGGTTTCAATATTCGATTTTGAAATCCCAAAAATATTTTACTTATTGGAAGAAGAGCAAAAAATTTTAATAACTCTTTTTAATCGTTTCTACTGAGTTATTTTTTTTTCTTAGTTTTCTTTCTAATTTAAATGAGAAATTTTTGTGTTTTATTCTCTCTAAAAACAATTGAGAATGCTTGATGTAGTAAATCTAAGAAGGCCCCAGGTATTTCGGAGCAAAAAAAATAATAAATTTATGTTACTGACACAGAACCAGCAATCTATATGATCAAATAGGTTACAGATTTTAAAATCAATCATTATCACACTTAATCCCTCCATAATAATGTTTATCTATTGTTTAAATTAAGATGGTTCATTTATTATGTTTGGTAAATAGTGCATATTATTGTAAGGCGGATATCATCCTAAAAACACGTGAAGAGCAATGTCGCTCTAGTTAACGGAAGTTTGCAGGAAGGTGCAAAGAATATTACAAACGGCCATTCCCAGAGAGTTATTAGCCGCCTATTATCTAAGTTTATTATCGCCACTAACTTATCCTTGGGAAAGCAATAAGGAAGTAGGCTGGTGCATATAAGCCCTAAAGGAATAGGCAAAGGTAGATCACTTCTTCATTCATTCAACAGAGTTGCCGGCCGGCTAATCCATCGTGTCTTATAGGGAAGAGCTCTCCCTATATTTCCCCACTGCGTGCGATTCACCTATTTCTATACTCTGCGGAGTTCACACATGTCTGCAGCATGCGCGACTTTGCTTATAACATCAACTAAACAAAGAGGCACTGAGGAACGGGACCAACCGCTTTACTGGTAGCACCGGATGGTTCCTCACCTTTTGCCGTAAAATTTGAGTTAAGAATAGGTCGGGGAATTTTTAAGGATGGATTTTTATTATTGTGCACTCAAAATCCGCGGTCTAATTTTGATGAATGAATAATTTATATAAGAATAAAAATTTATTGCGCTCAAAATCCTAGGTCCCCCATTTGAATAATAAATTAATATTTGAATGAAGATTTTATAAAATATAAGGGGGTTAATTTTATAGTGATCTATCCTCTGCGGAGGCCAATTATATTAAAAATTATTATTTTTTATCCTCAGTAACCCCATTTTTAAATTAAATTTTGAATGAAGATTTTATAAAATATTAGGGGGTAATTTTAAAAGTGATCTATCCTCTGCGGAGGCCATTTATGTATATTAAATTTATTTTTAAAAGGAAATAAAAATAAGAATTATAATAATAGGAAAATTAATTTTTACAAATTATTTTATCTAAGTAAACCCCCATTCTGATAATAATTGAATGAAGATTTTATAAATATAAGGGGGTTAATTTTAAAAGTGATTTATCCTTTGCGGGGGCCATTTATATTAAATTTAGTATTTTTAGAAGGAAATCCATTTAATAAAAATAAAAGAATTATAATAATGAAATAGAAAATATAAGCTTTATAAATTGCTTTATCTTCAGTAACCCCCATTTTTTATAAATTAATTTTTGAATGAAGAATATTAGAAATTAAAAGAGGGTAATTTATGTGATCTAACCTCTGAGGAGGCCGTCCAAGTAAATAATTTTAGGAAAAAAGAAATTAGACAATTCGGGCTTTAAAAAAACGCTGCGGCGTTCACGATTCGTTTTTTTGTGTTCAATTTCAATCTGATCTGATCTACAGTCTCATGTTTATACTGAGCAAATGACAACAAACAGGCTCAAATCAAATAACAACAAACAAACTTTTGCTCAGTATCCCGCGGGATTTTCTAAATTTAATACCATTTACAACAAATGGGCGTCACAATATGGAAATTATTATACCTCTCAAGAATTCCAACAAAGGTAAGTAAAATTTTAGTTTTTTTTAATGAATTGATTTATGTAATTTATTTTTATTAGAAAAAATCCGAATTTAAACGAAATTTTTTAGGTAAATATACTATTAAATAGAACGCTTTCTCGAAAATCTATTTATAAAATTTTTTTAAACGTTCATTTTTTACATAATTCTGTTCTTTCACCTCTTTTTATATGTACATATTGATTATTTATTTTCTCAAAAAAAATTAACTTTCTTTAAAGAAAAAACTTAGGATTGAGGCTCTTTAATATTCATTAAAACCCTGAGGGGTGCAATTACGTTAACAAAATTATTTTAAGGCTAACAAATTTATGTCAAATCTGAGTATTGTTGAAAATCTTTAAAAACTCCGCGGATATTACCAAAATCTGAAATTATTTGCTAATATCTATTCACAAAGAAAAAAAACCCGACCCGACTTTCAGGAAAAATCTTTGAACTCTCGTTCTTTTCTCATTATTACATATGTATTTCCCATCACAGTCAACAAAATATGTTCCTTTTATGAGTAATTGCACTTTATTCTCTTGAAAGACTTTATTCTCTTGAAAAAGGAATAAAATAAAGATTTCATTCTCTTGAAAAAGAGAATGTAGTTCGATTATCTTTGGAAATTTTTTCCCTGTGGGGTACATTAAGAATTTTTTTTGGCTCTGAAATTGAGTCTGAGAATTTGTTCCAGAATTATTAGTGAAACTAAAAAAATTTGCTATTTTAAAGTACTGTAATTTCCCAAATCGAGAAAGGCCCGATTAAAATTTTTTTTCTATCTTCCTTTTTAAGTATAATTTTTGTTTTTTCTTATGCTTACATTTAATTTTTTTAAAAACTTTTCTTAGTTTTGATCTTTTAGTAAATTTTCGGTCCATGAGAAAATTCATTTTCTAAGGTCTTTCTTTGTTTTAACCTGGATTGAAAACCTAGATTGAAAACCCAAAAAGAAGGAATTTATGGAATTTTAGCACTCTTAATGAATTGATTTTTAGCCAGCAATCAAAGGGAACATACATTAACCTCTGCGGAGGCCATTAAAATACAAAAAGCGTACAATTTAAGAAAATCAAAAGCTAAAATTTTAAAGTTATCGCTCTCATTTATCCGTTTTAATTCTAACCTGCGGGTTGTGTATAAATTCCTTTTCGTTTTCTTCCTTTGAACCTTTCTTAATTCAGTTATATGCGGTTTTAAGTTTTCAGATTTTAATTTTTTATATATTATACATTAAAGAGATTTATTCTAATTTCCAGCCTGAGGGATTTTTTTAACTTACCTCCTGGATAGTTTTTTTTCTTTCCTTATTTTTTAGTTGGGAATGTTAGGTGGTATTTTTAATAAGGAAGTATAATTTCATTTTAAATCAAACATGATAATTGAATCAACCATGATAATATTCTCTCTATCTTTAAAAAAACTTAGTCATTTATAATGTTTAATTTGCTTAATTAGCCATCCATATCACAAAAATATATATAACCTCTGCGGAGGCCGCAAAAATACAAAAAATTATTATCACTACTTTTTAAACAATATAATCGCAGACAAATTAAAGGCAACTTTTAGTATTTTCTTGGTCTATATTTTATTGCTTGGGTTCAAATTTAATTAAATCTGAAAATTTTTATACAAAACAGCGTTGTAAATTAATTGAACTCTGGGTTTGGGCTTTAAATCCTTCCCAATACTTTATTTATTCGCGTAAAATTCACAAGAAAATAATTTTAACTATATAAGGTTACAAGCAAAAAGCTATGGACTAAAAATAAAATAGTAAACCAAGTAGGAAGACCAGTCTAAAAATCTTTTTTCGAAGCAAAAGAAATAAATTTGTTTGCTACCAGAATTGGTAATGGACAGGGATTCTGGTCTCCGGATAACTACGGCTGATATAGGCCGATCCAACAATTAATACAAAACAAAAGTAATCCAAACTTGTAAAATCCTTTGGGTAAGCGACATAAATGGAAAATAACGGACCCTGCCAAAAACAATAAAGATTCCTATGACCTATTGGGTTTTTCTTAATTTGCGCAGAATAAATTTTTTTATTCTCTCTCCTTTCTCCTAAAAAATTTTTTTTATTTTAAAAGGGAATATTCTTATTTCCCTGTACATATTTTCTACAAAAGAAATTTTTGTGTTTTATTCTCTCTAAAAACAATTGAGAATGCTTGATGTAGTAAATAAAATTTTATTCTATTTATAACCCTTGCGAGGGCCCACAAAAACAATAACTTAAAAACAATATTTTTCTACAAGATTTTTAATACGTAGCCTCTCATAAATCCTATTGTAATTTTCCAACTTGCGGGACTTTTTAATTTATATACGAATCTAATTTCTCATTCTTATTTTTAACCTGGGACTGTTAATTATAAATAAATAAATCTTTCTATAAATAAATAAATTCTCTTTTTTAGATCCCCAGCTATCATTTTTGCTTTTATTTTATAATTTGTTCCAATAAATTTTATTTTTGAAAATTTTCAAAAAAAAAATTTCTTTTTGAAAATATCAAAACAAAACAAAAAAAAAAACTTTGGTTTCAATATTCGATTTTGAAATCCCAAAAATATTTTACTTATTGGAAGAAGAGCAAAAAATTTTAATAACTCTTTTTAATCGTTTCTACTGAGTTATTTTTTTTTCTTAGTTTTCTTTCTAATTTAAATGAGTAATGAATTTCATCGTAGCGCACATATAAGTTTTTAACCTGTCCCTCTCAAGCAAGGCTTATTTAGACTGAAATTTAAAAAAAATTAATTCTAGCTGGCTTAATAAATGATTATTAAATATTAATCAAAGAAAAACTATAACCTCTGCGGAGGCCACACAAAATATAAAAAGATTCGAAACAATTTTAAGTCAAATTAGACACGAGGATAAACAAAATTCCATAAGTCTGCAAAAGATAACCTTTGCTTGGGCCCTCAAAAATAGTAATGGAAAAACTATATTTCTCAAAGCATAAACCAATTTACTTCATAACCTGCGGGTTCCATTTAATATTAAAATTCTGAGGGCAAACATTAAATTTTTTATTTATCGTTCTTCGAAAAATTTTTTTTCTCATTTTTTTCTAAATTTTCAATAAGTCCCTTTTTAGAAAACATTTGAAAGTTTTTTTTCCTTTTTTCAATTGCCTATATCTCCTTCAATTTTCCCAATATCGAAAATATACAAAAAAATTTTAGGGGAAATTATAATTTTTTTTCTAGAACAAAGTCCATAAAAAATCTACTTTATTACACATTTCCAAGAAATTTATTTTTTATTTTTCTATTATTTCAAAATGTTTCCCACAGGAATTATTACTATAAGCCACAATAATCTCTTCTCAGTGATCGGAAGTCAATTTTACAATAAAATTTTCTTCCTTTTCATTTTAATGTGAACAATTCCCATATAGTAAAAAATCATATTACTTTTACAAACATTTATTAATCTTACTTTTATAAATAAAAGATTAGTCATTGGGAAAGCTGGAACAAAAAGCTGATATCTTAGCATCTTAATCTGTTATATCCTTCTTCTCATTAATACTTTCATCATTGTGTTTTTTCAAATATTAATTTATTTTTATTTATTTTTATTCTTTGTATATTATTTATTTTTCAGGTTTAAAATTATTATTAATTCCAATCTAGAATAATTCAATGTCTTTTCTTCCTAATGAGGAAAGATCCTCACAATCTTCAAAAAACGATAATACAATCAAAACTCCTGCGGGAGCCATTAATGAATTAAAGAAAAATCCCGAGGGATTCCATTATATTGGTATGCTCACGACAGAAAACGCTCCTACATTCGCAATTTTCTCAGGGAATTCGGTAATTGAGTTTGTACGATGGGCCAGGAAATTCAAAGATATAATCGAATGCAATGGTAAGTGGGATGAAACAGACAAAATTGCCCGTCTCAAAGTATGCTTAGACAGCAAGGCAAGAAAAATATTTGACAAAATACCCCAAGCTGAAAAAGCAACTCTTGAGGGGGCCATTAACAAAATCAAAGAAAATTTAGATACAACACAAAATCAAGAACTAATCTTCAAAGCCTTAAGCATATGCAAACAGAATGAAGGTGAATCAGTAGAACAATTTGCTTCCAGATTAATTCCAATGATGGAAGCAACTTCCTGGGACAACAAAGGAAATTTCTCGGAAGAAACGCTGTGCAGAACTTTCCTTGAAAAGCTTAGCCCAAATCTTCAATTCCTCACAAGAACACTGACTGGGCCTAACAGGACGAACTTCGACGCACTACTCCTAAATGCTTAAGAGGCAGAACTAATGTTATGCGCAAACTCAAATCCAATGCTCAGTCCTTTATGTCTAATCAATGATCAAAGCACTTCACTGAGAGCAAACACAGACGACGAATTAAATGAAAATAATTGCAATAAAACCCTGAGGGGTTCACGCAAGTTAAAAGGTGAAGCAATCAAACAATATAACAACAAACCAATATGCAACTATTGTGACAAGGTAGGTCATTTCGGGATAAATTGTAGGAAACGACAGAACCAGGAAGAATATCCAACACTAGAAGAAGTCGTCGAAGAACAACTCATCATCAAAGAAATGCTTAAAGAACAAGGTGAAATATTAAACGCCCTTGTCAGCAAAATCAATGAACTAACAACAAAACACTGAGGTGGATATGGTAAATATGTGATAAACGTATATTAACCACTAATTTCAAAATTTTGGGGTTTCAAAAGGCCAAAAATCTCTAAAGTTCTGCTGCGCTAGGCATAAATTTTTTCTCGAAAAACAATAGATTAAAACGTTTCGGACATTCACAATCTATTTATGAAACCTCGAGTTTTTACCAAATGGAAATCAGGTGGACAGAAAATAATAAAAGCAAAATCGATGCTCAAAATCAGAAAAGGAAGTACCAATAAACAATTTGGACTCCCGCCATGAGGATACACGCCAAAATATTTGTGGAAGGTTCGACTAACGAAATTAATGTCCTCTCAATGTTACGCAAATTATTAATTTGTTTCAAAAACTAAGTCCTGCGGGACTCTCACATGTAACAAAAGACGAATGAATGTTCTACAAAAAATTAAATCCTGAGGGATTCATTCATGTAATATAAAACAAAACAAAAGAGGACCAGGGACGGTCCATTGGAAGGTTAGAGGTGTAGAGGATGGTCAAATCTTAACGACCAGGGACGGTCTATTGGAAGGTTAGAGGTGTAAGGCGGATATCATCCTAAAAACACGTGAAGAGCAATGTCGCTCTAGTTAACGGAAGTTTGCAGGAAGGTGCAAAGAATATTACAAACGGCCATTCCCAGAGAGTTATTAGCAGCCTATTATCTAAGTTTATTATCGCCACTAACTTATCCTTGGGAAAGCAATAAGGAAGTAGGCTGGTGCATATAAGCCCTAAAGGAATAGGCAAAGGTAGATCACTTCTTCATTCATTCAACAGAGTTGCCGGCCGGCTAATCCATCGTGTCTTATAGGGAAGAGCTCTCCCTATATTTCCCCACTGCGTGCGATTCACCTATTTCTATACTCTGCGGAGTTCACACATGTCTGCAGCATGCGCGACTTTGCTTATAACATCAACTAAACAAAGAGGCACTGGGGAACGGGACCAACCGCTTTACTTTATTTTAGTTTAATGATTAATTTTTTCTTGCAAATTTTAATCACAAAAAATTTTTTTATATATTCGTCAAACAAATTTATAGTATATAGGCTATATTTTTAATTAATTTCCTTTACCAAAAATAATAACAAAAATATTTCTATATTTTATTTATGAAGAGTTTTCAATGAAAAACTTCACAAAAATTTCTTCAGCTTACAAAATTATAATTTATTTAATTGTTTATTTTGAATACTAGAACGGAAGATGACGCCTTTAAATAAAAATAAATAATAAAATTTCATAGAAAAATTAAACTATAAAATATTTTGAGGTTTTTAATTTAAAAGGTCATCAATTTTTGATGATTCATTGTTTATTTTGCAAATTATTTCTAGTTTTTGTGGTTTGTTGAATATAGTCTTATGATGTAAAAAATTAATTGGAATTCCTCAAATGCTGAAATAAATTATAAAAATGTGCTCATAATTTTAGTAGTATAAAAATAAATTTATAGAGATTCATTGTCATTAAAATAAAATTTATATCACTCACTGCCCAACTATTTTTTTTCAAATTTTTATCGCAGTCACAACCACTACAGAAGTATATATATATAACACTCACTACGCGAGTGTCGGTTTCAACCCGAACGGAACCTAAAAACCAAAGATATTCGATTCGGTTTCGGTTAACACTGGAATCTGGTATACTTGAAAAATACAATATAGTTTTATGCAATAGAATTAATCGTAGGGGAGGCGGCTGCGCTATTTTTATTAGAAAGAATATTAAGTTCTTTATTAAACAGTCCATCTCTAAGTTTAACTCAGAAATAATTCATCTACAAATACAAAATTCAAAATGTATTAATTTTATTCTTATCTATAGACCTCCAAATACAAGTACCATTCAGACTAAAAAACTTCTTAAACTAATTGAATCCTTTATTTCTTTTAACTGCATCATATTAGGTGACTTAAATTTTGGAACAAAGGATTTAAATTGGGTCAATAATATTCCATATTGTAAAAACAATCTAGGAGATCTATTTGTCAATTTTTTTAATACTATGAATTTATTTTCCACCACACCAGGTCCTACTAGAAATGATGCATATTTAGATATTTGTCTAACAAATAAACCTGAATTATTTCATGATATACATGTTGATGGGTCTTTATTTAACTCTGATCATGATGCTTTAATCTTTGATTTGTTATTCCCAATAAACAAAAAAGAAGTCAAACCAATAAAATATAGAAAATATAATAAAGCTAATACATCTTTATTAAATATATTTTTATCATCTATCATTCCGATCATATCCGTACAAAGTTTTTATTTGGAAGACAAATATAATCATCTCATAAATAACATCTTAACATCTCTTGATCTTTATGTACCAGAAAAACATATAACTAAAAAAGACCTTAAACATGATTACCCACCTCACTTGAAAGCATCTATTAAAAAGAAAGCCGAAATTTATAGACAGCTTAAAACTGATAAAATAAAATATAAAGAATTATATGACAGTATATCATTGCATATAAAAATTCAAACTAGAAACTTTCATAGTAAAAAACAAAATGCTTATATCACTAAAAATAAAAATTCTATTCATAATTACCTTAAAAAATTTAAATTTACTAATAATGAAATTCCAGTTCTCTTCCATAACAATAGATATATCACACAATCTATAGATAAGTCTGAAATTTTTGCTGATATCTTTCTTGAAAACTTTTCTAACATTAATATGCAATATGAATACAATATCAATGACTATAATCAGGTACCTATCATCGAGGATGTTGACTTTGACATAACTGATATTATCAATATCATTAAAAAATTATCAAATAGAAATGGTACTTCACCTGATAATATAAATTATAAAATATTAAAGATTGTACTTCCATCTATAGCTCCTTTTTTATTAGAAATATTCAGAATATCATTAGATTCAGGAATACTACCAAATATTTGGAAAGAATCTATAATAATACCGTTATTCAAAAAAGGAGAAAAATCAAATCCTGAAAATTATAGGCCTATTGCATTAACTTGTGCCATATGTAGGGTCATGGAAATGGTTCTTAACAAATATATTGTTCAATTTATGCATGATAACGATCTGTTTAGTAATGATCAATTTGGATTTATAAAAAATAGATCTACTACGACACAACTAATCACTACATTAGAAGATTGGTATGATGCAATAATGGGAAAAAAGAATATTGACTGTATATATATTGATTTTAAGAAGGCATTTGATTCAGTACCACATGACCTGTTAATCAATAAATTATATAGAATAGGTATAAGAGGAAAAATTTTAAGTTGGATTTCAGCTTTTCTTTCGAACAGAACTTTTAGAGTCAAAATTAACAATACGTTATCTGAACCTAGAAATATTAAATCAGGTGTACCTCAAGGATCAGTTTTAGGCCCGTTATTATTTTTGATTTATATTAATGATTTACCTGATATAATCCCAAAAGGTGTAAAAATTAAACTTTTTGCCGATGATGTTAAAGTATATGTTATACATAAAACTAAAAATGAAAGAAGAATGCTTATTAATGCTATTGAAAATATTGAACAGTGGACAACCAAATGGAAATTAAATATAGCTATAAATAAAACATATATAATTTATCTTGGTAAAAATAACCCGAAAGATCAATATAAGATTTTTGATACAACTATAAATGAGGTTGATTCAATACGAGATCTAGGCATCATAATAGATAATAAGCTTAAATTTAAGGAACATATACAAAAAATTATCAGAATAGCGTATATAAAAATGAATTTCGTGTTTAAAATAATTAAGTCAAAATCTACTAAAACTTGGCTTACTATCTATAAAAGTTACATAAGACCTTTGCTAGAGTATTCTCCTGAAACTTGGAATCCACAACAAAGATCTGAAGTTAACAAAATTGAAAAATGCCAGAAATTCTTTACAAAAGTCCTTCTTAGAAAATGCTCACTGCCTTATATACCATACTTACAAAGATTAGAATTTCTTAATCTTCCATCCTTGGAAAACCGTCGTAAGACTTATGATCTAGTCTTAGCTCATAAAATTTTACATGGATATACACATCTGGAATCCGACAATCTTTTTAAAATATCAAATAGAAAAAAATGTTACCTATTATCTAAAAATCAAAATTCTAAATCATCTAACTCATTTGTTAATAGGGTAACTAAGATGTGGAACGTTTTAAATGATGAAATTAGAACTACAAAAATAACCCCTAGTTTTAAAAATAAAGTAAAAGAAATACTTATTCAATAGATCTAAACAAATCTGTTTTTATTGGTATAATCTAAAAAAAATTTTTTTTTTTCTTTTCTATGTTTTTTTTCTTTCTCTCTCACATTCTCGGTTTTTAACTATATTTAAATGACTACTATTTTGCATATTTGAATAAGGAAATTTCAAATTAATAAATAAATTTTATTGTTTGGCATTATGTTCAAAAATACATCTAAATGACAATTTATCCTATTGTTTCTTACTCAACTATACTATTTTTCCTTTGATGACTCATTAAATTAAAAACATAGTTTTTCATTTCTCTTAATTTTTATTTTTGCCCTTTTATCTCTTTTAAATCAATTTTTCATTTTTAAGGACTTTTGAAAAATTTAAAACAATTGGGTAATATTGTTTGACTAAAATGTCTAAGCGCAATTCTTCTGAATTTTCTCCATTAAATTTTGCAGCAAACATGACAAACAACGAAAAACGCAGCAAAATTGTAGAGGAAATTATTTTTTTTTTAAATTTTGACAATTTAAGATAATTAAATCAGTACACTTTCCTCTAGCTTCATAAATTTAAAGCATCCTATTTAGTTAAAATGGTCGGTATGGAGTATATTTATTTAAAGAATAAATCAATTATAATATTAAATTTGTGTTTTTTTTTTTAATTTATTATGACTTTATATGCTGTTTCTTATTTTATTATTTTTATTGTGCCACGCTACGACATTGTTGTCGAATTAAGTGGCACGCCCTTTCGATAACATTTTTTTTTATGTTGATAAATAAATAAATAAATAAAGATGACGCCTTTAAATAAAAATAAATAATAAAATTTCATAGAAAAATTAAACTATAAAATATTTTGAGGTTTTTAATTTAAAAGGTCATCAATTTTTGATGATTCATTGTTTATTTTGCAAATTATTTCTAGTTTTTGTGGTTTGTTGAATATAGTCTTATGATGTAAAAAATTAATTGGAATTCCTCAAATGCTGAAATAAATTATAAAAATGTGCTCATAATTTTAGTAGTATAAAAATAAATTTATAGAGATTCATTGTCATTAAAATAAAATTTATATCACTCACTGCCCAACTATTTTTTTTCAAATTTTTATCGCAGTCACAACCACTACAGAAGTATATATATATAACACTCACTACGCGAGTGTCGGTTTCAACCCGAACGGAACCTAAAAACCAAAGATATTCGATTCGGTTTCGGTTAACACTGGAATCTGGTGAAAGCGAAAACACTACTAATTACACAGCACAACAAATGTGTGTAATAAAGCCGACAGACCTAGCTTTTTCCTAAATCTTAAATACTACATAGGTGTTTAATAGAATAATCATCTTAAGCTGTGTGACTTGTGTCGCATCCATAAGATCAAGCCGATAATTATTTTAGGTCAGGTTTATAACAATAATTATTCTACACCAAGTACCCTAATGAACTTCAAATTTCAAAACGCCCTACTCACGACTATTCGTTTACCTACTGAACTTATTAAATAAATTTTTAGAAACTTTCACTTTATAAAAATGAATTCTATTTTCATAAAATTCTTCCTAACAGCTTTGATATTGTCAATTGCTTATGCAGCTGAAAAAGGACCAGATAGTGAAGTAAAAAAGGACGAAAAGGCAAAAATACCGGCACAGTCAAAAACAATTGAAGGGGCTATAAAACCTGAAGCAAAACCTAATCTCGTATTTCAATCTAAAAATAAAGAAAAATCTGATGTTGCTCCTCCGTTTATTGTCAAATCAGGAGATGGAAAAGAGTAAATAATTCTAAATTTTATTCAATTATTTTAACAATTAAGTGAACGGCAAAAGCGATGGGGCTATGGATATGGCGGATGGGGAGGCTATGGAGGTTGGGGCGGTTATGGAGGAGGATGGGGATGGGGTGGAGGTTATGGTGGAGGATGGGGATGCTGTGGAGGTTATGGTTATGGTGGCTGGGGATGGGGACGAAGATAAAAATCATTGCGTAAACCATTTTAGGAGCGATTTAAAAGAATTAACAAAGAATAAAAATGATATTTTTAGATTATTTTAATCTTATTTATACATATTACATGTGCATTCTTTTCATTTTTATGGCATAAAAAAATAAAAAAATATATAAAATTTATTTTTTATACATATTTTCTAGTTTAAATCGACCAAAATTTTATTTATCCAAATGTTACCGGACAAATTATTTATCCCATCCTGTATTAAATTAGGAATAATTTAATCTAATATATCTTTATTGATAGTAAATTAATAAAGTATCATACGTATATAAATAAACCCTATGCTTGGACAAAGAGTTGAAGCAGCAGTTTTCCCAATAAATAAAGAAAGATATTTTAAATTTAATTTTCATACTAATACTAATTATAAATGAATGAATACAATGAAGCAAAGTTAATAAATATGTACATAATTTTGTTTACTTTTTGCAATATTTTTTGCATTTTAATATTTCATGATTTTTTTATTTTAAATTTTTTTGTCAGATACAGAATTTTTTAAATTTTTTGTCTTTCCTTTTTTATAGCGAAATAGTCCATTACTGCTTTAAATAGTTTAAATTTAGTTGAAATCTGAAACCGTAGCGTCACTATCTGATGCTTCTTCACCATCTCCTTCAACATTTGCAGCTTCTTCTCCGTCCCCTGCTTTAACATATGGAACTCCTTCACGATCTCCTGCTATAATATTTTTAGATTCTCCGCCGTCTCCTGCTTCTACATTTGTACCTTCCTCATTGCTTCCTAAAAATTAAAGGTTTAATATCGAGTTCAAATCCATTTCTAATATCATGTTTTAAGTAAAAATTATTTCAACATGTATAATGATATCGTCTTAATCATCGTTTTAATTTAATAACCCTCCCTAAGTTCATTAGCATATTATGTCTTAGATTTGTATGGGTTTGCATAAGAAATTACCCGATCCAAAATTTTGTGATATCCGATCCGACACGTTGGTGATGAATATATTCGTTTTTATTAATAATATAATTAAAAATTTAAATTACGTATTTGTATTCCTTTATTTTCTTTCACATTAGGGACATGAATTTGATGGGCATTTTTAAGATGTTTCTTTAAAGCAGTCGTGCATCCCAAATAAGTTTTATATCTCGTTGAGCATATATTACATTGAGCCATACCATTCTCCGCATTAAAATAATTCCAGGCTAGTGATTTCCTTCCTATAATATTATATATTGCTTAAATTTATGTTATTTAAACAAAAATTTTATAAAATTTTGAAATCCAAATATAAAGTTAAAGATTAATCTTGGGAGCATTTAATCAAATAGGACTGAATAAGTTTGACAAAACTGAATAAGCCTGACAAAGCCTGACATTCTTTTACTAGTACCAGCCCTTTATTAACCTACCTTGCCGTATATTCAATAATTTTTTAAAATTACGTTTTGGTAATCCATCACAATTTAGCACATTTTGTATATTAATGCCATGCTTTTCAAGATGTGCCTTTAACTTTATTATAGGTCCATTGTCTTTTACCACATAAGCTTGAGGGCACGTTTGATCGCATTCTTTACAGGTAGCTATTCCATTATTTACATTAAAATGAGTCCAAATTTTTGATTTGTCCTCTATAATAGTAAATATGGTGAATCCATTAAAGCATCAAATCCAAATAAGAAAAGATTAATTCCTTTATTGGCTTAAAGGATAATTTTGGGAGCTTAGATAACAGAGTTTAAGAGTATAGTATATACATATAGAGATATCACAAATCGTAAAAACATTTTAAAGCTCATTCGGACATAATCGTTTATTCCTTTGTTAACTTTATTATCAGCATTTGAAGGTTAATAAACAGCTAGATAAAAAAATACTTCATCAACGCATTTTTAATACCTCGTGCTTATTTAGTAAAGAAAAGCTTATTATATTTTTATTCTACATATAATACCTCTTTTGCGTTTTATATCCTTTGAGGTTTCAAGTTCCTCGTTACTCACAATACTAAAATCTTGCATTAGACGAGGTTGTGTATTGACTGTTGCATTATTTCCAGCTAAAAATTTTTATAAAGTTTATTTCTAAGATAAAATTCAAAAAAATTTAAACCAAAAATATAATTTGATCTAATAATAATGGATTGGCGAAATTATCTAACACAAAAAGCTTATCGTTACCATTTAATGGGAATACTTTGATCAGGGATACTTTGATAGCCCTAGATTTTAGTCTTTTTAGGTTACTCTTTACAGCAAGCTATATCATCCTACGCAATAAATTATTCCAGGATGGTGATTTTCATTCATTCTTGTCAGGATATTTCAATGATAAAAAAGTTATAGCTGATCGAATTAGTAAAAAGGAGATAAAGAAAATGGGAGAGACAACCAAAAAGTAACAAAAATTTTGTAAGCTTCTAATCTATCTTGATTTTTACTTTTGGTCAGTAGAAACTTCCTTGTATTGAAAATCATTTAATGATATTTTAATTCCTTTTACCAAAAAGTGATTAAAGCGGAAAGATTAAACTTCCATTCCAACACTACAATTAAGATTGAATTTTTTATTTATTCTTTTCACATTAGACAAATCTAGCAACTTACGCGTATATTGAACATCTAAATCATTTCTTTTTTCACTACCGCTTGTAGTCCCAATCAGTTTTTCCTTTCCTTTACTATCCCCTGCACCTTCCAATAAAGCAAAAAAGTTTAAAATATTTAAGAAAAAAATCACATAATTAGTTAATTTCATCTAAAAATTGCTAATTAAATTATATGTTAAAGTATTTTATTCTTATAAGTTTATAAGAGAATACAGTCGTATCTCGAATTTATGTAGTGATTTGTGATTAAAAATTTTAAAGAATTCTTATAGTCCCCTCTTAATGGCCTACCAAATAGTAAATATAAACTGAAGTTAAGGATATATATTTGAACGTATCCGCTGTTTTATTTAATTATTAAACATTAATTATTAAAAAATTTTTTTAAATGTTATTGCTTAGCAGAGCGGCATTTAAGAGCGACATTTATTGATATGTTAAGAAATAAATCACGAGAATACATAAGCGGCAGATTAAAGAGAATCACACACTCAATTATTCGATTTTTTATAATGTCTGTAAATATTTAATAATTTCATAACAAGAGTTATGCACTTTTAGTTAATTAAAAACAATTTAAATAAATTATAAAACTTTATGGTTTCAATAAATCTTAAAATGTTTAACTAGAAAATAAAATAATTAAAGAAATTAAATATATTACTGTCGGGAGCAAATAAGTAATTTTACTAGTGTTCGAATCCCGTCCTCAGGGATGAGAATATTCTCTTTCTACTTATTCGGCATCGTTCATTACACGTAATTATTTCTCTGGATTAAGCCAGAAGTTATGTACAGATCTTGCCCGGCACGATTATGAAATCTAAAGGTTTCCGATTTTGAAAAATGATTTTGCCGTCAAATGTTAATTTGCAATCCTTGATTAAACTCACCAAATATTAATTCCCCAATTTATTGATAGATTTTCATAATTTTTCAATTTTACTTGTTGAAACATTTAAAAACTTGTTATAGTTACAAATTTTATGTGAAAAAAATATTTTCAAAATATAAAAAAATTATAATAATTAAATTTTTGAAAAAATAAACATAAGAATCTACAAATAATTTTATTTTAACATAGACTTCAGAATAATTTTTCTAATTACATATTTTATTTTTATTTTTCAAATTTTTATGGCGCATTATTTTTAGCAGTTTTCTTCTCTTCCTTAGTGCCAACACTTTGCTAGGACAGAGAGTTCGAGGTTCCCCGACTTTTCGTCAAAGGGCTTTCCGTCAATGGGTTCCCAGATCTTCTTTCACTTGATACTTTATTAATCGCATTCTCAATTAGGCTTCAACTAAGAAAATACAAGTGAGGCATAAACGTGAGTATCAATTCTCAGGCTTATCCGTGAAAAATTTATTCAAATATGGCTAAAAGTTTTCAAAAATTCAAGAATATACCTAAAATCCAATAAAATTACACAAAAATTGTACAGCCCCTGAAAATTGAAAACCTTGAATTTTGAAATAAAAAATTTATACAATTGATATTATTTGTTTAATTAAATCAACCACAATGTTTATTTATACCCAAAAGTATATTTAATAATAAATTATCCAAAAATTAATTTAATAGCATAAATTAATATTATTTTAACTTAAATTTTCTTTAAAACCCAAAAATTAATTTAATAATAATCGCACATCCAATTGCTTCATTAATATTTGTTATTTACCAACCAACACATATGCCTTTTTTGTTAACATTATTTGTGCAGCATTGTTCCTTTTTTTCTGCATTTTCTTCAAATAAAAATTATCAAAGTAAATATTAATTAAAAACAAGTGAAATAAAGCCTAGAATGAATAAAATAAATAAAGAAAATGTTTCAAATTTAACCAAGGTCCCTGATGAAATATTATCATTGATTTTTCATCCGGAGCACTGAGCCGAAAGTTTCAGCTTGGAATCCGGATCTTGTTAAATCGGGATTTCTGAATATCAAATTAAAATTTTTTTCCACATCCCCGATATCCTCTTGATCCCTCTAAATCCTATGATGCCCATGAAAATGATATCCACGATTTATATCCACGATTTTTTGATATTAATAATTCTTACAATTGACTTTTAAGTAAAAAAATTAAATTTAATCATAAAATTCTCAAAATTTTCGCCTGCAGCACTAAAATTTTTTGACAATATTTAAGCGTACATATAATTGCACAAATCTCCCACGAAGTGCTTATAAATTGAAATTTTTATGTTAGAATTTACATTATACGCTCAGATCCCTAAATTTAAGCAAAATAATAATTAGATTGATTATATTATTTCAAACCAAAACAAGTTAACTTTGATTTTATATTTATAAATTTGACGAGTAATTCTCAATATTAAATAACTTTTAACTTACCTCCATTACGAATGCAACAGGTATTGGTAGCACAATGTAAACCAAATCCACAACATTGTAATTTAGAATTAAAGCTACTCGTCGCGCAACATTTTTGTGGGAAATTGCAAGCTATAAATATTAAAAGAACAAATTTTTATTGCCTCAACTTTTATCACAATAAATTTTCGGATTTCCTTCTTCTAACGAATCAAACGGGCTCATTTTTTTCTCTCGGATCCGATAATTTTGAAGATATTAGTTAATACTTTAACAATTGTTATGCCCACGTAAAATCAAAGAAATTTTCAATGTAAAATTTTTTATTAATTACTATATTCTCAAAACAACCACAAAATTATGTTAACCTCAATTAAAAAAATCATAATAATTATAAATATTTATAATTTTTCATAATATCTTATATATTAATATTAAATAAAAATCTGTCGTTTGATTCAGTAAAAGTCAGGAAATTCGTAAATTTAGGTCGACATTATACTTCTGTGGAGCATTTGATTTTTAAATGTACAAATAAATAATAGTACATCCTATACCCCATTAAAATAATTTGAAAATTAAGTTGAACTCTCTAGGCCGGGATGCTCTATGGGCCCACGACATCTCGGATCCGATAATTTTGAACGAAGTTATATTTCGGAGGTACGTTGGGCTCGCGATACACCCTGGCCATCTCTCCGGGGTGTAACTCTATTTCAAACAAAATAGTCATTATTACGCAAAAATGTATTTATCAAAGTTTAAATTTACATCCTCCAAGGACAGCACAATCATTCTTTCCTTCAACAGAAAATAAAAAGATTGAAACAATTAAAATTTTTGCAAGCATTTTGAATGAATTATTTAATTGAAATTAATTTTTAGTTTGCTAATAAATTTTGGAATTTTTTGAAATTGCTTTCTGAATATTCCTTTAAATTCAAAACCATTTATTCGAATTAATGTTTATTTAATCAGTAAGTAGCACGTGCAAATCTTTTGCAAAGCATCCATATACGTATTAAATAATTTTTTAAAGCATAAAAAATATGAATTATTTATGGATTATAAATCATACAAAAGAAAGAGAAACTTAAAACTTTCTTTTTTGATTTTTGATGCTTGAAATTAAATAAAAATAATAATATTTATTTTTTTAGCTCAAAATAATAAGCTAATTGTGATTTAATTAAATAAAATTATTATTTTTTTATCTCAAAGAAATTCTAATCACAATTAGCTTATTATTTTGAGCAAAAAAATAAATATTTTTTTATAATTAATTTCAAGCATCAAGAATCGAAAGCAAGTTTTAAATTTTCTTTTTCTGTTGTACATAATTTATATTTTTTATGCTTTGATGAATGATTTAATACGTATTTGGATGCTTTGCAAAAGATTTGCACGTGAAGATTTTGAGGACATAATTATAAAAAATTTTTTAAAAACTGCAAAAATCAAAATTAATTTTCTAAATGTTTTGGCTAGTAGAAAAAAGCTTTTACTATCGACTCTAGTAAATGTAAAATAATTCTAACTAAAATTCGAATACCTATACATAAAAAAGTCTAAAAAGCGCAAAGGGCTCATTATTTATCTAAAACCCATTGATTTTTTCAATTATATTAATTAAAATTTTATCTTAATTCTACATAGTAATAAAAACCAAAATTTTTTTAATTAAACAAATTATAAAATGTTATTATGAATAAAAAATTTTTATCCCGATACGGAAGAAAGAGAATAAGGAGAGGAAAGGTGTAGTAGTAAATAAGGCTTTACAAACAGCTAATAGAATAAAGAATTATTATGTATTTAAAAACTTTTTCTTGTTAAATTTGAATTAAAGATCCTCTTATTAATTAAAATTTTTAAATGTTTTAACAAGAAAAATTATAATATGAAAATCATTAATAAACTGAAGGAATATTACCGCATATTAAATTTTTACAAAAGTTTTACAACTAATTTTCTTTTACCACAAAATTCAGAGAATCTTTTAATAGTATCATAATAAATTTATATTTATTCTATTTCAATTTTTATGGTGCTTTATTTTTAGCAGTTTCAGTTTTCTTCTCTTCCTTAGTTTCTTTCTTCTCTTCAGGTTTTAATTCAATTTTTTCATCCTTCTTTGCCAAGTCTTTCTTTGTTTGTGAAATCTTTTCTTCTTTCTCTTCCTTTTTTTCTTCTTCTTTATTTCCTTCTTTTTTATCTTCCTTTTTAATACCATTTTTCAATTCAGGCACCGCTGTAAATATTAATCTAGCTTTCCTTATCATAACTCTCTCCCCTTTTTCACGAATTGATGCTATTGTATCTTCCCCTCTTTTAGCTTTACTTTGAGGATTTTCTTCATTTTTTGTATCAGAATCTTCATCTTTACCTTCAGGTTTCTCTTCAGGTATTAATTCATCTTTCTCTTCAGATTCCCTTCTTTCTTTTGTTACTTCAGGCTTCTCTTCAGTCTTTTCCTTGGATAATCCTTCAATTTTCGATCCTGTTTCTTCCTTAGGAGGTATTAGAAGAGCAAATCAGATAGAAAATTGAATGATTAGAATTACTATTAAAATATGCATTTCTTATTTTTAAAATAATGAATTAATCCAGTCTACTTGAAGGTTCTAAAAATAAATAAATTTATTGAAAATTATTGTGGTATTTTTATTATTTTAGTGGTGAGATACCATCCTCAATCCTTCTTTAACCAGGGATAACGGTGTATTGAGTTTGATTGTTTACCTCCGTGAACCCACACATGGTATACCCTGGGCTTTGTCATACCTATAATAATTAGACTAATGTATACTATTGCTAATTAGGATGAAGTTATGAATTTTATTGACGAAAACGGGAAGTTGTGAAATTGCATGAAGAGAAATAACAAACTCAAGTAATGAAATTTTGCCTCTATTAGTAAACTTTTATGTCATTTCTTCTAGCCTTTCCAATTATTCAAGTTTATATTTTTTAAGAGATAAAAAAGTCATAATTTAACTATCTTCAATTTTCCTTTAATAATTATTTTAAAATTTATAAAGTTACAAAAAAATGTTCAAGAGGGCAAGACGCAGCTTGAAAAAACCTGAGATTTTTAAAATAAACTTTAAATATTGACGTTTTTGATAGAAATTCTAATTTATTTTTTGTTTTTGAACAGAAAAATGAATATTATTAAACAAGTACCGTATTTCCTAAAATAGTACTCCCGGGAGTACTATTTTTCAACCCTCCTCCAAAGGGGAGTACTATTTAAGGGGGGAGTACTAATTCAGGGGGGAGTACTATTTTTCAACCCTCTTCCATGATTTATTATAGGAAAATTTATTTGAAAATTCTAAATGTCAGAGTTTTATTTAAAAATGCCGGATCCGGTGGATTTGGAGTGATGAGTGAATTTGTGTGATATCGAGGGATATAAGGGGATTTATGCAATTAAGACTATACATTTGATATGCGTCAAATTTTCTAGATATCCTTCAGGGGGATTTATCAGCAGATTTCCTAATCTCCTGTGTATAGCGATTAGCTGTGTCCAGTGTAATCCTGTGTTTAGAGATGTCCTAATCTCTGTGTCTAGGGATTTATCAGCACTAATCACCGATATCCTCCACATCACTTTTGTTCTTCCGATATCCCTACGAATCACATGATATCCATATTTCGGCGTGATAACAAGGGATCAAATGATGTGAGTTGGATACCAGTGTGTTGGATATCTGAGGATTTGAATTAGAAATAACGAAGAAATATCGGTGGATTAAGGAGGATTTATGATTCAATTTCATATCTTTATCACTTAACAACCAAAATCACCTAATATGACATCCTTCATTATTCCCTCAATTTCCTTTATGAAACATTAATCCAATGATATCTTTTAGACCCCACATGATCAATCCAAAACATATTTACCACCTGATATAATCCCTTTATATCTCCCAAATCCACTTTTACCCCACAAATTAACTACATTATATCTCTTTAATCGTCGACAAATTTATGGTTAAAATTTCGGTTCGTTTTCGGTTAACCGAAAGCTGTTCGGTTTCGGTTATCGGAGAATCAAATGAAACCGACAACGCTACATAGAATAAATAAAATAATTAAATAAGTAAATTTCAATAAAATAATTAATGAGTTTACTATAATTTTTTTCAAATATAGGGAAAAATATTTTAGGGGGGAGTACTATTTTAGGGGGAGTACTATTTAAGGGGGGAGTACTATTTTTTAACCCTCCTCCAAAGGGGAGTACTATTTAAGGGGGGAGTACTAATTCAGGGGGGAGTACTATTTTAGGAAATACGGTATATTTATTATAAAAATTAATTAATTAATTAAAAATATACGTTTTTGAAAATTAATCTGCAAAACTAATTATTGAATAAAATTGAAAATAATGTTGTAAGGAAAACGAAGTTCGAGTTCAAACGAGCATTAAGCTGAGGTGGTTATTAGACATTATTAGATAAACGCAAGATTAGTAGATAAACCCGCTCTTGTCAGCCGTGTTGAAAAGAAGTCTCCTGACCGCTCAACATGAGAAACTTTTTTTTACTTTTTAAAAAATAATTTTCAAATTAAATCTAAATTGATTGGACACATACATACATACATTTATTTTAATTTCCTTAGACTCTTGTCTTTTAAATTTTTCGGTAGAGTTTTTAATACATAGGTATTACTAATTTTTATAAAAGGAAATATAAAGATTTGACATTATTCCTAATTTCATAACACTAAATAATACTTACACTGATAGTGAGATAAATGATCATTATAAGGTTTGAATTCTTTTGCTATAAAATAAAAAATTTAATTAATACCGAATAAATTTAACATATTGGAATTAGATTCTCAGTATGAGAATAAAAACTATTGAAAACCAGTCATTCCCTTTAGACATAAGAACATACCGTATTATCTCTAATAGAATGGCCGTCTCCATTTGAATGGCCCCTTCTAATAGAATGGCCCCCTAGAGGGTGATTGAAAAATAGAATGGCCGTCTCCATTTGAATGGCCCTTCTAATAGAATGCCCCCCCCCTTTAATGCTAAAATTTTCCCAATATAAAATTTTGTTTCAAATTTTCACCTGTAGTGCCGGAAATCAGTATAGATCTCAGTGGATTTACAAGATTAAGGTGGATTTGGAGAGATATCGGAGGATTTGTTTCGATAAAGAGAAGGCGGAAGAGAAATGGGGGGATTAATAGATATCAGTGGATTCTTGGAGTTAAGTAGGATAGAAGGATAAAGATTGTAGGAGGGTTAAGATGAATAGACGATAGTAGGATTAAAGTGCCATTGAGCGACTTTATCAAATTGATTTTTCTCGACTAATAAGAGAGTAAATAAAATTCCTCTCCCTTACGTCCGCTCGCTCGCTCCCTCTCTCCCCTCCCTTCCTCTCTCCCCAATTTAAAATTTATTTTAGAAATTTAAATTTGTTTAATAATTTTTAATTAATAAAAAAACTTTTTACTGAGAATTTTTTAACATTTTATCTTTACATCAAAACTTTTGTAATCCATTTTAATAGGTTTTTGGTAATGTTTATATCTATTTAAGTTAATAGTTTTTTATTCAAAATTTATTTTAAAAATAAGTTTAAATTTAAAAAATCCTTTTTGGCTTTTTAGTGCCTATTTTAGTCGTCAATTTCATTGTTTTTACTTGCCTATAAATCCTCACTTTAGTTATAACCTATTTCTTGCGATATAGTTATAATGAATTGAGCTCAAATCCGTTTTTATTTTTAAAAATCTTTTGTTTTCAGTGAGTTATTATCACTAGGGATGAGATTTAGATGGATTTCCATATTTTTTCCTGGCCTAGTTGTGCTTGAAACGAGAGAGAAATATATTCTTTATTAATTTAATTCAGCTGATCAAACAATTCATTTACTATTTGTAAACAACCGATTTAGAATTGTAGGACTCTAAGTCCTTTCCTAGTAAATATTGGGAATTTGTTCGATTATATGTCGGCGGAAAAATTCAGATTTAGGAAAAATTCAATTTTCCGGAAAATTTCAATTTTTCCGGAAAAATTCAATTTTTCCGAGCATTTAGGAAAATTTCAGATAATAATAAAGATGTCAGTTGAGTCTGGGCTAGTTTTATGTTTTTTTGCGTTTTTATGTGTGTTTTTGTTTTTTAGTGGGTTATCTATAAATTTCTTGATTTAGTCAAGAGCACCATATTAAATAAGTTTGGATTTTTAAAAAACACACGAAAAACAACAACATAAACCTATGGGGAGTCGGCTAGACGCTTGTGCGAAACCCCGCGCTTCGCGCGGGGTTTCGCGGCACGCGTCTCGCGGAAGTCAACGGTCGCTGGGTTCTACAACAGTAACGTAAACCTATTCCTTTGACCGATTTTCAGCATTGAAATGCCGACCTAACCATTCAGTTGTAGCACAAAAATTAAAAAGCACGAACTAAAACCCAAACAAGGGAAAATCTTAAAAAGGACAAACAACAAAAAAACAAACATAAAACAAAAGAAAAACAAACAAGAAAAACAAACAAGAAAAAACATACTCAAAAAACGAAAAACAAGCGAAATAGTGTAAGACAGACTATTAAATTAATTTAATATCTGAAATTTTCCTAAATGCTCGGAAAAATTGAATTTTTCCGGAAAAAATGAAATTTTCCGGAAAAATTGAATTTTTCCTAAATCTGAATTTTACCGCCGACATATATTTCCGTTCACATTATTTAAACTATCCATTAGCCTATTGTCCCTGCCACTTAAATGTTTATTTAAATGATTTGATCACAGTTATACACGGTTCAGTTGTATTAAATTATTATTTATTATGTGCTAGCTAGCGATTATATTATTGTCAACATTTCCTAGTTTGTGAATAAAGCGCTTTAATCAACTTTGGTGTGTTCGGTGTTAGGGAAGAGTCTAAGGGACCCGAAGGTCTTCTAGGAATGTCCCGATCACATCCTCTCCCCTTGTATCCTATAATAACTGGGAAAGGGCTCTCTCTATAAACAGGCACAGATGGTCACTCTAAACAGGCATAACTGGAAAAATATTTATAGTCTAAAGCAAAGAAGTTTGTTTGCCAAAGTCCCGCTATGACTGTCTCTTTCTTGAGAGAGAGAGATGCCGCACACGTTGAAACTTTTTTAAGTGTTAGGTAATTATTAATAATAATTATTATTATTTCAGCTTTTCAATCATAAATCCATTTATGTTTAAATGAAAACTATTATTATATTATTATTTATTTTGATACTATTATTTATATATCTAATTATTCCTATTAAATGCGCATCACAAAAGGATGATTCGATACCCGAATCTAGCAACAAGCCAGATCCTGGCTCTTCTACAATCTCTTTAAATCCTTTAGGTATTTCAAACTTTATCAATTTTTGTATCTGGGGTTCAAAGGGAATCTGGGGTTCAATGGTTTATTCTCATACTGACATTCATTTTAGAATTTCTAATTTGTTAAATAAATTTGGTATTAATTAAATTTTTTATTTTAAAGCAAAAGAATTCAAACCTTATAATGATCATTTATCTCTCTATCAGTGTAAGTATTACTTATTTTTATAAGAGGAGGTGTTCAAATCTTTATAATTCCTATCATAGAAATTATTATTCTAAACTGTTTGCCAAAGAATTTTAAAGATAAGGCATTTCTTACATACTAGGTGCTTTGGAATCCTGTCCTTTGGACTGTAAAATCTTAATTCAAGTCCCTTGGAAAATATAAAAAAAGGAAAAGATGAAGTTCTGATCGAATTATTTAACCCTCGATTAATTTTTAATCAAAAAGATTTAATTCTTAAACTGATTAATTTTAGCAAATTTGGCAGCTGCCGAATTATACTTTCAACAATTTTTACCTCAAAATATCACGCCAACTGGAAGCTGTGATTTTGATAAATATTTTCCAACATCTACACAAAATCCTGAGAGATTAGACTTCCCAGCTTATTATGAAAGTACTTTTAATACAGGTTTTTGGGGTGTTCCAAATCAGAGTGAAAATACTTTGAATCAACTTGAAAAACAATTTATTACGGAGTTCAATCCTGAAGGGATTATTTATAATATACCGTATTTCCTAAAATAGTACTCCCCCCTGAATTAGTACTCCCCCCTTAAATAGTACTCCCCTTTGGAGGAGGGTTAAAAAATAGTACTCCCCCCTTAAATAGTACTCCCCCTAAAATAGTACTCCCCCCTAAAATATTTTTCCCTATATTTGAAAAAAATTATAGTAAACTCATTAATTATTTTATTGAAATTTACTTATTTAATTATTTTATTTATTCTATGTAGCGTTGTCGGTTTCATTTGATTCTCCGATAACCGAAACCGAACAGCTTTCGGTTAACCGAAAACGAACCGAAATTTTAACCATAAATTTGTCGACGATTAAAGAGATATAATGTAGTTAATTTGTGGGGTAAAAGTGGATTTGGGAGATATAAAGGGATTATATCAGGTGGTAAATATGTTTTGGATTGATCATGTGGGGTCTAAAAGATATCATTGGATTAATGTTTCATAAAGGAAATTGAGGGAATAATGAAGGATGTCATATTAGGTGATTTTGGTTGTTAAGTGATAAAGATATGAAATTGAATCATAAATCCTCCTTAATCCACCGATATTTCTTCGTTATTTCTAATTCAAATCCTCAGATATCCAACACACTGGTATCCAACTCACATCATTTGATCCCTTGTTATCACGCCGAAATATGGATATCATGTGATTCGTAGGGATATCGGAAGAACAAAAGTGATGTGGAGGATATCGGTGATTAGTGCTGATAAATCCCTAGACACAGAGATTAGGACATCTCTAAACACAGGATTACACTGGACACAGCTAATCGCTATACACAGGAGATTAGGAAATCTGCTGATAAATCCCCCTGAAGGATATCTAGAAAATTTGACGCATATCAAATGTATAGTCTTAATTGCATAAATCCCCTTATATCCCTCGATATCACACAAATTCACTCATCACTCCAAATCCACCGGATCCGGCATTTTTAAATAAAACTCTGACATTTAGAATTTTCAAATAAATTTTCCTATAATAAATCATGGAAGAGGGTTGAAAAATAGTACTCCCCCCTGAATTAGTACTCCCCCCTTAAATAGTACTCCCCTTTGGAGGAGGGTTGAAAAATAGTACTCCCGGGAGTACTATTTTAGGAAATACGGTATCAAAGCATTTTGATGAGTTTGGATGGCCTGAAGACGAGAAATTTTTATCTGATGAAAAGGTTGGAAAATAGATTAATATAATCAAATATGCTTTATATTATTTGAACTTTTATTTAATAGACCCCTTTTTCCCGTTTATAAGTGTCTCGTTTAGGAATTGAGTGTATAAGCAGAGTCGAGTGTTTGAGATCATGAGTGAACTCCGCAGAGCATAAGAATAGGTGAATCGCACGCAGTTGGATGATTTTTATAGGCTTAATAGGGAAGCCACCATGATTTGGAGTTATAGGGAAGCCCTTTGATATCACACTTGATTTTAGCATCGTACCTCGTACCTCGTCCCAGCTCTATTTCTGCTGCATATAGCGATGATTTCACTTCACGTGTCTTTAGGATGATTCCGGCCTCAAAATAGTTTTAATTTTGATTTTATAAATTCTTTGTATTAATTAATGATTTAAAAATTATTATATGAAATGAATTAAATTAATAAAAATTATAATTTTTAAGTATTTGATGGGCATCAATTTCTTATCAGAAAAAGCAAATTGGATGCTAGAAATTGTTTCAAATAAAAATAAAATAAAAGAAGGCAAGGTAAAAGAAAAATATGAAAAGTTTGGACATTATGGTGATAAAAAAATGTTAATGACATTCAAACTGCTTGATAGATATGCGAGGTTTATTTAATTACTAAACAGAAAAGCTTGATAAAGTGACACCTCGGATTAATTAAATAACGCGATTTCCTGAGTATATTTCTGGGTATGATTTTCCCATATGACACCTCCATCCTTCATGTTGTTATTAGAGATTATTTATGTTTAAATTTCATTTTTAGTTGTGTTGCTAAATTGAATAAGAGGAATATCATAACAATCACAGGTCCAATATCAGCACTTGTTTCAGAAAAAATTGAAAAGAAGGGAAGTGTCAAGAGTTATCCGGTATGGATTTAATTTATCTTAACATAGTAATTTAATTTTCGATGACATTTTTCCTATGAACTTTGATCTGGCAATAACAGCATGCAAATTATTTGCTATCGAATTCTCTATTACACTGTAATAGAGTTCGGCACAAGATCTAACAATACCATATATTTTTCTTCATTGTGTAACTCCTCTTAAGTTCAATCCCTTCCGCATTCTAGTAGCCAAGATTCATGTGTTGCATTAACGAATCCTGTATTTTCTAAACGAGCAGAACCTTAATTATCTCATTATTACAATCACATTCGATCATCAAAATTAGTTAAAAGAACTTTTCCTCATTTATATAATTTATTATTTAAGTTCAACAATGAAGTAAAGCATCCCCCAATAACAAAAGTTTTCAATGTTATAATTATTGAATATGAAAGTAAAATATATTGTGCTGACATACTTTTTGCCGATGCTATTTGGAATGAAGATACAAAATTTGAAGAAATTTTTAAAGAAAATTGTGGAAAAGATAAGTTAAATAGTAATTGGGACTACAAAAATTATATTAAAGATTCTAAAATTATGGGAGAATTATTCAAAAATGAATTGGAATTTTTAGAATGGTATACTGGATTTGAGTTGATTGATTTGTTGCAAAATGCTGGATTTGATAATATAAAGAAATTAGGTACTATCTAATTGAGCTTAATTAGAGAAAATAAATCAAAATATGTTTTTGATTTAATATCCATTGAAAATAAAATTCACCATTCATAGAATATAGACCTATCTAATAAATTTAGTATTTATTCTTGATTTAAAAAATTCCTTAATTTTTTCGGTTTAGTATGTAAGAAGTTCCGACTTTGTACTTTGAACCATTCAGTATTGTAAAGCTGGTAACGAATTTTTAGTATTCAACAAAATACACTTTTGGTTGAAATTCAGATGAATTGAATGTCTTAAGATATAAGTTAAGTAATGACTCCTCGATTACCAAATTTAAAGCCAAAAATAGTTTTGAATCTTTTAAGTTTCATGTATTAACTCTTAGGCCTAGTATTGGTTTTGAGTTAGGCAAGATTTTTAGTTCGAAAAGCTTTAATACAAAGTTTCCAAGCTTTTATACAATCTAAATACTAAATTATAGATATTTGTGATAATAGCAAATTGTTTAAAGCTGCGGAGCCAACCTCAAAAAATAAGTCTAAAAAATATAAAAATGAATTATATCCTCCAACATTTTCAAAAAAATTTAAAAATATAAAATTAAGTGATATAACGGAGGTAAATAGAGAAAAATATAGAAAATCAAATATTCGAATATATAAGGTTGCTTAAATTTAATTTTTTAATAATTTATTAATCGAAGTTTCTTGATAATTTTTGTTTCGTTCCTTGTTTCTTGTGTTAGAGAGGAATCTTCCTTAAAAGAGTAATTTCTTAGGTAGAATTTTCCATTACTAAAAAACCCCATGATGAGAGACAAGGTTTAAAAATCAAGAATGTCCTAGAGAGAAATTTTCAGAAAGAAAGGGGAGAAGCTTTCCGAAAAAAACTTCCATAATTAATAAAATATTTTTAAGGATTTTATCATAAATTTTAATAGAAGGAAGAGAATACCAAATTGGGTTTTGGAATATTTAACGAAGGAAAATATGAATAATTTAGCTGCTGGAAGATTTGATTGGGGACCAGATCCAAATTTTTCGGAAATATTCCAGCCAAAATATAATGATTATGAGTGCCATCCGGTTTAACCTAATCTTTTTCCCCTAAATTTTGTAAATTAAGAATTCTATACATAATCATGGCCATTTAGCAACGGGAAATTTACATCCACACAAGCAAGGCTTTTACCTTACAAATACTGTGCCACAATACGATAAAGTTAACAGTGGACATTGGAGGGTTATTGAAGAATACATTAGGTAAATAAATAACATCAATAAATTTATTTCCTCTAATTTAATGCCCTCTCTAGCTGATGACCAAATCTAATAGAATACCCCCTCTAGAGGATGATTTAAAAATAGATACCGACTAGATTTATGAGTTCACTTAAAAACTTACATAATAGATATCGAGGCTAACAGAGGATTTATAGGGATATCGGATGTTTATGAGGGTAGGGGAAGGGGGGATTAAGATTTTGAGTGTTATGAGATTGTATTGCTATATAGGCCGCAGCAGAAAATTTTGATTTTCAATTCTCTCAAATTTTTCGAATTTTGGGGACGGGGACAAACACTAGTTACAATTTAAAAAAGGTGTATTAGATATTTTTTAAGTTGCATGGCAAAAGTAGCAGAAGAAACATTTATTTATACTGGACCATTATTTTTGCCAAATCGAAAGAAACATTTAATGGAATTTCAAGTAATTTATTGTACTATAATATAAGATAGTAAATTAGATTTTAAATATTAGGTTATCGGTCCAAAAGAAATTTATGTACCTACACATTTGTTCAAAATTGTTATCCTTAAAATATTTGATAATTCTAAATGGAAGTATTGGTTGGAGTCTTATGTAATGACGAATACAGATTTAAATGAGTTATTTGACATAAAAAATGGTATGGTTTGGATAGAGATCTTTTTGCTCTATTTTGGAGGCAAGGCTCTAAGAAGCAACCAAACTAAGAATAATCTATCCTAAGACACCTTTATTCTCTCAAAATATCACTCTCAATGATTTAAAAACAATAAATACAAATGAATGAACTTCAAAATGAAACTGACTCGCTGAGTCACCATAAAAAATACCTAAATTTGTTTAAAAAATTAAAAGATCAAATTTTTTACATATTAAAATTCGACAAAATTAGGGCCGTTGACCTAAAATTCATTTATATTAATTTTCAGAAGAAACAAGGAAATTCGTTCCTGATGGATCGCCAGAAATTGTTCATAGTTGCCGAAAGATACCATATTTCCTTGAATATGTGGAGGAGATAAAAAAATACACAGGGAATAATTTTCCAAGACATATAGTCAATTTACTAAAATATTATAGAAAGCCATATAAATTTATTGAAGAAAATAGTGACTTTCGATTGTTAACTTTATTAAGTGAGAAAATAAAAGGAATAAAGGATGGTGTTCTTTTCGATATGGAATTTGAAGATAACAAGCCTGATGATACTTCAGTGGATTTATCATTAAATAATAGTGAAACCATAAAGGATAACGTCGATAAAATTGATATAGTTGAGTCCCAAACAGAAAATAAAAAATCGGCTCCTATACAACTCATCTAATCGTTAACTCATCTATTCGTTAACTCATCTACTCGGCCAAAAAGGGTTAACTCATCTAATCGTTAACTCATCTAATCCTTAACTCATCTACACGGCCAAAAAGGGTTAACTCATCTAATCGTTAACTCATCTAATCCTTAACTCATCTACACGGCCAAAAAGGGTCAACTCATCCAATCCTTCGGAACTAGACTATTGAGTACCGGCCGTTTGAGTCCATGGCCAGTAGAGTACCGCCGGTTGAGACTCAACTGGTCATGGACTCAACTTACCCATGGACTCAACTTACCACTCAAACGGCCAGAGACTCAAACGGCCAGAGACTCAAACGGCCAGAGACTCAGACGGCCGGAGACTCAGACGGCCAAAGACTCAGACGGCCAAAGACTCAAACGGCCGTTACTCAATAGTCTCGTTTCGGATTGGATGAGTTGACCCTTTTTGGCCGTGTAGATGAGTTAAGGATTAGATGAGTTAACGATTAGACGAGTTAACCCTTTTTGGCCGTGTAGATGAGTTAACGATTAGATGAGTTAACGATTAGATGAGTTGATCCCTTTTTGGCCGTGTAGATGAGTTAAGGAATTTTAGCCGTTTAGATGAGTTGAACGTTTTTGGCCGTGTAGATGAGTTAACGAGTAGATGAGTTAACCGGACACGAAAAAATCCAAAAAGAAAAAAAGTAAACAAAAGAAAAATGATTTAAAAATTGCAGAAACAGCAGGGAATGTTGATAAAGAAACTATAAAGTTAAAATTGGAGTTGGTAGAAAAGAATTTAATAGAAAACCCGAAGGTTTCCGTTAATATTAGTTTGTATTATAGTAATTATTTTAGATTAAAGATGATCAACAAGAATTAGTTCTCGATCATAAAAAAGAAGAATGGCAGGAATCGTCAGGAAAAAAGAAAAAGGGCAAAATACAAAATAAAATTAAAAAAATAATTTCTGATGTAGAGCAAAATATAGAAAATAAAAATAAGGAATCTAGGATTTTTGAAAGTGATAACAGTTTGGAAAAACAATATTTAAATAAACTAAAGATTAAAGATGATAATTTGCTATTAAAACAATCAGCGGATTTACAAGTATGAACATTTATAATAATAATTAAATAAATAATGTGGAACTTGTTGGGGCATTGGAATGTGGCTTCCGTGGTCGATTCACCAAATAAACAACTCAACTTTCTTATTGTTTCGTTGCCGAAAGAGATAAACATAATATAAATGCTGTCAAAAGTCTAATGAAAAAATACTCTACACAATAATAAAATAATTTTTATATTAAAGTGTAAAAGACTAATTTTGCGCGCGGGCCTTTCCTGCGATGATCTCAAGTTCAGCCTAAAGATCCATTGACCATTTGAGTTTTTCTTACAGCTGTTCGTTTATGTCTCTGTCGCCGAAAAAAATAATTGTTTCAAATTTACAAGAATTTTCTTGTCCATTTGGATGCTTTATGTGTCAAGAGCTTGAGTTTTCTATATTAAAATTTTTATTTATGCAATCTAAAAGTAGAAATATCTTTATTAAAATTTTTAGTTTTTACATGAAGCTGAAACTCCAAATGAAACAATATCTGCTGATAGTAAAAAAGCTGATAAAAGAAAGAAAAAGAAGAATAAAGGAAAGTTAAAAATAAACGAACAAGATAATAATAAAAAGAAAAATACTCAGAAAGATTTGGAAGATATGAAGTATTTAGATGACGTTATAAAAGAAAAAAATCGTCGTCTTCGAGAGATGGATCAACTAAACAAAAAAGCTGAAAAAGAAGCAGGAAAAGCTAACAAAAGTGAATTTGGGGATAATGCACAAGTATTCCAAAAAATAAGCGAATTATTTACAAAAAATGAACAATTATTAAATCAATCTAAGTCTAAAAAAATAGTCCCTGAAAGATCTGCAATTATACATATAAATAGAGTATATATATCAGCATTATATGTTTTGGACAAAATTCTGTTAACTAAAAGATTTAATTTAGAGGATTACTATGGAATTGAAAAGTCTATTATATCCTTTTTTGAACTGATTAAAGATTATTTTTTGTTATTCGACATATCATTCGAAATGATTACAAATTGGCGTTATGATGATAATTTTGTTAAAAAATTTGAGGATAATCTTTATTTAATTTCTATGAAATATCAACCACTAGTTGAAAATAATGAAGAATTAGTTAAGCTTGGACATAAATTTTTGGAATTTTATCAAAATAAAGAAAATAATGTTTATGATATTATAAAAGAAGATTTTGAACAATCATTATATTTTGTTTTAGATTTGAAACAAAAGGAAGGCGAAAATTTATCTGTTGAATATGCAATAAGTAATATAAATTAATTAAAATTAATTTAATTCAACGGATATCATGATCCGGGTGCGATATCGGAACAGAAAATCTCCGGATTCCCCTGCAGCAGGCCACCGCCGAGCTATAACTTCGTTTCAAATTGTCGAATCTGGGAGGCCCTGGTATGGTTAGATTCAGCTCGTTGAGGCGCATCGAAACATACCAGGGCCTCTCGGATTAAACAATTTTGAACGAGGTTATAGCACGGCGGTATAATGGGGTGTACACGGATTCCCCATACTAAATGATTAATTTAAAAAAATATTTATAGTTAAATGGCCAAATTTCAGGACAGGATTCTAAAAATAGGCAATAATAGGAGAAAGGTACATTTATAGGAAAAATCTGTCCAATCTTTGTTAAAATATTTAATTAAATTTCAAAATTTATTTTTAGGTGAATCAATATTTAAAAATAAAACCTCATTATATACCATGAGTATACTTTATTATAATATGGACAAAATAGAACATGTTGCTTTACACGATCTTGCTGTTAATATTTATAATTTTTTGCAATATTCAATTTTATTTAATGAAATTATACAGAAACAAAAGCTTGTTGATAATCGTTTAACAATATTTTGCCCATCAATTTTAGTTATTCTGTATGAAAGAATGTATGTAAAATTTAAAAACTAATTAATAAAGTTGTGTTAATTAAAATTTCATTAAATATGTACATTATAAATAAATGTCGAGTTTACTACAAAAAATAATTTAAATTTATAATCCAGTCCATTATTAAATATTAAAAGCCGCCGGAACGCGTTAGTCTTTTATCTCGTTTTATCTTGTTCCCGTATTTTTATTGAGAATCTCGTATCTTGTGTCTGGGACTAGCGTCAACACTGACTCATACCCAGTTATCATAAAGCCTAAGGGAATACATATATAATAGTTGTTAGTGGATGACAACATTCACATATATCCCCTTCAGATTATTAAACATGCTGATAAACCGACTTACTCGTTCCTAAAATTATTCCTTAGATTATATGGACTATTGATATGTGATGTAAATGTTAAATTACTATTCCTTAACCCTATTTCAGCCTTACAATATTTTATGTCTAATAGTGAAGTAAACATTTGTTTCTGAAAATTAGTCCAATTTTATCATCAAAATTATAAACAGATTGACTAAAAAATTTGTAATTTTAGTGGTTGTTTGATTTTTAATTTAAACTAATATTTTATTCAATTAAAAATTACTCTAAAATATTATAATATTTTTTATAATTTTATTTATTTATTTAAGGATGCCATCAATAGAAATAGAAAATGAAAGTTTATATGATATTGTTGATACACATATGAAGGAAGGGCGTTCTGAATTTCCCGTAATTATTAATAATACAATAAAACTATTAGAAGATGTAATTTCAAATATTTTAATTGAAACATCTGATAAGGAAAATGAAACAGAAAAAGATTTAGAGGTTAAAGAAAAACGGAAAAAATATGCAAAAGACGTAGTAGAATGTTTTAGAACGAATTTTAGTAATTTAATTAAAAACTGTTTTCGTACTATTACAAATGTTCATGCGTTGTCTAAAAATGTTAAAGCTAATAACGAATTTAATAAAAACAAAACTGAGGGTAAGTTCATTTATTTTAAAGGATAATTTCAAATTTGAACATATTTTAATTTAATAAAAAGGAATTATGGATAAAAAGTAAGGAGTTTCGAGTTGAGAATTTTGGGATAAGGTTTTATCCTTAAAAAGGTTGGGGTTCGTAGTCGGGGTTAGACAGGGTTAAATTGTCCTCCTTCTAAAACACGTTGGGTTAAGATTTCTCATAAGCAAATGTGAAAAGGAGTCATGGTATTTAGTTGGTAGAGCACATTTCCAAACAGAATTTATAGTATGTATAACTTTAACAACTTTATTAAATTTTGATTAATAACTTTAATTAAAACATATAAAATTAAAGATATGGGTAAGGCAAAAGCAGATAAAGGAAAATCTATTTTAATTGAAGAACCAGACGAACAACTATATTAAGAAAATATAAAACCAAAAATTATTTTAAATTCATAAATTATAAATTCCAACTATTTAAGTCTACTGACATCGATGATTAGTAAAATTATTATCAAAATCTTACCTGAAATTTTTTTGAATATATCATATCATTATTTAAAAATGCCTGATTTTTCATTATATACTTTGATTATTATTTTTATGTATCTTCTCAAATATTATATTTCTAACAGATAAAATGGAACAGATAGAAAAATTTACTAACTATTTTAGATACATACAAAACAGGGATGTCACGGGTTACCCGAAACCCGATACCCGAAACCCGGCCTTTTTTTCGACCCGATACCCGAAACCCGAAACCCGATCCGAGAAATTTTCTAAAACCCGACCCGAAACCCGACCCGAGAATTTTTATTTTTCAAAATTCGACCCGAAACCCGACCCGAGTTTTCTCAAAATTTTCGCCCTCGTCGGAGAAAAAGAGAAGATTTTTAGCTTAATGATCTTCCAAAATTCTGAAAATTTTCGCCTGCGGCGCTGAAAAAGGAAGAAATCTGGCTTCGGACCTTCCAGAATTTTCAAAATTTTTCGCCTGCGGCGCTGAGAAGGGAAGATACCCGGACTTTTTTTCGACCCGAAACCCGAAACCCGATCCGAAGAAAATTTTGAAAACCCGATCCGAAACCCGACCCGACTTTTTGCTCAACCCGAAACCCGATCCGAGAAAAATTTTGGAAACCCGACCCGAAACCCGACCCGACATTTTTCTCAACCCGTGACATCCCTGATACAAAACAGTGTTAGAAGTTTTCAAAAAGACTTTTGAGGTGTTGGTTTAGCCTTAAAAAGTTCGGAGTTCAGAGTTGGGGTTAGAAAATGTTATTCCCAAGAATAGCTTCCTAACCTAGATAAAAAAATAAACAATTCAAAGGAAATCTTTTATTCTCATAAAATACATGAATTCTGATAAACTACACTTTATGGTTTTATCCATATATGGATGATTTATATGTCATTCGAAAGAGCTCGTCGATCTGAGTCGAACGACATCAGAATAAGCCCGTGGACTCAACTGTGGACCGAGATAAATGCCCCCGAATATCGAAAAACCACATGGGGGAGTAGGCTGTTTTTTGGGGTGAAAAATTCGAATATGCAAATTATATCTCATGCGAAACAGCTCGTCGAGCTGAGTCGAATAAATCCAAAAATCTGCATTGATTTGACAAAGTTATAACCGTTTGTTTTACCCCTCACATAGGGTTCTACGCGGAAAAAGGTTTTTTTTGGAGATTGACTCTTGCGCCCGCCCCTGATTCTGATAGAGGGTAATCTATTCAGAGCAAAAATTGCTGGACTTGGGGGACTATTTTACTAAATATTATATTCAGAGTACATATTTTAGTTTAAAATATTTAGTTTAAAATTTTTCTGTAAAATAAAACTAATGTTAATTAATAAAGTATACAAAAAGGATAAAGAATTTTATCAAAAAAATGTTGAATTTTAACATTGAAAAATAGTAATTGTTAAAAAGAGAACCAGCTACGTATACGGAAACTCAAAGTAATGAAGATATTGATAGTGAAGCTACAGAGTCCGATTGAGTGAATCGCATATTTACTGCATTTCTTCGCATATTTACTGCATTTATCCCTTTTCGTGACTTTGTTTATATCGATAGCTAGTATTAAAAAATGAATAAACAATAGAAATACATATCTTGTAAAAATTTTTATGCCATCTTGTCACGTTCTGGACGGTTGGGGTCATTTTGACCCCAGTTGTGTTAAGCCTTATAGACTCGAGACCTAGATTCAATTATATATCAATCGATTCCACTCTCCAAGCTGAGTCGAACGGTACCATTGACTAGGTACGGAAATGCCTGTGGATCGAAATATAGACCGATACATAGATCGAGATATATCACAGTAACCGACCTATAACTCGGTACTATCAAGTCAGATTGGGGTGATTTTGGTGACTTTCGACCCAACTCAAGGTGCCCTTTCGAATGAGCTATCAATAAAAAAATCGATTTTTTTACCCCAAAATTGGGGACTGGGTCGTTTTGGCGCGGGGCCGTTTTGGCGCGAGCTTATAAGATAGCGAGTTCGTTATCAAAAATGATAAAATTTTGGGATAATAACTCTCGTACCTTTATCTAAGTTTTCCAAAAATTTCAGAATTTTTGAGTAAGAATTCGCGAAATTATGGCCAAAAATGTTGATTTTCTGGAAAATGCCTAATTTTTCGAGGTCTATCGACTATAACTTCAGAAATATTTGATGAAAAATTCTGAAATTTCTGGAGCAGGTAGTCAAGGATGTTTAAGAAATTTGAGAAAATTTTTATGAAGTTAGGTCTCGCCTAAGTACCACTTTTTTGTTCTTGCGCCAAAACGGCCCGGCGCCAAAACGACCCCAACCCCAAAATTGAGCTTACTCCCTCATATGGTAGTCTGATTTTCGGGGACCTATATCTCTGCGAGTTTTCGTCCCCCACAAAAAATTCTTACATATTTGAACTCAACTCAGCGAGAAGAATTGACTGGTGTAAATTTCGAATCTAGAGCTAAGGTCTATAATCGTTTGGGGTCAAAATGACCCCAAACAGGCTTTAACGTCGTATGAAATTTTCCGTCGTTTAAGTGTTAAATTACCTATTGGTAAATACAAGAAGGTGAACAAAATGTATACACGAAAGAATTTAAAAATTAGTTATAAAACAAAAAAAATTTCAGAAAATGACAAAAAAAATATAAAAATTAAAAATTCTAAAAAATTAAGGGTAAAATGCAAACAAAAACAAAGAAATTTTTTTTATCGAATATTCATTTTATTTTGTTATTTTTAGTTTTAGTATAAAAATTAGATTTAGTAAAAAATTTTTTTATAAAAAAATTAATAAAGAAATAAGCTCAAAATTAAGATTTTTAACTTTTGTTTTGATGAGAGATTTGTTCTAAGAACAAATAAAATTTTTGTCTTGAACATTTCTAATATGTCCTTTGGTGGAGCCATATCCTACTGATTAGGAATATGCATAGTAGGAATGGATGCACACATATTCCGTTTTAACAAATATCAGAAACAATATAAGCATAGTTGGTTTAATCACCAAATACTATTTGTTGACTTCAATTGTTTCTACAGGCGACTTAATTGAGAATAATTTGCTCTTATTTGTATTATTAATCATTAACTATATCAAAGGGCACGATATTTGATTTAACTCACAAATCAGTCAAAAAAAGGAAAAAAATTAGACACAAATTAGGAAAAACACAAATCAAGAATATTTAATTTACTGTTTCCTTTTTATCCCATCACTTTAGGATTTAAAAATAAATAAATAAATAACAAAGTAATTATTAATTATTTTTGAATATTTATTATTATAAAATTAACTAATTTTGTCTGTTGTTTCTTAATTATTTTAAATTTATCCGTTTTGTCGAAATGCGCTCCCGACACGTTATGTCGGAATGCGCTTTGAATCGATACATATGCTTATTACAATTATGGCAGTTGATGATTGTAAGCCGATAAAAATTTTTTTCAATTTTTACCTTTCTATTTGATCTTTTTAAAAAGAAAAAAGGACAAGGATTGAAAAACATGCGGAAATACATTTGCAGACTAGCTGGTATTAAAGCGTTAGCACCGATAAACTTAATATTTCCCAAGAAATTTACAATTCTAGGTAATCGTAAATTGTATTGTTTTCGCATTACTTTGCAATAAGCCAAGGAACTTGCAAAATATTTTTATTTTAGCTTCTTTAAAATAAAGAGAAAATCCTTTAATTATTCTAGAAAAATCGAAATTCTATATCGCAAGACAGTCTTTTTAAAAATAATTCACGTGAAAGAAAAATAATTCACTTGTAAGCCAAGAAGCTCTAAAATCAAAGCATAGCCGAAAGAATATATCCTCTCTTGGCTCAATATAGGACATCCGTCCCAAGACTTTTACTCGTGTCTTAACAATTAAGCGTCCCATGAGAGTATATCCGTCCCAAAAATTACATACGCATACCTATATATATATACCCCTAAAATAAGTATAATCATAGGCGCTTATCCAAAACTTATACGCTATTACCAAAATTCGTACTAGTACGAAGTACGGTGGCAAAATTTGACTCGAACTTTTGTACTTGGTATTAATAGCAGAATTGAAAGAAATATTTAATTTCTTTTAATTGCCATTATATGAGCGGGCAGTGGTTAAGGAGTTATGTTTCAGCCAAATTGTTAAAATTTTGAGTTGGGTTCGATGCCTGGTCGGAGTACAAGTAATTTTCATGTTTTTCTATTCATAAATAACTTAACACCGTATTTTTCCTAATAGAAGCGCATTCTATTTTTCAACCTCACCGTAGACTGCGTTTCAAATCGGATCTGCGCTTGTATTTTTCAATTCTCTTGAAGACTGCGCTTCTAATGGGACGTGTCTTCAGTCACACGTGAAAGCCAAGGAGCTTTAAAATTAACGCATAACCGAAAGAATATATCCACTTTGGTTAAAAATGGTCAGAGCACGGAACAAATGATAAAGACCCAGCACTGATTAATTCTCTGAATTACTCGAAATACAAATGTAATCATATATAAATAATTATATATTTTTAGATGAAATTAACTAATTTTGTTATTTTTTTCTTAATTATCTTAAATTTTTCTGTATTGCTGGAATGCTCTAGTAAGAAGGGAAAGGAAAAAGTTGGATCGTCAAGAGGGCATAGACAAGGACATGATTTTGATTTGAATTTGTGTATGCCATTTCAAAAATAAATTTCATTCTAAGTAATTTTCGTCACATATTCAAGTATAGAAGTCCCCTTGTCACGAATGGATGTAGTTCTTAGAGTAATATAATTTGGATGATCTTTATAATTAGAGATCCATTATTTTTTTGGCTGTTTAAATGTTAAAATTTTATCAGAGCAATAAACTTTAATAATTTTAGCTGCAAATACTATTAATGAACACGAATATGGACAACAAGAACATGATTTCGATTTGAATATGCGTAAGTCATTTTAAAAATAAAATTTCTCTTACGATTCTAATCACCTTGCTTACTGGTCCTTATTACTGCGACTTCGGTTAAGGATATAGAGCCAAGATCCTCTTTAATACTAATCAATTTATAGCTTATGGCGGTCAAGGACACGATGAACAAGAAAATGTACATGGACATGGCGGTCAAGGACACGATGAACAAGGATATGTACATGGATATGGCGGTCAAGGACACGATGAACAAGGAAATGTACATGGATATGGCGGTCAAGGACACGATGAACAAGGATATGTACATGGATATGGCGGTCAAGGACACGATGAACAAGGATATGTACATGGATATGGCGGTCAAGGACACGATGAACAAGGATATGTACATGGATATGGCGGTCAAGGACACGATGAACAAGAGTATGGCGGACAAAATATCCAAGATAGTCGTAAGTCGTAAATAGTCGATTGACAAACTTATTGTCCTTCTGACAAGCCCGAAAGTAATATTCCATTATGGGTACCGATAAAGTTTTTCAGGATCCAAATTTTTTAATGAATTAATCAAAATAATTTTTTAGCTGGATATAATGTAACATTCAATGAACATCCTGTCTATCATCCAATTCAAGAGATTCATATTACGGGAAATGAGGAACATGAAAACTCTATGAACACGGGTGAAGCGGGCAAAAAAGGTAGAATATTTTTTATTCGGTATGATTTTAGAAAATGTTGGCAAATACAAAAACTTATTGTCGAGTGATTGATACAGATCCGGCAATATGTTTACGACCACTAAAATTTTTTTTAATTCTTAATTTTTCATTAAAAATATGTTCTATATAGCAATCGAAAGCTCTATCTGCTCAGTTGACAAGTTTCTGCATTTTTCATGAAAATGAAAAATGGCCGAGATGAGCCTGATCTACCGGATATACCAAATACCAGATCCTCGGAAAAATTTTTTTGAAAAAATTTAACAAACCCATTTGATAAAGCATATTTTTGTGAGTATTTACCAAATCAAAATTTATCAACTGGTTTTGTTAAATTTTTTCATATAAATTTTTCCGAGGATCTGAGATTTGGCATATCCGATGGATCCGCATTATTTCGGCCTATTGCAATTTTCATGAAAAATGCAGAAACATGTCAACTGCTTTCGATTGCTATATAGAACGTATTTTTTGAATGAAAAATTAAGAATTAAAAAATTTTCCTAGAGGTCGTAAACATATTACCGGCACTGTATGTCGAGTGGACCTAGTAGGAACACACACCCAACGTTATTGCCTAATAATTTGAACTAGATTATCGAGTTTTAAATATTTTACTATAAAATATATATAATTAAAAATATAAAATAAATTACAGTAAAAACATCTTCAACATGGAATCATTTTAAAAAAATTGTAAATGGTAAAGCTACTTGTAAGTATTGCGATCAGGAAATGTCTGCTGTACGTGTGTCAAATTTAGCAAATCATCTGAAAAGTTGTTGGCAACGTAATTAAAATTTAATATTTAAATTTTTTGAAATTACTTAATATATAGCAACATTTTTCTTAAATACACTGTATAATAACAGTATAGCATCATCGAAATGAGTCTGATATGGACGTAAACAAAAAATTACTAAAATCAGCTGAAATCCAAATATCTTATCACTAATTTATATATTAATTAGATTAATATTTTTCGAATTTATTCAATAAAATTATTTAATATTCTAAAATTAAGAATATTTTATATTATAGTTAACAGTAAAAAGGAAATAAATGATAATTTCACAAAAATTGATAATGCTAATGTTTCATGTAATAAATGCAATCGTAAAATGGCGATCAGATGTCCGGACTATTTATCAAATCATATTAAAGAACATCGTGAAGGTGAAGCTTTCAATATTTAATAAATAGGGATTGGATATTTAGGTTTTAAAACCATTAATATATTTCCTTAAATAGATTGTAAAAATACTAGAATTTGTGTTAAAAACAGAAGATGTTTGCACAAATAGATCGAATTATAGTCAAAAATTGAAAAAATATCGAATAATTTCTATTTTTACTTCAGAAATTACAGCGCAATTTCAGGTCCTAAAAATTAAACTCGATCCGAAAAGAATTCAAAAAAGCCAAAATTAGGTCCAAATAGGTTAAAATTTTTATAGAATTTGTTCAAATTTTTGGTTTTATCCAAGGATAAATTTTTAAAAATTTCAAAAGTTTTTAAAATAGTTTTACATTGAACCGGGCCCTAGTTCTTGATGCATTTTTGCAGTGTATATTTGAGCAGGGACTTCATATTCGAGATTATGCTTATTTATACCAAATAAACGCTGAAAAATTTTTCAAAAAATTTTTATGAGTCATCTATTTAAATTATTTTTTTAAAAATTCTTAATTATCTTCAGTTTAATAAGATAATTAATTGAAATAGCTAGTGAAATTTTACGAAAAATTACTAAAATAAAATTACAAACTAAAATAAAATTAAAATCTATTCATTCATATTATCCACATTTACTTGTTCTCATCCATATTTTGCAATTTTTTCACAAATATTTTTCAAATTTTTGTCCCATTCTGCGATTTCTAGTCCATATAATTACGCTCCTTGTTAAATAACTAATAACTTAACTAATAAGTAATTTACTAGTCGATGAATATTTTAAACCAACTGAGGATGGTAAATTCTCTTGTAATGGATGCGAACAGAAAATGGGTGCGAATCTAGTGAATTTAAAAAAACATCTTGAACATTGCAGATATAAAGAAAAAGGTAATTTAAATCTAATATCTATTTAACTTTAAAAAAATAATAGTTTGTGGCAAAAAACTATCTGACACATTCCATTTGCCTAATTTTTTTTTCTTTGCTGGCTTCTAAATAAGATTCGATTATTGAACCATTTTCCAAAGGATTCAGAGTTCGAAAAATTTAAACTCTCCCCATCTTGGAAACGAATGTCCAGGAATGCTTAAAAATCACTCATGAAATTTAATGGGAAAATTTGAAATAAAAAATATTTAAGGAAGTAGGCAATACTGTTGAATTAAAAAAAGTTATAGAATTGATAAGTAAAAACACCCGAAAAGGTCATCATCTTTAATTTAAATAAAGTTATGTTAAAATGTTGTTTCCGTTACTTTTTTGTCACCATGTCGATTAATAATCACTTGATTATATTTTTAATAAAAATAATTTTGAAAATATTTTTTATTTGAAGGAAAATTAAAATACAAAAATTTATCGTTTATTTTTTAGCAGATGAAGCGTCAAATGTTGAAGGAAATAATGAAGCGCAAGATGTTGAGACCTCAGAGTCTGATTGAGTGAAGCAAAAAATATTTAAGTTACCTTTTGGTAGATACAAGATACATGACTGAAAATTTATGACCAAAAAATGTAAAAATTAGGTCTAAAACAAGAAAAATTTCAGAAAATGACAAAAAAATTTAAAAAATTAAAAAACCAAGAAAATTATGGGTAAAATGCAAACAAAAACAAAGATAAATTTTTTTTATCAAATATTCATTTGATTTTGTTATTTTTAGTTTTAGTATAAAAATTAGATTTAGTAAAAACTTTTTTTAAAAATATCAAAGATGTTTTCAAAAGTTAAGCTATCGGTGGAGCATATATGTACTAATGATTAGAAATAGAAGAATATTCCTTAATTACTACAATTGCACTCACCAATGAAAATTTTTGTATTTTTATTAAATAATTAGATATTTTGACATTTAACAACAAAGATGGATATATTAAAGATCATGTAAACTTTAAATCAGATAGGGGGCACTGAATTTAGCAAAAATGTTTTTGATAAACTTAGAAAAATTTGGTTAGGATTAGGGTTGTTGACGACCGGTTTTAGAACCGCAATTTATGAAATTTTTCTGACAAAAGAAAAATTTATGAAAATGAGTGATTTTTTAAAAAATTCCCCCAAAATAAAAATGTATTTGACCAAAATTTAAAATTGGAAACCGATTTTTAAAATTTGGATTAATCGAAAAATTATTTTGAAAGTTTGCTTTTTTAGTGATTATTTTATTTTTTTATTTATTTTATTTATTTGCTTTTGGTTAAGTTATATTAGATAATTTATTAAAAGGTTTAAGATACAGTTATGAGGAGCTTTTGTTAATCCAAATCGACTTGAAATAATTTAACCAAAAGTTACTATTCTGGTAATAATTCTTATGGAGGTTTAGAACGTGGAAACTTTAAATAGGTGCGGTTCGGTAGTCAAGAATATACAATTAGTTTTAGCTTTCATAAATTTTCCGAAAATGTCAAAAAATCAAGTGAGAGGAGAGAGAACTTAGCTTATTTGTCAGAGGGGTTTTCCTTTGCTCGGAGACTTACTTCCCCGGCGACCGGGATAGAACCAAGCAAAACCGATTAGTTACTCCAATGATAATTCATTAAGTCTTTTATTAAATCCTTTTCCGATTTATGAAATTAAAGTTTTTTGACTACAAAAGTGCAAAATTCTAATTAATAAAAATAATAAATCCCGTGTTATTTGTACGCGTGTTATAAAAAATCGAATAATAGATTTTGTGACTCCTCTTTAATATGAATGTTGGCATTCTCGTGATTTTTTATCCTCTAAGTCGACGTATACTTATAAATGATAGACGTGTAAGTACATAGCAAGGCGTTAGGTAGTCGGTAGTTGTACTTGGGCAGTCGTCTGATAGGCGTGTAATAATTCTCCGATGCCCAAATCCTCTCCATAAAAGTCGCTCTCATGAGCAATAAACATTTAGAAAAAATTTTTATTTGCTATATTACCTCTAATCGGATGCCCCGCTCCATTTGAATGCCATTCTCTAACAGAATAAATCTTTGGAAGTTGGTGAAAAATAGAATGCTAGGCATTCAATTAGAGGTAATTCGGTATTCAGTGTTTAATTTAAACAAAACAGTGGACAACACCAAATTTATAGACACTCAATTTTATTTAAGTATTTTATTTGTAAGTCCATTGGTGTAAGATGCCTGAGCGGTACCCTGAAAATTATATAACTTCTAAATAAATTACTAAAATTTTATTTATTTTCGAAAATTCTTGAAATATACATAGTTTAATAAACTATTTTTAGATGAAGTTAACTAATTTTGTTATTTGTTTCTTGATTATTCTAAATATCGCCGTTTTGTTTGAGTGCGGTGGTAATAGGGATAAAGGAAAGAGGAAAAGGGAATCGACCAGCGGGAGTGGACAAGGAAATGAGGAACACGGTAAGATGAACCCTAGTTGTATAAGTTGATTAACAGGAGATTTATTTGCTAATATCGTGAAAGACCCCTGGGCTTCCAATCAAAAATATCCAAGTAAATGTGTAGTGAACATTACTTAAGTAGGGCTGAACTGTGAATAAATAAGTTGGATATTTAAAATTTGAATATTTAAAATAGGAAGGCAAATTACCGCATTTGTCTAATTATTTTAACTACAAAATCCAGTTTCAAATATTTTAATGAAATATGTTTACTTAAAAACTATAAAATATTACAGGAAGAACTTCTTTAACATGTAATCATTTTACTCAAATGGGAAATGGTAAAGTTGCTTGTAATGCGTGCGGTCGGGAAATATCTGATGAACAATTGTCAAATTTAAAAAGGCATCTTGAAACTTGTGGAAACGTAATTAAAATATACTAATATTTTAATTTTTAAAAATTAATTAATATAATTTTTTCTTATGTACACTGATAATGAAAGTATAGCATATTATGTCTGTCGAGATAACTCCTCGGTTTGTGTCTGATCGTGGTCTTATAAGAAAATAGGAACCGTAACAAAAAATTACTAAAATCAGATGAAACTCCAAATATCTCACTTTTAATTTATACATAGATTAGATTAATATTTTTCGAATTTATTCAATAAAATTATTCAATATTTTAAAGTTAAGAATATTTTATATTATAGTCAACGATGTAACAAAGGATAATTTTACATCAGTTGATAATGATATAGTTAAATGTAATAAATGCGAACATGTAATGTCGTCACTTAGATCGTCGGATTTAAAAAAGCATATCGAGAATGATTGCGGAAGTAAGGTTTTTAAATTGTAATGACTAGAATCGGATTTTTAGGGTGTAAAAACCTTAAAATATTTACCTAAATATGTTGTATAAAATGGCAAAGTAGGTGACAAATTGGAAAATAGGTTTTTAACCTATAGGTTTTAACCTATTGGAAAATATGTTAAAAAATCGAAATTTTATGGAAAAATGTACAAAATAGGTGACAAAAAGTGAAAATTCATAAAAACAGCTAAGTTACAACCTATCTTGACATAAACGCGTTACTTCATAATAACTAATGCATAACTAACAAGTAATTTACTACAGTCTATAAACATTTTGCACCAACTGAGGATGGTAAATTCGAATGTAAAGGATGCGGAAAAAAGTTGGGGTATACAGCTTCTTTAAAAAAGCACTATAAAAATTGCAACTCTATAAAAAAATGTAATTTATAAATAATATTTAGATTTTTAAGAAAAATAATTATTGCTCAGGCTTCGATCTAAAATTTATATTAACGCAATTTTGAGCTAAATAATCAGCATTTTATACCAAAATCCTCAAAAAATTATAAAACACAATTAAAATAATATTATCCGTTATATTTTTTGACCCATCCAATTGAAATTATTATGCACACTCAATTCAGTTCATATTTCTTCCTGTCCGTTTCAGCGCGTAGGTGATATTTTGATGGTTTGGAAAGAATACCTTCTCTTGCCCATTTATGATGATCGTGGGTGTGAACATAAAAAATATTTACCTCAAAGATGTTTTAATATGATTCACGTCATTCATGAAATGACAAAACCTGGTTCATAATTTTAGTTTATAATTAATTTTAGTTGATCTTAACAAACCCCCTTTTGATGGTTAAGATTGAGATAATGATTAAGAACCGAAGCGAGAAATCAAAGAGATTGGAGAAATTGCAAACTTGACAAAAATTTATAGACGAAGGAATGTAAAAATTATTTCTAAAAACAAAAAAATAGAAAATGACAAAAAAATATAAAAAATTAAAAAATCCAAAAAATTGTGAGTAAAATGCAAACAAAAACAAAGATAAAATTTTTTTTATCAAATATTCATTTTATTTTGTTATTTTTAGTTTTGATATAAAGTTAAATTTATTAAAAAAATTTTTGCAAAAAATTAATAAAGAGATAAGCTCAAAATTTAAGTTTTAGAAACTTATCACTTTTGTTTTGTTGATAGACTTGTTCTTGGAACAAGTAAAATTTTTGTCTTGTATTTTTGCCTTATTTAAAGAAAATTATTTCCTGCCCATTATTAATCCTTGAACATTTTCTAATCTTAATGAGAGAAGAGAAGAATGAGAACTAATGAAAAATGTGCGAAAAACATTTGCGGATGATAGGGGCAATACTGCGATATATCAACTTTTCTATTTTTATTAACAACTGCAAGTGACAAGAGTAATTTCATCATGACTTTTATTCTCATCTACATTATTTAATATATTTTTGCTTATTTTATAGATCAAATAATTCCCCTTCACGGATTGTAAATGCGATTCTATTATAAAACATTTTTCCAAGATAATTCGGAGTGGGGCTGAGTTGTTCAAGACCGGTTATAAATCGGGATTCATGAAATTTTTTGCCAAAAATTAACCGTTTTTAGGAAATTTTCAAACAAGAATTTATGAAAAAGAGTGATTTTTGAAAAAATTCTCCCAAAATAAAACCGGTATTTGAATAAAACTTAAAATTGAAAACCGGTTCCAAAAATACTCTTGAAAGTTATTTTTTATACTGTGCTTTTGGGTAATTTAGTGTAGACAATTTTTAAAAATTTTTGGATACAATTTATTAGTATTATCAGGAATAATACTGCCTCTAGTATAGTATACCGTTGGTATAGTATACTGCTTCTAGTATAGTATACTATTCTGGTAATAATTCTTATGGAGGTTTAGAACGTGGAAACTTTAAATAGGTGCGGTTCGGTAGTCAAGAATATACAATTAGTTTTAGCTTTCATAAATTTTCCGAAAATGTCAAAAAATCAAGTGAGAGGAGAGAGAACTTAGCTTATTTGTCAGAGGGGTTTTCCTTTGCTCGGAGACTTACTTCCCCGGCGACCGGGATAGAACCAAGCAAAACCGATTAGTTACTCCAATGATAATTCATTAAGTCTTTTATTAAATCCTTTTCCGATTTATGAAATTAAAGTTTTTTGACTACAAAAGTGCAAAATTCTAATTAATAAAAATAATAAATCCCGTGTTATTTGTACGCGTGTTATAAAAAATCGAATAATAGATTTTGTGACTCCTCTTTAATATGAATGTTGGCATTCTCGTGATTTTTTCTTATCCTTTAAGTCGACGTATATTAAAAGTCTGCGTTAAATAAAAATGTTGGACGTGTAAGTAGTCGGTCATTTTTGATAATGCGAGAATCCTTTATTAGAGAGTATGTAGTCAAGACATATGTAGCGATAGTTGACGTGTACATATTTAAAAATCTGAAAGCCGTAAATGAATGTAGTCGGTTGTACGTTAACGTAAAAAGGCGGACACCAATTTTTGGCAATGCCAAATTTTACATTATAGAGTATGTGTATTCGCCTTATAGGCGTATAATAATTTTCCGCTGCCCAAATCCTCTCCATAATAGTCGCTCTCATGAGTAGGGTTGCCGTTTTCGAGTCGGGCCGACGGTCGAGGCATTTTTTTTCGGGCTTGTTTTTATCGAGTCGGGCCGGTACGAGTCTTTTTCGGGCCTAACTTTATCGAGTCGGGCCGATACGAGTCTTTTTCGGGCCTAAATTTATCGAGTCGGGCCGGTACGAGTCACTTTCGGGCCTGACTTTATCGAGTCGGGCACCGAGACATTTTCGAGTCTTTTTTTAAAAGATTTATTTAAAAATAATTAGTGGATTTGGAGGGATATCTGTGAATTAAAAGGTATATCGATGGATCAGGAGGGTAAAGGAAGGGCTGAAGAGAATTGAAATGGATATCAGTGGATTTGAGGGATTAAGGTGATTTAAATTATCGGAGGATTGGGGTGAGATATTGCTAGATTTGGTTTTATTAAAGGAGATCAGATGATTAAGGGGTTCAGGATCGTATATCAGATGATTAAGGTGATATATTGTAATGGGATTTAGAAGGAATGAGGAGATTTGAAGGGATATCCAAGGGCGTGTCCAGTGGGGCTGCTAGAGCCCCCCCCCCCCGAAATAGGGGAAAGGGGGAAAAATCAGTAGAAGAATGGTCGAAAAAGTTTTTTTCGACCATTTTCGCCTGCGGCGCTATAAATGGAATACTTGTGACCGAAGATTGCGACTGCGTATTTTAAAGTTAAAATTGCGGACTGCGGAAAATTTTAGACTCTCAAAACTGATTGAGTTTCAAAAGTTCAAATTATGACGGGATCCCGCGGAATATATCCCATAAATCCCAGTAATGCAGCTTATCAATTAAAGCCAGTAAGTTCGAGATGTGAAGCAAAGTATGGAGCTAAAAATCCTTCATTTCAGCGCCGCAGGCAAAAATTTTGAGATATTCGGAAGGCTAAGGACCAAACTTCTTTTTTTTTTCAGCGCCGCAGGCGAAAATTTTTCGAATTTTGGAAGGCCAAGGAGCCAGATTTCATCCATTTCTGTCCACAAATCTGGTAAAAATATTATCGAGTCTCGTTCGAGTCGGGCCGACTTTTTCCGAGACAATTTTTTTCGGGCCTGTTTTTATCGAGTCGGGCCGGTACGAGTCACTTTCGGGCCTAACTTTATCGAGTCGGGCCGTTACGAGTCTTTTTCGGGCCCAAATTTATCGAGTCGGGCCGGTACGAGACTTTTTCGGGCCAAACATCGAGGCATGACTCGATCTTTCGGTCCGAGTCGGTCCATTTTGGCAACCCTACTCATGAGCAATAAACATTCAGAAAAAAATTTCTTAACTATCGTATTACCTCTAATGAATGCCCCGCTCCATTTGAATGCCTCTCTCTAACTAAATGAATCTTTGGAAGGAATTAGAAAAATAAAATGTCCGGGCAGTCAATTAGAGGTATTACGGTATTCGTGATTTATTTAAACAGAACAGTAGACACTACCAAATTTATAGACTCTCAATTTTATTTATAGTATTTTATTTGGTAAATTATTAAGATAAGATGTCTGAGAAATACCCCCAAAATTATAAAACTTCTACAGGGTGCGGCAAATTCGCGCAACTTTTTGTTTTTAACATAACTTTCTTCATTCTCATCGAAAATTGATAATTCTTTTTTTATTTTACACATAACACTTTAGGAAATTTATTGACACCAAAATCGCTTTTGAAATTTACAATTCAGTATGATTAATTTCCCGTCAAAGTTTAGGCAAAATTTTTTTGATAAAAATTGGCCTGGAGTCGAGGGTATGATTTAGATATGTAAAATTTATATATCATTCGAATCAGATCCGCAGCCCGATTCGAATGACGTAAAAATCATTCAGCTATCACATAGATGAACCGAGATACGGCTCACTGAATGATAAATTAAACAAACTTTGGCAAATATTAATTTATTGTGTGAAATTTTCGAAAATGAGATTATAAGTTATTTCGATACGCTTGATCGAGATAAGTCGATTGGTACCAAAATTATCGGGATTGGATGATCTTGAACAAAGTTATGATCAATTAAACTTTTACAAAAAAATTGCATTTTTTCCCGTTTTTATGTTTGGGCTCGTTTTTCTTTGGTATCCGAAAACAAAATGTTTAGTATTTGGTACCAATAAATTTCCTAAAGTGTTAGGTGTAAAATAAAAAATGAATTATCAATTTTCGATAAGAATGAAGTAAGTTATGTTAAAATCAAAAAGTTGCGCGAATTTGCCGCACCCTGTAAATAAATTCCTAAAATGTATGTATTAACTAAAATTCATGAAATATAACAAATATAGTTTAATAAACTATTTTTAGATGAAGTTAAATAATTTTGTCCTTTGTTTCTTAATCATTCTAAATATCTCCGTTTTGTTGGGTGGCAGTGGTAATAAGGATAAAGGAAAGAGGAAAAGGGAATTGACCAGCGGGAGTGGACAAGAAAATGAGGAACAAGGTAAGATGAACCTCATATGTGTCTAAGTTGATTAACAGGAGATTTATTTGCTAATTTTGAACGGCCCCTGGTCTTCCTATCAAAAATATCCAATTAAAGTGTTACTGAACATTACTTAATTAGGGCCGGACTGTGAATAATTAAGATGAATATTTAAAATTTGAATATTTTAAATAGGAAGGCAAACGTAGCTTCTTGTATTCTCCAAAATAGTTTAAGTCGTAAAATACTCGATTGACAAATTTGTTGTCAGTATGTTATCTTTCTGACAGATTTTTTATCGAATCAATCAAAATTTTTAGCTGAATATACTGTAACAGTCAATGATTATCCGGAATATCATCCAATTCAAAGGGACCGACAATTCTATTCTTGTTAGTCGAGTGTTGATATGTCGATTAGTCTAATTACCGCATTTGTCTAATTATTTTAACTACAAAATCCAGTTTCAAATATTTTAATATGAAATATGTTTACTTAAAACATATAAAATATTACAGGAAGAACTTCTTTATTATGGAATCATTTTACTCAAATGGCAAATGGTAAAGCTGCTTGTAATGCGTGCGGTCGGAAAATGTCTTCTGAACAATTTCCAAATTTAAAAAGGCATCTTGAAACTTGTGGAAACGTAATTAAAATATACTAATATTTTAATTTTTAAAAATTAATTAATATAATTTTTTCTTATGTACACTAATAATGATAGTATAGCATATTATGTCTGTCGAGATAACTCCTCGGTTTGTGTCTGATCTGGATCGTAGTCTTATAAGAAAATAGGGGTATTTGTAATGGGGTATAGTGCTGAGGCTTATGATTATCTTATGAAAATTACAATTGACTTGAACTATTTCCAGTTTTGCACCGCAGGCGAAATCTTTTTTTTATTTTTAGAAGGCCAAGGACTTTAAAAATAATTTAAAAATAATTCTTATCGGCCTATCAAAAAACCACAAAAAATGTATAAAAATTAACAAAGGATTTCATCTTCTCACACAATAAATATGTGGAAATAATAGGGTATAACCTAAAACCGACCCATATTTATATGAAAATCAGAAATGCAATTAAAAAATTACTAACAATAAAATCATTTAATATTTTAAAGTTAAAGTATTTTTTTATTATAGTCAACCCTGAAACAAAGGATAAATTTACACCAGATGGTAATGATAAAGTTAAATGTAATAAATGCGAACATGTAATGACGTCACTTAGATCGTCGGATTTAAAAAACCATATCGAGAAGGATTGCGGAAGTAAAGTTTTTAAATTGTAATGACTCGAATCGGATTTTTAGGGTGTAAAAACCTTAAAATATTTACCTAAATAGGTTGTATAAAATCGCAAAGTAGGTGACAAATTGGAAAATAGGTTTTTAACCTATAGGTTTTAACCTATTGGAAAATAGGTTAAAAAATCGAAATTTTATGGAAAAATGTACAAAATAGGTGACAAAAAGTGAAAATTCATAAAAAGAGCTAAGTTACAACCTATCTTAACATAAACGCGTTACTTCATAATAACTAATGCATAACTAACAAGTAATTTACTACAGTCTATAAACATTTTGCACCAACTGAGGATGGTAAATTCGAATGTAAAGGATGCAGAAAGAAGTATTCAGGTTCTTTAAAAAAGCACTTCAAAAGTTGCAACTCTATAAAAAAATGTAATTTATAAATAATATTTAAATTTTTAAGAAAAATAATTATTGCTCAGGCTTCTATCTTAAATTTTTAAAAACGCAATTTTGAGCTAAATAATCAGCATTTTATACCAAAATTCTCAAAAAATTATAAAACACAATTAAAATAATATTATCCGTTATATTTTTTGACCCAGCCAATTGAAATTTTTATTCACACTCAATTCAGTTCATATTTCTTCCTGTCCGTTTCAGCGCGTAGGTGATATTTTGATGGTTTGGAAAGAATACCATCTCTTGCCCCTTTATGATAATCGTGGGTGTGAACATAAAAAATATTTACCTCAAAAATATTTTTAAATATAATTTACGTCATTAATAAAATGACCAAACCTGGTTCATAATTTTAGTTTATAATTAATTTTAGTGGATATTAACGAACCCCCTCCTAATGATGAAGATTGAGATAATGATTAAGAACCGAAGCGAGAAATCAAAAAGATTGGAGAAATTGCAAACCTGACAAAAATTTATACACGAAAGAATGTAAAAATTATTTCTAAAAACAAAAAAAATAGAAAATGACAAAAAAATATAAAAAATTAAAAAATCCAAAAAATTGTGAGTAAAATGCAAACAAAAACAAAGATAAAATTTTTTTTATCAAATATTCATTTTATTTTGTTATTTTTAGTTTTGATATAAAGTTAAATTTATTAAAAAAATTTTTGCAAAAAATTAATAAAGAGATAAGCTCAAAATTTAAGTTTTAGAAACTTATCACTTTTGTTTTGTTGATAGACTTGTTCTTGGAACAAGTAAAATTTTTGTCTTGTATTTTTGCCTTATTTAAAGAAAATTATTTCCTGCCCATTATTAATCCTTGAACATTTTCTAATCTTAATGAGAGAAGAGAAGAATGAGAACTAATGAAAAATGTGCGAAAAACATTTGCGGATGATAGGGGCAATACTGCGATATATCAACTTTTCTATTTTTATTAACAACTGCAAGTGACAAGAGTAATTTCATCATGACTTTTATTCTCATCTACATTATTTAATATATTTTTGCTTATTTTATAGATCAAATAATTCCCCTTCACGGATTGTAAATGCGATTCTATTATAAAACATTTTTCCAAGATAATTCGGAGTGGGGCTGAGTTGTTCAAGACCGGTTATAAATCGGGATTCATGAAATTTTTTGCCAAAAATTAACCGTTTTTAGGAAATTTTCAAACAAGAATTTATGAAAAAGAGTGATTTTTGAAAAAATTCTCCCAAAATAAAACCGGTATTTGAATAAAACTTAAAATTGAAAACCGGTTCCAAAAATACTCTTGAAAGTTATTTTTTATACTGTGCTTTTGGGTAATTTAGTGTAGACAATTTTTAAAAATTTTTGGATACAATTTATTAGTATTATCAGTAGGGACCATTTTTTAGGTTGTAAACACCTTAAAATAGGTACCTAAATAGGTTGTAAAAAATGCTAAAATAGGTGACAAAAATTTCAAAATAGGTGACAAAAATTTCAAAATATGTGACAAAAATGAAAAATAGGCTTGAAAAAAAGTTCGACATATGGGGCAAAAATGCAAAAATGCTGAATATTTTCTATTTTCCGTTCATAAATTATATTAGTATAATAAAATTGTAAAAAATTCCCATTTTTTAAAATTTCCACTGAAAAATATTAATTAAAAAAAATTTTTTTAATTTTGAAAAAATATTTTTTTCTAAAAATTGGAAAAAATTTTTGGATGATGAGAAAAATTGACAAAATTTTTAAAAAATTGTAGATTTTTCGAAAAATTTTGAAAATTTGTGTTAAAAAATTGGATTTTTACGAAAAAACCCTAAAATAGGTGACAAAAAACACAAAAGCTTCAAAATAGGTTACAACCTATTTTAGGTTTCAAAACCCCAAAATAGGTTCCAATAGGTGATAAAAAGTCCGCGTAAACGTAAGATATTCAAAAAATAACAACAGATTTGAGCTCAATTCATCATAACTATTTCGCAGAAAAAATAGGTTATAACCTAAAAATCCGGTCCCTAATTATCAGGAATAATACTGCGGCTAATATCCTTTTATTTTTTAATTAAAAATTTTGGTTTTTTAAAACTCATAGAAATTGTTCAAAATGTTCTGTTTTCAAAATTTTTGGTTGCAAAACAGGTCGAGACCAACTATTTAATAAAAACAAAAAAATATGTTAAATTCAAAATTTAATTTGTTCCTTTTGAATTTTGTGTTTTTTCCTTTCATATTATTTCAAAATTAATAATTAACTAAAATAAACCCCAAAAATAACATAAAATTCCATTCATCTTTTTATTTAAAAAAAATAAACAACATTATAAACTAGCATAAAAACTAATCATAAACACCAAAAAGCTTTGTCCAAACTTGATTTCTTCCAAAAATTTGTTTTCCCAAAGGGACGGAAGAAACTTAAAGGAAGTGGAGTAAAAAATAAGAAAAAGCTCATTCCGGTTCCCATGCCGCCCAGAATTCCCTCCCCCCCCCTTCCATTCTTTCCTCTTCCCTCTCCCACGCACTCCCCCGCGGCTGACAAAACGGCATTTGATGGAAAGTGTCCTTTTAAAAAAGAAAAAAAACTAAAAATCCAAAACATAAAGAGATGAAGATTTGAAAAGAATAAGGCTTCATTTTCATATTAAAATGTATTTTTATTAAAAAAATTTTTTTTTCTAAAAATAATTTTCCTCAGCTATGTACTCTTTTTTCAAATTCTAGTCTCTTATTTATCCACCGGCTCAAACATTTTTGCTTTTCAAAAAATCTCACGCGCCCAAAATGTAGTCAATGTTTGCCTAAAATGGTTGGACATATTGACTTTGTAATTGATATTTATTTATTTATTATTTTGGTTAATATTTAGTATGTTGGGTTTGAATTTTTTATTAAAAAAATAATTTTTTTTAATAATTTTACATTCGAATTTTTTATAATAAACGTTATTTATATTTTTGAACGGTATTTAGCTTTGTTTTCTTGCAAAATTTAAATTTAAATTAAATTTTGTCATTTTAATTTTATCCTTATTGTTCAACCTTTTATTAAGCGCTCCAATAATTTTTGCCATTTTTTTCATTTAATCAGGATACGGAAATCTCGGAGAATAGACTGTCAATGTGACAGGGCTTCGTGCACCAACCTTGTTTAATTGTAAAATATATAACCGTTGAACTTTCGAGGAACTTGGAGGTAGATAATAGCTTTCGGTGATCTCGATCAAGTAGAGCCTGATCGAGGAGCCGGGGGAATGAGATGTTGAGGACCAATCATATCTATAATTTAAATTAAAAGAGTATTACTGTTACATAAATATTTTTTAAGTTGGTAGGTAATTTTTGGGTACACCCCAAGGTACCGCAAGGCCAAGGTACCGCCGAGCTATAACTTTGTTCAAAATTGTCGAATCCGGGACGCCGTGGTATGGTTCGATGCGTCTCGACGAGCTGAATCGAACCATACCAGGGCGTCCCGGATTCGACAATGTTGAACAAAGTTATAGCTCGGCGGTACCTTGGGCTCGCGGTACCTTGGACTCCTCCCGTAATTTTTCTGATATTTTTACTTTATCGAACACAAATAAACTTTGAAAAAATAAAATAGAAACTCTCCTGGATAAGCTTTTTATTTTTTATTTCCTTTTAATTTTTATCATTTTTTAAATTTTATTTAATAATACTTTTATTTAATTTGTTAAAATAATTTTTAACGCATGACCTATATCCAACACATATTTCTCAAAAATATTCCAACTTTATACCCTTTCAAATAAATAATTCCACACCTGCCCCCTAAATATATAACCCTCTAAATAATATTCTATTTACTTCTAGGTTGCTAGAAAAACAACAATTACTAGCCAAAAGCTTTTTATTTTTTTTCTGGCCAGGCATAAATACTATTATGCTTTTAGTGTTGTTTTAAATAATTTATGAGTGTTCCGATTATTTTTACTAATTTTTAAAAATAATTTAGAAAATTTTTTGGCTCTTTTCTAGATTACGCGTTCAATCAACCTTTGTGCGTCCAATGAATTGTTTACGCGTCCAATCAAATTTTATGCGTCAAATCACATTTTTAAGTACCCGGTTCTTCATTTTAGTAGCATAAAATCTAAGGAAATAGAGAGATTTTCTCACCTTGAATTATTTACACCCGCACGAACCGGACCATTGTTCCAAATGAAGAATCAGGTTCGTGATAATATGATTGGGCGCATAAAATTTGATTGGACGCGTAAAGGTGGCATTGGACGTGTAATCTGAACAGGAGCCAATTTTTTTAGCTTTTAAGGGGAATATTCACATGTTAAAAATTTTTATTGTTGCTCAAAATAATTATTTAGTAACCTTTTTTATTTTAATAATTATGGTGTTTATTTCATCAATTAAAGCGCTAATTTTATCTGGTGGACGTGAATCTTTTGCTAGGTTCTTGAGAATAAAAAAGAGAAAAATTATGTATAATTTAGATATCCAAAATGGGCTCAAACATTCGAAAATGAAATTAAATTTGAATTTAAAACGCATCAATCAAACGCAATAATTCTTTATACTGATGATGGTGAATTAACTAAAAATAACAATTAATTTTTCAATAGGAATAGACTCATTTAAATTTTTTATGGTTGCCAAAAATATGATCCCTCTACCCCTCCCACAGACTTTGAAGACGAATAAAACTCATTAATATTTTTACGAATATTATAAGTATACTCAGGGTGACCCTTTTACCCTATTTATAGGGCATTTGCCCTATTTTTGACCTTTTCGCCCTATTTTTTCCCTATTTTTTCAATTACCATATTTTTGCCCTATTTTTACTATTTTGAAAAATGTTTACAATTCTTAGCATTTCGTAACGAAATGGCAGAAGAATGAAGAAATCTGACCGTTGACCTTCCATAATTCTCAAAATTTTCGCCTGCGGCGCTAAAAGAGGAAGAAAACAGGTGACTTGGTCTTCAAAAATTCTCAAAATTTTCGCCTGCTGCGCTGAAAGAAGAACTTTAAGAAAAGAGAATCCTTACAAGAGAATCCTTACAACTTTAAGGGAATGTTATGCATACCAGGGATCGCACCTACATAAAAATAAGATCACCGATTTCGGGAATCAGTGATTTTGTCGGTGCGAGCCCTGATATACACTACTGCTATTCTTAATGATATCTCGATATATGATTGCAAAAAATGGTTGTACACTTCAGGTTTGTCTATCCCTTATTTACCTCTAATTCTGAACCAGATTTACTTAATTTAGTTTAAACTAGTGAGAAATATATGAAATAAAGCTTTGTATTATAATTTTAATTATTTTTTAAGTTTTTAAAACAATGCCCTATTTTTTGCCCTATTTTTGACCATTTTCGCCCTATTTTTGCCAGATTTTTGAGTGGCTGCGCCCTATTTTAGTGGTTTGGAAAGGGTCACCCTGAGTATACTACAAGCACATAAGCCTAATATGGCAGAAAAATTTTTAAAGAAAAATAGAACTTTTGTCATTGAACTTATTAGGGCAAAGCTTTAGATTCCTTCGGATTTTCAAACTCAATTACCTCTTAAAAATACTAATTTCTTCTAATTTTAAATTATTATAGGGGCAATTAATCACAATTTTCTTATAATTAGTATACTCGAAAGTTATATTCTCGTTGAATTCAGAATTGGAGAAATTGAAATTACTCCACCTAAAAGGCACAATATTTATTTGATGGAAACTAAAGTAGATGATGGAAAGTGGCATTATTTTACCTTATTTCAAGTAAATAAATAATTAATCATATTAGAGATGGGTAAGGCTGAGACAAATGTCATTTTTTGGGTTGGATCAGTACCCTTGATATCCTCCTTTATCCTCCTTTATCCACTAAGGTTAAGAAGGATATCTTGGCATTTTAAGGAGGAGGTTAAGAGGGGTAAATGGAATCCAATAGTAATGGAATCCAATTTCAATCCTATGGTGCCTACTCAAAAACCGTCTGGAATTCCCGATTTTCAGGAATCGGGTCGGCTAGATCTCTAAAATGGATATAGGGAAGCTATCGAGAAATTAAGAGTCTTAGATCTTAATCCTTTATTGAATCCTAGATATAATACCATTCCAAATATAATCATTCCATATTAACCTTTCTTATCTTTATAATTAAATATATTTTTATGCCAGGCTTGGGAAAATATTAAAATCCAGCTTGACGACGAAATTTTATTTTGTTTATTAGACAAACAAAAAAGTTTTATGCTTGGAAATATTCGAACAAATTCTGATATTTTTGTTGGTGGAATACCCAAAGTAAAATTATTATTTTAAAACTTATTAAGGATAGTGATTTCTTTGAGTAGGATATTTGGTATTTCCTTGATGTCTTTCTTAATCCCTCCAATCTCCTGATATCCAAGATTTAGGGATAAGAAGGATATTTTGGGATTTTGGATTTTATGGTCGATGATTAAAAAAATTAAAATAATTTTAAATTTTAATTAAAAAGCAAAATATTCCAAAAATACCCAAAAAAGCTTCCTTTAATTCAAAAAAATTTTAGTTTTTTTTTTCCATTTAAAAAATATATTTTGCACACTTTTTGGGGACTATATTTACATACATAAGCCACTAGGGATTTATTTTCTTTTTTGGAATTAGCTGTGAAAAAGGACGACACTAAATGATCTTACGAATATTTTGGACAGTGGACAAAATTACTATATTTTATAAAAATAAATAAACAAAAAAATGCCGCGAATGTTATAATTACAGCCCGATTCTATTAGAAGCCTATATTTAATATAAGCCCATGCATGGAGGCCTATTAAAAAATAAACTCCAAGTCTCTGATAGTAAAAGCCTGTATCAAATATAAACCAATCAAAATGACCTATTGGAAATGTAAAGCCTAGGGCTTTAATTAGAGCATTTTATTAATTTTTGAAGTATTAGAGAGCAAATTAGTAAAAAAATTAAAAATTATTTTTAAAAAATTTCTCAAAAATTTTTAAAGGATGTTGAAAAACTCAGCGCTCCATTAAGAAGATATTCTAAAAGATTTGCTGGTTTAATTCGTAATTTAATGTATAGAATATATCCACAAGGAATGGCTGCACCTTTAATGATTGACTCTTTTGGTACTCGAAAAACGGATGATAATTATTGTTTGAAGTAATTGTAATTTAATTATTTTAATTTCTGATTGTGAAAACAAGGAGTATTATTATTATTATTCTGTGTTATGAATCAAAACTTTACCAACAAATTTTGATAAGAATTAGTATAGATAAGGCCCCGTGCTCCGATAGGAACTTAGGTAGTGTTCGGTACTTAGTGTTTGGAACGGTACATAGTACCGTGGAGCTACGAAAAGCCGGATCGGTAATCTCCTGTATCATCGGAAACGTCCAGTTAGATTGTGGAATACTAATGAAAATTATAATAAAATATAATTTATTTTTTCTTTAGAGAACACAATTCAAAACATATCAAATCAAAAGATGAAAATAACTTTTGTTTAAATTCTGGATTGTGTTACAGTGCAAATAATGGTCCTCGTTGTGATTGTTTCTTTTCAAATTATGAAGGGAGAAGATGTGAAAATAGTGAGAGAATTTAATAAAGATTATAATTTACTTAAATCCCTAGTTAATCCCGGCTTCGATCCATTTATGGGGTAAATGTCCGTTTCGTTCCTTACCTAACGCAAGAAATGCAAGAGAATGAAAGAAAAATGCGCATTCTCCTTGCGACAGGTAGGGAACGAAACGGACATTTACCCATTTATGGTATAAATCAAAAACTTGAGAAAATCGCCTAATTAATGAAAACAATACCAATATTTCCTAAAATTCCAAATTTTTCAAAATAATTTCGGAAATCAGAGACAGGAATTCCAGATTATATTTTATTGAAGATTTCAGAAATCAGGAATTTTTAAGTTCTGATTTCTTGACATTTTGGGAATTTCTAAGGATACTTGTATACATAATACAAGTTACTCGGGGAGATCATGAAAAATAAATGTTCAGTCTCACGCCCATATCTATTATGGCTCTAATCAAATTGTTCTATTGAAAAGTAGTATCCCGGGTTTTATTAAAGCATTTAGTGTATGAATTAATTTTTATAGAAAAGCCAAGCACAGAAGTATCATTTTTTGGAAATGAATGGATAGGCTATGATAATTTACATAATGAAGGGAATAATAATGGAATTAATGATGAAGACCTTTTGGCTGTTTTAAGTCATCGAGAAATTTTTAATATCTCTTTTAGAACCAATTTTTCTAAAAATTCTCTTCTGTTTGTTGCTGGGGATTCCAAGGTATATTTTTAAATATTTATGGGGAGGGTTAGATTTAGAATAAAAAATGAGATATTATCATATCTTTGTATTAAATCCCTCTTTCTCTGAATTGGAGCCACCTCCAATAAGGCTCAATTTTAGATGAAAAAATTTGATTGGGCTTTATATTGAGAGTAATTTTATAAAAATATTTTTGTGAAAAATGTTAGTTTATTTCAGTGTGGCGATTTGTACCACGAAAGTTCATCCTTACAATTTTTTGGCAAAAACCCGAAACCGCGAATTCCTTCCGCGACAAACCACAATCACCGAAATCCCATCCTGAAGGATCGGGATTCTCAAAATAGGTAGAGTTGGCTATAAATTCATCGAGATTCTATTTTTATTTATTATCTGGAAAGGGTGTAGAAAGGTGTATGTGTTGAAATATTTTTAATCAAATAAAAAAATAATTTAATCATAATTATTCATAGTATAAATTAAGAGTAATTTTAAATTAACAATTGAAAATGGAGAACTTAAAGCAACACATCAATTAGCAGAAACTGACAAACGCCTTATTCGAGTTCAAGATCGTAACCAACGACTTCCTTTACATTTTAATAATAATTTATGGCATAGTGTTTGTGTTGTTAGGGAACTGAATTCTGTAGGTTTTAATTTCTGGATTTAGATAAAAATTAGAGTTCTCGCTGATCATGAGATGACAAATAATCCAATCCTTAATCTTCTTATCTATATAATTGGAGTGAATATATTTAATTATTTCCTATAAGGTTATGTAATTCCTCTCAGGCCAACCAAAACACTTAATTAAATGTATAAATATTTGTAGGGTGGTGGATATAAGTAAATCTTCGGATATCCAGATCGGATATCCAGATCATAGAGTATCGAAAATTTAGGATATACGGACTTTTTTTATCCTTCAACCTTAGATATTAGAGGTTTTACAAAATGCATTTCTTCAAATACAATATTTAAATCTCTAAATCTTAAATTCTAGCCTGGATTTAAAGGTGCTGTCATTACGGTAGGTCTGCCGACAATTCACGAAAAAATATTTTTCTGTTTCCGTTTTTGTATTGCAGTATTAAATCAAAAAATTCTGTTAAGGAGCACTTCTTTTTAAAATCCTTTTCTTAACTTTTTTAAAACTTTTATTTGCTGTGGCCATTCTAGGCATTTATTTTTCTTGAAAATTTTTTCTTTCATTTTTCCTTGATAAATAATTAATTTAAAATTAAATTTTTAAAGATTCGCCTAATTGTTGATGACATTTTTGATCAAAAAGTTTTACAATTCACTCCACGATTAAAATGGCTAGGAAATTCTTTCTTTTTTGTTGGAGGTGTGCCTCAAACTTTGAGGCACTTAATGCCATCAGAACATTTATTACCTTTTCGTGGATGCCTAAAAAAGGTGTTTTTAAAAGAATATAGTGCTAGAAAAAGATATACTGTTGGTCTTGATCAGTCAATTTTACCTCAATTTTTTAATCCCTTGGATCGAGGTTCTACTGAAAAATTGTCGAGTAATAGGATGCAACCAAGCCCATTCGCTAACAGAATAACACTGGAATAGAATACTATCTTTATCACAAGAGTAAATACAAGATAACAATTATGGGATATAGTGTAGTTCACGGAGGTAAAAGTTTGAGACGTGACATATGTCATTCGATTCGTCTCGGCGAGCTGAGTCGAACGGTACCACTCCCAATTTCAGGAAATGATTCTGGACCGAGTTATAGGTCCCGAAAAATTGAAAAACCATAGGGGGGACCAAGCACTTTTTTAGGGTGAAAATTTCGAAAATGCAAATTATACCTCATTCGAAAGAGCTCGTCGAGCTGAGTCGAATGACACCAAAATCAACGAAATCCGACTTGAATGGACCGAGATATAGACCTCTAAAATTCGAAGATCCAAAGGGGCAATTTTTGGAATAAAAATTTTTTATACAAATAATACGTCATTCGAAAGAGCTCGACGAGCTGAGTCAAAAGACACCAAAATCACCGTGATTGAATAAGATTAAACAAAGTTATGATACAAAAAACAAAAAACCTAAACCTATGGAGCATCGGCGAGGCGCTTGTGCAAAACCCCGCGCTTCGCGCGGGGTTTTGCGGCACGCGCCTCGCGGGGAGTCTACGGGCGCTGGGTCTGGGCTCGTACATAAACCTATTGCTATCTCCCTTGCTCTGGACGTATTTGGGGCCTCCGTAGCAGCAAAAATCTCCACAGATGCCATAGGTAGGGAGCTAAAACAAACGGTCATAACTTTGTCAAATCAAGTCGGATTTTGTTGATTTTGGTGTCATTCGACTCAGCTCGACGAGCTCTTTCGAATGAGGTATAATTTGCATATTCGAATTTTTCACCCCAAAAAAGTGCTTGGTCCCCCCTTTTGTTTTTCGATCTTTCGTGACCTATAACTCGGTCCAGAATCATTTCCTGAAATTGGGAGTGGTACCGTTCGACTCAGCTCGCCGAGACGAATCGAATGACATATGTTTCGTCCCGAACTTTTACCTCCGGTGAACTACACTACAGCCCAATTATGTAATTACGTATTGTTGATCAAGGATAGGAAGCGACTGTAATTCAGATCTCGATCAAGACTGATCTTTTATATTAGACACATACAGATTAATATTTATTTTTAATTCTCCAAATAATGATTAAAAGTAACTTCATATTTAACTAAGCTTTCAGATATTTTTCCAATCGGGTCCTGTTGAACTAAATTTAATTCAATTGGCAGATCAAGGATTTGGACAATCTAATGGTGTGTTTTTTTGAATAAAGATTATATTAATTTAGTAAAGATTTTATTTAAAAGATTAATAAAAGTGATAAATAACAAATAATATTTCCATTAAAGTTGAATCATAAAAAATAATTTTAAAGTCCAAACTTTTGGTGACCTTACATTTTCTTGTATGCCAAGTGCTCAAAATGCTCCTTTGGTTTTCTCTTTTAATAATGAAAATAATTATACTAAATTACCTCCTTGGCGTTCTCCATCTCGTGGAACTTTAGGTTTGTTTTTGGAGAAATTTTGTTTTTAGAAAATCAAAATACAAAGTTAATTTCGATGCTTTTTAATTGTCCTTTTATTATTTCATATATAGAGACCAGCGTCGTTCGTGAATCTTACTAGTTTCATGAAAAATTCTATTCCGATAACTGGGCTTTCTGAAAGAAGAGAGTGATCATAGTGAGTGAGAGACCATATTTCGGAGAGTGAGAGAGTGATAATGAAAAATTCTATTCCGATAACTGGGCTTTCTGAAAGAAGAGAGTGATCATAGTGAGTGAGAGACCATATTTCGGAGAGTGAGAGAGTGATAAGAGTGAGAGATAGAGAGAGATACCGAGATTTAATGGGAGATTTAAAACTAATTTCATAGCATATACATTATCTTATGCTGTAAATACTATTTAGTACTTTAAGCCTTCCAATTCCGAACACTGACCCCTGATGGCTTACTTTTATATCATGGAATGGCACAATGCAGGAATTTTACAATATGTGATTATTTGGCTTTTGAATTAATTGATGGACATTTATTTGTGAGTTAAGATTTAAAATAATTTATTTAAGACAGTTTTAAGATGATAGTAAATCTTGGATCTGGTGATATTCGACTTCAGGTAATTAATGTTTTAGAAGAGATGATTAAAAATTAAAATTCTTATCACATTTCAAGGCCTCTGCAAAATCCCTGAACGATGGCCTATGGCATAGCGTTGTTATGGAAAGGGGTGGACGCAAAGGTGGATTGGATTTTTTAATGAAATTTGATTGTTTTTTATCAAAAATGTTAATTTATTAAGGGTTCATCTCAGTTGATTCACTCCGAACTGAATTCTCCTGTCCTGGAATCTCGGCAAATTTAGATATTGGTGAAACATGAATGTTGTTATAATTTATTTAAATTTGTATAGATGAACCAATATTCCTTGGAGCTGTCCCTTGGCCTGATCTGTTTTCGTTTGATCAAGGAAATGAAAATAATCATCAAGTTGAAGCTGTAACAGTCATTGAAATGGGAGAACCTGTTGAAATTAAAAGAAATTTTCCTTCATCTGTAAATAATCTTATTTATAATACCTATTAGGTGGTATTACACTCAATTTTTCATTTTTAAAGGCACCGGCGTTGGGTATGGTTTCTGGAGCTAGACCGGATTCAGAACCGGCCATAGCTAAGTCTAAAATATCCAGAGTCACAAATAAAAATGTCAGGGCATCAAAAATGCTCAAACTCATTACTGGTGGCTCTATTAGTTAGTATCGTTCTAGTTGAGATAATAGTTCTATCATACTGGGATTCTAACACCAACACGAATAAAACTTCCTCAATAAAGTGAATTTACAACTTTATTTTTATAAATATTTAAAGGTTTGGACAATAAATCTTCGTCAAGGCTTTTTTGGTTGTATGAAAAATATTCGTTTAAATGGCATAAATATCGAGATTGCACATATGTTTCATTCAACAAAATTATTACCAACGGAAAATCCAACTGAAAGTCTTTCATCAAAAATAAATAAATGTAATTATTAAAATATTTATTCCCCACAAATAAAATACCGAATTTCCTTGAAAACTTACACTGTGTAATTATTGTTTTAACATAACGATATGATGGGCAATTAATCTAGGGAGATTGAACGCTTACTTGGGATCGCATAATTTCTAAGATTGGATGCGAGGTATCCCGTGGGATTAATTTCGTAAATCACGGAAACACTGGACTGGATCCTATAAACTCTCGTACAGGAATGTCCCGTAATTCCGTATAGAAAAATTCCGAAAATCTCGTAAAGTCCGAAAATAATCGAATAAATAAAATAAGCTTTAAAGATTGTGAGATTTTAGGAAAATATTATGAATCAATCTGACTTTTACCATTATATAAAATTTTGTTTTAACATTATTTTTAAGCAATCTCACTTGGTTGTCCCTTCTCTTTTTCTGTTGATTTTTGTAAAAAGCCGGGCCGCAAGAATCCATGTAAAAATGGGGGTATTTGTTCATCATATCACAATTCATATCACTGTGATTGTTCTGACACGCCTTTTGATGGAATTAATTGTCAACAAAGTTTCAAAGAGATTTTTGAAAAAATAATTTTAAATAATTTTCTAGAGCCTCGTCCTTTGCCTTTCCCACTTCCAGAATCTCTCTCAGCCAAATTTCATTTTTCTGACTCTTGGCAGTTGGAAGCGGAAAATTTGGAAATTAAATTTCGTCCAAAGCTTGGAATATCTTCAAACGAATTAAATAAACAGAAAAAACTTTTTGTTTTAATTGATACAAAATCTGATATTATAAACAAAGAGGATGAAGAGAAACAACGTTTGTTGGTAGCAATTACTGGGAGTGGAGGATTAATTGTACATTGGGTATTTCAAGGAAATGAGCAAAGTGTTGGTTGATTTTATTAAAGAATGACCTAATAATAAAAGGTTATAATCTGATAGAGAAAGGATCTGGTATATAGAAAAGGTTGTCCAGGCGTCCAAAAAGAAGGTCGTCCAAAAAAGGTCGTAGAAAAGGTCGTCCAGCCCTTTCCATTTTTGTTTAGGATCGGCCGAGTCTCCAGAGCAAGCTCCGGAGGCAGCTCGCTCCTGTAGACATCACAGATGCATGATCTTAACAACTGGGGGGGGGGGTGTCATAGATCTATCAGTTCACAATTGTTGAATGTATTTATCAAAATAATCAAATTATAGACTTTTAATCTGAGCTCTGCAAACATTACAAATAATATACATTGGCATTCACTCAAGCTGATAAGAAGGGGACAACGAATGGGGTTAAAATTAGATGGAAAATGGCATAATCGTATGTGTCTTTATTAAAAATAAATTAATAATTTTAACTAATTTTTGACAGAATTACTAAATAATATTGAAAACAAACCTTTAATTCTCTCTATCAATGAAATAGCTATTGCCCAACCTATTGGAACTTTCAAAATCGCAAGTAAAATTTTTAAATTTTTTGTATAAAAATATTTTCTATTAAAATTATTTTTTTTCCTTTCAGATAATTTAGAGCATTTGTTTCGTTTCCACGGCGATTTAAGGATTCTTTCATTGAATGGGCATGATTTATTAAGGCCTATACGTGTTATGAAAAGACAAAAAGGTAAATTCAAGAAAATAATATTAATTAGAATTATTTTCAAAAATATTAAAACAAAATTCATTCTTCTTTTTATTTTTAAAAATTCTCTATCAACTAATAATTCCCTCTCTCATTTTATTATTTTATTTTATGAATCAAGTTCTTACTAACGATCACCAGTGATTAAATTACCTAATTATAAAATCAAAACATTATTATAAAGTCAACTTTTGGCAAACAAAATTTAAAAATATTTTGTAAAAAATAGTTTCATACTCAATTAGTATTCATTATTCTATCTTAAATCTCTATTTATAAAATTCTGGAAATTAACTTGAATCTAGAATATTTTGCAAGCTTTAAGCTCATATCTTTCCCAGCCTATTCAAATTTAATAAATTTTATTATTTTAATTTTTATCAACTCAATTCAAATTTTTATTAACTTCTTTTAATTTTTCAAAAATTAATTGTTCTATTTATGAAAACTTTTTTTCATTTTTCTGCAACATTTTCTCGTTTAAATTCGACTCTCTTTTCTCAGATTTCCATGCCTTATTTAACTTGAAACTATTCCAATTTTAACATTTTCCTCTTGACGCAAATTGGATTAGTAAAAAAAAGAAAATTCTTTTGGCACTTTTTTTATATTTTTATTTTTTACTTGTTTTTATAGAAAAAATGTTTTTTTTACTCTGCGCACATTTTCTTTCTTTTTTTTATTTTTTAAGGGAGGAAATAGGAGATTACTTTATATGTATATATTCCAATAACCACCATTTTTCTTTCCTAACAACTCTTATTTATTATTAGTAGAGCCCGGATTTTTATGCAAATGCATATTTTTTTTGCAAACTTTTCATGATGTGTTATGCACAAAAAACACTGTTTCCGCAAGTTTTGAAAACTTTAGAGGGGGTTTCTATTTGCATATAATGCATATTTTTGCATATTCCGGACTTTGTTGCATAATGCATATTTTACTGCATATTTTGATGTTTTTGGGGAAAATATTGCGAAAATTGCCTAAAATCCTGCCAAAAAGTGAAAATTTAATAAAAATTTAGGAAAAAATTTGTAAAAATTACAAATTTTGTAAAAAATTTTTTTGCGTTTATTGGTTTCGCCAGAAAATGGCTCACCCCCATAATGTCTCAGCCCCAAAACGTCGCACCCCAAGATGTCCCACCACCAAAATGCCTCATTTCAAAATGCCCAACACCGTAAAAATGCTCAATTTGTCGAACTATACATTTAAAATAGGAGAAATCTTAATAAAAAAATGTATTTTAAATCATTTTGACTAAAAATATGTAAAATTTCTAGGTATAAATGGTATTTTTCATGCATATATGCGTGTATATTTTGGTTTACTTGCATATTTTTGTGCATATTTTGGCAATTTTTTATGCATATTATAGTGCATATTTTGCATTTTTTAATGCATAAAAATCCGGGCTCTAATTATTAAATACATAAGCTGCTAAACTAAATTCTTAGAAAAATTTTGGAGGAAATTTTATGCATAATTTTAAATATTTTTTATAAAATAAGGAAGTTGGCAAAGCAAAATTTAAGAAAAATTTTTTTTGGGAATTTAATGCCGTTTTTGTCTAATGAAACTTTGAAAAATTATCAAACTTTCTGAAGCTGATACGGAACCAAAGTTTTTCGGACCGCTCTATAATACAGATTATTAGTCTAATAATAATTCTACTACTAATCTGCATTATGGAGCAGTTCCGAAAATCTTCGGTTTTGGATCATGGCTAGACAAATTTAAACATTTTTGTGACCTTTTTCCATTTCGTTCGGAAGCGAATACAAAAAAATTTTTATTTCGCTTAACTCTGCTCCGGATCTGTTGCTCGGATCCAATATCTAGGGCATCAACGAGTGTTGCGCTGGAAGTTTCGGTTCTTGTCCAGAACAAAAAATTAGATCAGGTTCCGGATCCTGTCGAAATTTCAGTTCCGGTTCCGTAAAAATTTGCGGTTCCGACCCAACACTACTATGAACTCAGTGTTATTTTTTCAAAACACAATTTCTTTTTAAAATTTTCAAAAAATTTTTTAGGTCCCTTCCAAAATTATTTTTACTTTTTATTATTATTTTTGAGTAAGCAATTGGCACATTCCCTTTACCAATATTTTCTTTCTCTTCAAATTTCGTCATTTTCTATTTAAAAGCTTTGCCTTCTAAACACTTCTCTAGACACTCTTTAGAATTTGTGTTTAGCACCTCAATTACTTTTTCCTTAAATTTGGAAAATATTTTCTTTCAAGTATTCGCTTTGAATGACGATTAAATATGTAGCTTTGCAAAAATTTTTTGCAAACTTTGTGCTTTAATAAATTTTGTCTTGGAAAAAAAATAATTAATTTTAAGATTGCTAAATTATGAAAAGAATATTTTTTGATAAAAAAGTCAAAAAATGATTTTAATATGCCAAACAAGGATGGGCCATATACCTAAAAAAACCTATGCCCGCAGAGCTGTTTTAAAAACAAAATGGCGCCGAAAATCGGTACTCGAAATTTCTTGACAGCTTTTATCCGAGCCCAAGAAAATATTTAAAACAAGCCCAAAATCCTATTCGAGTTTTCTTAATTTGAAACTCGAGCTGAAGAAAATTTTGAAAGCTCGACACGATACTGACCTGACTTTTAATCCACCCATATTTAATATCTCTCTTAAAATCTTTAAATTTAAGATTTTTATCTCTTACATTTATAACATTATTAAGCTCAGAAAATATTTTTAATATTTATATTTTCTTTCATATTTGGCAGATTTTTAATTTTTTTGCATAGACTAGTTAAGTGCCATTATACACTTTGCTTTCTATTTTTAACTCATTTAATTCCCTAAAATTATTTTTGGTATAATTTTTGCCAGAAATAACCATTTAATATTTTACTTTTAATGTTTAAAATACAAAATCCTTTACCCTTTCATTTCTTATCTCATAGCTCCCATCATTTGTCAAAAACGTAAAAATGCCAAAATAAATATTTCTTATATCTGTTACCGAGTTATTGAAATGGCCAATGTCAAGGGGCAGAAAAGCGGGAAGAAAATACATACTTTTTGCTCTTCCTCAAAAAATATTTTTTCCTGCTTTTCATTGAGTTTCTCCCAAGCTAATATCATTGCTTACTCATCTTCCAACATTCTTTTATAAAAATATTATGGCACATTATGGCACCGGGGAATTTTATTTACATGAAATTATTTTTTTTAATTTTATTTTGGAATTTAATAAAATTTTTGGAATTTAAGCAAATACTAAACTTATTTTGATGTTTTTTTCATAACGTTAAAAATGGCTGCATAATTTATTGGATAATTTTAATATTTCTAAGTTATACAATTTCCTTACTATCTTAAATTAGGAATTTTCCAGGCCGTTTATTTTTCGAAAAGATTTTCTGGTAACATCGTGAATAAAGATCGAATCGAAGGGGCTAACTACCATATTTCCTCAAATGGAGTTGTCGTTTTTTCTAAAAAAGAACTAAAGCATCGGACCGAAAAACTCGATGGATTTTTAATTATATTAGATTAAATATGGGGGTATATCAAGGGTATAGCCAACCATCTTCCCTGAAAGAAAATTGAAAATCTCTGAGTAATCTCACGTTTCCTAAAGTTGTTAAAACTATCAGGAATATTCTGTAATTTTTTCTATTATTCTCTTCCAAAATTATTTATTCCATATTAATATTTTTATTCAGAAAACAATTTTTATATTTAAAAGATTATTACTGCATTCTTTTTGCTAAATATTTAATTAAAAATGGATAATATATTTCTAAGCTAATAGTACGTAGTATTTAGCTATTAATAATTTATAGTTTAGCTCCTTCATGTTCCCATGGACTTTTATTGAATTTTTCTTAGCTAAATTAAAATTCGAATAATTTTAAAAATTTTATTTTGTAATTTTTTGAAAATGTTAAAAAAATTTTAAGGATCTTCAGCATCCTCACAAATTCCAGAATTAAATTTAAATTCTTTCGAACAATTAGAAACAACAAATAGTATTAGAATGGAAAATAAGCAAAGAAATTTATTAGCAGATCATGCTTTGAAAAATGGAGGAAGACTTAGACAAACGACTACGGTAAATTAAATAATTAAAAAAGAAATAATGAATTAAGTTAACCCTACCCCTTCCCGCTAATTTTTGAGATCTTTGATTTTGATGAAAAAATCACTTATGGACTTTGTTCTTTTTTGTTTTTCTGATCAATATCAAAGAAAATGTTTACAGAAATTTTTGTAAAAATCTTCAAACATTTCCTTTGAAATCCCTTCTCTAAATCAATCACTTTTTTCTATTTTCTGGGATCATACCAATTTTCTTTATAGTATAGGTTCTAAAGTTATAGATAAACATATCTTTGTAAAACTGAATCAAATTATGTAACTCATAAATATTAGCTAAGAAATTTCGATTTGTACATTTTATTTTTTGAATACTAGAAAAAAATTATGAAAATAAATTCACATAATTACCTCCCATGCTTTCTATTCTTAATTACTAATTAAGCTAACAAGTTTTATTTATAATTCTCTTATTTCGAAATTTGTCTTCTTTCTTTTAATTATTTTATTTTTAAAACTAAAATATAATTTGTTTAATTGTTCATCCAACCGTTTAAAAATTTTTTATTTTTCTGTTTACCGTTTAAAAAACTATAACTGAAGCCATAAAATAGATATATAAAGTCACACATTTCGCTTTTGTTATGTGACATCAACAAACACCAATTTGGATAAAATTGCTTCCATTTTTACATAAAAAACAACAAAAAAGTACATTTCCATTCAATAGAAAAAAATTTTTAGAGGAAAATATTTAAGAAAAAAATGTCTATATTTATTAACTTGGCTTTATATTTTTGTCTATTTAATTAATTTTTTTTAACCAAATTAGGAATATGACAATTCCATTTGCCTTACTTTTTAATTTTAATAAAAAATATTTTATTTTGGATTTATTATTAGCATAAAAATAAATAAAATTATTCTAGATTTTTATTTAAAAAATATCTTTTTTTCGTCTCTTTCTTAATTATAAGGTTTATTAATCAATTTATTTTTTTAAATTATTTTTTTTATTCAAAAGCTATTCAAAATAATTTCAATTCTATTTGGTTTAAAATTTTTATAAATTTTTTATTTTTTGATATTTTATATTCGCAATGCCGTAGTTCCATTTCATATTCACGTCACAATCTAACTCGTCCATGGTTGGCGAATCCTGATTTACGGATTCGATAAAGTTAGGATATCTGAAATTTTCGGATCCGGATATCCGGGATTTTCTATGAGTTTACTCTCATTATCAATAAATTAATACACAAAGTAACACAAAATAAATACTGGATTTTGTTAAATTAATATAAAAATAAATTAATTAAAAATTAAATTTTTAGTCTTCCCAACAATTAAATAAACTTTCATCGAAAATCAAAAACGATTCCATTTCTTCTGTTTCTGCCTCATTTTTCTTCACAAAATCACCACTAGGCTGTCTCAAACAAAACGCTCGAAATTGCATACCAGAACCTGCTACTGAAGATAGTAAGTCTTTTTAATTAATACTCAAATAAATAATAAATAACTCAAATAATTACCCCCTCTCTTCCAAATAATTACTCCTCCCTATTAATTACCACTTTCAGCCAGAGGTTGGGAAAAATAATTACTCGGTAAATTAAAGTTAGTCTTTAAAAATAGGAGTGCGTTTTCTATTCGGGCTGACGGTCGAGGTATTTTTTGGGCCAGATTTTATCAAGTCGGGCAGTATGAGTCACTTTTGGGACAAACATCTTCGGCCCGACTTTATCTTTCTGGTCCATTTTGGCAAACCTATTTCTAAATAACTTCAAATAATTTCTCTTCCCCATTTCCTCTATTAAATATTTCTCCTTCCAGTGAGAGTTAGGGGTGATAATAATAATAAAAATAGTGATAAAAATAATATATATTAATAGTGATAAATTTTTAATAGTGATAATAATAATATCAGGGTAGTTATTTGAGTAAATAATATGATAATTTCAAGAATTATTAAAATATTTTTAAATTTATTTTTTGATTAACTTTTTATTTTTCAAAAAACATCACTTTTATTTTTTTACTTTTCATTTTTAATTATTTTTAATTTTTAAAATTTATTTTTTTCTTTTTTAAGAGTGATAAATAAATACGCGTTTTAGAATTTTTTTAAGGAATTTCCATTCCTTAATTGTTTTTTTTGTGTTCCGATTTTTTCGTATTAAATTTACTTTGCATTATTTTATTTTTTCTTTCCCAGATATTTAGATAAATTACCCAAACTTTTTTTAAATTTATTTTTTGAGTAAACTGTTTGAATATTTGGATATTTGACGTAAATTCCAGTTATTATATCAAATTAATTTATTTTTTATTTTCTATTTTATTTGCCTTGCGATATTATCCCGGCCCGAACACAGTCCCATAACATTCCTGGCTCTAAATAATTTATACCTATTTTCATATACATATTCTTGACCTTTTTTATTTTTTGCTTACTAATAGCCTTATTTTGCTTTTTTCTTTTATTTTTATATTTAATTTTTTAATTATCGCTAATGGGCGTTCATGGGAGAACATAAAAAATTAATTTATATTTTAGTATATTCAATATTTTTCTTTCATGCATTTTGTCCATTTTTTTAATCTTAAGAGAGAGTGAAAGCTTTGTAACGGCGGGATTTTCTATATTGAATTTAATAACATGTCCGCTTCTTTCTCTTCGCGATATTTCATCACAAAAATCCTTTGTTCCAATCAGGAATCAGCCAGTGTGAGAATAAAGAGGGTCTGGTTTCAGATAGGTTTTTCAACTTTTCTTTGAATTTTTGGTCGAAAAATAGTCTAATGTTTGTCTCGGATCGTGTCAATTAGAGATTAAGAGTAAGGCTGGGGGCCCGATCCGACCGGTCCGTAAGATCGAGTCGGGCCTTGAATTTTGGCCCGAAAAAGACTCGGACGGGCCGGCCCGATAAAAATGAGGCCCGAAAAGGATGACTCGAACGTCGGCCCGACTCGAAAACCCCAACCCTAATTAAGAGTGGAAAAATCAAGTTTTGGTTCAGGGTTCGAATAATCTTGCCCATCTCTGATATCTACAATTCAAAAATTAAAATCTTATTATCTATATAAGAAACACCAAAATTTTCTTTTTAGATTAAATCTAGGGTTGTTGGCGGTCGGTTAACCGAACCGAAACCGAAACCGAAAACCGGTGTTTTTGGCCAATAAACCGAAACCGAAAACCGGGGGTCAAAAACCGGCGAAAACCGAAAACCGATGGGCTAAACCGACCGGTTTCGGTTTATAAAATACACCCCTAAAGATGGAATTTTTTGGGAATTTTTTGGTCATTTGAATTCCCAAAACACACTTCGCGAAAATAATTTTCCTAATTTCTGCTTCAATAAATAAGTTTTTTCACTTTTATGCACAACATTGTGTGTGGTTGAGTGGTTTCTTGATGGGGTCACTTAATTTCTTTCTGATATGTGGTTGGGTTCGAGTCCAAAGTGTAAAGTTGGCTTATTTTCTTGTTACTTCCAAAAACTACTAAGCTTAAACTTAAGTACATATTTTATACTCGAAATTTATTTTTAATATTAGAAAAACGAAAAAACAAGTCAAAATTTCCACGAAGTCCTATAATTCTAAAAATTTTCGCCTGCGGCGCAGAAAATGGAAGAAATCTGGCTCCTTGACCTATGAAAATTTTCAAAATTTTCGCCTGCGGCGCAGAGAGATTTGCAAGGATATCGGAAAAAGCTAAGCCTGTGTGACCTCTTTTTTCTTATTTTTCTTACATCCCAAAACTGTATTTTTACATCCCAGCACTGTATTTTTCTATTTGCCTTAGGCAATAGATGAATCCCCCTCCGAATCCCTCAACTTAAATAATTCACTCAAATCTCCGATATCTTCGAATCTTCATATATAACCAGTGCTGTGTATGCACCGCGAGCTGGCACCGTAGCCCGACTCCGGCGGAGCCGGAGCCAAGATTTCAAAAGCTCGGAGCCGGAGTCAATTAATGGCCAATACCCAGCACTGTATTTTCACTTGCAGCCCTGAATAATAAAATTTTCGTTGGCTGATCTTTAGAATATTTCATTAAAGCATAATAATGGGATAAAATACTAATTGAATATTCTGTATGGCAAATTCAGGCATAAACCGGTTTCGGTTAACCAAAAACCGGGGGTCAATCAAAAACCGAAACCGAAAACCGGGGGTCGTAAACCGGCCAAAACCGAAAACCGAGGGTACCGGTTTTTAACCGGTCGCCAACAACCCTAATTAAATCTCTTTTTTAATTATTTCCTTCAATTCCCCCATGTCCCCTATGTCATAATAATCCCCTTTTTAGCTTTAATTATCTAACAACCATTATATTTAGCCTTTGAATGGCAGCCCTAATTTTGTTTGCCTCTCCTTTAATTTTTTTTCTTATTTTCTTTCAAGCCTTTTCCTATTTTCTTTATCCCACTTAAATTTGGTAATTGTTTTCCTTCAAATTTTGGAGATTTTTGACCACTTTACTTCCATTGCGCGACGCAAAATTTTTTATTTTGACTATTCCGCTTAGAATTTTTTTAAAAATTTATTTGAAAAAAAAATAATTTCCGTTTTTAATTTACATAAATTTTAAAATTTTTCTTTTAAATTTCTTCACTTCCTTTAAAATTTGTTTAAATTTTGAAATCGTTTGGTCAAAGCTATATACTCAGAAAATAATTTTTTATTTCATTTAAAAGCTCTTTTATTGGCCTACCAATTTTTAAAAATACCAGGATTAAAAATTAGCAGGGGGAATCTAACGTAAATGCTCTAAAAATTACCCTGGTATTAAAGTTGGGATCTTCCGTTTAAGGGAAGATCGAATCCGCCCCACAAGTGGATATTCACGCTATTTCATTCGATATTCGCTTACCACAAAGCTAAAATCAGAGCTATTTTATGTATTCGATTTTTGAGAATTTTTTTATTTTGGTTCTTGAAATTTTATCTGGCCATTCATTCAATTTTCGAGATTTTTTATTCGATCCATTTTATTGTTTATCCACTCTACGAACTTTTGTTTTTATATTTTTAATCGTTTTCGTCACTTAAAACAACACATTACTTACTCAACAATAACTTTTTCTTTTATAAAAATTTTTTTCAAAAGGATATCTCAACTCTACGGTCAGGCATTTTATCCCATGGGAAGCCTAAAAAGCGTAAAAATATAAATGGTGTTGGAAGGTTGGCCAAAATCGCCTTTCAATCTTTACTTTGTTTTTAAATGAACATTTAGGGTACTAAAAATAAAACAAAAAATATTAACTTTAAAGTAAAAAGGTTGTTTTTGGGGTGAATTCCCTCCTTAAAATTTTCACTTTTATTTTCAAAAAAATTTTTTTGGTCAGAATTTTTTATTTAAACTGAGAGTTTTTAATCTCTTGAATCTATTATTTTCAAAAAAATTTTTCAAGATAAAAAAAGTTTTACTTTTTTTAATGATAAAAAAAAGATAAAAAATTAATACTTATTTTTAATATTTATAGTGAGTCTTGCTATTTCCTAACTTTTAATTAGCTTTAGGCTGTGAATGAAAAAAACCTATCTCATAATCATATCTCATAATAATATTTATCTCATAATGTTTCCTAAATAAGGGAATCGCTTTTTCGGCGGACCAACCCAGGGCCAATCAACATTTAAAAAATTAGTTTTAAATCAAGGTTCTCTATATATTCTCGCTAAGCACCATCCCACAAATCTCCTTCGACACGTCCAAATTTCAAAACTCAAATTATTAGGCTCTCTCAAATAATTAACCATCCATACCACAAATGTCCCTTGAGATATTCAAATTTCAACCATCAAATTATTAAGCTATTAATAATTATTATCCGCCTTCCCTCCAGCGAGAAGTTGAACAATTTTTGCACAGGGTATTTATTTGAGCATATAATGTGTCTCGTATTAAATGTATCTTTTATTGAGGTCTGTCTGTTTTTTAAAATTTTTATTATAAAATCTCATGATGTTGCCTTGAAAAACTAAGCCAAATAAATTTGAATAACTTTATTTTTTGCCTCAAACAAAACTTTATTAAATTCTCTTTTTTAAGATATGTATATCCCTTTTTCAACACATTCTTTAGGGTTTTTTTTATTCTTTCTTTATTCAATCCACACACTCAAACCCCTACTATAATATAGGTGAGAATTATGTCTTTCTCACTTTCTCGCATTTTTGCGCTCTCATGTAAACCAATTTTTTTCAATAACAACAAAAATTGCCAAGGAGGATGTTTGCCAAAGAAATGAGAAAAGAAGGTACACATTCTATCAATAAATATATACAATCTGTAGATTGTATTTCTATACCGAAATATTCTTAGCTAAGGGGAATTAAGGCATGTCAAACATTTTTTTATTTTTAGTTTGTTTCACACCGTGAATGAGACGGCGCAAGTTTAACTTTTGAATTTATCCCAAATTTAGGTCAAAAGTTAATCTTTCAATTCTCATATCCTTCTCAACTATTCCTCAAATCTTTGCCAGACTTCTTAAAATGATAAAATCTAGACTATAGATTGCTAGAGACCGGATCGTAATGAAAGAAGATTGAGACTAGAGACCGGATGGAGATCTAGTCACTAGAAACATGGCTAGGGGCAGTATCGAGATGAGATCTCCAACAAAGAAGCTAGATTATCAAGATTCAAGATTTTTCGAGAAATCTTGTACGACTCTCCCAGTTCAGTCTAAAATTTATGACAAAATTTCGATTTTCGGATTTTGAATTCTAAGTTTCGATTTTTGATCCGGATATTTTTGAACTTTTTTTATTTCCGATTCTCAGTGATTATTGAATTTAAAACAGCTCTTGGTTATCTCTAATTCTTATTATCTCACGTTATGGTTCACGCATTAAATTTAAAAATCTAAAATTTATAGCCATTTTTAAATAAAACTAAACAGATATTTAATAATGTCCTCATTAAATAATGAACACGTTCAAAGGATTAACTAGGTTATTATGTCCCTTACGTAGTTAGCATTCTTAATGACTAAATAATTTTTTAAAATTTATTGTCTCATCTAAATAAAAAATTTTTTTGTTTAAATATTATTTTAAAATATAATTAAGAGATGGGACCTGTTGAGAAAAAAGTCTGGTCAAATTTTTAAATTATCTTTTAATCGGGTATAGCGGCGAAAAAATGTTAGAGGTTCGGGCCGAACATTATCTGTTCCATCCCTGATACCCCTCTCCCTTCTCACCCTCTTTTGTTTTTTGACAAAATAATCGTCTGACTTTTAGAAAGAACACTGTAGATTAGACCCAAAATTTATTTAATTATCAGCTCAAATATAAAGATAAAATCCAAAATTTAATAAATATTATATTAAGAATATTTTTTTCTATTTCTCAACATAAAACACAAATTTTATACCAAATTTAGTATAAATATTTAAAAATATTAAATGTCCGCGCAACAATTTTCTTTTTCTCCCTCCCCTTCCCCAGCATTTTTTACTAGTACATCCTTGCCAATCTTATGCCTCATCGACTGGCACTCACCAAAGTGCCGAGAACAGCATTATCAAATTCCTGCTCCTAAATTTGCCTCAGCCCAATTTTTGCCTTTAAGTGAATCAAATGAAGACGATAATGATTATTTAAATAAGGAAAATGGTAAATTAAAATAAATTTTTGGAGATTTTTTTTTTAATTTTTTGATATTTTTTATTTTTAAATAATAGCGGAAAAGATTTGTGATAAAATCTCTCTTCTACATAAATATAAATATTTTAAAAATATGCTTAGTTTTTAAAGTAAAAAAATTTTTTATTAAGATTTTAATGTTATTTTTTTAATGATTTTTTAATACGATTTTTTAAATAAATTAAAAAAAAATTTTTAAATTAAATTAAAAGTTGAAATTAGAGTTTAATGTGTGTTCGACACCGGGCCCAGGACTATGTTTCCGGGCCCGATGCTTGGAAATCAAAAACGACTTTTAGTTTAGTTGTCGAAATAAGCTTGAGATTTGGTTGCTTAATGGTTAAAGACGGAGAGAACGGAAACCGTCCATACAGATAGACCTGCATTTAAAAATGTCGAATTCTATTCAGAATAAAAAAATAAAGTAATTTTTTTATTAATATGTATAAAAAACATTCTTTAATAAATTAAAGTATTTTTTATTAAAAAAGGCTTCTTCACTCCAATCATCTCAAAATCGCTCAATTGGGAAGCACAACTTATTACTACTACCGTTACAAGTACATCTCCGCCAACATTCCAAACATCTCCACCAACTAAACCAGCATACTCAACTAAATCGTCTTCAAATCCCTCTACCTCAACAATAACTTTAACTACGACAACTAGAAAGCGGCCTCATTCATGGACTAGACCCAAAACTAAGTTGGAACATTTTACTTTTGGTAAGTTGGAATATTTTATTTAAATTTTTTTTGGTTTTTCAAATAATAAATCTCTAAAAATTAAATTTTTTAATTCAAAAAAATTTTTCTATTTTTTTATTTTTTAATTGCTTTTTACTTTAATGTTTTTACTTCCTTTTTGTCTTTAATATTCTTTCGTTCCATTTTTTTATTTTTCTGAGTATTTTTGTCTTTTTACTAAAATTTTTAAAAATGAACTTTGCTTTTTTAACATTTTTAAACTTTTTTTTGTTAATATTTGACTTATTGCGTTTTTTTATCTTATAAGTAATTTATATTTAATAACTTTAATTTATACAACATACATGAAGTTTTTGGATAAAACAAATAATAACCAATCCCTATAAACAATTACCTGAATGCCAGTCTCTCTATAGGGACAGTGTATGCTTTAAATACAAGTGTCGGTTTTTACCAAATTCTTCGGTTATCCGAAACCAAATCGGCAATATAGACCGAAACTTTTAGTTAACCGAAACCGATTTGGTTTGAACTAGTTTGAAATTTGGTTTGAAATTATTTTGGTTTGAATTTGATTAAAAAAATTTTTTTCAAGCCAAAAAATTTGGTTTGAAACCTACTCTTAAATAAATTCTTAAAATATTTTAAGTAAATTTTTAATGCATTTGTAGAAATTTTCTTCAGAAAAATTAAATTATTTTTTCCAATATTTTTTAAGTCAAAATTTCGGAGTTTTGATAAAAAGTTCAATCCAATCGGACCTCAATAACATTGAGAAAATCAAAAAATTGATTTAAATTATATTCCAATCTATTATTCCATTATATTCCTCAATTAATTAAAACCTCAAGTCGAGTATTAGCTTTACTAATTTTCTAATTAAAAAGCTTTATTTTTTGCTTTATTTTTTTAACTCACGCAATTTTACCGCTTTTCTGCTTTTTTACCCCTAAAAACTTTTCTTTCCTAGAAATGTCTTTAAATATATTTTTATCCACATTTTGTTCAGTTGCACAAATCTGTCAAGGCCACTGGCCTTAACAAATAAAAAAATAAACAAAAATTTTAATGTTGATTCAGGGGGAAATAAATAATAAAAATGCACTCCAGCACGCACTTGAGCACATAAATAATAATAATAATTCTTACTTTTCTAAACTTTTTTTCCTCTTTTTACATATTAATTTGCTTATTTTCAATAAAAATTATAATTAAATATTTCTATTTTATTTTTTAAAGGACCAGGGCTGATCGAAATTTCTTTTTGTTTCGCCCTTTCCTGCCTTGTTTATTTCGTTTCTATTAGACATGATTTTTTGTAATTCGATCAGCCCTGATTCTACCTCATATATCTCCAAGGTCAAAATCTATATTTGGGGTATAGATAGAAAATCATTTCAGTGATCTTGTCATCAAGATTTCCAAACGTGGAATTCCCGACGTTTTTATGCCGGGAATCCCGATTTCCGAAATCCGGCATTTATTTTTTGTTGCCGGATCCGAGTGATATATTAGGGGATTACCATTGGAGAGAAATTAGAGTACGATTTAGGATCAGATTTTTGAAAATATCTCGGATCGGGAAAGAATATTTTTCCACTTTTTACATTTTTTAATTTGATTTATTCTCTTCTTATTCCCAACTTTTTATTGTTGTTACATTTCTCTTATTCACAATATTTAAAAGTCAAGCTGCACTTTTATTAATGTTCAAGTTAAATTAATTAAATGAAAAACCCTGAAAATTAAAATAAAGTTAATAATAAAATTAATAAAATTATTAAAAAATATTTTTTTAATAATTTGAATAATAAAAAAATATTTTTAAGAATTAAAAAAACTTCCAATTAAATTATAAAGGATATTCGCAAAAACAAACAAATTTTTTTCCGTTTAATTATTTATGTTGACTAGAAAGTCCTTAAATGCTCGAGTAATTATTTCTAAAAAGGATTTTAAAAATAAATAAATGGCTATTTTAAGCTATAAATGTACTTACACGGTTAAAGATTTTTTATTTAAATATTTTTTTAAATTTCCTTTCTCAAAAAACCCAACCAGAATTTATACTATCTGATTAAAATTCTAGACTAGACAATTAAAATTCTAGACAAAACTTAAATCTAAAAATAATAAAATTTAAACAAAATTAAACTAAAAAATATCGAAAATAAATTTTGTTTCAAAAAATATTTTCAAAAAATATTTATCAATATTAGCTTCAATTTCTTCGGCTTTTCCAATTCAGCCAAAGTCTTCAAAATTGCTTTCTTCTGAATTAAATTTAATGAATTCTGAAAATTATAACGTGCAAAGTACATCAAAATCAAATGAGTATTATGGCCCCTCATCCTTTGAAATATTAAATGATCGAGAAGAAAAATTATTAAAAACATTGGGGTATCATAATAGACACAGAATTAAGTCGAAACAAAAGGAAGAAAAGGGAATAGAAAATGAAGAAGAGGATGAAGAAAGTCCAAAAAGGGAAGAGGTGAAAGAAGAAGAAGAATTAAACCCCAGACAAAATTATATTCCTAAAGGGGGTTGGCCTATGAGGACAAGAACTTGGCCAGATGGTAGAAGACTTGGATCTGATGGTCTGAAAAAATGGCAAAAATTAAGGCCTAAAATTATTCAACAAGAAGATAAAATTAAAGAAAAAACAAAACAAACAAAAACAACTAAAACTTCAAAAAGTTCCCCTTCCACGCCCTCAACTGCCTCTACTAAAATTACTCAAAAAACAACAGAAATGCCTTTACAACGTTTTACGGTCGATCCGGGTATTAAGCCTGGATTGCATTTTACTTTTGGTAAATAAATATTAATTAATATTACTGCAAAATTAATAAAAAATTTATAAAAAAAATTAGTTCGAAGTTCATTAGAATAGCTTCTAAACTAGATTGACTTACCATGTACTTTAACGCTCGAGAGTGATAATTAAACATCGGAGGGAAATCATTCGAGTTTTGACATTTTGAACGGGGGAATCCTGATAAATACCCTAATATCACAACTTAATGGGGTTAGTATGGATAGAAGGGGCCATATAAGTTGCTTCTTTCCAAAAATAAAGTCTAAAAGTAAATGTTAGCATGATACTAGAAAATAGGTTTTAGTAAATGGAGATCGAATTGAAATGGAAATAGGCATATTTTAATTATTTTAGCTATGCCCCTCTGAATTCTTGAATAAAGATAAAATTAATTTAGAAAAACTTTTAAAAAATAGTACAATTTACCCTTTATTTAAATTCTCACTTACACAAATTCACCTACTATAAGAATTGACTTTCTTTCCTAAACAAAATTTCCGTTTTGTTGCACAAAAATGTTTTTTTTTGTTTTCCCCTTAATTTTTTATTAAATTTTTAATCACAAAAATAAAATCTAGATTTTATATTAAATGTTCTCTTTTCCTTTGTTTTTTATTTAAATTCTATATTTAAAATTTTGTTTTTATTATAATAGTAAAACATATTTAATGTGCGAATAGTGCTGCTGGATTCATTAAAAATAATTAAGGATAAAATAGAGCCACTCTATAACGATTCCCCTTTTATCCCCAACTCCGTCAATATCCCTCTTTATGCCCCTCAAAAACTCTAGTTTTAGTTTATTAATGCTTAAAAGATTTTCGAAATTTTTATCCCGAAAATCCGGTCAGAATAAAAATTTAATTGATCCCGCAACCGTATCCGGCATTTTCCATACTTTAAACTCTAATAACGAAGTCCACTTCCATTTTTATATCGAAGTATGACGTTATATAGAGATTAAATGTATTATTATTCATGATACAATGGAAAACTCATACTCTAGATTATCTCCCCCTCCCCTTCCCTCCCGTACAACACTTGTTTGAACCATCGTTCTATCCGATTATTTTTACACAATTATTCTTTCAGCCCATATAAGAATATAAAATTTTACGCCTTCGACGTTGAAAATATGCTTTGTTTTAGTTAATTTGCTGTACCTAATTCAAACAATAAAATTTAATTATTATCTGATTGCAGTGTTTTTTTTAATAATAATTTAGTTGTTTTTTTTGTTTTTATCTAATTTTCTTTAATTTAAAATTTTATTTTATTCTTTAACTTTTTACATATTTCACTGATATTAGAAGATTTTCCAAGAACAGAACCCTTTTATCATAATTATTTAGCTATTAAATAGAACCGATCGATAGGTTAGATGCTTATTATAGTTATTTTGATAATCGAGATAGAGATTTTTCAAGATATCTTGTACTAGACCCACATTCCAGTCTCTGATAGATACATAGGTACTCAACGTATTTTTCAATAAATTATTTATCAAATCACCCATCAATTAAAAGAAATAAAATAAAAAAAACTCCTAAATCCTTTAACTCTGTTATGTTCTATTACTTTTCTTTCTTAAATATTGTCTGCACTTAATTAGTTAACATTTCTAGGAAAGAAAGTCACTTCTTTAAACGGATTTGCTAAATTACCTATTTATCTTTCTTCCTAAATAAAATTCATTCTATAAAAATATAACTGTTTTTTTTAAATTTTGCAGTAAAATTCCTTTTTAAAATTTTAATTATCTAAATGCTCCTTTAAAAATTTTTAAAATTTTTAGCACCAACTCCAAAGCCTTCAACTAGTACAACAACTCGAAAAACTTTAGCTCCCCGCTTTCCTGTTGATCCTAATGATCCGACTTTGTATGCCGTTAGACCAACGACACCAATGAACGGGGCTTCTCAATACGGAAATACTCCTACTGTATGTATTAAAATAGATCTTTAAATTAGAGTTGTAAAGTTTTGATAAAATTAAGAATTGGATTGTATTAAATGAGATAATTTCTGAATATCTCAACTGATTTTTATGGTTTTTATCTCGGAAATGTTTCGACAAGATTATAACACATTTTGACACTGAGACTGTTATTGAGGTCTCAATAAATTGCATTTATTGAGACTTTTTGGCTATATCGATATCTGTTTACCTGTTCCTTTTTCTAAATTTATATGCGTATCCACCCTTAACCTCTGATATCTGTATTTCTGCGGATATATCCGACTTCTTGACCATACACATTAACTGCAGTTATTTTACCATTAAAATAATCAAAATAATTTCAGACAATGGTTCCTTCTACTTCAAACAATCAATTAGGCAACGATAAAAAATTTTTGATTGGAGGTATTTTCGAATATTATTTTTAAGGTATTTTTGAATTTTAGTCGGATCACTTAGTATTGTTGTTATGCTTGGTGCCATATTACTTTGTGTCTTTTTTAAACGCCCTCATCAAATTTGTGCTCAAATGGCAGCAGCTGCAGCTGGAGGAGGTCAAGGAGTGATAATTGGACAATCTTCTACTAATGGCCTTAAAGCTGGATATACTCCAATTCCTCCGAATGAATTCTCTCCGCAGGTTCAACACCATCAAATGAGAGAATTCGAAAGTAATAACAATGGTGTTAGTGCTCGTGTTGGCACTCTTGTGGTAATAGTTCTGATAATTTCTTATGAGGATAGTCGAAACCAATTGAACCCATAACTCGAAACAAACCCGAGTTTTATGACTATCAAACATCTTTTCAAACATGAAACCGCCCACCCACTCACTCCTCCCCCAACTAAAACCCCATAAAGTCTTGAGTTATACTGTGAAGTTATAATTTTAAATAGGATAGGCATCATTTTATAAATTTGAATAATTTAATTATTTACACAAAAAATAATCATTTAAAGGGTTCAACCCAAAGTTTATTACGTAATGGAAGTGGAACAATAGGGAATGGTAACAGCGCTTCGGCTGTTGGATTTACTGATAGATCAGGTGCAAGATTTACAACAATATTAGCTCAAGGGAATGGAGGTCCTCCACGAGAAACTATTGCAATTTCAAGAGAAGCTCAACAGCCAAAAAGGGAATTTAAAGAGTGGTATGTATAGAATTGAGGAAAATATTAGCTGAAAATAGTGCTCAATTCAATCTAAACTTAAAATTTTTTCGCCAGGAATTTTTCCTTAATTAATAATTGTTTGTCCAATTATTATTTAATTTTTGTAATCTCACTTGTCGTTAAAACAAAATTCATTTTATATTATTTTATTATTATGTATAATTTTTGCAATAAATATTATTTATACATATTTATTTAATTAAAAGAACTTTCTTAAAAGATTTAACATTAAAAATATTTAAAAATTTTCTAATTAGAAACAAAAGATTTTGGTTATTGAGACGGGGCTGGGAATGAGAGACCAGACTGGAATAGTCATTTATCTTTAAGAATAAAATTTTTAGTCAAAATCTAGGTACTTTTCGGTTATGAGTTTACACATTTACAAATTTTAAAAAGTTCTAAAATGGACAATATTTTTTATATAGAGTAGAAAAAGGTGCTAAGTCGAACGGTACCAATCTTTTCTTTTTTCACAGAGATTCTTGTGGACCGAGATATAGAGCTCGAAATGGTCAAAAACCGTCACGCTCCATAGGTTTACGTTAACCATTTTGAGCTTGTTCATATGCTCTCAGAATCAAGATTTCGAGCTGATTTTGTTGTCATTCGACTCAGCTTGAGTATGATATATTGACCATTTTGAGAACTTTTTAAAATTTGTAAGTGTGTTACCTCATAACTGAAAAGTACCAAAATCTAATCTCATTTTAATTTTTTGGAGATATCGAGTTCAATTATTGCATGACACTCCCAGTCCGGTCTCTAATTCTAATAGATTTGTGTTTACAATTTAAATTTTTTCATTCTTCTTGGTTCTCATTTCAATAAGATCATATGGAAAAAGAGGATTATAATTATTTGGCAATCTATCAATTTTATAATTTTCTGAATCTAAAGCTTCCTTCTTCAACACTTTTTCATTTTCCGAAATATCCAATTTAGGCAAATTTTTATTTTTTCCATTTATCACATCCAAGGTCCTTTCGCTCAGCAACGCTTTATCCAACGTTTTATCCTTTCGAATAATCACTGGCGGCGGTTCCAAACAGTTAGTTACAGACGTATGGCTGCAAGACTTATTTTTTGAAATATATTTTGAAGAACTTGCTGAAAGTGTCGCTTTTGTAGGAAGTGACAGATGCTTACCGATTAGGGTTTTCTTCAAATCCAATCTTTCGTTGCTGATGTTTGGTATTGCTTAAATAGATGGAATTATAAAAAATTTAAAATAAATTCCAAATAACAACCAGCTCGCGGAGTATAGCCTGTCAAAACGCTGTTTGTGAACTTTATTTCCATGAAAACTAATAGTAAGACAAGAGTGAGAAGGTGTATCATATTCATGAGAGTTACCTTAATGTTTTCGTTGAAGCTGGATTAAGACGGATTTTTAGACTGGATTTGCTTTTCTTGAAAATGATGGGTGATTTCAATGAAACGGATCCCGTATTTATAACCTTAAGATTGCCCTTTCAACGAGATTGCCCTTTTAAATAAAAACAGGCAATGTGAAATACTCCTTAATTTTAGAGAGCGGCTAGTGATTAAGGGCAGGATTCATTGCCTATTTTGAAATGATTGGACTTGCTGTTTATTTAAAATAAATTCACATGAAATCGTAAATCCTTTTCATGTTTTCACGTGAATATTCATGCATTTTGAAGTTAATATTTCGTTGTAAGATGCAATATGTGATGCAATATATAATGCAATATATGGACAAAACTCACCTTTAAATGCCCTTTCATCAACTTCAAAGCTTCCGTTATTGACAGTCTTGAGTCGGTAATTTCTTAACAAATGTAGTGTGAATGTAGCGTGAAAGGGAATAATCAAAGAAAAATACAAGGGTAATAAGGGAAATATAATTTTGAAATTAAAAAACTGCCTAGGATCGGCGCTAGCTACTCCTATCCAAAAAAGAGGAATAAATACGCGATTAATTTCAAAGAAAAATCATAATTAAAATTCCCTTTTCAAGGAAATCTAACTTTAAATTTAATAATTTTCAACTTAAATTTTTTAATATTTCACTGAATTAAAAGATAAATCATGAGGACATTCAATGCAATGAAACTGTCGAGCATCTGTCAGTTTGTATTGTTAGTTTTCCACATGTTTATTCTACATGCTTCAAAAGGAGTACCTGTTGGAGTTATTCCTAATATTGCTCTTTTACAAGGTGCTCTATTCTAACAAAATTTACAAATTCTAGTTTGGGAGAGGTAGAAGTTTAGCTGCTGGTAGGCATCAATCAAATACTGGCAGTTTTTGCTAGGCTATTGCTCAACACGTACATGTGCTCTGACGACTGAGATCCACCTCCTTTTTTAATAGTCTTAAACCTCCTCCTAGTACTCGTTTTAAATGCTACCCATCTGAATTTCTCTTCTTTCCTAAATTTTCAATTTATTAATTTAGCGAAATTTCCAATTAATCACAACGCTGCTAGAGTCGGGCACAACCGAAATGGATCAGCTTTAAAAATAAATTCATCAGCAAGCTCAAACAATGGACCAGTACATTTGGCTATGGCTAATCAAAATAATCCTCAGTCTGTAATTGTCTCACAAAATCAGAAACAATTTGTTAATCCAGCCTCGCTTGATAAAAAAGTGCTGGATCATAATGTGCAACATGCGAATGCAAACGAGCATTATAAACTTGACGACAGAATTGCTACAAAAGATGAACGTTACACTGAAGTAGGCGATGAGGAATACATAATGAATGCATTGAGTGAAGCAATCGCTACTAAATCACCAATGAAAATGATAGGGATACATTCAAAATACTTTCATGAATTTGTTAATATGATTCAAGGTGATCAGCCAACAGTTTCAAAATTCAAACAGAATCCTGGATTAAAAAAATATATTCTTGAGAACGGGATTAAAACTATCTTGGAGCTTGCCGAGTATGATAACCTTAAAGAAAACCACTCTGAATTCTTTCAAAAAGCACTTGATTTGTTTAATGAAGAAGTTAGGCTAGAAAAATACACAATGGCTGGCAACAAATTGTCAGATGAGGAAAAGGAGGAAAGTTTGAAAAATATGACATTTGAAGGAACAACCGAAGAAAAATTGATGAAAGAAATTTTGAATGTTTTGAATGTTCTAGAACCAGAACAGAGTTTGATTAGAATAATGTACAAGCATATTAGTGTTTTAAATCAATGTATTCACTTTTTAAAACACCTCTTCTCTTATGACTTTGATGTTGTGGCTGATAATGAAACTAAAACATCTAGAGCGATAAAATTAGAAATGATTGGGAAAATGGATACATTGAAAAAGAGTAAGTTTATTAAAATAAAAGCTAAGATGTTTATTAAAGAGATAAGCGATATTGAGATATCAAATTTATTGAGATCCAAGATATCGAATCTCAAAGCTGGTAACCTAAAATAAACGAGAGTAATGCTAAAAAATGTTAGTAAATAAATGTAAGCGGACAAAACCGAAAACTACATAAACCACTTGAAAATGATAATGATATAAAAATATTTTTATAATTGGTATAGCAGAATAGGGGGTAATTATTAGAACAATTAACAGAATTGTTTTAAGATACTAAATTAATTTTTCCTTTAGTTTTGAATAGTACTCAGAAGATTCTTTTATTAATAAAGCATGAAAGGATTTAGAGAAGAGTTAAATGAGGATATGAGCTAAAAACATTTTTGCTAAATAATTTGTATTTTTAATAAAATTTATTATAAAATCTATTAAAATAAATTTTACTTTATTTCATAAATTATTTGAGAGTATGGGTACATTCTGAATTGAATCCCGTCTGGTTCCAGCACACGGCATAGCCGAATTATATATGTGACCCGGGAACTTATATGGTTTATGTACACTTTTTTAGCCACGCCCTTTTTTCCTTTTCCATCATCAATCAACCTTAATATGGACAGAATGGTCAGCCTTTCTTTCTTCCTCGATTTCACTTAACCTTCCCTGTAGCATGTTCAGTGAGAGACATTAACAAGAAAAATATTAATTTTCCTTTCCAATGTCACTAAAATAGAAATTAATTCTTATTTCTATTAATTTCAGTTATTTAAATGTCAATAAGTACCCCGGGTCTGCGTTTTTGAACTAATGGTCCGGTATTTTATCGTGTTTCCGGAACTTATATGGTTTAGGTATCCTTTTTTTAGCCACGCCCCTTTTTCCTTTTCCATCATCAATCAACTTAATATGTACAGTTTGGTCTGCCTTTTTCTTCCTCGATTTCACTCAATTTTCCCTATGGCATGTTCAATGAGAAACATTAATAAAGAAAAGATTAATTTTTCTTTCACCAAAAAAACTTAACATTTGAATCAATACTCTTTTGAATGGCAATAATTACCCAGGTCTGCCTTTTTGAAATAATGTTCTCCGGTAATTTTGTGAATTTACAATCATATTTGTCTCAAAATACTGACATTTTACATTTTTTGGACATTTTTGACCCCTGTAATTCTTCTGAGATATCAACGACTTATTCTGACCGACTCAGCTTGGTGAGTTAAGCTATTTCCATAATGACCTTTTTCTACATCTCCAGCTGAATTGATTGATGGGTGAGAAGTACAAGAAGTAAAAATAGGATGGAAAATAAAAAAGGGGCGTGGCTAAAAAAAGGATACCTAAACCATATAAGTTCCGTGTTTCCCAGTTATTTGCGCGTTTAAAATCATATTTTTACAAAATGCTACAGTTTTTACCCCTTTTAGAAATTTTTGGACCCAAATTTTGATCTTATCAATCTAATCACAAATCAAAATTTTGATCTCACGGACCGATTTTACTGTCATTTGTCTCAGCCCAGCTCAATGTTGTCATCCGAGTCAGCTCTATCTTAAACAAAAAATTGATTTCAACTTTGATGGTTGAGAGGAAAAAAGAGTAAAAGAAGAATGATGGAAAGAAAAAAAGGGCGTGGCTTAAAAAAAGTGTACCTAAACCATATAAGTTCCGTGACCCGATATCTGGAGTTCTTTTTGATAATTCTTAAAAAATTCAAAAAAATCATTCTTACAAAACACAAAATCGACAAAAAAATTATACTAAAATTAAATAAATTATTTTGCTTAGTTAAAAACTTGAAAAAGTTTTTTGCTTGCTGTGATTAAATTTATTTTTTGAAAAATTAAATGATTTTTGAAAATCATCAATTTAATTCATTAATCGTAGACGTACATCTACGTAAACGTACTATGCTATTCAAATATAAATATCATTGAAAATCACATGGAATTAAGAATATCACTTTTTCTGAATTAATGAACTAAAAATTATTTTATGATTTTATAAAAAAAATAAAATATTTTACCAAAAAATTTTTCTGCTAAATTTGAAAGATTTAATTCCATTAATCAAAAGCTGCAAAAAAATTTTCAGCGCTGCAAAAAATATTAAATTGACTTGAGCCAAAAAATATTTTATTATAGCTTTTAAATTATTATTTTAAAAATTTTAAATTCATGTGAATAAATAAATTAAAATATTCAATCGTATTTTTAAAATTAATCTTTAATTCTCTAATTTGTAGGTAATATATAAATTGATTTAATTAAATGGATAATTGTATAATTAAAATAAATTATTAATTTTAAATTTATAAACAACAAATTAATCCGTATTTTTATCAATAAAAATTTTTTTATTTTAAATTTATTGAAATGAGTTCTGATCTTAAGTCATGTTGTCAGTTTCCATTTTTGATCATTTTTGCGCAATTCTATTAACCGCAATCGCCCGGAATTGTCTAATCCGCAACTTCAAAAAGCAATTGTACTCTTTTTTAATGTAAAACCGCTTGCAAATAACGTATTTTCTGTAAAAACCCCATGGATCTCTATTTTTCACAATTCCACAAAAACAGGCTATATTAAAGAGCTGCGCACTAATACAAAAGGAGCTTTACTTTTTATCCATCCTCCTAAAGAGTAGGTTTTATTAGGGGGGGAGGGTGGAGTGTGGTCTATAAGTCAGAATCTATAGACATAATATGATATGTATATCAATTTAAATTGTTAATCTAAATTTATAAAAAATTTTATTAGAAAATTTAAATTAAAAAATAATTCGTAATGGCTAAAAATATTAGTTTAATTATTACTATCGCAATTTTATTTTCTTTGATTAATTTCGCTATTAGCAAGGCAGGAGATCGTAAGTTTATTATTTTATTCAATAAAATTATTTTAAAAATCAGCATGCTTACAACCTAGTGATTGTGGTGCAGATCAACAATGCTGTTCAGCTGGGATTTCTACTTGTACTGCTTTAACTTGTTGTATTTCAAATAACAGTAAGTAATTTAAAAAATATTCCCTCTCAATAAAATACAATGTTATACTAAATAATTTTAATTTGGTTTCTAAACTAGGCATCCAACGAAAATTTCTGTTATCGGGAGAGATATCTTTCGAGATATCACGTACGATTCGCATATGACAAAAAATTATGTTTTTCGAGATATATCGACAATGTTAGTACGACATACCTAATCTCGATCGCTATTCGGAATATAAAGGAAAACACAATCTAGACCGGATATTCTAACCAAAATTCTCATGAAAATTATTGAGATAAAAAGTTAGGAATTAAAAAGTAAAAGGATATTTTGTTAGAAAAAGGTTTTAAAAATATATAAAATAAAAAGAATGGATAAAAACTAGAAGGATAACAGATCAGATATTTAAAAGCAGCTTTTTGCTTTGTACTGCTTAAGATTAAACTATTAAAAATTGAAAAACGTCTAATCAAAATCCTATTTTTTAGAAAAAGCAGATGGAAATGCAAATCACTGTTGTTCAAACTACATCAAAAACGGTAAATGTACACAACGTCCAGGAAAATAACAAGATTAAGAAAGAATTTGGGGCATTAATATTTGGCTTCAAGCAAATAAAAACATAAAATTTCATGGGATTTCAAATATAATTAAATGAATGGTATGGGAAATTACTAAAGTATTTTGAGTTTTAAAACTTATAAAATTTAACAGAATTTTGATTAAATTATAAATATCAAAAAAAATTCCAAAGATAAATCTGTAATTAAATAAATGTGTCCCAAATTCTATTTATCTTTTTTTACATGTTTATCCAGTTACATTTTCATTCCCAAGACATTTTTCATTATCTATGTCTGAATGCCTAATATACCAAAACGAACGTACAACAAATATGGGTAGATCCATTTCTCCGAAACCCCAGCCCCCGACTCTCTTTCGAAAAAACCTCGACACGAACCCCGAAAGCTCTATTCTGATCTTAGACGCAACCTACGAGTCGACCAAACGCAACCCTGAGTCAGTCAAACCCAGAACTGCTTTAATCGCAACCAAGCCATCCCTGTTGCATAACACTGAACGATCATAAATACGACAGATTTGTCTGTTATTAAAATTGAAAATTTGGCCCTATCTGAAAATAATGCGGCAATCAAATTTTTTTCCTTATTCTTAAAAATGGTTAATTTTCTTATATTTTTCTCTCTATTTTTGATTTGTGCCTTAAGACTTCAACGCAAAAGGATTATTTTTCTTTACTTTTGTGAGCATTTACTTTTTTTCTGTCCGTGTTTTTAATGACCAATGTGTGTGCGTGTTTTGTCTGTCTGTCCGAGTTCGTTCGTGTTTGTCTGTCCGAGTTCTTCTGTGTTTTGTCAAAACATGGACGAACACGGACGTTTTGTCAAAACGACTCCACCCCAGAATATCTACACCCTAAATATCTACACCCAAAATATCGAATGACCCGGTACTTTTCTGTTTTGCCACACCCCACCCATATATTCGCAGGATATTATTTCTACTTTTCCTTAATTCGTACAGAAAGGACAGTTTTCTTTCTTCCTCAATTTCACTTGATTTCCCCTGTGGGCTCAATCTTCCGTGCTCACTCGATTTTCCCAAATGTTGATTTCAATTTTGATGATATTGGAAAGAAAAATTAATCTTTTCTTTGTTGGTGTCTCTCATTGAACATGCCAGAGGGAAAATTGAGCGAAATTGAGGAAGTAAGAAGACTGACCTTTCTGTAAGAATTAAGGAAAAATAGAAATAATTTCCTGCGAATATATGGGTGGGGTGTGGCAAAACAGAAAAGTACCAATGACCCTAAATATCTACACCCAAAATATCGTTTACCCAAAATATCGAAAATTTTTAAATTTCATAATTGTGTATTCCAAGTATGGAGAAGTCTTTTTAACAAAGGGGAATTGCTCAAACAATGGAAAAAACATAAATCTGATCAATATGTTCAATTAAAGAGAGTGATCGATCTCCAAGTAGAATCTTGATTGGGGCTATTGTCAGTTCGATCGCTTCTCTGTAGTTGGAACACTTCCCAGATGTTGGAACAACATTCCCGATCCTTAAAATACACAATTATGAAATTTAAAAATTTTCGATATTTTGGGTAATTCGATATTTTGGGTGTAGATATTTAGGGTCATTTGATATTTTGGGTGTAGATATTTAGGGTGTAGATATTCTGGGTTTCCCCCGTCAAAACACGGACGAACTCGGACAGACAAGCAAAACAAAATAGGGAAAATACACCTTTTCGCGCGCATTTTTCCTACGGCATGAATCAAATATAGAGAGAATTAAATGAGAAATCGACCATTATGGAAGTAAGAAAAAATTTGATTGCCGCATTATTTTCATATACGGCCGAAAATTTTATTTGGCTTATCAATTGAATTTCTTTGGAATAAAGAAAATGTAGTAAAATATCATGATTGTAACAAAAATTATTTAAAAATTCAGTTTCATCCATTTTTCAACATTGATTCTTTATTTTTTTAATAGCTTCTAAATTATAGTAAAATAACTCCAAACTTCCCCCAGTTCTTGCCAAAATAACGGGCATCCTTTCTTTAATTTTATCAGTGAATTTTGTTAAAATATTATATTCTTCATTGTTTTTGACCAAGTCCAAATCTTCTATCTCATTATATGTTTCAATTCCAACCCACCAATGCTGTATATAATATCCACTGAAATTATTTTACAATATACCTACATATTTGGGTTTTTAATTGGTTGGCTATGTTGGGGAAGAGAATTCGGACGATGCTATCGCCTGGAGCGGTTGCTAAGAAATCAAACTGGTTGGAGCCTCAAAACGTCCAATAACCGTTTAAGGGTGCAAAACGCTAAATTGTGCATCATAATCACAGCAAAACACCCAAACAAACCATCGGAACCGGACAAAATACTAAGCGACTAAGGGTCTCTCAAAATTATCTACATTGAAAAAAACTATCTACCTAAAAATTCCGATTTCTGACTTCCTATTTCCGGCACCTCTGACTGTTGTAAAAATTTTTCTACTTTAAAATACTTTAAAATTCCAGGATAGTAATGTTTAGAGACAAGACTTTAGGTGTCGTCGATAATACGGTATCGATATAAAAACTATTGATTATCGATATTTTTTATCGATATATCGTAACGATCCGGTCTCTAGTAATTTTGTTCCAAAATAAAAATTACCCGTATTCTCTCTTAATTTCATTTGGCAAACATTTTTCTTTATCAGTAGAATGAGTAAATTTTATTTTCCTTTGATTCAGCTCTATCGAAAAAATTAATTCTAAACGTATTCGACTCTCAACAAAACGGCAATAATTTTCAGCCTCTTTAAGATCATTTTTACTTACAAAACACAAAATCAACAAAAAATGATTATACTGAAATTTATTTAATAATTCTTTTAATATTACTTAATTATTAAAAACCTTTTTCAAGAATTTATTACCATCCAACCAATTTTTCCAAAAATTATTAAATTCCTCATATCCCCCGTTCATATTTTTAGCATTCATAATCATATTATTTGCTAAAAAATAAAATTTTATGAAATTATTTAGATGGTCGAAAGTTTAGAGAAAATCTGCGATATTCTAAGAGAATATTCACTATACGGTAATTTGTATAGATGTCATAAAGTCACGTAAGACAGACTTTAAACACATTATGTCTGTCTAAAACTTTTTTCAATTAGAAGAAAATTTCGTTTCATACCTCGGGTTAAGTTACTTAGAGATTTTCCAGTAAGGTATCCCAGGAAGATATTCAAAGATTCCCCTATAATTTCATCTTATTTTCTTCCAATTTTGAAAATAAGGGACGCCCATCCATGTCGTACACACCAGGGAACGAGGGATCCCGTCCAAAAAATCGTCGGGAATTCCCGATTTTCGGGAATCTGGACGGCTCGTTACAATCTAATGGTATAATCAAGTTATCCAAATTATCGATGTAATAGATACAAAAAATAAATCATTTAATACCTTCATTAAACTCTTTTTGAATAATTTGTTTGGTCGAATAATTTATATTAAAAGCACAATTTTGTTCAGGGTATCCAGGCATTAACACTACCATTAACAGATTGAAATGCCTTTGTAAATAAATCTTTTCTTCCTCGGATCTAGCAACATACTTCAAGAGAAAATCGTTTTTAGCCTTAATTTCTTCTTCAACTGACCAACTAAGTGAATTTTGGGTTAATTCGTCAAGTTTAACATGATAATCCCAATCCCTAAAATTATAAAAATACTTTGATCTATAATTTAATTTAAAAACCATTCATTGTATGTTTGAAAAAATTTTTCTAATAGATAAATTATGGTGGAATCAAAATAAAGCAATACAAGTTTAATAACAAGCACGTTCAAAGTCGCTCCATTTAAAAAACCAAATTGGCCATTATATATGAAATGATCTAAATATTTAGAACAAATTTAAAATATTTGTAAATGTACTGATAAATCTGATTTTTACCAAAATGCAAAGGACCTAAATTACTGCGGACAATTTATGTGGACTCTTGTTGAAATCTTGTAATAATTAGTTTCTACTAGAGCCGAGACAAAGTCTCCAACTAAAATCTCGATTGCATGATCGATATTTTTCGAGATAATGATTTGAATTTTAGTAAATATTACCCTCACTATGTCTTTAGTTTATAATGACCCGCTCCCGATACAGATCCGACTTGAGATTGGCCGAAATCGGTATCGGGATATAAAAAACCTTGATAATCCCGAGGGTTGAAATCTATAATATATTTGAGGTTCGCTTAAGTCTCTTTTTAAAATTACTTTCATCACCCCTTATCTGCTAATGGGTGTTCAATATAAGTTATATAACTTTAATAATAAATTCCGAAAATTATTATTAAAATTAAATTTTACTTTTCGCCCAACTCTTCAATGTTTTTGTGATAAATTGGAATTTATTCATATTATCATTTACATTAATCATTTGTTGCATTATTTTATTAGAATTATATGAAGCTAAAGAATAAATTTGGGTTCTAATTTCCTTAATTTTTTCTCTATTTTCTGGTAATCCTTTGTTTAAATTTAATATTTCTAATTTTTGGGCAAATCCTTCAATTATTAATTCCACTTGATTTTTATTTAAATTAATTATTGGAACCAAATTTTGATCTGTTTTTTGTTCAATTATTACAAATGAAATGTCAAATTGAGTTTTATTTATAGAAAATTCTATTATTCTGTTTCGTGTGTGAATATTCTTGCGAAGATTGTGAATTTTATAGTTCTAAATTTAATTTATAAATTTAAAGCTAAAGAAAGGTTTAAAAATGGGGATCGTATGAACAGGGCAGGGAAGGTCTTATTAGAACCTTGCTCACACAAATTGAGGTGCTCTACCTCGGAGCTACAGTGCGTAGACTAATGCTATCCCTTTCATTTATCTTTTAGATCGTTTACTCAAGCCTAAGCATTTTAAATGCTCTAGTTGAATCATCCTTACAATTTCAAAAAAAATCTCGGTTATCGAGTTGAAATCTTTCGAGATATCTTGTAATCTAAATAACTCTCTATGGGCAGAAATTTTATGTTTCACGATTTTTTAAGATTCGAAATTTTTCCAAATATTTCTAAAAATTCTCATAAAAAACTCTCATAAGTTCGGTCTTTAAAAATATTACTTTGCACAAATAACAATACAAAGAATTATCATTACATTGTACTTTACCAAAAGTATATTTACACAAATCATTATTTGGACTTCCATAAAATTGAACTAATTTATTAATTCCACATCCATCATTTTCTTTCTTTGTTAAAACAACAATTGCATCAACATCGGAATCAGAAATATCTGTTTTTAATAATTGTGATCCGGTCAACAATAATTCAATATAATAACATTTAGTTAAGCTAGCCCATCTTTTAATAGTTGAAACAACATATTTGATATCATAATGAATATCATTATTAGTAACAATTAATGAAGAATTTATTCGGTTAATAAGCTTTAAAAATAGAAATTAAAAATTTTTATAGAGAAAACAAGCTTTCGAAATTGCCCAATCCCAAAGATAGTGTAGATCCATGTATGGATATAAAAGTTAACAAGAAAGCTCAAGTATCAAGTCCCATCCAATCTTTACTATTTTCTGGGTTTATTCGGCCGCTTTAGATTGAAAAAAATTTGTTGGCAAGTCTTTAAATCAAAGATGTTAATACTACGGATAGTTTTTAAATCAGTAGTCTAGCACATAAATTTTAATTATACGGGTAGTCTAGCGAGTCTGACTTTTAATAATTTAAATATTTGTTAATAATTTATTAGCATACAGAATTTAGTGAATCTCTCTTTTGAACATAAAAATAAGGCAATTCTTCAAATATTGGCAATTTCTTTGTATTATTTTTTTGCTTATTTGATTCTAAAATATTATTATTATATTTTTCTACATTTATTTATTTACACACCTATCATTTCAAGCTGCTTTTCTTTTATTTTATATAGTTGGATAAATCTAGATTCGACAAAATCTTTTGCAAGCAATGAAAATAAAATTCTTTTTTGTTGTTTTTGTTTCATTTGATCCCACCGACTTTTTGTAACTATTAATGCAAGCCTTTACATTAAAAAATTTTTTTTAAATATTTTTGTTTAACATAAACATTGCTTTACAGTATAAGCTTGAATAATTTCTGTTTCTCAAATGATACCCCTAAACCATCTATTAATCCCATCAGGAAAGGGATTAATCGCTCAATTTAAATTTGGTTATCTATTTATTATTTTTATTGGATAGAAGAGACTTTGCAATAAGTATATTTTTAGCTTTAATGGTAGTACAGGGATGGGTCTCTTTATCAGTGATGGGCAAAGTTCCAGTTCCAGTTCCGGAACTAATTAGTTCCAGTTCCAGTTCCGGAACTAGAACTACGGAACTAACGATTATCTGGAACTAGTTTGGAACTAGAACTACGGAACTAGTAAATGCTGGAACTAGCTTGGAACTGGAACTACGGAACTAGTAAATGTCTGGAACTAGCTTTGGAACTAGTTCTGGAACTAGTTCCTGGGGGTATATTTTTGACAAAATTTCCTCGAAAATTGCCTGCAGCTGCGCTGAAAAAGTGAATTTTTTTGGCCTAAGACCTTAGAAATTCTCAAAATTTTCGTCTGCGGCGCTGAAAAAGTGAATTTTTTTGGCCTAAGACCTTAGAAATTCTCAAAATTTCGCCTGCGGCGCTGAAAAAGTGAATTTTTTTGGCCTAAGACCTTAGAAATTCTCAAAATTTCGCCTGCGGCGCTGAAAAAGTGAATTTTCTTGGCCTAAGACCTTAGAAATTCTCAAAATTTTCGCCTGCGCCGCTGAAAAAGTGAATTCCCAGATATCCTTTTAAATCCCTTAATCCTTCAAATCCTCTGGTCTCTTCGATATCTATTACGTAAAAAGGATCCCGCTATCCACAGGATCCCGCTAAATTTTAGAACGGGATTTTCGGGTCCCGCGGATCCTAATCCGCGGGATCCTGTCACGTAAATAATTTTGAAAAAAATCCCGTTAAGGGATCCCATGAATGCGATTTTGCCGCACACTAAATGATTTTTAAATTATGCCTTTATTTGTTAAAATTGATAAATCTTTTCATATTCAAAAAAATTAAAATTTGGAACTAGAACTAGCTTGGAACTAGTTCCAGAACTTGAACTGGAACTAAGGAATTTTAAAAATGGAGTTCCGGAACTGGAACTGGAACTACATAAATTAAAAACCTGGTTCTGGAACTGGAACTACTAAAATTAAAAACCTAGTTCTGGAACTGGAACTAGTTCCAGAGAAATTTCGGAACTTTCCCATCACTGCTCCTTATCTCATGTATTCCGCCATTTCCGTTTTTTCTCGCCTTCCGACTTCACCGTTTTAAAATACAGAGGGCGCATTTTGATCCATATGTATGGGAAATCAAAGACTAATTGTATTTAAAAAATTATTAGTAAACCTTTTTTTGTGTAATTTGCTTTTAACTGCATCAATTTCAATATTATATTCAATTTTTATTTCATTATTTATATTTGCCAAATTCGACCCATCTGTTAATAAAAACAATTCCTTCAATAACAAATGCAATTTATTCTTTAAAACTTCACATATTTCAGAATCATCGACGAAATTATCGTTTTCTTCTAATAATTTAATAAAATCTTGTTCTAATAAATATTCATTTTGACATTTTTGAATAATTTTATCTTTAATTTTTACTAGAATTTTATGTTTAGATAATTTTTAATATAATTATTGAGGTAAGCTAAATTATTTTTAGATTCGAATCTGAGATACCTAATCCATAAATTCTTGTTGATTTGACTAGTTGACTCAGATAATTAGTACTTTAATAATTATTATTAATATTTTTAAAACTCCAGCTCGAGGGGATAATTATCATTATGTCAATCATACATTTTTGAAGAAAATAAGCTAATTGTAAGTGTAAAAGAAAATGTCAAATCCCTACCTCCTAAACTCCCGAAGTGAATGCGTGATGAATTTTTATATTCTTCACTATTTACTTCTTTTTCAATCTTATCTTGTTTAAATTTCTTAACGTAAACAAAACGTTGTTTAATTTCATCAATAATCACTCCAATTTCCAAGGCTGGGATTATCTTCTTTGGATCTCCCTTACCTCCAATAAATTTTTCATAAGCTTCGAATAATACTTTTTCCTCTAAAAATGTTTTTGGTTGAAAAGGAGTAAATTTTGAAAATGATTTGAAGTCTTTGTGATTTTCTTTTGAAATAACTTCATTAACAGGGACAAGTGCATTATCCTTTTTTTCGTCTTGTTTCAAATTATTTTCTTGCCTTTGGTTAATTATATCAGCTTTCTGTTCTTCGTCTTCATGATTTTCATTTTCGGTTATCTTCACTTCATTAACATTTGTTTTAGCTAACTCAATTTTTCCTTTATCCAGATTTGACGATATTAAATTTTGGTCATCCGGTCCCAATAAATGACTACAATCCTCTTTTATTTCCTTATTCTCTTCCAAATCTTCGTTCTTTTTTACTAAATGTTCAACTTTTTCTCCCAAACTTTGTTTATTTTCTTCATTTAAATCGATGTTCTTTTTCAATTCTTCATTTTCTTCCTCATCCAAATCTTCACTCTTTTCTTTTAACAAATCTTTATTTTTTACTTTCTTATCCATATCAATTTCATTTTCTAAAATATTCTTCTTTGTAATATCCTTATTATTTAAATAATATTTTAAATCTATTTTACTCCTATAATTCAAAGCTAATAATGATTTATTATCTTTTTCCCTTCTTAATTTTAATCCACTCAGAATTTCTGCCTCCTTAATTTTCTTCCTATCTTCCTTTCTCTTTTTCATTAAATCTTTTTTATTCATCATCCATTCGTCTTCATCTTCTTCCTTTTCATTAGTTTCATTTTTGTCGTCCAATTCATTATTATCTTCCTCAATTATTTTTTCATGTAACTTCGAATCTTCATTATTTATCTCTTCAAAACTCTCTTTATTTTTATTATCGGCTTCACTATTATCTGGTTTTATAGTTTTAGCTATTTTGTTTTTCTTTTTTCTTTGTTTTTTGGAAATCCCATTATTATTTTTATTCTTATTATTTTTTGTTTTATTTATTTTATCATTTTTTATATTTTCTATAGAATTAATTTCATTAGCCGTATTTTCTACATCTATCATTAAATCTGTAATTTTAAATACAGTCGAACCTCGATTTAATATACACTCCAAATAATTTAAAACCCCAACGCTCTTTCTTTTCTCGCCCTCTTCTTATATTGGGAAATATTTACATTTGGTGGTCACTTGGACCAAAATATTTTCATCCGCAATAAACTTAGGCTCTGTTCTAATTTAAGAGCCTATTTAGTTACCTATTTTGAACTTTTTACAATCTAAAATCCGGGCCCTAATAATCACCAATGGGTGATTATAACTAATATATTCCGATCATCTATAATCGGAATAAGAATTTAAATAATTAATTTTACCTTTCATGCTCTCTATATTCATCTCCATACCTATATTTCTAGTTTCATTTATTTCCTCATCAGAATTAAATTTTTGTAAAATTATATAATGTTTAAATTTATCTAATGCAAACATTCCAATTACTTGAATAAATTTACGTAATATATTCTCATCAGTTTGAAAATCTAAAAACTAATTATTAAACATCACTCCAACTTACAAGAAATTTGAATTTCTTTTTTTGGAAGCGAATGATTTTTTTAGTATAGCATAAAGTTAAGGGATGTAACATCGAACTAGTACCCAATATTATTAAAATACCCAGACGGGCTACCGTAACCTAAAAACGCCCTCCAAAACACGGCAATATCTTTATGCTCATTACAAAGATTATAAATATTCAACAAAATTCTAATAGAGTGACATTATATTAGAATAAATACTGTAGCAGATTTTTGTTAAGAGAAATACCTCTAATAAATCTTGTACGAAAATTAATGTCCAAGCTACCATTTATAAACAATTTAATAAAATGATCATATTTATCATATTTTATAAGAGTTATGAATTCGTCAAGGTTATCTGTCGAGAAAATTTTTGTACTCATATCATCCATTATCTTTTTCCATTCGTACTAAAAATTATAATAAAAGCTGATATTATCTTAAGTTGTCTAATTAAAAATAAATTTTTTCATAGATAAAAATAGTCATAATAGGTAATTTGCACCACCGGTGATTAGCTTTACTCAGGGATGTCATGGGTAGAGATAAAAGTTGGGTAGATATCAAATCGGGTTTCGAAAAGCTCTCGGGTCTTGTATAAGCTTAGATTTTGTGTATCGGATTTAAGATCACCAATGACGCCCATGGCGAAGCCCACTATTCTTTCTGAGCTTAATAGATAACCGTTCATATTATTTTTCAATTTTTTCAATAAAAAAGTAACTTTATTTTTTAGGTTTATTTTCTCGAGTCAAGAGAAAATTCCTCTAATTTCTTTAAAATTTCTCTCATTTCTCTATTTTCTCGAGAGGCCCCTTTTAAAGCTAATCCGCATTACCAATGTTCCAAAAGTTATAGTCGTTTAAAACATTTGTTCTAAACCATTTTTAAAACGATTTTAACACATTCTGATATTTAAAGAATTATTTAGGACATTGAAAGATCCCTAATTGATACCTGTATATCCAGCTGATAAAACTTTTTTTCTAAACTTTGAGCTTTCTTTGAAATTTTTTTATCCTGGATTGATCGAACCATACGGTAATAAAAGACAGGGAAATTTGAGTGAAATCTCTTTAAATAATCTAAAGAAATGTTCTTATTAGATGCAAAACAGTAAGGTATATCTAATTGTTCTTGTGCTCGGTTCCAGATATCAAGTGTCCAAAGCCTCCTCTTTTTAGTAATAACATTTTCACTCCATTCTTTAATGGATTTTATATTTTCTTCAATATCTTGATGCCAGATAATATAGTCAATGGCTATATGATTTCGTATGTAATCATCTTCGTTGGGCCCATAGAAAATTTTATTAAAGTGTTTAGCAGCTTGTTTATCATCATCATATACTAAAAATATTTAAATGTTATCACTTCCCGAAAGTCATGGAATTTGGCGACAAATTAATAATATTCATTTTTCTTACATCCTCTACATTCCTTCTTGAGATGGTGGTTATCAACACATGGTTCTTCACAAGGATCAGACGCTTGTGATAGAGGTAGTAAAATCAATATAAAAATTTTTGACAATAATTGACAACGATTCATTAAGAAAAATTTCTAAATTAAATAAAACATTTTAAATGTTTTTAATAAAGATTATCGGAAGGATTTTTATTTCAGTAGTGATTTGAATTCTGAAGCGCTCTGCCATCCCGACTTTCTTAATGTTATTTTCCTTCCAATTTTAACCACATTTAATTGTTTTAATGGTGTAAGATGAATTCTCTTACAATACTAACAAGTATTCTGGATGAATATTTAAAATAAATACACGCGGACCCAAATTATACGATATCCCTCGGTCTAAATTTGACATACAAACGTGATCCGGCACTTGTATTAAAGACTGCCCCATATAAGATTTTTTTATGAGAGGAGTCGTTTAGGTGAGATAACCTTTTTATTATTAAAGGTTAATTATTAGACGTTAAACATTTATAATAAATAAAATCTGGCATGTCTAGATTTTTATTAATAGCCAAAGCAATTGGGCGGCACTCTTTAATAAATATAAGTGCAATATTGAATACAAAAATATACAAAAAGTGCATTTATAAATAGACATATTCACGTGAATATCACTAGACATGTTGACCTAAACTCTGTTTTAATCGCAGTTTCCGGTAAAATGCCAAACAGGAAACCTGCTATAGTCCAAACTCAACAAGTATTTATATAAAGGTTTTGGTAGGACCAGTATTTTTAGCTAAGGGCGGGGTCCAGACCTAGGAAATCTTATAATCTTGCCGATCGGCTCGGCAAACTTTGAAAGTCCGTTCTTCTGTTAGATTTATCTAAAGAATATTTTCGTTTTTTAATTATTTAAGAAATTATTTAATATAAGTATGTATGTATTAATTAACGAAGATGGCGTCTTCTAAGTGCTGCATGAACAAGTTTATTATATGCAGATAAACGTCGACTTGAAGTTGATTGTTCTCCAGGACTATCTGAATTGATTTCAGATGCTGCTAAATATCTCAAATTATCTTAATAAGAATTCCGTATTATTTTTACCTTTTACTGTTCCTCCTCCATAACCACTACCTCCCTCATATTTTGCTTCATAAGCTCCGACTTCTGGCTTTTTCGGTGCTTCAGGGGCACTTTTATTTGGCACAGCAGCACCGTAATTATTAGCAGGATGAGTTTCAGGCTGTTGATATGGTGGTGATGGGGATGGAGCTGCTGGAGGAGCGGGCCCTACATCGACCCCTTTTGAACGTTCAGGACAAGGACAATATTCCGCATCGGCACCTAGTTTAATTAGTTTACTAATTTATAAAGTTAATATTCTAATTTACCAGGCAATCCTTGGGTTCCGGGACTTCCATTTATGCCATCTTTTCCTTTGTCACCGCGTGCACCTGGAGGACCAATTGGTCCTTGGGGACCTTAAATTAATTTGAACTTTATTTATCAACTATTATAGAGCTACAGACCTGGAGCGGCATCATCACCCCTATCACCCGTTGGGCCCTCATCTCCTGCCTCACCAGGCGGGCCAACAGCTCCCTTTGGTCCAGGATCTCCTTTTGCATATCCAACGCCTTAAATACTCATCAAATAAAAGGAATATTTATAGATCTTTTACCATCCTCTCCTGGTGTGCCTTTCACACCTGCATCGCCAATATCACCAGGAAGGCCGATTTCTCCTTCCGGTCCCTCATCTCCAGGTTGTCCATCTCGTCCAGGGGCACCAGGAGATCCTTTTGCTCCTTTATCTCCTCTTGGCCCTCTCTTGCCTTTATATCCAGGTAAACCGGTTGGACCAGCTGGACATTTCCCACAGCCAGGAATTACAGTCTCTCCATAGGCATTTCCAGGATCAGAAGCTACTTGACTGCTTCCTGGAGCACCTGCAGTACCGGGTTCTCCGTCCATTCCTTGAGAAATTTAAATCCAATAATTTATATTAATAAGTTAGTGGTACACTAATCCTTTTGAATGCAGTTCCGACGTTTACTGAAACCAAAAATATAGAACCGTAACAATTGGAATCGGTTAGAAATCGAAACGATATAATAATGAAACGGTTCCGATTTAATGTCAGATAATGTAGGTATAGTTTAAGAGCCGAAGCCGAAGCCGAAGTTTAAGAGCCGAAGCCGAAGCAAAATGATGCCCGATACCCAGCAATGGTCACTTTCCCAAGTTACACTGTGAGGTAACGATAACTATAGTTCGGACTAGGTATGTCATACAAGTGAATCTCGAACCCGGGATTTTTTCACCGAGTTTTTGTTTGAGATCCCTTTTGGACAGTTCACTAACGATAAGATGCAAAATTAATTCCCTTAATTTAAATTTTTACTAATTTTCAGAAAGATTACATTAACGGAACACCAAGCATTAAAGTTCCAAATGACACCAATGCAAGTCCAGCTGCAATATTTACAGTTCCTTTTGGCAAATTACTCATTGTTAAATAAATTATTTTGAGATAATGTTGAGAGTAAATTTTAAATGAAAATGCAAAATTCTGAGGTAAATTTTTATCTTTTAATACTATAAATTGATGGAACAAACTTAAATTCTATCAGAATCTGACTTGGACAAAACGTATCGTTTCATTGCCACGTTAGTTATCCTGTTTTTCTCTCGTTATTTCGTCTATTACTTAAAGTATTTTTTGGAAGTATTCCAGTGGATTTGCCGTATTTCCTCTGATTGAGCGGCTGCCGCTCTATTTTTCGATCCCTTCTCAAGGGGCCGCTCTATTGGAGACTGCCGTTCAAATAGAGACGCCGTTCGATTAGAGGAAATACGGTATATTATCGGTTTTAATTTCCAAATGTTTTGTTTTGTCTTAAAAAATTTAAGTTTTTCACAGGTCAGAACTAGAGTTGGACAAGCCGAGACCGAGACCGATACCGAGATTCTCGGCTTTTTTCCAATATCGGTCTCGGTTTTTCATTCTCGGTCTCGAAACCGATATTCTCGGTCCATTCTCGGCGAGAAACGATACTGACTCAAAGACCCCAATTTTCTTGTATTTTTTAATAAAACTGAGAATTTTTGACCTTTGGCCTTCTGAATTTCAAAAAATTTTCGCCTGCGGCGCTGAAAAGAGTGAATCCTTCTTTATTTGCCTTACAAAATCCGAGCATTTCACTAAGCCCTCACGATTGCGTTCGCACGACTGAGTTGCTCTTTTATCTAGCTCAACTGAGTCCCAGTAATATAATAAAATTAAAAGGCTTAAATACAATACTGGGTTATTTGGAGGAATTTGGGTGTTTAAGAGGATATCAATGGATTTGGAGGGATATCGAATGTTATATTTGGAAAGCTAATGGCGGATTAAGTGGACTATAATTGTATAAGTAGACTATAATAATTTTACCTATAAATCCTACTATTGTATTTTTTATAAAAAAGGATGTTAACCAAAAATCGAGTAGGATCCAGATGATGAAGAGTATTTATCTGATGATTTGGATGATGAAAATAATGAATAAATTATTTTTACACGCATTTTTTGACGTAAAATAAAATTTTCTGTTAGTCTCGGTCAGTATCGTTTCTCGGTATCGGTCTCGGCTCAAAATGTTGGTGTCGGTCTCGGTATCGGGTTCTTGAGTATCGGTTAATCTCGGTCTCGGGTTGGCCGATACCAGTATCGTTTTGCCCAACTCTAGTCAGAACTAATGAACTAAAGAATACATTAAAATTTAATATTAAAAACATAATGATAATAAGAAATAACTAACAATAACAAATGAGAAAAACTCTCAACAAAAATAATTTGGATAAATAAAAAGCCTGTTCCTACCTTTCCGTCATTTTTGAGTTATATGCTTTGGCGGTGTTTTCTAATTAAGTTTTATGCTTGGGAGTGGCTGTCGCGCAGTTCTGCCCTCAAGGCTATTGTAGAGAGTGCAATTATGAATTGGGCGCTTCCTGATTCTCTCTCTTTTTTTTTATAAATCCAGCATTTTTACTGAACATTATTTGCAGAAAATTTTTAATAAAAATAATTTAATTAAAAAATTAATGGAGATAGAATTCTTAAATATATTGAAATAATCTCTGTCAATTTTGATTATTGAAACAGTTTATTAATCAATATCACAAAATAAATGAATTTTCTACTCGATTTATTGAGATATAGTACGCCAAATTTAGCACTACCTCTCGAATAATTACCCTCTCCAGCGTGAGGTCGAAACAATATTTACCCAGGGTAATTATTCGAGCATATACGGTAGTTTTATGTTATTGTTGTAGAACCCAGCGGCATACGCTCCTTGTTCTAATTTTATCTTAGCTTTCTTCCTTCTACCTCAACCTTCATTACAAGAATTTCTACGTGGATAAACTCTTGATTTTCAATCGTCTACATTAACAAATCCCTCACTTAAAACATAATATTTGAAAAGTGCATTTCTCATGCACTTTAATTCTCATACTTTGTGTTAAAATACATTTTGTGGGAAAATATAAAATAACATCTTTCTTTGACTATAAATATTCGCAATAATGTGTTTAATATGTGTTTGATTATCTGTTTGTTTGTGAAATCTGCTTGATCCGTTTTCCACAGGGTGATCCGTTTTCCATATATATAATATATGTATACTGAGCTCATATAAAACCTCATATTTTATTGTATTTCCTAGTTACCTCATTTTGATATTATTTTAAAAACCGACTTGTGGCTTCAATATACTGCAGATTGATATTTCAAAAAATTTCAATAACTAATATTTTTAAAGAGATCTCTTTTAGTTTTAGTCTGATATGGAAGGCGCTGCGTCAAAACTATTTTAAAAATTGAGTGGATGAGCTAACTGAGAGTTATTCCTATCTAAATTACACTAATCTCATTATATAAAGATATAATTTTCAGAACTAGGTTCCGTCTGGATGAAATTTTAACATTTAATTTAAATAAAATATATTTAGATATGCAAATATACAAATTATTTTCCTTAATTAAAATTATACACCTTTTTGGAGTTTATAAAATAATTAGAGGCAATCTTTATATTAAAATTGAGTGGAGAGAATATGAGAAAAGTTTGCCTCAAGATTTGTTTAATAAACTTGATAAAATGGATAAATATCGTTTTGAATTGAAGCTTTATGTGAAAAATACATTCAGTTACATTCATCATTCAAAAATTACAGAAAAATATGATTATTGTAAATTCGACAAATATGAATTATCTACAGATGACAAAACACCTATTACTTTTCAAAAAAATAATTATACGTTGGAAGTTTTGTTTAATAAACAAGTAAAAGCTTATCATTTTAATTGCTCCTTCCGAACTAATTAGGACTTAATTTCAAAGTAGAGTATCACACCGAGCTTTCGGGGGTGGGCATCGGGGTTTGTCGGGGTAGAGCCATCGGGGTTCAGGTTTGGGGTCATTTCCTAAAAAATACAGTGATCGGTGTTTTGGGGGACGTGGTTTTACCGTATTTTAAGTATTACATAGTTTAAAATCTTGGTTTTCTGTGCTCTTATAAAGAAATGGTAATAGGATCTTAAAAAACACATTCCAAGACAAAACGGATTGTGCCGATTAAATTTTAAACATTAATAAAAAAATTTAAAATTTTAAAAGATTTTAATCGGTCCCATTCAAATTGATGGAGGAATAGACAAAGCAATCCTAATTCCATTAACTTCATCAAAAGAACATCAAGTATTTAATTCTCCACATTGTGGAGACTTTGCAGATTTTGTAAGGCCTACAAGAGTTCTTAAATTCATTGTTAACAAAATAAACCCACATCTAAAAATGAGCATTTCGTGTGTATATTCACGGGTTGTTTATGATTTAATGGAACATTCAGATTATTATTCAACATTGCATTATAATCGTCGTGTTTGTCATGATGATAGATATTTGCTTAATATAGAGGAGAATGGGCATAATATTGTAAGTTGATTAAATAGATGGGTTGGAATCAGGGCCTTTTATCCACTGGATCCAGACATCCATAATCCAAATTAAAATCAGAAATAAGATTCTGATTTAAAATTCAAATTATTTAGCCTACAATAGCAATAGAATGTGAAGAAGCCATATATGAAAATCAAATAGAAAATCTCTATCTTATTACGATTCAAAATCTTGGAGAAGACAATTCAAAAATTTCTTCATTATGCAAACTTTATAAAAATAATCCAAAAACGATAAACATAAGAGAAATTGAATTGGAATTGGAAAAATATCGAAAATCAAATAATAAAAAAGATGATAATCCTGGTAATATAAGCTTAACCAAAGAAAACTCAGAAGGTAATATTTTAACTAATACCAATCATTGTAAGATTATCAAAAATGAAATCGCTTTTAGTTATAAGTAAGGCTGTGATTTATAGGCAAATGCCTATTTTTTCTGCAAGCTTGGGATGATGTAATATGTTCAAAAAACGTGTTTTTAGCTTGGTCCGAAGAGTCTAGCATGACTTTTAATATGCCTATTTTTGCCTATTTTGGACTTTTTGAGCCTTTTTGCCTATTTTGAAATTTTTGGTACTATTTTTGCCTATTTTAGCGATTTTTCCTAACTTTTGCCTAAAAATAAGTGAAAAATCTAAAAAAATCAGCCCGGATTTAAAAAATTAGTGCCCATTCCCATTTTTAACTTATAATTCGATGAAATAAGTATTTTTACTCTGTGGACATTTTGAGATGAGACGTTTTGGTGTTGGGACATTTTGGGATGGGACGTTTTAAGGGCTGGGCAAGATGTCACTTTTGTCAATTATCGACATTTTTAAACAGTTTTTTACAAAAAATGACTCAAAATGACAAATAAATGGCAAAAGAGTTTAATAATTAGCTTATAATTCAAAAATAACGAATAAATGGGTATTTTCTTGTTTTGTTTTATTTTTATAGGCCTGATAACCTTTTTTACATGCCTATTTTTGTGCCTTTTTTGGCTTTTTGGTGCCTATTTTAGGCGCCTATTTCACTGATTTTACTTGCCTAACTATCACAGCTTTAGTTATAAGCTTAACACGCATTGAATTTTGTTCCAATTTCTTAGTTCTAAGGTTACTCTCGACTTTATTAAAAAATTTTATTAAGTCTCGAGAGGGCAATTGGTAATTAAATTTTATAATTTTCTGACAAGAAACTATTCCAATTTAAAAATATTTTAATTTTGATTTATTTTTTAATTTATTTATATTAAAAGCAACGGCAATAGAAAAAACAAGCAAAGGCAAACAAAGTATGAATGAACAAATGGAACGAGGACCTATTGGCACTAATAATAATAAAGGTATAAATGATCTTAATGGTGATGGGATATGTTATCTTTGATATAGAGCTCTCAAATAATGAATAACATTTAGAAAGCTATGACATGATCTGACAGAAAAAATTGATTTCTTGAAAAATCTCTATATATAACCGTGATTTTTAGAAGATCTGTCTGGCCTGAGATCTATTTATAATAATAAGCTCATCTAAGATTATAGTCACCAAGCCGCATCAAATTTTTTCCATTAATTTATCAATTTGGACTAGATATTTATAAATAAATTTCAGCAAAATCATTTAACGATATTATCAATGATGCACACAAACATCTACAAGATTGCTCTAAATCTATAAACAATTCACAAAATTTTTTGAAATATATTTATAAATATAGCAGTTCTGCAATTGATGAATTAATTGATAATGCTAAAAATGAAAGAATTAATAATTACATTGAATATATTAAACATGATACTGAATATTTGGAAAAGCTTGAAGCTAAAACTATGCATCTCATTAATGAATTAACTAAATAAATTTCAAAACTTATTAAAAAATAAAAATTAATTAATTTTAAAGGAAAGTAAAATTTAAAAAATTCGATGAATTGCAATTTTTAATTAAATTTGGATATTTAAATGTGAATTTTGTAGATATTTTTATTTGATTAAATTTAATTTTGATTATTTAATATTTTTAGCTCCCGAGCCTTCGGATAGGGTGTCGGAGTTTAACTAAAAATAATAAAAATAAAAAATCAGTGACGCAGGTGAAAATTTTTTGATTTATAGGTGCAGTAAGTATCCAAAATTTACAGACGAAAAATTTGCATTTAGTATTCAAAAAATGTAAACAGAAAGCCTTCGAATTTTCGGTTCGGTTCAATTAGTAAATGATAACCCTAGTTTAGGTTGTAAATTACATAAATAGCAAGTGACAAAAATTGGTGACCTGTTAGATAGGGGCTCTAATACCGACGGAGAGCTCTATTTTCCATCCAGGCATTATGAATGATTGGGGGCTTAATTCTTAATTAAGCTCCCTTAATATAAAGTTATATAAAGGCTTAATACGGAAATACGGTATATTTCTAATTTTCTTTAATTTTGAGAAAAATATTTTGGCAAAATTATTTTGAAAATTCAAATTTCCAAAAAATTCCTAAAAAATTTCATTCTTAGGCGTTCATGTTATAACCCCTACTCCAATTCGGGGGTTCGCGTCGGGGATCGGTGATTGTCGGTATAAAACCTTCGGAGTTTTGGTCAGTGTTTTTTCCAAAAAAGTCGTTGGGGCCGAGGTACGGGAGTCGTCTTTCTGCCTATTTAAACTAAAATAATATATATTTTATTTGTGATCCAATAAAAAATATTTTATTATAAGTTTATGCTAGTTAATAGTTTTAAATTAAATTTAGATATATTAGCAACTAGAATTATTTGGTCAATGATTAGAAACGGAAATATTTAATAATTATTTTTCCCATTCAATTTGAATAAGTTGACCTCCCAAAATATGTTATATTTTTATTGTCTTGTTCTCATATAATATTAAGCTCCATTCTTTCCTGATATTGTTAATTCCCATTTTCGGGTTTCATTGCGCATAACCCGTTATGTATGTACATTGAACAACATTGACTTGGATCTGTAGCTTTTTCTAAAAAATAATTGATATTTTGACTTGAATGTTATTTAGTTTTCAACATTTTCTCCACATGTTTCATAAATCAATCAGAATAAAGGGCAGATATTTTTAAAGCATGCTTTTCAAATATCTAATCGTTTATCCTAATTTTTAGTGCATTCTTATTTTCAGAAACATTCACTAATGAAGTGTCAACTTTTCTAATTAAGATGATACCATTAATTGATGGGAAGGCTAGCGACAGCAGAAAAAACGTGCAAAAAATTTGATAATTTTTGAATTTAATGGAAATTGTCAGTCAGAACAATTTTTAAAATATATAAATTTCGAGAATTTTTTTGAGAATATTTTTTACATACGGGTATTTCTAATACAACATTGTCCAGGCTCGCAAGGCAACATGTTCTGACAACATTGCAGATTTGAAGCACAACAATTTTGTTGTGCCATATCACAAGCTCAAAATAATTTTATAAACTTATATTATTTATTTAGATAGTTTTGTTAAACAAAATATTAACTTACCATCTCCCGCTTTTTTCTGTTCGCAACAAGTAGCGAAAATAATGAAAGAAAATAAAATTGTAATAATTATTAAAATATTTTTCACCATTAGAATTTATTTAAAATTTTTAAATTTTATTCTATGAAAATTTTTCTGTATAGTAGAATTGTTTAAAGAAAATATTTATTTTATTCTGTTTAATCAAGCATTTTATAGAGAGACCACACGGTATAAAAAATACACTAATATTGGTGAAAGTCAAAAAAATATATGTATAAAATTAATTTAATGGAAGTTATGTACAGGGTGACATAAAAGAAACTGCACACAGTATTTTTGAAATAACTTTACTCAAATTGAAGATAATGAGATGAAATAAGGCTTAAATAATAGATAAATGATTGGGGAACAAATACAATTAAGAACCATCCTGTGCTCGGATACAGAGTTCAAGGCGCTTGGAAAAATTTTAGGCAAAAGTTCGCACCTATATGGGTGAGATTTTCTCCCATTCCTGGGCGAGTGGTTGACGAAGCGACTCAAAACTTCTGTTTTATTAAGAACAGACCCTTGCCTTCAAAACAAAATAAAAATTCAATCCAACGGATTCAAATCCGATGAGTACGGTGGCATTATTTGATATGGGTTAAAACTAGAGGTCGGCGCGGGACGGGATCCCGCGCGGGATTTTGCGGGGTCCCGCTCTCGCAAAGATTTTTTTATAAAATTCCGCAAATTTTTCCCACAAAATTTTTTGAATTTTGCGGGATTTTTGGAAAATGGAGAATTTTTGCTCCTAACCTTCTAAACTCAAAAAATTTTTGCCTGCGGCGCTAGAAAAACAAGAATTTTGGTCGTTGGCCTTCCTAAAATCTCGAAATTTTTGCCTGCGGCGCAGAAAAAGGAGGGAATATGAATACTTGGCCTTCAAAATTTTCGCATGCCGCCCATGGAATCATCTTTATTACATCGAAACAAAATTGTCCACATTGTTAGATCAAGATGATTGATCGATCACATTTGTTTCAGCTCAAGCTATTCTAATTCGTATACTCGAATTTTCCGACGAATATGTATAAGTTTGCTCCTTATGATTTTTTCTGATAATTAGGGACCTGGATAAGTGCTTATCGTTTGTACCAACATGTACTCGTAATTTGGTACGAAGTATGATACAGTTAAGAACCCGTTAAGAACTCGTTAATGATTAGGAAATTGATTTTTTCAATAGATATTGATAATTTCAACGATTTTTGGAAAATCCCGCAATCCCGCGCGGGATCCCGCAAATTTAAATTGCGGGATTTTGCGGGATGCGGGATTTTGCGGGATTTTTCCCGCGGGATCCCGTCCCGCAAAGATTTTTTAAAAAAATCCCGCATGCGGGTTCCCGCAGACACGATTTTGCCGACCTCTAGTTAAAACTAGAGTTGGCCGGGATCGGGATCCCGGTCGGGATCGGGCGGGATTATCCCGGGTTTTTCAAATCCCGATCCCGATTTTTCTGATCCCGGTCCCGAAATATATATCCCGATCCCGGCCATTTTTAATCCCGAGCCGGGATCCGGGATCGGGATCGGGATGTGCATCAGATCCCGATGCAAATCCCGACTTTATAAATTGACTAGAAGTCTGTGAAATAAAGTTAACAGAAGAGAGGAGGCATGAAATTAAGAAAAATTTTCGCCTGCGGCGCAGAAAATGGAAGAAATTTGGCATCCTGACATCCAAAATTCTCAAAATTTTCGCCTGCGGCGCAGAAAAGGAGCAAATTTAAGCAAAGCTGTCTTTAAAACTTTGACAAAATATTGAGTGATTTGGTGTGATATCGAGCGATCAAGAGGGGTTGAGGGGAGTATAGGTAGATTTGGAGTATAGAAGGATATCGTGGATTTGCAGTAATTAAGTTAGATTTGAAGAGAATCGAGGGTTTACGAGGGACATGAATATATCACTTAATCCCTCAATCTCAGTTCTTAATCATCCACATTTGAACGTAACGCACTTAAATGTATAGACTTGAACGTTTAGACTTAAATGCCCTTGGCCTTCCAAAATTAAAAATTATTGCCTGCGGCGCTTAAAAGGGAGGAAATCTGGCACCTTGGCCTTCAAAATTTTTCAAAATTTTTCAAAATTTGGAAGGCCAAGTGCCAAACTTTTCAAAAGGTGCAAATTTTTTAAAAATCAAAAGCCCAATCCCATTTATCCTCCCCCCCATTACCTTATCCCCCCTTAATACCCTGAACCGGAAAGTAAATCATGCGTCTATGAGACTTTAACTCAATATTTCAGCACCGCAGTGGAAATTTTAGAATTAAATTGAGTCGTTTGTGAAGAAAATAAAAATTTATAAGTTTTTAAATTTTTTTTTAGTAAATCCCGATCCCGAGTTTTTAATCCCGGTCCCGATTCGGGATCGGGACCGGGATCGGGATCTCCAGTCCAAATCCCGATCCCGATTTCGGCCAATCCCGATCCCGTGTCGGGATCCGGGATCGGGATCGGGATCACCATTCCTAAATCCCGATCCCGGGTTTTTCTCGAAATCCCGATACCGGCCAACTCTAGTTAAAACCGGGTAAATTGGCTGCACACCAACACTGCACTTTAATGGTCTTATTAAAAGAGGAAGAATTCTGATGAAGGATCCCTTCCCTATGCCAAAAGTGGTTTATTTTTATTATTAATTTATCATTTTAAATTACAAATTATCAACTTGATTAAATTCTTTTATATATGTAATACTTAAAGAATTAGAGATTAATTTTAAAAAATAAAATTATTTAATTTAAATTATTTATTCATATGATTATGAAATTTTTAAAAATAATATTTTATAAAATAAAATATTATTTTGGCAGAAGTCAGCAAAAATATTTTTTTATTTTTGGCAAACAAAAAATTATTTTATTTTATTTTTGGCAGGGCCACCAAAAAGATTTTTTAGCAACGTTGGATTGGTACAATGAAGTTTAATTTAGCTAGAAAAAATTTTTTCTCTAAATTATTTTATTTCTAAATACATAAAATTTAAGAATTAATTCACCAACTAATTTTGAATAAGCCAAGTTTCACGTGAATATTTTACATGGTTTTTATATTTTAATTTAAAAAAAGAAAAAGATTCAAGTTCTCTAGCTTATTTTGAATATATTTTCACGTGAATATTCATATGCTTTTTAAAGCATATTGGATTTTTTTTCAAAGCTTTCATTCGAACACAAAATATTTTTTCATTTTCTTAATAAAATATTAAATGAATACTTAAAAACAGTGCTCTGATCAGTACTTATTTTGAAAGTATCGACATAAAAATCGACATAGTATTTCCAAAATAAACAAAATAAAATGCACATATGTGGAAGTACGTCAATTCAGATGGACTTCTTGGTTAAAAATTAAATTTAACCTCCAAATTTGTCAAAATTTTACCTGCGGAGTTAAAAACAGAGCTGCGTCGAAATTTCGATTTTCGACTTTCGATTTTCGATTTTCGACGTTTTTTTCTACCGATTTTCGATTTCCGAATTTCGAATTTTTTCATAAAATTTCGATTTTCGATTTCGATAATTTTAGTTTTTTCGATTTTCGTTCGATTTTCGATATTTTTTGCAAAATTGCATTATCTTTTCTCTTAAGATTTTATTCCTGCGGCGTCAAAAATGAAGAAATTTGGCTACTTGGCCTTTCAAAATTCTCAAAATTTTCGCCTGCGGCGCTGAAAAATGAAGAAATCTGTCTTCTAGTCTTCCAAAATTTTTAAAATTTTCGCCTCCGGCGCAGAGAATTAAAGATTTTTTGCTTAAGGATCTTTCAAAATTCTCTAAATTTTCGCCTGCGGCGCTGAAAATGGAACTTTTTGGCTTAATGATCTTCAAAATTCTGAAAATTTTTGCCTACGGCGCAAAAAAGGTTAAGAAAATGGAGGGATAAAAATAAGGGATAAGCAGATCGCGAGATTCCCTTTAATCCACCCAAATCCCAATAATCCGCCCAAATCCCGCGTAACCCTTGATATCCCTCATATTCGCCTGATATCATATAATATCCCCCTTAATCTACCCAAATCCACCTGAATAATATCATAATAGATTTTCCACCCGAGCCTCCAATTAATCCATTTACCTTACAATAATAAGAGGGATATAGGAGGATGGGATATCAAGGGTATCAAGGGGTAAGTAGAATATCGGAGGAATAAAGGATTTAAAGTGATCTAGGGTGCGGATTTAATTGGTCTCTAGTCAACCCCCTAATCCTGTATATCCCTACGATCACTGATATCTCTTAAGACTTCCATTAATCCATTGAATCCCCTTATATCTCAAGATTAACCCTTATATCTGCATATTGGAGATTGTTTACTACTCTTTTAGTTATTTTAAAAAATTTCGATTTTCGATTACCGATTTTCGATTTTCGACGTTTTTTTCTGCCGATTTTCGATTTCCGATTTTCGAATTTTTTTATAAAATTTCGATTTTCGATTTCGATATTTTTGGATTTATTTCGATTTTCGATTTCCGAATTTCGAAGATTTTTTTATTTCGACGCAGCTCTGGTTAAAAATGATTTATTTGGGAGAGAAATATGATAGTCTTAAAAAAGAATTAAGATTAAAGAATTAATGATTAATTTTTAAAAAAATTATTTAATTTTTAATTATTTATTCACGTGATGACTATTTTCAGAACCGCGATTATTAGAAAAATATAGTCACGAACCAGTTGTTTAATCTAAAGTAGCGCGAGGTCGTGATTTTTTGAGAAATCGAGGCTGAGGATTACCGAGGCTGGCAAAGCCGTGATCCATTGGTATAGGCAAAATTGGCCGAGGTATTGAAAAAAGTCAATCTCTATGGGGTATATTTAGCCTCGGTCCTCAGCTTTGATTAAAGCCGAGGACCTCGATTTAAGGTAGAGTTATCCGTGATCGAGATCGGGCGGCATGATCCCGGTTTTTTGCTTCCCGATCTCGATTTTGCTGACTCTGAGACCGAAAGACAAATTTTTTCGGTTTAGGCGAATTCCAAGATCGGGGACGGAATACCGGTCACGATCGGATTTCTATGTAAATTGGGATTTTATGAATTGGTGAGAATATTAGTGAAACAAGATATGATAAAGAAGGTAAAGAACGAACAAGATAAAGGAGGAAAGTATGAGAGGAAAAGAAAAGGAAAATTGGTAATTGTGAAAAAGAGTCTCTTGCCCTTCAAATTTTTCAAAATTTTTTCAAATCACTTTAGCAAAATCAAAGTCGAGGTCGAAAAATCGGCCATGTATCTGCCTCGACATAATCTTGTTTAAACTACTGCTTTACAATTAAATCATCATTTTCCTTTCATTTTATTCATGCGATTAAAAAGAAAATTGTTTTATCAAAGAAATACTTAGGTTTGGGTTAGAATTTTCAGTTAGACATTTTCACAAAGTTAGGGGCATTTTCCTTTGGTAGGTTTTCCTTTGCAACATTTTTGTCCTTGTTTTGGTGTTTCTGAAATTAAAAATCATTTTGATTTATTCACAAAGCTTCATTTATTCCTAGTTAAATAGAAATTACTTTGTTAATTTTTTAATTGTGAAAATTAAAATAATATTTAAAATATACAGTGTGTCAAAAGACTTTAAATAAAGGCCACCATTAATTTTCAAGTTTTTTCAACTTCCACTTAATTCTCGACAATGAAATTTTACACAACTGTTTCTTACCGTAAATAAAAATTTTTTTGTAGATCTTTTGAACATACCCCAATGTCGAAACTAGGTGTGGTCTTAAAGTTCACTGACACAAGCTTTTGGTGAATTTCGACAAAATATAGCTTCCATTTCGAGTTTTTTTAAATTTATTTGTTAAATAATTTTTATTTACGGTAAGCAACAGTTTAATAAAATTTCATTACCGAGACTTACGAGTAACTTGGAATAACTTGAAAATTACAGGTGGTCTTAAAGTTTATTGACACACTGTATAATAATAATATTGTTAAATTTTACTTACCCCCTTTATGCAAGCAGCTAGGTTTTGGAACAGTTATAATACTACTACAACATTGTTTATGACCTAACAAACAGCAGTTTTTTCCACTCTTTGACAAACATGCTAACAAAATTTAATTTTATTTTATAAATTTCACAGCTTTAGATTTTTTAGAAACGTTAATTTTGATTGTTTTGTAAACATTAATTCAAAAAGTATATTTTATAATCAGTAAAACTACCTCCAGTTTGTCCAATCACACAATCGTCCTTACAATTAAACTTAGCAACAAGAATAGAAGAAATAATAAACAAAATTATAATCGCCATTTTTAAATAATTTATTATTAAATTTTTAATTTAAAACTATTTTAAATGTTTTTCCTAAAAAATAAAATTATTAAAAAAACAATTTTGCGATCCATCTTTATAATATTATGTTGATTAAGTTTTTGATAGGATTTATCCTTATTTAATGGTTAAATTTAGCCATTTAAGAATAGAGATCGGACCGTACCGTACTACGGCCGTATTTTATCGGTATTGGGGCGGAAGTACGGGGCGGAATACGTTACGGAACAAAATTCCGATCTCTATTTAGGAACAATGAATGAGATATTTATAATAATAAGTTTTACTTATCGCCATTTATCCCGTATGAAACCAAAAAAGGATAATAAAAAATTTAAATTAAAAAATATAAAATAAATTTTTAAGATAATCTGATATAAAAGATACCTTAAAAATATAGAGAAAAAATTTATTTTTATATAAAAAATTCTCATCTGCAAATTTTTTATTTATCAATAAATTCACGTGAATATCCAAAACACATCAACTTAGTATGTTTAGGATTGATTTTGCATTTTTGCCCATTTAGATTTTCTATCCAAGCAGAAAGCTTTTCCAAATTATTACCAAAATAGATTTAATTGCGTAATTTTTACTCATTTTATTTTTAAGTAAATAAATTATTGAGAAATTTGCAAAAAAAGTATTTTTTATGGAAAAAAATCATTTTTAGTTTATTTTAAAATTTTGTTTTTGCATTTAATGTTTGATGCTTTACTCTTTGGCTAAAAATAAAATTAATAGAAAAACTTTTTTTATTAATTTTAAAATATTTTTGCAAAAAAATAATTATAGCAATTTTATTAAATTAATTTAAATTGTTAATTTGATAACATAAAATTTGCTTGATTTAGAATTTTATCTCAGGCTAAAATCTCAAATTTTGACTAAAATCTCAAAATATTTTTTTTATTTTGATTAAATATTACCAAAATAAAAATTTATTTCAAAATAAAAAAATTTTTTTCAAATTTTTTAAATAAATAGAATATTTACATTGGTAAATTTGCAAAAAAAAAAATAAAAATTTCTATATTGGGAAACTTATTTTCAGTACATTTTTAGATTTTTGGTTTTAATGTTTGGTTTAATGTTTTACTAAAAATTATAGTTTGATAAATCAATTTTATTTAATTTTCATTTATTATTTTAGAGGAAAATTTAAGACTTATACCCTAAATGCCTATTGTGTTGAGAACCTACACCAGTTCTATCAACAACATTTTTTCTTTCGATTTCTTTGCAAGATTAATCGGGGAAAGGGGGAGGGGGGTCTTGTAAGATTAAAGAAAATAAGGTTGGATTTGTGTACATTAAGGGAAGGTTGCTTCAGGAATTGGAACAATATTTAGATTCAATATCTAAATTTCCATGGGCGAACTAATTAATTTTGCAAATTTCTGCTTCTAGGTAAAGTTGCAAAACGCTAATTCTTAATTTTGGCTTAGTAATAAAGCAAGTATTTGACTACAACTCAAAACCATTATAACTGTTTATAACCGGTTGCATCAAAATTTAAATTAAAAATTTTAGAAAGGTTCCTTCATTAAAGACTACTCTTGGTAGAGCCCGGATCGAAACAGAATCTTTAAAAAATTTAAATGAAACTTCCAGTCCGGGTTTCCTACCAATTTACATACATATCTACATAATGTAAAAATAAAAAATTTCTTGGATATTTCTAGCAAAAATCAAAATATTTCAGCCAGTCTGTTTCTTCCTCCTCAACCATTTTTAAATTTTCATTGTTTATTTGTTCATTATTTATTTCATTGTTTTCATTAAATTTGTGTTCATTTATTTTCAACATTCTATTAGTTTTTTGCTCGTTTTTTGACGAACTTTCACAACGGTCTTGTCCATATTTTTTCTTTAAAATTTTAGATTTATATTTTAAATAGTTTAGAAAATTCAAATTTTATAACTTAAATCCTCTTATGGGACCAGATGTGATTCTATTTTTAAAACTCTCGTAAGTTGTGATAATACTTCTGTTAAATTCAAAATTTCAAAGTAAGTTTGCTTCGAAGCAGGAGTCTATCAGAAATGTCGAATCTGCCGAAAATCGGAATTCTTATCAATCCCTGCTCCAAAGTATGGCTAGCGCTTCAGGAAACAAAAAATGGCAGCCTTATTTTAATAAAATTTCTTTACTATTTTGGTATTTTAGGAGATAGTAAATCCAGAAATTACATAACTATGACAACGTTTATGAATTTAAAGCTTCTCTAATAAAAGCAAAAAGCTGTTATAAATTTCCTCTTACTTTTTCAATCACTTAAAAAACTCATTATACCTTTATCATGTTGAATTGCCATAATATTTTTTTCTGTTAAATTTAAATTCGTTTTCTTTATGTTCTCAGCATCATACCATTTATCAAAATCTCCCACCATGTTTCTACTAAAAGATTAGTCAATTATTATAATTATTATTCAGCGTTTTCTTTTTTAAAAAAAGTAAATTTAAAAATTTTGTGAATGAGTAGAGATATGATTCTTAGAAAACATATTTGAAAATTTTCGTCAAAAATGTGAAAAAAGAGAAAAATTTTCCTGAAAGACCAAATAATTTTTTAAAAAGATAAAAAATGCCCGTTTTTCTAAAAATTCAATCTTGGGTTAGGATGATGTTAAATTGAAATGATAGGCCAAAAGAACTTATTGCTCAACCTAACAATATACCTACATACTATTTACTGACCCGAATAAATTCAAATTCTTGACATTCCCTTGAAACTCCCATTTATCAAACTCTTCCATCGCATAGCTAAATAAGTTTTAAAAATTTCTGTCTTTTAATTTTTCGACCCTCAATACTCCCAACAAGCAATATGTATGTATATTCGAAGGATGTAGCGGATATTAAGGGATGGCCATAATTAGAGTATGTCTCTATTCAAATTTGTTTAAAACTTCTGATGTACTATTAACCATAATTTTCATTTAATCAATGACTTTACTCAATGATTTTCCAATTACTTATTTTAAAGAAATTTTTCTTAACTATTTTTTATGGTTAGGAGTTAGGAAATCCAGAAATTACATAATTATGAACAACGTTTATGAATTTATTGTTACTCAAATAAAAACAAAAAGCTGTTATAAATTTGCTTTTAATTTTCAATCACACTAAAAACTCAACCCATTATAAATACCTTTATCATGTTGAATTGCCATAATATTTTTTTCTGGTAATTTTAAATTTGTTTCTTTTATATGTTCAGCATCATACCATTTATCAAAATCCTCTACAATATTTCTAAAAAAAGATTAGATTTCTTAAATTATGTTAGAGTGTAAACAATAATTGGTATTCGGTTTTGCTACACCCCTCCCATATACATATATATTTCGCGAGATATATTTTCTATTTAACTTTAATTCGTACAGAAAGGTCAGTTTTCTTTCTACCTCAATTTCACTGAATAATTCAAGATTTCGTGTTCAAACCTTTTTCCCAAATGTTAATTTAAATTTTGATGACATTGTACAGAAAAATTAGTCTTTTCTTTGTTGGTGTCCTCATTGAATAGCCACAGGTAGAAGAGTGAAATTGAGGAAGAAGGAGACTGACCTTTCTGTACAAATCAAGGAAACTGAAAAATATATCCTGCAAATACTATATGTATGAGAGGGGTGTGGCAAAACCAAAAGTCCCCAATAATTATGTAATAATAAATTACACCCGCCCCCCCCCTCTCTATTTAAAGTTAAAAGACAGAAATTTATAAAACTTATTAGGTGTAAAAATTCCCTATGATAATCTAAGGTTTTAACACTTTTATTTTAATATACAATTAATATACATTTTTTAATATACATTTTTTTACAATTAATATACATTTTTTAATATACATTTTTTTACAATTAATATACATTTTTTATATTTTAATATACATTTTTAATATACTATTTACTGACCCTGATAAATTCAAATTCTTGTCTTCACCGTGATACATCAATTTATCAAACTCTTCCATCGCATAGCTAAATAAGTTGTATAAATTTCTGTCTTTTAATTTTTTAAACGCCAATCCTCCCACCAAGCAATAATATACAAAGGGTTGTATAATTATAATTTTTTAAATTTATTTAAAAAATTAAAACTGTATAATTTTGTATTCTAAAATTTAAAAATTTTTAATTTTAATTATAAACAATAATTACACAGGGTAATTATTTAAAAGTATTTAGATATTTAAAAATTTTAAATTTTTTACTTATATTCGGCATTATCCAGTTTTAATTTTGATAATTCTTCAACAATATTATCTTCAGAATAATCCATACGAACTGATTTAACAAAAATTTTGGCTAAATCTTTATAGCCAGATTCAATTCTGTCTGTGCATTCTTTCTTATTTGTTTCAACTTTTAAATAATCAAGCATTTTACTCCCTGCATCACACATCCATTCAGTATAAAATTGCTGCCGTATTGCAGCTAAATATGAATCATGTGACATAGGGCCAGCTAAAATGTGAAAAAATAGGTAATTGTAAGTTTTTTTAATTATTGAGGATTTTATATTTTGGGAATTAGTATTCTCAATTGGTACGAAAGCCCAGATTCTACTGTTTCCAAATATGAAGGACGCGTTTGAGTGTGTGACATTGGGCCAGCTAAAAAGCCAGATTCAAAAATATTACCACATGTTCTGAATCAGGGTGTTGCGAGGTTTTTGCATTGCGGAGGTTTTTGCAATTGCGGAGGTTTTTGCGATTGCGAGTTGCGGATTATTAAGATTTTCACGCAATTTTTTTAAGCAATTTTTCAAAATTTTCCTGAAGAAAAATGTTGAAAAATTCGCCTTCGGCGCTGTAAAAGGAAGTTGAATGATATACATATTGGAAGATTTGGATGGATTAAAGTAAACTATAGTTTGAAGTGATTAAATTTCTTTAACTGCATTTTTAAAAATTGCGGATTGCGAGTTGCGGAAATTGTGTAAATTGCGTGGTTTTTTGCAATTGCGATTTGCGGATTGTTTTGCGGATTTTTAAAAAGAAATTGCGAGTTGCAGAATTTTTTTTCAATTGCGTGCATATTTCACAGTCTCCCTGGAACTAAACTTATTAATTCGCTAGATGTCAAGGACACAAGGAGGGGATTCAGGAAGAAATGAATATTACCATAATTACTAGAATATTTTAATTTAAACATACCTAGGCCCATATTATACCATTCTTTAAGAGTGGTATCATTTATCAATTCTTCATTAATATGAACCTTATAAGGTTTAAAATCAAATAAAGATTTTTGAATCATTGAGGTAAAAATGTAAAGGTGTGAAAATACACATAAAGTATATTTAATTTGTTTATTTATGTAAATTTCACAAGTGTTGGAAATTGCGTTTCTTAATGTTTGAGTAAGATGTTGCATTTTCTGAAAATTAATTTATTAATTAAATTATATTAGGGATAAGAAGGCTTAAAGGTTCTATGTAGTTTTAATGAAAATAGAACTTGATACCGACACATGAAGTTTTTAAAATGCTTAGGCAAAAGCTAGTTCATCACACTAATTATTGCTATTATAGTTATTATGTATCAGGGAACTACTTAAAAATAAGATTCACGATCGGAGATCAGTAATACCGTAATTTTTTTAATTCCCTATTTTAGGGCATGGCAAGCCCGGCTCAAAAAGATCGAGAATTCCCAACCTACGAGATCGGACGGTACATTCCCCAGTATTATGAAAAATTTTATTTAAGAGTAAGGCAACAAATTAAATTACTAAACGAATGCTTACTTTATCCATCACCATAAACGGGGGTAATTTTTTCATTGAAATACATAACTCCATTTTCCTTTATTTCCTCCTTGTGAAAATTTATTGTTTCAATAAAATTTTTCAAATTGAAAGGTTTATTTGTTTCAAATATCGCCATAATTTTTGCAATATTCTTTAAAAATTCTGGAGTATAAATAATTCGATCCAAATATATTGGTAAAATCATTCCCTTTTTAGCAATAATTTTATTAAAATAATCAAATTTTTCTTGAAATTCGAAAATAGAAAATCTGATCGAGTATTCAATTTCTTTATCTATTTTGCTGTTTAATACAAAAGAAATAAGTCTATAACTTTTTTCAATAAACCAATTGAGTTGATTAAAGTCGTATTTTTTGCCTATAAAATGTCGTATTAACACTGATCCGGATTACCGTTAAGATACCTATTAACTTTAACCTTTACATTAGAATGCACTTTTTAAGGATGATGGAGAACTAAATATAATGCCCCGTTCAATCACCTGCCCCTTTGGAAGGTATTTGAAAAGTAGGTGAGGCTTATGGGCTGTAAACTACACAAGTACCAGGATCCCCTCGTTCTTATCTCCTCCTGCCCCTTCTTCAATATAATGCCACTTCTAATAGTAGAATCCCTCGAGAAATTAAATGCCAGAACATTCATTATAGGTAATACTGCTCATATTTATTTAATTTAGAGTTGTTAATTTAAATTTTACCCTGAACATTAGAATTTCCATCTTGAGAAGTTCTTGCTTTTTTTGATTTTGAGTTCGGAGCCTCAATACTATTTAAAATAATAAAGAAAATAAAAAATAAAAGAGGGAAATAGGAGAGGTGCATTTAGTAGAACGATAAATTCTTAAAAATACTTTGAAATATTTAAATGATAATATTTATAAAGATTCTTTATATCAACTTTAACATAGCAACTTTTAATCTAATCTAATCTCAAATTTAAAAGTTAATAAAAAAATCTCCCATTTAAAATTTACAACTCGATAGTTGCAAGAAATTGTTTACACACTTATTTACATGTAACTTTTTAATGGGAGATCTGACTTGAGTCATCTAGTTGGAAAGAGATCTTATAGAGAGCCTTCGATTATATAAGATTCATTCTAAAAATAAATTAGAACTTTGGCATAAACATAGAATAATTTACAATTATAATTTGATTATTTAAATAATTTTGTTAAATATTTTGCCCATAAATAAAAAAATCCCCAGGCACTTTAATTAATAAATAAAATTAATTGCGCAATGATAGCTATTTATTTATTAAATGTTAGAGAAGTTCCACCCTAAACTACATTTTTTGTGTTTTAATAATTAATGAGAGGAGGCAAGACTCTCGAAATCACATGCTAATCAAATGTTATGACAAAGTGCAAATAAATATTTTTATCTTTTTATAAATGCCGAATAATAAGTGGCAAAAGATTAAAGAAAGTGCAAAAACAAAAATAATAATGATGTAATAACTTTCCTTGTAACTAGTAGATTGTCGGTTTTGAGTTGGTCGACGCCCGAGACGTTTCTATGACATGTTTTCTGGTTTGCTTATTAGGAGGTAGTCTTTTTTGTTACTTAGAGTATTTGCTAAAATAATTACCCAGGGTAATTATTGTTTCAACCTCTCGCTGGAGGGGGTAATTAAAAGGGAGAGGGTAATTATTTGAGCTTTTTTTAAAAAGGCTAATTATAACTATTTTTAAGAGGGGTAATTATTTTTTCGATCTCTGGCTGTAGAGGGTAATTAATAGGGCGGGGGTAATTATTTGAGAGAGGAACATTATTTCAGCAAATATGGTAATTGTTATATAAACGAACGTATTTTTAGGATCTGGTACTTGGGAAGTTTACACCCCATAAGCCTAGCCGGTGTACGGAATTTTCGTCTCTGGAACTTTCGTCTCCAAGACTTTTCGGAACTTTCGTCTCCAACATTTTCGGAATTTTCGTCTCCAGCGGAATATTCGTCACCAAGGAAATAAACGGAATTTTCGTCTTCGCAATTTTCGTCTCCGCTAGGAATTTTCGTCTCCAGAAAAAAATGATGTGGTCCGTCAACGGGGATGTTGTTCCGTCAACGGAGGAAGTTGTCCGTCAGCGGGGGATACTGTTTCTTCAACGGGGATGTAGTTCCGGCAACAAGGGAAGTTGCCCGTCAGCGGGGGATAGTGTTGCGTCAACGGGGATGTTGCTCCGGTAACGGGGGAAGTTGCCCGTCAGCGGGGGATAGTGTTCCGTCAACGGGGATGTTGTTCCGGCAACGGGGGAAGTTGTTCCGTTAACGGGGGATAGTGTTCCGTTAACGGGGGAAGGTATTCCGTCAAAGGGGGGAAGTTGCCCGTCAGCGGGGGATAGTGTTCCGTCAACGGGGATGTTGTTCCGGCAACGGGGGAAGTTGCCCGTCAGCGGGGGATAATGTTTCTTCAACGGGGATGTAGTTCCGTCAACGGGGATGTTGTTCCGTCAACGGAGGAAGTTGTCCGTCAGCGGGGGATACTGTTTCTTCAACGGGGATGTAGTTCCGGCAACAAGGGAAGTTGCCCGTCAGCGGGGGATAGTGTTCCGTCAACGGGGATGTTGCTCCGGCAACGGGGGAAGTTGTTCCGTTAACGGGGGATAGTGTTCCGTTAACGGGGGAAGGTATTCCGTCAAAGGGGGGAAGTTGCCCGTCAGCGGGGGATAGTGTTCCGTCAACGGGGATGTTGTTCCGGCAACGGGGGAAGTTGCCCGTCAGCGGGGGATAATGTTTCTTCAACGGGGATGTAGTTCCGTCAACGGGGATGTTGTTCCGTCAACGGAGGAAGTTGTCCGTCAGCGGGGGATACTGTTTCTTCAACGGGGATGTAGTTCCGGCAACAAGGGAAGTTGCCCGTCAGCGGGGGATAGTGTTCCGTCAACGGGGATGTTGCTCCGGCAACGGGGGAAGTTGCCCGTCAGCGGGGGATAGTGTTCCGTCAACGGGGATGTTGTTCCGGCAACGGGGGAAGTTGTTCCGTTAACGGGGGATAGTGTTCCGTTAACGGGGGAAGGTATTCCGTCAAAGGGGGGAAGTTGCCCGTCAGCGGGGGATAGTGTTCCGTCAACGGGGATGTTGTTCCGGCAACGGGGGAAGTTGCCCGTCAGCGGGGGATAATGTTTCTTCAACGGGGATGTAGTTCCGGCAACGGGGGAAGTTGCCCGTCAACGGGGAAAGTTTTCCTCTGGAGACGAAAATTCCTAGCGGAGACGAAAATTGCGGAGACGAAAATTCCGTTTATTTCTTTGGTGACGAATATTCCGCTGGAGACGAAAATTCCGAAAATGTTGGAGACGAATGTTCCGAAAAGTCTTGGAGACGAATGTTCCAGAGACGAAAATTCCGGCACTCGCCTAGCCTCCTTTTTATTCTCACCTCCTTTTCTTAAAAAATAATATTTGGGTCAACATTATTCTTTTTAGTTATTTCAGCCTTTTGATTGTTAGACTGATTATCACACTGCAAATTTGGAAACAAAATTTTTTTACATTCTTGCTACATGTCCAAAAAATTTTTAGGAATAAGTTAACCTATTGCAAGTAGCAGTAGTAACAAGACAAAAAAATGCAAGAAAAATTTTGAAAGACTCAAGAAAAAAGTCTTGGACATCTCTATAATTTATGATTTTCAACAAACTTTAATTTTTATTTAAAATTTTAAATCTTCATTTCTTTATTAAAAAATAAAATCGAGTAGAAAAATTTTATTTTCTATAATTTTTTTCAAAAATCTGTCTCATTTTTATGTAAACAATAACAAATATTTTTCCAGACAATATTTTTCTTTATTTTTCGTTGAAAATAAAAAAATTTTGAAATTTACATTTTGACGAGACTTGTATAAATAATTTAAAAATTAAATTAGTACTTTAACTTTCATTAATTGACCTTTAAATAAGTTAAAATAATAATTATTATTATAGGATTCCGACTTTAGGAATTAATTTTTTTTGATTTTAAAAATAAAAATAATAATAATATTTTGTCCGGGATTACTTACGCGGGGTCTCTCACGTTTGATCCTTTGAAACTCAATCACTTTATGTATTCAGTGAATGAGACTTTGCCTATCTTTATAGCTAAAAATCCATGGATCTTAAAGAAAATAATATTTTTATTGCTATTATTTATCATTAAAAGATTTTAATTAACTTTTAGTTTATATAAATTGTTTACAAATTAGCCTAATTAACAAATAATCTTTATTAAATTGCAAATCTAGATTAAATTCTAATCTTAATGAAAATAATTATTTTAATATTTTATTTAAATTTTATCAATTTATTATACGGAACTAATAAATCAAATAATAAAAATAAAAATAAGATTTTGTATGGAAGCTCTTCTTCGTCTAAAGGAGAACAAATAATAGATGAAGATCGAGAAATATTGTTAGAGACGAATTATAATGAAGATGTTAATGGTAAAAATTTTCTAATTTATTTAAAAAATTTAATTTTAAAATAAATTTACAAGAACATTCGAATTCATTCCCTTCAGAACAAAAAGAAAGGGAAGATGTTAATGAAGGTGATTAATTTTTGATTTTAACTCCTATTAATTACATGTGAGAGGCCCTCCGCCATGTATCGAACTGCAATAAAATTTTTTTTATTTATTTATTTATCAGCAAACCACAGGTATTTTAAAATACATTAAAGTGGTGCATAAAAAAATACAAAGCAAAAAATATGTATTATTAGAAAATATTTAAAACGCTTTCTAGATTTTAGCAAAATTAATTAAGAAATTAAATAAAAATGAAAAGGGCAAATTAATATTGAGAAAATTTTATTTGGAAGAAAAAGAGGAAATAGAAAGAATGTGTAAAGATTTTAGAAAAGGATTATCAGTAACTGAACATGTAAACTATTAATTATTATTAGAAAAGATATCATATAAAAATATTATGTAACTGGGCAAAGTTAAAATAAGTTAGGATACAAAGTTTAAGATAAATAGAAGAGAATGGAGATTAGATTCAGGCTGGGAGTATCGTACTAACTCGATCAACATAACCAAGACATTTTTTGAAATCTGGGTTCGGTTCGAACTCTAGTGGAAAGTTAACGTCAAGTTTTTAGCGTCACTTTTTGGAGGATTCCCGAAAATCAGAAATCCTGATGTATTTTTGGGCGGAATCCCGATTTCCGGAAATCAGGAATTTTTTTTGTCGGCAGGACCCCTGACATTTAATTATAATAAATCAAACAATTTGTTAATAAACTAGTTAAAAAAAACTTTTCACAAAAAATTAACAAATCCGTGATTGAAATTTTAACAATACATATATAAAGCACAATACATATTTAACAATACATATATTTAGCAAAAACATATTGAAGAATATGGTGATTTTTTGGCTATCAAATACTTTTTGGATTTACTTCAATTCTGTGCCACAATTAAGAGAAATTATAACGAATATAAACAAGTATTGGATAAATATTGTAAAAATGATATATTACCCAAAGCTTGGGAAATATTAAATTATGCTGGGACCGAATTCAAATTTGGAAAGTTTAAAATAAAAATAGATAAGAATAGAAAAGAAGGACCTTTTATTAAATTATTTAACAAAATATTTCCATTTCTTAATAAAAAAGAAAAATTAGATAAGATAGAGGATTGGTTAGAAGAAGAAGAGGATTTTATAAGGGAATATGAAAAGTTTTATCCATTAAAAAATAAACTTGATACAATTATTGAGGAGGAGAAAGATGATGAAATTCAAGAATTAAATAAATAAAAAATAATTTTTAAAATATTCCTTACTTTTTTTAAAAATTCATTGAATATTTTTATATACTACTTCCTAAAAAATTTCATTTAAGCAAAACCCATTATTCAAAAAAATTTAATATTTTTGAAAACTCAATAAAAGTGAATTTTTTTAGTTGAATAAATTGAATAATGATAATATTGAATAATGTAATAAAGATTTCGTTAAATGATTTGATGAATTCATTGATTTAAAAACAATAGAAGGCGTGTCTTCTATTAATTAAAACTTAATAAATTGAAGTACCAAGTTAACACCCCTTTTTTGATTATAAAGGGTTATCCGCTTATTCATTCACTCATTCTAAAAATTATTAAACTAATAAATACTTCCTTTAAACTACATAATTAACAATGCCTCGCAAAACTTCTTCAAAAGTGGCCTCCTAAATGTTAAATCTACCGAGCCAGTCTAGTCTGATACCTCAAAACCAATTACACCGTTTTATGAACCACTTACTAGAAAAGAACTAGCTAAGGCAAAAGCTGAAGAAAAGAAGGCATACAAGAATGAGTATCTCTGGAAACAAATTAGGTGAAATATATGCTTATAATTAAGCTGTTCTCAAGTGTGAATTTAATTTAAAATTTTAATTTATCTTGACAAAGATGTTTTTTCTTGATAAAGACAAATTTAAACAAAACAGAAAGGGGATACATTAAAAATTGACTTATGCAATGATTTATATCGATACTATTGCCGTGCTAAGATGTTTTGGTCTATTCAAACAAACTAAAAAAAGTAAAAGGCTTTTTTTAGTTTCCACTCCCGACCTTCTCCACTCCCGACAATCTTAACAGGTTTGACCATTTAATCCCCTCGGACCCTCCCTTCCCGACTCCCTCATACTTTCAAACGGAAATTGAAACAGTCCCTGTCTACTTACTACTTAGCGGGGTTTAAAAATAAAAATAATATTACCATGGAGAGTTTAAGTGAATTCACTCAATAAATTTTATATTCTGTATTTTAATAGTGAAATAAAGCAGTCAAGATTCTGAAAATCAATTTTATTAATGACAAAGTGCAAAATTTTTTACTTAACATATAGCTTCTTAATAAAAAACTACCCACTACTAGCTTCGACTTTATTAATTAAATATTCAAAATTTAATTTTTATTTATTTATTAATTTCTATTTTTGAAATCTGAAATTCTGCTTTATCTTTATTAAAAATAATACAGTGTTTATGTATTATTTCTTATGCAAAAGTTTATGCCGCAGCTTTAAAACATCATAATACCTTTTAGGATCGATCAATGTCGACATTCTTGGTCTTAAAATATAGCTTAAACGATAACTCAGTTGACATCTTTCGGCATTTTCTTCAATTTCTACTTTTCGACCCCTTTTAAACTGGCAAATAAACAGCCCATTTGCTGGATCTTTGAAAAAATTTTCTAGAATCTTGCTGATTTTATATATGATTCTCCGTAAAATTCTGAACAAAATCCAAAAAACCGCATTTGAAATGCTTCACCCGAACCGAGATATGATTTTTTGAAATAAAAAAACAACCGAAAACACCAAAAACCCGAAAAATAGCTTTTTTTAGATTTTCAAAAAATCATATTCCGGTTCGGGCCGAAGCATTACGAATGCGGTTTTTTGCATTTTGTACAGAATTTTACGGAGAATCATATATAAAAGCAGCAAGATTCTAGACATTGATCGATCCTGAAAGGCTCTATGATGTTTTAAAGCCGCGGCTTAAACTTTTGCACCTCACTGTATTAAGTTAACAATTTCCTAATTTTTTAAATTAAAATCTGTCCCATACAATAACATATTTTCCCAGACAGTATTTTTCTTTATTTCTTAAGAAAAACAAAATTGAGAAATTTATATTATGAAAGGACATGTATGTCGGTTTTTCTTTATAAATAATTTAAAAATTAAATTATTACTCAGATTTCTTTAATTGACCTTTTGTTTATCTTTTCTAATAGTTAAATTTTATAAAATTTTAAAATTAAAATTTCTTCTATAATATATACTATATTTGATAGGTTTTGTAGATATGTTTTGTAGATATATATATATATATATCTCGTTGGTAGTAGATACAGATATAGTTACAGATAATTTAAAAATGCTCGCGGATAACGTCTTAAAAAATCCGGATACATATACTAAAATCATTGTCAATTATCATTTACCAAGTCTGTTATACGCTCCGTTTCATAACCCACTTTAAAATTTCTTCTATAATATATACTATATTTGATAGGTTTTTAAAGTGTGTTATGAAACGGAGCGTATAACTTGGTAAATGATAATTGACAATGATTTTAGTATATGTATCCGGATTTTTTAAGACGTTATCCGCGAACATTTTGAAATTATCTGTAACTATATCCGTATCTACTACCAACGAGATATCATACGTGATTTTACGTGATACCACAGGTGCCTATTCAACGAACCGAAATTTACTGTCACTGTCGATAGATAAATTTCAACAAAAATTAGTGAAAAATTAGTTAAGATAATTTTGTTACAACCTTTGATTAAGCAATTTTATTTTAATGAAAATTAATTGTTTTATCATTTCTAATAATTAACAAATAATTTTTATCTTATTTAAATACATGGTGCGGCAAATTAAGGACACTTTTTATTTTTGACATAACCCTTTTGAAAATTTAAGAAAATCAGTAATTCTTTTTTATTTTATTCCCATCACCCTAAGAAACTTGTTTATATTTAAATTGCTTTTGAATTTTAGAATATAAGCTGATTAATCAAATTTTGAACAAATTTTTTTGTGAAAGTTGTTACGGATTCATGGTTAAGATATTGATATAGGAAATATTTTTATGATTCGAATCAGCTCTTTATTTAAAGTGTTGGGAATATAATAAAAAGAGAATTACCGATTTCAATCACTGAAAAGAAACAGTGCCCTTAATTCACCGCAACTTGTGCAAATTTAGAAAAAATTTTAATTTTAATGAAACTAATTATTTTGTTAACTTGTTTAAGTATACAAATTAATTTATTATACGGAACTAATAAATTAACTAATATAAAAGATGGAAATAAAAGGACGATTTTATTTGGAAGCTCTTCTTCATCTAAAGGAAAACAAAAAATAGATGAAAATCGAGAAATATCGTTAGAGCCGAATTATGATGAGGAAGTTAATGGTAAAATTTATAAAAAAAATTCTTTAATTTTGAAATAGGTTTACAAGAATATTCGAATTCATGCCTTCAGCACAAAAAGAAAGGGAAGAGTTGAAAGTTATTTAAGAGACGAGATCTTCTAGAAAATCTCGGTTATCAAGAATCTATCGATCTAGATTCACGTAAGAAACTCATATTCCGGTCTCTCGTTTTTAGTAATGTAAATATTTTTTAGATTCAGATATACATACATTAACTCACAGATATATTCGAATACGGATATTTCTTGCACAAAAACTCGAATATTTCTGGATTTCATTTAAAAAATTAAATGTTAAGTAAAACAAAAATATTTTTGTTTATTAAAATTTTCTTAGTTTTATTTCGATTTTAAAAGGAAATGAAACTAATAATGAAAATGAAAAAGAAGTACCTAAAGCAATACGAAGAAAATTTATATACGACTCACTGCAACAAGATTAACCGAGATATAAATTTGATAAAGGTAAAAATACGAGATTTACCTGAAAATATGAAACATATCCGCTGCCTTAAAGTTAAAACAGTTTTGTAGTTTGGACTATTTTTTAGTCAACTTAGACAAATTTTTACTTCTGGTATTTCCCTTTCTGGTCTGCAATGCTCTTATGGTTGAAAAATTGTAGTGCATAAAATATGGTGTATTCCTTATCTTAACAGATAGATCTGAAATTTTTTCACAGTTATTTTTCGATTAAATATCAAAAATCGAAAGAATACATTTTTCCATGTTCGGATTATAGGCGTTTCAGATACAATTTTGGTTTCAACATAATAATTCCATAAATAAGAGGTTTTTCAGAGAAAGGATTAGCTTATTGGCGCATAGACCAGTTAAAAACGACAGCTGATGCACAATCACAAAGTAATAAACAATCAAATGATGTTCTTTTATTTGAAGAATTTGAATATCTTTTGGATGCAGATGAGAAAATAAAAAATCAAGTTTCCTTTCAAATATACCAAAAAGCTTTTCAAAGTCTAATACGTAAAGTTACTGAATTCGGTGAAGTATATTTGAAAGATATCAAATTGACTAAAGATATTGCACAGGAATTGAATTATTATGATAACTACATTAAAAATTGTCTGAAAGAGGCAAAGGAAATTGGAAATGAAAATGAATTAGCAAAATCAGGTAGTCTGTATGAATTATGTATACGAGGCTTAATATGTGTAAAAGTTTCTACTAGTGACGGATTTAGTGAAGTCTGTCTTATTTTGTTTAAATCCATTGAAGCGCTTGGACAAGCTCCACATCCCAGGGGAATGTAATCATTTTGTCGCATTAATAAGCTTTTAACGGAAACAGGCCAATGTACCGCAAGGCCAAGGCTTCGTTCAAAATTGTCGAATCCAGGCCGTCCTGGATGGTTCGATTCAGCTCGTCGACGTGCATCGAACCATAACAGTGCTCACTGATCTATAATTTTGATCGAAGTTTATTAGGTTTAAGCGTGTAATAATAATAGAATTAATAATAGAATTCTAGTATAATTCTATTAGAAAAAAGGCTTCTAGTTAATATTTCAAATTTCAAAGCATGTTCCATGTCTAATCAATCCAAAGAATACTACGAAAACATGATAAATTCAATTATACTGTCCAAGCTATTTATAATTGATCTACATTCAAATGGCTCAGAAGGGTCCTTAATTGATATATACTCTTTTATCGAAAAGGGGCCTTCGTCAAGGAGACTTATTAAGGAATGGTTTCAAAGACAAGAGCTTCTTACAAATATTTCTGCTTTGGGTGCATTAAGAACAATTTTTGTTTTATCAAAATTCCAAAGTGAAGAAATGGATAAAATTATAATAGAGCAGATCTACACTGATCATTTTTCGAATAAAAAATCGAATAAACAATATAAAAATGTACTTGTGGAAGGTGGGGGGCCAATTGGCCTATATGCTACTATCAAGCTTTTTATTGGTAAATAGTTAATACATACCATTATTTTCTCAATAATTTTTAGAAGGTATGAATGTAACTCTAATAGATGATAGTCCTGACGAGTATGCTCGCAATCATTTTATTTTTGTTGATCGGAAATGGATGTCAGAATTACGATACATTTTGGGTACTGGATTTGATCAACTTTATGTTGAAGATAAATCATTGTTAAAAGACGTTAATAATGATATTGGTTTTATTATTAAAAGCAAAAATTTGGAAACTGTGTTAAGGGATAGGTTAAATAAATTAATTGAATATGTAAATAATCATGAAGGAAACCAAGAGGCAAAGCATGACGGAAAATCATTTTTGAGAATTCTTAACAACACAGAGATTGTTGACATTAATTTGATACAGGAAAAGCCTGTGCCAAAATTTTGGCACAGGAAGAACAATCTGGCACAGGAAAAGCCGATGGCAATTTTGAGAAAAACCGGTGAAATAAATAATTTTGACAATATTTTACCGCAAAAACAAAAAACATCCTTTTTTAAAAAATTGAAATCAAAATTAAATTTTAAAAGTAAAAGTAATAAAAATAAAAAGGCAATCCTCAAACTCGAGAAAGATACCTTAAAAGATAATAAAATAATTAAAAACGAAATTAATGATTTAAAAGGAAAATCAAATGAAACACTATATGGATTTGAGGTTCAAGGAATTACATTTGATTTATTTTTTTGTGCAGATAGTGTTAATGACAATATTCGAAATAAATTTTTAGGTAAATTTTAAACTAAAAAATTTTCCATATTTAATATTTTTCTTCACTTCAAATCTAACCCCTAGTGATTATTTAAAGATTGAAAAAAAACTTTATGATGAAAATTTTTTATGCTATTGCTGGAATATCTCAGGGAATACCTCGGCTTTTTTATGCAAAAATGTATATTAATTTAAAAAAAATTTAGAAACAAAAACAACATCAGTTAACTATGCTTTTGCTATATTTGACAAAAAATTTCATAACAAAAAGATATTCAAGGAAGGTTACTTTTTCTACGACGGCGTGCTTGAAAAGAGCTGGAGTTATTTAGATAAGGAAAATATAGATAAACTGGTAGAAGAATCAGATTTTCTTTCTGAAAAACTTAGAAAACGTTATGAAAGTATTCAGTCTTTAATTTCTTGTGGAATGGCATCTGAATATTTTGGTGGTATACCTTTAACTAGGACAGGCAAAGCTTATAGAAAATTAATTGATGGGGATATTAGGTGTTCAAATTATGCATCATATACTTTTGTACGAATATTTGAGTCAAACTCAAAAATACAAATCGAATCAAGAACTCCTATGGCAATTGTGGAATTAATTGAAGAAATTAAAAATGAGAGAAAGATGTTAGATAATGAATTTAAAGAAAAATCGAAATCTTCAATTCAAAATAAAAAATTAAAAAAGGTATTTATCTCGTGTCAACCTAGAGAATCGGATCAAATTAGATCTTCGCTTACAAAAAAACAAAGAGTTGATGGACGAATCATGCTCAATGAAATATTAGAAACCAGGGAAACTATCGATTTAAGAATACCACTGACGTTCGGTGGAAATTTTTGAGTAAATTTTAAATTCTGATTCCGATAAACCAGTCACGAGTCGGTATTCCCGACCCAAAAAGCGTAAGTGTTGTGTCCTCACTTGCAGAAATAATATAAATTAAAATAAATAACCATCATCGAGTTGGATGGTGGCACAGTCTGTTGGGCTGGGGTTTGGTCTGGGAAACCAAACCATTCGGTATGGGCTTATTACGTATGGTTGAATCCCATCTCCCATCTATGAATTATTCCATAGCATGATCATAATAGAGAAAGAGTTTTTGCAAAAGTTTAGCCACCGGGCAAAATTCGAACCTGCGACCACCTGCTAGTTGTTGCTAGGCTTTCGCTCACTATATGCAGGAGCTCTACCATTGAGCTACCGGGGCATCGACTAATGCTTTCTCTTTTTCCTTTTTAGATCGTTTATCCCCCGCCTAAGCGTTTTAAATGCTGCTGGGTGAATCATCCTTACAATAGTAAGGAATTTTTGATTTTCGGCCATCAGGACGTGCAGGATATTTAGTACAAACTCGATTCTCTGTTTTCTATATTACGTATTTGTGATAAACATAAACGAGATAAATACCTTAAAATAAGGCTGAAGAAAATCATAAGAAAAAAATGAAACAATTTGATGATTTTATTGTTGAATTACAAAAACGATGGTTTAAAGCTCTTTTTAATTTTTTATACAAAGCTCGTTCCAAAAGCTCGTTTTCTGGCCGCTATTGGTTTGAGCACAGGCAAGTTTAGTATTTTGCTTTTCTGAAAAATTATCCTTCCAATACAAACATAATGGTGAGGGATTTCATCTTGGGTATATTTAATCTCCCATTCAATAAATTTTTCCACAGAAAAATATGTATAATCGAGTATGCTAATGGCAATATTGTTATTTTGAATATTTAAAAAATAATTTGAAGTTACTATCGGTTAGCTAAACAATATATCCCAAGTAATATACAAGAATGCAGTTGTCCGAAGTAAAGATATAATTACAATGCTTGTGCATATGGATTGGCTGGAACAGACAAAAAAGATCAGTGACCCGGGTTATATAATCCAACTATCCTGACGCTACGCTGGCTTTTATACTGTAGTGAAACATAAAAATCCGATACATGATACATGAAAATCAGATACAAAAAAATCCGATCCCTACTTATTACCTATTCTTATACCCTCAGTTATATGTATAATCTAAATATTCAATTTTTAGCAAGATTAGCAGTTGAAAATGCCGTTTACACGATCAGAGAATATAATGAAAGTGACGAGCAAATTAATTTATCAGAAGCGCTAAATACAAAGATTAAAGAGTCGAGAGAAGATTTATTCAAAAAAATCAGGGATGAACCAAAATATTTGATGTTGTAATAAATAATATTTACAGTTATATGAATAAGAAATTTCTAAAATTCAAAAGATGTGTTTTATAAATAAAAAAATAATAATATTTACGTAAAATTACTAAAATTTAAAAACATTCTTTAATAAAAATTTCGTACTTTCATAAAAAAATATCGCCAAAATTAATAAAAAAACAATAAAAATAACAAAACTTGTTCTATTTAAAAGATTGAGAGCGCAATTTAAGAATAGAATGAGAGCGCGGGGTTTACAATTAAAGTGCAATTTCCCTCAAAACAATTATTTCACTTTTTGGCCATTTTAAATGTTAAGAAAAATAAGAAAAAAATTTTTTCTTTCCTAAAAACTTGTATATTTTTAAATTAAAAAATAACATTCCTCGACTTATGTTATTAAAAAATTTAATTTAATTAATAAATTTAATAATCATTGTCAACCCTCGATATAACAAATATTAAGGGCCAAAGAATTTTTGTTTGAGGGTTTGAAAAATATCAGGAATATGTATTATCTTGTCTGTTCCAATTAAAAATCTATGATTGATTTTTAACTTTTTTATTTTTGTTTAGTAAATTGAAAACAAGAGATTTTGAAAAATTTAAGGCTTCCTATCATTTCAGTAGTATATGTATTTCAGCGGAAATACATGAAAATAAAAGTCGTAACAGGGTTGCCGCCCGAAACCCGTTACCCGAAACCCGTACCCGATATTATTTCCAACCCGAAACCCGTGACCCGAAATTGGTTAAAACCCGAAATTTCTACCCGAAAACTTAGCCTTACCCGATTTTTTTAAATAAATTTAAAAAATTATAGAAAGAGAAAGAAGGAAAAGGGAAAGTTATATTTATAATTTTTTCACTTTTTTCGTAGGTTGATCGGTGGTTCAATGGGTGAGGCGAATGGCTCGATATTTTCATCGGGCTGGGTTCGAGTCCAGGGCTGGAAATCTCTATATCACCCACAATCCTATTATTCAATATAGCTTGTCTCCTTGCAATTTAGTCTCCTTGCAATTACCCGTGACCCGAAATGGAAATTTTCCAACCCGAAACCCGTACCCGATATTTTTGCCAACACGGAACCCGTGACCCGAAATGAAAACGCTCCAACCCGATACCCGAAACCCGTACCCGAAGATTTTTTGTACCGCGGCAACCCTGAGTCGTAATAAAAATTTTTTTATCTCGGTTTCAATATTTTGATTAAGTTCTAAGCATTTTTTTCTTCAGGACTATTTTTAGTTGGTCTTGGACCATCATTATTTAGAATTTTAGATTGTGATACACATTTATTAAAATTTTAGAGCATCGAAAAAGCATAAAATTTATATAATTAAGCTAACGAATGATTTCAGAATAAAGGGTGTCAAGTTCGAATCATAAGCCCCAACCATGTAAAAATGTTGTGATTCCAACTTCATAATTGAATAACAAAAACAAATATAGGTATCAGTAATTATTTAATTAATTAAAAGTAAATAATCATTTATTATTTATTATTCATACTTTATTATACCTATTCATTATTTTATAAATTTTTTGCGCCGTTTCTTAAAATTTCAACTTTCTATTACATTTTTAAAAACTGGTTGTTCGCGATAAAATTAAATTTTTATTTTCTTTTTTTTGCAGGAGAGAACAAAGAAGATAAACTTATTTTTAGTAAATTTTATTTTCATTCTGACTAATTCATTCGCCTAACAATTGATAAATTAACTTTTAATTTTATAGAAAATTAATTTTCTAAAGGCTTTTTTAAATTATTTATTTAAATAAAAACATTTATTTTTCTTATAGGCTTTAATTCAATATTAACTGCAATTTTATTTTTGAATAAACCTACAATTAATAATTTACACACTTAAATAAATCTTGCTAATAAACTTATAATATTTGATTAATTAATTAATTTTGACCTTTTCTTGACATCTAAAATTATATTTATTTATTTTCTTTAATTTAAAATATAAATTTTATGAAAAATCTGTTGCTATAGCAACCAAATTTTTCATGTACTTTTTTAATAATTTGAAAAATTAGTTAGTAAATATATAGTTATTGTGAGGGTGGGGGTGGACAAGACTTGTTTAAGAAGCGAAAATTTAAAAAAAATTACCACAAAATAAAACGGATATTAAACTAAAACTCAAAAGAAGCCCCGATTTTTTAAATTTGGATTTACCAAAAATCATGATAAGGGTTAATCACTTTCCTAATAATTTACAGAATAATATTATACATATTTCTTAAACTTCCTATTTTAACTTATTTTTTAATTTCCTTTAAAAATAATTAATTACATTTTATTACACAATGTAAATGTTATTTTATTTAATTAATTAATCATTATTCGGAACAAGATTTTAAAAAATTAATTAATCTAAATTTATAAAAAATAAATAATATATTTTTTATGTAGATTATTAATGAGTTTATCATCTTTATTTCGAAAAATTGGTTTTATAGTTGGCAAAAGGCCCAAAACTATTTTTTTAACAAATTTATTTTTATTCCTCCCATCATTATCTTATTATTTAATTAATGACATTAAAGTCGAAACTGATGTAAGGAGAGGGTTTTCCCCTAAGAATGGAAGGGCAACGGTTGAATCGAAGGTAGAAATTATTTTTAAAAAATTTCTCAAATAAGAGTAAACCTTTACTTGAAGTAGACCTTACCATCTTCTAATGTTGTTGGTTGAGGATATCCGAAATCAAAAAAGTCTGGCCTGATTATGGTAACACTGTGCGTAATTTCGAGGTTACTTTTAAGACCTCGTCCCCCTCCTAGTTCAAATCTTAGTTATCTTTCCATATTCAAGTCTATTATTATTTACAAGTTAATTAAGTCCGGAACATTAATGAAGAATGAATGAACTCAGACGAAGGCTTAGATGGGATATCCATGAGTACTATCCGGAGATTCCCCAGGAACCGTCAACCTCACCCACTCGTCCGACTTAACTCGGCCCGGGTTAAGTCGACTCGAGTTAAGTCGTTTGAACTAATCATGGTCCAAAACATCCGTTTTTATTACAAGATTTGGTCGATCTTCTTCGCATCTTTTTGAAAACTCATATGCCAATTATAATTTAAAAAAATTTCAATTCACAGGCATTTGCTGAATTCTATAATGTCTCTATAGACGGAGTAGATCTTGTTTTGATCTTTTTGGAACCAAAAACTTCAGACAAACGCTTGATTATGAATGATAAATTGCTTTCAGATGTGGAGATTTTAGATCGTTATATAAAAGAACTTTCTATGGAAATTAAAATTGATGGATTTTCTGAAGGAAAAAATGATAGTCAAAGAGTTGTTCGTTTAAAGGATTTTAAGGTTTTTTCAATAATTTATATGCTTAAATAAATCCCCTCTCCAAACAGGATCACTCACATAATTACCCACTAAAATAGTTATAATTAGCGTTTCTAAACCTCCTTAAAAATAGTTATAGCGGAGGTGCTTACGGATACGTATATATCCTTGGATACCCTTTCACATTTATCCCCTCCATCGGGAGGCTGAAACTTGAATTGCCCGAGTTATTTATTTGAGCTAAAATTTAACTAAATAATTGTATTTAATTATTAGACCAGCAAAGGTGATATGAATTATCTTTTTCACGCATTTAATGAATTATCTTTTTCATTATCTTTTTTGAATTATCTTTTTCACGTGATATGAATTATCTTTTCACGCATTTAAGTGGGTATAGTTCAACCTACCCCCCCCCGTGTAGGTTGAACTATACCCACTTAAAAATAGTTATAGAGTGGTCCTCTCGGATAAATAGTTATGGAGGGGGTGCTCTCACCCTCCTATATCCCCTCTATCGAGAGGTTTAAATACTTATTACCTACCTGTGGTATTTATTCGAGCTAAATAATTAACAAAGTAATTGTATTTAATTATTAGACCAGCAAAGGTGATATGAATTATCTTTTTCACGCATTTAAATGGGCATATCAATTACAAAGTACATCACTTTTATTAACCTCAGAATCAAATAAACAAATTAATTTGGACTTTCCAATATCTCAAATCTATGGTTTTGATGTTCTTTTGGATTCTCATTTTTTTGGTGTTAAATTGAGAGAAGGAAATAATTCAGAGAAGTTTCCCTCAAAAATTGAATCTGTGGAAACTATTGGAATTTAGTAAAAAATATAAAAAAATATATTTTTTAAATTAATTAATTTAAAGTTATTTACTTGACGGAAACAATAAAAATAAAAATCAAATGGGAATACTAAATAATTTGGAATTAAAATTTTTCAATAATATAAATAATGGAGATTTAAAGGATTTAACTTTCAAAATTTTAATTTATACTGATCAATTAGCTAATTATGAAATGATGAGGAGTGCTAAGAAAATTACAAGTTTGTTGGGCATTGGGGTGGTTGCAATGATTTTATTTTTGGTTGTAGCTTTTTGGCATTTTAATTGGAAATCTCAGGCAATTTTTTATAAAACAATTAACCAAGAAATAATGCATAGATCAGGGAACAAGCTTCCCGTTTCCTGAAATTTTTTTGAAAAATCGAGAATTATTAACACAATATCTGGTGACCTCGGCTTCCAAAATTCTCAAAATTTTTGCCTGCGGCGTAATGAAGAAAGATTTATCGGTATATGGGAGAATTTGCATGGATTAAGATGGATTGGAGTTATAATTGAGGGGATTAAAAGGGATATGGAGAGATTTGGGCGTGATAAGTGTATCAAATTACCTGAGACGGAGTTAGGATATCAAAAAAATATTTTTTATTCATTTAAGTTCATTTTAATTACTTCTTCATTACTTTCACCTCTTTTATCCATTTCTGTTGCTTTTTCAATTATTGGATGGATTGGAATTAAATTTAATTCAATAATGCCTATAATGCCGTTTCTCGTTTTTGGTATTGGGGTGGATAATGCTTTTTTATTAATACATTCTTGGAGGAAATGGGCTTTGATTGAACAAAGCGAATTAAATGAGAATGAAGAAAGTAATCAAAAAATAGATAAAAATTTAATATTAATAGTATTTGTTAAAAAACAAGGCGATTATGCTGGATGGTAACAGAAACATGAACCCGGACTCACCAATTTTTGTCATTTTTTCGACCCAGAATTATTTAAGACCTAATCACTCTCGAATATAATGCCCACTTCTAGTAGAATGTTCCCTTGAACGGTGATTCCAACGTGGCATTCAACAATCCCCCTTCCCCTCCCCCATAATAAATACCCCCCCCCCCTCCAATGCCCCCACCTATAATAGAATACCCACTGTTGAATGATTGAAAATATAGTGCCGGAAATATTATTTTTTATTATTATCCGAGGCATTCAACTAAAGGCAAATAATTCATTTAGCATTACATGAAAACATTTAATTAATCCTCAAAATAATTTTTAAATAGTTACATTTGCTCAAAGAATGGCAAACGTTTTTGGAGAGATGGATTCTTCTATAGCAATAACTTCTTTAACTAATGGAATTGCTTTTGGAGTTGGTATTTTCTCTCCATCATCTTTAATGTCCAATTTTTGTTTGTGTACTTCAATTGCTATATTTTTGGATTTTTTATTTGAATTTTTAATATTTGCACCTTGTCTCCCTTTTATTAAATGGAAAATTGAAGAAAACGAGAGTACAATAAAAGGAGAGAATTGGCCACTTTTTGGAATAATGAAATTGAGAAAGGAAAGGTGAAAATAATTTTCCTTGATTTAAAAGATAATATTATCTGCTTTGAAATTTATTATGAAAATATCATCATGCTCTATTCAATACAATTCATGAATATAGGATTATAGGATTTTTAGAGAACCATTCATGAATATAGGATTATAGGATTTTTAGAGAACCAACCATAAGGTTTCCTTCCAGTCTAACAAATAAAGCAAAAATAAATGAAGGGATGGTTGAAAAAAAAGTGCACAGGGGAGATGCACACATCCAACTCATCACTCCAACAAGCTCAGAGAGGGCCATCCAGCTCACTATTCGAAAGATTCGAATCAATGCCATTGACAATTTTTTTGAAAGGGATGGACATATGTATAATTTGCGTCGCAGTTTAACACCCTTGGCACATGACAGGCTACCTATCATCCACGCATCAGCTTTTAGGACTTGAATAAAATCTGAGTCAAAAAAAGGATAAAAAATATCTAATAATAATTATTATTAATCTTCAGACCTTCTTCTTTTTCTTCATCATTTCTACGTTTTTATTCAAAATTCCTCGTTTCATTTCGAGCTAAAATATCTATATTTGTGCTACTCTTCATCTCATATATTTTAGCATATTTTGGAATTAATCAAATGGAGACGAGTTTTATACCAGAAAGGACATTTCCTGGCGACTCTCCACTTCAGGATACAATCAAAATATTTAATAGAATTATGAAATATGTAAAATATAATTTTAGAAAAATAAATATTTTTTACTTTTTAAAGCATTCTCCAATTTCTTTTTTTGTCTTTCACCCTCCAAATATTTCTGATCCTGTAGAAGTAAACAATTTCAACAAAATGATTAATATTATACAGAATTTGCCAAATACTTTGCATGTTCAAATATGGCTTAATGGCTATCTGGAAGTAAGTGAGAGGGATAAGAAAGGAGAGGAGGAGATGAGGAGGTAGGGATGCAGGGAGGGAGTGTGATAGGTATATGTATGTAATAAGTGGGAAAAGAGGGAGAGAGGGGAAAAGAAGAGGGAGAGAGTGCGGGAGGGGGGGGGGAGAATGAGAGTCAGTGAGGGTGCCATTTTATTTTTAGAAGGAATTTAACGAAGTATTGTTAAATTTTGTGTAATTAAATATTTGATCCTCTTAATAAAAGTTATTTTTAGTATCACAAAATCAAAATAAATTTGAACAATTCAATTAATTACCAACCAAACTATTCTTTGGTTCCGCAATTTTTAAAAGAGAGAAGAATGGATGATAAAAGAATTGTACAATTTAGAGATTTTGGATTGTTAGTTTAATCATTTTTTTAGTAAAAAAATTTTAATTAAAGAGGAAATATATCTGTTGATAGTTTTGTTTTTGGAATTTCTCGCGGGGGTTAGTAAAATTATTTATTAATTTTAGCTTTTTTGAATAATTTCAAAGGAGATTTGAATTGGCTTGAAAGAGCATTTTTTGTTGATAAAATAAGAAATATTGTTGATCAATTTCCAAAATTTAATGTTTCAGTTTTTGATTATGATTCGACTATTTATGATTTAATTTTGGGAGTTAAGGTAAATTTATTAAATTCTCTTTAATGACCAACTAACTCATATGCTCAAATAATTAGCCTTGGTAATTGCTATATTTGGGTTTATATAGCTTTTTCTCGGGTTCTACTATTCTGGGGACTTGTATTAGACTGAATTACATTTTCAAATATTTATTCTATTCATTAGTTTATTCTCCATATAAATATGGGATACAATAATAAGGGAGAGATTGGCTAGGCCAAATCTTCTTCTAATGAGGAAAAGGCTGGGGTATTTATAGAGACAACTTAAGGGTCAAAATATAAATGGAAAGTGAATAACAAAAATAAGATAAGGAACGAGAATTGGATGATAACGTCGGGAGGCCTTTTATTTAGAAAAAGGTCACTTTATATTGCATGTGAAAATGCAAATTGTTTATTTGATTAAGCGAATGCAGCATTCCTTCCCTCTTCGAAAAGAACGTCCACGTTCTGATATTTTGGGAGATTTGTTTAGGCTGCTTTTTTAAACTAAATTTTCTCCGATTTAACGGGTGGCACTTTAACTTTTAAATATTTTATATATATAATTTTTTTTCATTCTCGTCTTTTATTTCTCATAACGGTATTTTCAATAATTATTTTTTATATTCTAATGCCTTCGCTTAACAATCTCCATTTGGGTTTAAAATCTTTTTCTTGTCATTAAAGATCTTCTGCATTAGCGATTCAACTCCATATTCTCCGACTTTAGTAAATTTTAGAGAGATTACTGAATGGGGCAGATTACATAATTTTGGGAGGGTAAAGAAAAATTACACAAGGGGATTAAAAAACAAAATTGGTTTACAAAAATTTTTAAAAAATTATGGTGACAAGAACTTATGGAGTGTTTGTTACAGCCTAGTTGAGATTGGAGCATCATTCTTTCCAGTGTTGTCCATTTGATTCTTTGAGTGCCATGTGCCATTTTTGCATCCAGAGTAGATCAGTCGTTTTATTGTTGTCCCTTATCATTGAATTGTTGAGGCATAGAAGTTGCAAATAATTTCCTTGTTACTGTTCTCTTTGCGACGAGCGTGAGTTTCTCCGTTGAAAAAACGGGCAAAAGATTTTATGATCAATCTTCAAAATTTCTTATTTTTTGCTTTTTATGAAAAATTCTTAAACACTTTTTCCTTCCCTTCAATAAAAAAAATCGTCTTGTTTTTGCTTGTCTTCCACAGCTATCACTGTTTAAAGATTAGGTTTAGATCCATTCTCGGTTTTATTTGCTGCGCACCCCGCGTCTTATGCATTATAGCCAGGCACCTAGCCCGCACAAAGCTTCGGCTATTTAATTACCACAGAAAGTTCTTTTCCGCTTCTATCTTCAGTGTTAACTTTTCAGATCATTACACTTTCAAGACGTTTTTTTTTAAAATCCCTCCAAACTAAGATATTAATTTTCTAGAATTTTTCTATTTTTCACACACCAGGCTATGCCATTATTGTATTTGCGGATGCTTGATTAATTTTTTTTTATTTCCAGCTATCTCGGTTTATAACCGCCATTTTAATTCATTCGATTTTTTTAATTCTTCGGGTCTATGCCCGGTATATTAATTTTTAGTCCTCTCAGAATAGCCCGGGACAAGTGGCACCAATTGCTATATTTGGGTTTATATAGCTTTTTCTCGGGTTCTACTATTCTGGGGACTTGTATTAGACTGAATTACATTTTCAAATATTTATTCTATTCATTAGTTTATTCTCCATATAAATATGGGATACAATAATAAGGGAGAGATTGGCTAGGCCAAATCTTCTTCTAATGAGGAAAAGGCTGGGGTATTTATAGAGACAACTTAAGGGTCAAAATATAAATGGAAAGTGAATAACAAAAATAAGATAAGGAACGAGAATTGGATGATAACGTCGGGAGGCCTTTTATTTAGAAAAAGGTCACTTTATATTGCATGTGAAAATGCAAATTGTTTATTTGATTAAGCGAATGCAGCAGTAATCATGTCTCAACCCTCGCTATAGGGGGTGATTAATTGAGAGGGGACAATTATTCGAGTTTTAATATTTGAACGTGAATACCACTAAATATTATTCGAGAATATCCTCTAGTAATTTGGCGAGTTTTTTTCAAAATTAAAAATCCGTGAGTTAAAAATAGTGGCGCAGAATATCAAGTAAAGCGGACGAACCATCTAGATCTCAATGATTGAATTATTATTCAAGATCTCAGCTCTGTCCATTCGCTATTCCTACCCCTAATAGTTGGAAATAATCTTGTAATTATTCCCCATTTTATTTTCTAATTTTAGACCGAAATGCTCAAAGCAGTTTTTGTAACTTTAACATGTATGGCTTTAATCTGTTTTTTCGTCATTCCCACATTACGATGTACAGGAATTGCTACTTTTTCCGTTCTTTCAATTTCTTATAGTTAATAATTTTATAAAAATTTAAATATATATTTAAAATTTTAAGCATTGTTGGGCACACTCGGTTGGTGCGGTCAAGACATAGACCCGGTAAATATTTAATTTTTTATCTCAATATTTTAGTAATTAAGGTTTATATTTATTTGAAGTCATATTTGACACCGGGTCGGAGCAAGGAAATGGCTTTCCGGACCACTGTGATCCACGACCGCAGGCTGGATTCACAAAGTTTTTTCGGGCCAACGAGCCGTTCCCAAGACAGGGGTTCCGAGTGTTGTTGACATATGCTTGCAGATATTAAAAAACAAGAGGTTTAAGGGTAATATGGATCATTATGAAAGAAAGCCTGGGTTCACGGTCAAGCGATTTGTGAATGCCTAACTTGTAATATCTCAAATAAAAATTTAAGAAAATTTAAAGGTTACAATGATTAATTTATTAATGGCTATCGGTCTTTCTGTTGATTTCTCAGCTCACATTTGTTATCATTTTGATATTTTGCAAGAAAAACAAAAGGAAATTCAAACAGAATCTCCAATAAAAAATATTAAAATTTTTGAACAAAAAGAAATTGAGAAAAGGATAGAACAAATACTTGAGATTGTTGGTAGGCCTATGCTTGAGGTATAATTTTGATTTTAATTAAAAAATAACTTTAATTAAAGGCTGTCATCTCAACAATAATTTGTATTTTCCCGCTTTTCTTTATCTCAATTGAAATTATTGCTTCGTTTGCTAGAACTGTTTTGTTTTTAGGGTAATTCAGTTTTATATAGAGGGATCTCGAACAAAATATATGTCCGTACATGCAGAAACAGTATATGTAAATGAAAATGAATAACCCCTCATCCGGTCATAGATCAAGGGAAATATCTGGTTATCAAGAGATTTGGAGGACTATTGTGGTATCCGGAGTTTGGTGTACTATCAGGATATCAGGAGGTTTAGAAGATATCGGGGAAGGATATCTTCAGGTTTGGACTCTTTATGAAGTTACTAGTCCAAATACATAATTGTTTTACCAATAAGTAGGCTTGTAAAATATTTTGATTTCCAGAGCTAATCGAAAAATACTTTTTCAACCCTATTTAATAATTCCTAAAATATAAATTAATTTTTAATTTACTAGAATTATTGGCACAATTCATGGTCTATTTATTGTACCAGTTTTACTAACAATACAAATAAATGGGTTGAAAATGAAAAAGGCAGCTGGATTTACTGACGGAAGCTTATAAGATATTCAAAATATGTACAAAATAATATTTTAAAAATAAATTTTTTTTAAATCTTGTTGTTTGATATTTTTTATAAATATTCTAATTGTTCAATAGCGAGTATTTTTTGTAATAATCATCTCCGATTTCTTTAAATTGTTGCAATGGTTGCTGGGATAACGTTGCTTTTCATCATTCAAAATTGCGAGGAAAATTTACTTTATTTCTTATCATCTCACCGTTCAAATTTAATTTTAGTCTGGCCAAATACATTCTACCGGAATGAGATGAAAAAACCTATTATTACCAGTAAGAGTTAAGCAGAACGCGCACATTGAATTGTGTCTCTAATTGAGAATGCCACATGGAAAATTACCTAGATGAAATTGTGGTTTGGAGTCTGACCACTGTGAACAAATGAAGGGAAAATAATAACTAAGTTCTCCAAAGCCTTTGGATTCAGGTTTCGAGGACCACAAATTAATTAATTAATCTCTCAACAAAATTAACTTTATTCAAAAACGTTATTTTGAATTAAAAAAATGAATCAATTATGTATTTTTATTAAAAATAGCATTTAAACTTTCCGAAACAATTTCTTTAATTCCTCCTTTTGCCAACAATATTTGTTCAATTCCTTCTTTTGTAATTAATGGGAACATTTCAATTAATTCATTTAAATCTCTTTCTTAAAAATTAATTTTTTTTAAGTAAAAATTTTATTGTTTTTTATTTTGATTCAAGAAAAATGGCTATAAAGTCTATTAAAGAATGTGCCGATAAAATCATGTCCCATGATATCCCCCAACCCTGAATTTTTTACATTGATGCACGGCCCACCCTTGAGCCTTCAGAGATATGAATAATAGAAAATTTGCAAAATAAGCTTTTTAATTGAGATTTTTGATGAGTAATCTGATGAGGATTTGCCCCATAATTATGATTAACTTTTTAATATTTATTGAAATATAATTTACCGTAATCAGAGTATTTATGAAATATATGTTTTGATAAGTCATAAACAAAAGGATTAGCTTTCAAATCCTTCCCAAAATTCGTTTCAACAGAACAAGACTTTATTTGAATATATGGTTTATAACCATCACAATTGTCATTCAACAATATTGGGCTGTCTTTAAAAAAATTTTATTTAACCAAATATTACTTAGATTTTGGTATTGCTTTTAATATTCACGCAAATCCTTAAAATCAGATTTTAAAAATATTCGGTGTTTTTACCGCCCCGTTTTTTTTTGTAAATTTAAAATAATTTGCAAAAATATAAAAGAAATTATCAAAATTTTAAATACCAATTTGTTTTCCATTATGCGTAAAGAAAATGTAAGAGAAGTTATTGGTAGTAGATGGCGGATAAACTAATCCACACCCAAGAATATCATTGTTATTCCAAAGAATATTTTGAAGATAAAGGCTACCATTCCGACCTTTTTTAGTTTGAACTTTAAACTGGATTTGTTTGCCACCGTATACACTGAAATTCAAGCTAGCATAACTTTTGCTTGAATTTTCAAGGCCAACATGAATGCTTCTATGATTAATTCGCTCTTCATTACTTTTACTTATATATTTAACTTCAAAATAAAATAAAGAATGGTTAGAATTGTCCTTCGGTTTATTAAATGAATTTTCAGCATAAATGGTAGTTGACTTATCAATTCCTTTATAAAAATTTAAAAATTAAATTAAAAGGTATAGTTTACTGGTCTCGAGAAAAATGGGGGTAGTAGGACCCTCTAAAAAGCAGAATGTTTGACAATTCTTAATACTCTGAGGAAGAAAAAAGGATAAATACGAACTTGAATTTTACCAATACTAGTTATTTCAAATGCTTCAACAATGTCGAATTCTGGGTATAACTTTGCTATTAAAAATACAGCAACTAACAACAAGTTTTGACGGGTTTTTCCTACCCGATCACCTACAGACAACCTCAAAAATATCAAAAAAGCAATCATTTCTCGGGACTAGCAAACTATGACTTTACTAACTAATATTTACCTAAAGGATAACCATAACGTTCATCATTCTTTGGTTCAATATATTCAATATTTTCACCATCAATCAAATTAGCAAATCCATTCCCCTTAACACAATTACCAACAGGATTTTCTGTATTGATACATTTAGCTTCACAACAATCTTCCGTAAACCAAGGAGCTTCATTACTTTTTTCTTTAATTTCCTTCCATTTATTTGCAAGTTTTACAAAACACAATTGTTTATTCAAATTATTAATTTGCTCGAATTCTTCAGTTAATTCACCAACTTTTTTGTTAGTTGATTCTTCCATCTTTTGTAAATTTAAATAGATTAATGTTTGGATGCTTAGAGATAACATCTCCAAATGTTCTTATTCTTTTAAATTTCAAAATCTGCCAATCTTAATCGAAAAAATCTCACTTTATCCCTCAAGACCCTCATGATCCCTCTTTTCTTTATAACCGAAAAATCTTGCTAACCAAAATTCTGTACATTTATTTTGCGAATGTAATTTAATAAAATTTTTGCCCAATCTATAACAAATTTCATTTTTGCCTACGACTCCACCACGGGCAATGCTAAAACCTGCAGCTCAACAGACCCCCGAGCTCAACAGAATCAAGCAAATATTTATAATTTTCTTAAAATTACCTGTTTAACTTTATTTTCTAAACAAACTATTTTTTCATCTTTCTGCTCAATAATCTCTTTCAAAGCCAAATTCTGTTTAGAATTTTCAATTTTTAGTTCATCAATCATTTGTTGAAAAGTTTGTTTTAATTCTTCAACATTTATTTGATTTTCTGGCTTGAATTTTATCAAAAAATAATTTTAATAAAACATAACGGCTCTTGAACAGATTACGCGTCCTATCGCACTTTTACACTTCCAATAAAAGGCTTAGGCGTCCAATGGAATGTTTATGCATCCGATCAATCGCGATATGTATAAATTATCATAGGTTTTAACATACAGATCCGGGTACTTATCGGCGAGTGTTTGGACGCATATCATTTCGTTGGGCGCTTAAACTTATACTTGTACGCGTAAAATTGTGATTGGACGCGTAATCTGGACAAGAGCCTTATCACCATTACCAAAACATTTTTATTCTCCTTTTCATTCCCTTCTTTTAAATTACTATTAGATTGCTGAAAATTTTAAAAAATATTTTGGTAAATTTAATTTTTATTTTACAATTAATTCATAATCAGAATCGGAAGATACGTCTTCTTTCATTATTTAATTAAATAAAGTTTTACTTTAAAAAATCTAGAAGAATTATATCAGAAATTAAACTGAGCTATATAAAACTTGAATAATTTCCTGAAAATATTTTAAAATTAAACTTTTCTTTAAAAATTTATCTAGACGAGTAAACTAAATGATTATTTAAATGAATAAGACTATAAATAAGGTTCCTCATAAATAATTTTTTGTACTAAATAGACACGCCTTGTTTACTGTAGAAAAAAGTTTTTAAATTTTTATAATTTCCCAGACATTATAAGTATTTGCTTATGGCTCATATTTTTGGATAAAAAATAAAAAACCCCAGACAGGACGGAATCATTGCATTTACCTATATTTTTATTGCCCTTAAACAAAACTACTTTTCCATAAAAATTAAACTTCTTTTTCCTTGAGTAAAATAAAGAATTTTCAAATAAAGAATTTTCAATGAACAAATTTTTTACAAAGAAAATTTTCACAAAGTCAAATGCCGACAATTTATGTCAAATGCCGACAAAACAGTAAAATGTCATGCTTGAGAAAATTATATTGAAATTTGGTACTTTTTCGTTATGCAATGTTGAATCCCCCATGTATTACCTGAGTCCCCGCTAATTTACTATGATTAAAAAGGGTTAATTGTATTTTTTGACTCCAACAATTGTATATATTCATAAACTACTAGTGTCTCATGTGTCGTCCTTATATGTCACATCCACAATTGTCGTCTTCATTTGTCATATCCTCAAGTGCGTATCCTCAATTGTAGCAACACTTTTTTCCTAGGGACCAATGATCTTAAGGATTACCGCCATTTTTCATACATTTTGTAATAAAATATGGAATACAAAAAAACTTCAATCATAGGGGTGTAATTTAAACGAGCTCAAAAAAGTCTAGACCAAGACTTAACCTCAAAACCAAGACCGATAAAACCCAAGAAAAGTCTTGGAATCAAGACTCAAGACCAAGAGTCTCTGACATCTCCACATAATATGTTAGCGACTACATCAAAAACGCTAATTTCAAGTCTTTTTTATTTTTGTGTTTTGGTCTCTTACTTTTAAATAAAAAATTTTTTTCGGCATTCTTTTTTATTCTTTTATAAATGCTGCACTTTAACATGTAAATAAATATTTTTAAATGTCTAAAATTGATTTTACATCATTCAAATGCACTATTTAATATTTAAAATCTACCTCACTTCAAAGGTTTCCCCTTTACCATTTTATTTTTAAATTGCTATCACTAAATAACAATTAAAAACTCTTGTAGAAAAACAAAAAATTGTATAAACTTCAATACGTTTAGAAAACCCCGGAAAAAACTAGGAAGGTCAAAAAATGCCTGGGCATGGACTCTGGGTAAAGAAAAGACCTCAGGCCTTGGTCCAGATCCAGATCCATCTTTGCTATAGTCTAGTGATGCTCGCAAAAATAAAAAACCCGGGAATCGTGAAGCGAGAGTCGGGTCGGGAGTGACTTCGGGAGTTGGGGAATTTATTTTATGCATATTAGAGTGAGGTTCGATAGTGCTGATTAAAATTAATCTTAATATAGTCTGTTAAAAAAGATTGAAGATGAAAAAAAATTTATCAATTTTACTATTTTATTTTCTCCAATTTGCTTCTAACATATCAGGCAAAAATTCTATTGAGAGTTCATTAAATGAATCTAATGATGCTAATGAAGTTCAAGTAGAAAATGAAAGTGAAGGTGATGAAGAAAAATATTTTTCGGTATTTCTATTTTATAATAAACGTTTCTTAAATATTTTAAATTTAAACATAAGTTAAATCTTCTGGATAATAAACTCTTTGATTTTGCTAGTGGACTTGAACCTCTTTCGGAAATAATATTTGATGTGTCTGGTATGTTGGTTTAATAATTAATAAAATATTCAAGATACGATATTATTCTTAATTGTTAATGAATTTTACCAGCTATAAGTACCGAAGAAAAATTTTCGGTTTCTCGGAGTATTTTTGAACACAAAGAAATGACATAATATTCGAAGTAATCTTATTTGGGGAAATTAACAATATGATATCGAGCGATTTCGAGCGATTTGGGAGGTTTTCGAGCGATTTGGGATGATATCGAACGATTTGGGAGGATAAGGATATTGTAGAGTGAGTACGAGATTTTTTCCCAAATCCTGATATCTTCTTAAATCCTTATAATGTCCATAATATATCTTACTTATATGCAATGAATAAATATTAAATTATCAAAGTTAAAAACAAAATCCAGCTGTTGGAAAATAACAATTTATTAAAACAATACGAGAATTTGAAAATATCTCTTTTATACTATAGAGGAGAATTAGCTGATATTTTAGAAATGATTAATGATCAATTAAATTTAAAAATTAAATTACAGGTTAAAATTTTATTTTTAAATTTTTAATGATGGGAATTAAAATGATTCAAAGAACCAAATCTATATACCAAATTTATATACAAAATAATTTAAATCTGTTAGATATGTGTTGACAAGTAGGGCTGTAGTTCTTGGAAAATCTTCGGATATCTGAGACCGAACCGTTAATTTTTAGTGATGTGCAGTGTCAGGTACATCTCAAAAGGGCGCGTACATAAGGGCGCGCACGATACCTTCATTTTATTACTCTTGTGATAAGGTTCATTTGTTAGTTACTTTTTAACCGCGACAAATAATTAACAATATCCATTCTTTTTTCTTTACCGAACACAAATAAATGTAAAATAATAAAATAGAAACTCCTCGATCCAAATTCAATTTTATTTGTAAATTATTCAGTTATACATATTTAATTTTTTGTATAAAAAAAAAGTCTGAGAACCGTATTCTAAACATTGTTAAATTCAACAAATTTATTTGAAGATGTATTAAAACAAATGTAAATCAAATTATTTCTCTCCCGAAATTATAACATCAACAACCACGAAATCGTTGAATCATATGAACTATTGTATTATTCATAATGTTACAAGCACTAATAGTTTCATTCTCATCGAGTTGTCGACCCCTGTATAACTAAAAAATTTTTGACAAAATGGGTATTATTCAATATAATTTATGATTTTTTGTATGTAGTTGGTAATAGTTTGGAATTCGCCCCCCCCCCTCTCCTTTTTTACCTTTCTAGTTTTTCCTAGTTTTTCTCATTTTATGGCAAATTTATCATTCGAAAGATTCTTCGAGCTGAGTCGAATAACATTAAAATTAACGACAACTGACATAAGTCAACAATGTTGTGACAGTTTATTTTATCCACTTGAATTATCACAAAGTTTTCCCAACGAGGATTTAGCTTTATAGTTTTGTTATGAATGATCAGGGTAATATTGAAGCGTACAACCCCCTTTTTTCCTCCCCAATTTTCCCCACATATTTTTACAAAATGGTCAGACTTCTCCATTCTTCTCTTTTTTACTTGTTTTTTGCATGTACTTGCACTTGTATAAAATTAAATAATCCTTTTTTTTGATTGTAGGCAAAAATTACAAAGGCAAATTGGAAGGAAGAAAGGAAACAGCCTAACCATTTTGTAAAAATATAGGGTGAAAATTATAAGGAAAAAAAGGGTCTGACGTTTCAATATTACCATGATCAGATCTAGCCAATCATGGTATCCTTCGGTCAAGCTTGTAGAGCTCTTTCGAATGATATATGAAAATTATGTATCAAACAAAAAAAGCTCAAAATGGTCGGGAAAACGGTGAAAAAAGGGGGGAGAATTCCAAACTATTACTCTGTAGTTTAGTCGAAGCCACTACAAACCGGGTCGAAAGGCGTGTCATTCGATTAGTCGAGATGAGTTACCTCTCTAGGTGTAAAAATGCCTGTTGACTGAAATATGTCCCCTCAGATTAAAAACCCATACTTATAAAGAACATATAAAAATTAAAACTACAAACCAAGCGATGTTCACTCGTCGGAATTCCTGTTTTGAATTCAATCATAGCCTTGAGTGTTTTAATATTGTCTGTAACTTTCACTTCGAATGCATGAGTACGACCACACAACTCTTTAATAGTTACTTGCATTTTGTTTAATATTAATTTTTATGGATAATATTTTTTAAGATTTTTTAATTAAATTTAGATGTTTTTATCTAAAAATTATTAAAAATTGTCTTTCTGAATTATTATAGAGTTTTTTTAGGTTAAAAATTACTGATAATAGGCACCTAAATATGCTGAAAGAAGGCTTAAATAGGTAGTAAAAAGTTCGAATGTGGCAAAATATGTATAAATAATTAATAAATAAGTTAGAATTATTTGGAGTTTTTTTTCGATTTTTCGGTTTAATTTATGGTTTCAATATTCACGGGCCTGTAACTCAGCCCAATCAAGTCAGATTGCTCTGACCGCATGAAATCAGCTTGAGAAGCTCTTTCGAATGAGCTATCATTCAAAAAATCTAATTTTTCGCCTAAAAAATATAATGTCCCGATTACATATTGAAAGTGTTCTAAGTTGAACTCTCTCTATTTGATATTGAACTTATTAAACTAACTAATGCTACGGTTACATAAAAATCGCGCGCGACACGCGACAGAAAAGATAATGTAAAAAGAGGAGAGAAAAATCGCGCGCGATTTTGTCGCTTTTTTCTAGTGGTTACATAAAAAGCGACTTCCGCCGGCGTCTTGTCGCGCGCGACTTTGTCGCTTTTTTGAGTGGTTACATAAACCGCGACTTCCGCCGGCGACATGTCGCGCGCGATTTTGTCGCTTTTTCTAGTGGTTACATAAAATGCGATTTCCGCCGGCGACTTGTCGCCGGCGACACTTTTTTTGATTCAAACATTTTTATAAATATAAAGCGGCAAACATAAACGATTGTACGACACTTGCGGACCGACTTTTGCGGACCGACCTTTGCGGACGGACATTTGCGGATTGCGGATAGACATTTGCGGATCAGACATTTGCGGACGACATTTGCGGATTGCGGACCGACTTTTGCGGATCGGACATTTGCGGACTGTTTTTGGGGAAAAAATTTAAAAAATTAAATTTAATTTTCGAAAACGGAAAAAAATATTTAAGTTTATTTTAATATCTTTTCGACGGGCAACTTTTTTTTATCAAAACGGTCAACGTAAACCTATGGAGATTAGGCGAGGCGCTTGTGCAAAACCCTGCGCTTCGCACAGGATTTTGCGCTCGCGCCTCGCGGGGAGTCAACGATCGCTGAGTTCTGGACTCGTAACTTAATCCTATTCCTATCATCGATGACATGGTCATGCCCAGCTTCCCCCGCAGCGGCAAAAACTCCACGGATGTAATAGGTAAGGACTAAAATAAACGATCACAACTTTGTCTAACTTGTTAGATCGAAAAGATATTATAATAAACTTACCTAAATATTTTTTCGTTTTCGAAAATTAAATTTAATTTTTTTATTTTTTTCCCCAAAAACGGTCCGCAAATGTCCGATCTGCAAAAGTCGGTCCGCAATCCGCAAATGTCGTCCGCAAATGTCTGATCCGCTTATGTCTATCCGCAATCCGCAAATGTCCGTCCGCAAAGGTCGGTCCGCAAAAGTCGGTCCGCAAGTGTCGCACTACGACATAAACGCCTTTTGTCGTAAAAATATTATTTATAAAGTTCTTTCGGTACTATGAGTTTATATCCCCGCAATTCCGGAAATGTTTGTCCGCACTTTTTTCATTCCTTCTCCTCATAAAGGATTAGAAACGGTCAAGTTAACCCACATTTTTCTTCGACTTTTTTCTCCTCTCACAACGATTAAAATGTTCAAGTAAAAATAGAGGAAGACAAATATTCGCTTATAGAAAAATATTAAGATAAATATAAGAGAATGTTTTTGACCATTTCTAATCCTTTATGAGGAGAAGGAATGAAAAAAAGTGCGGACAAACATTTGCAGAATTGCGGGGATATAAACGCATAGTACCGTTCTTTCATTAGCAATAGTTTTATTTATAATGGTAATGAACGGTTCACTCCGATGCCTAATGTAATTGACAAATATTCATAAAATGTCATACATTTTTTAAAAAATCATTTTTATCTCTCATTTTTGGTCTATTTTTAGTTTTTATAAAAAATTGCTGTTTACTGTTAATTTGATAATAAAAGACCCTCACTTATCTCCAGTAACACCTGAATATTCTAGCTATTTTTTATATATGATAAAAAGCGAATAATTTTAAATAACTTTAAGATTAAAAGCAGCTAAATTTATTCAAAAAATTTTCTTAAGAAAATTATATTATCTAAAAAATAAATATTAAACAAAATGCAAGTAATTATTCGAGATTATCAAAATTATAGGTGTCGTTACGAAGTGAAAGAAACTGATAATGTTGAGATACTCAAAGCTATGATCGAATTCAAAACAGGCATTACTGATAGATGTTCATATCGCTTGGTTTGTAATTTGTATTTTTTAAAATGTCGTTTAAATTATTAAACCTCAAAAACCTATTTTAAATAAAACTCAAAATCGATAACTGTTTAAATTTGTAATCAAATACGGGTGGTATCGGTTAATAATTAAATCTTAAAATTAAATATTCGAATTTAATCTAAATAATTTTTCAGACCTACAAAGGTCAGTACCTAGAAGATGGGCATAAAATTGGTGCTTATAATATCAGGGCTTATTCTACTATTGATATGAGTTTTAAAATGACTGGTTGTTGATGTTATAATTTTAAGAAAAAAATGGAAAAATAATAAAAATTTACATTTGTTGTGGATCCATTTTTAGATAAATTTGCTTAATTTGATAAAATTATATAACACGAATATTGAGAATAGGGTTTCCAGTTTCATAAAATTCTTTGGTTAACCGAAATTAATTGATAATCTGAGGTTTTAGGTCATTTGAATGATTTTATACTTTTAATTTATTCTTATACAAATCCCTTTGAATCTTGATATAACACCAGATCCACCGATATCCCCCTTGAACTATAGCCTCCGAATAACTAATATCCCATATATCCTCAAAATGCACTGATAAACCCTAATCCACGATATCCACCAAATCTTATGAGAATATAAGTCTTTCAAGTCATACTCATCAGGGTTCGTCTCGTATCTCATGTCTCATATCTCGTGAAATCTCGCATTTTTTGAAGGATCTCCTATCTTTTATCTCGTTCTCGTAATTTTTTGAGAATCTCGTATCTCGTAAATCTCGTGTCTCGTATTTTTTGGCACTTGCGCCACCCTTGGTAAATACCTTCAAAGTTATAGAAAAGTAAATTAAAATAACAAAAATACTTAAGTATTTGATAAAAAAAAGTCCACCCATTAAATACTTCTTTACATCTCTTATCTAGGGATTAAGAGGATATTGCGTGATTTGGAAGGGTAAGAAATTATGGTCACCAAGATTTTTCGGTGTTTGTGTGTCCAAATTCCGTAAATCGTTTTGGGATATTACAGTGGATAGAAGATCTAAAGAAACTAGAACATTTAACATATTCTAATATTTAAATTTGTAAAAAAGATGGAAGGATCAACTGGAAAAAATCCTAATGAAAAAACTGAAGAGTTGGACCAAATTAGTAGTTTGAATAAACAATCGTGTTTTGTTCAAGTTGCAAATAAATGGAAGGAAATTAAAAAAAAAGAGTAATGAAGCTCCTTGGTTTACGGAAGATTGTTGTGATGCCAAATGTATCAATACAGAAAATCCTGTTGGTAATTGTGTTAAGGGGAATGGATATGCTAATCTGATTGATGGTGAAAATATTGCATATATTGAACCAAAGAATGATGAACGTTATGGTCATCCTTTAGGTAAATATTAGTTGGTAAAGGTATAGTTTGCTAGTCGCGAGAAAACATTGACGAGGATTTTTTGACGGAATAACTACAGTTATTTTGTTCGCATTCATAATAACTAAAATGTGATACCAACATTGCAACTCTCAAACATCAAAAATACCGAAAGAGTATTACTCCTCAGGTTTTTCGAAATCAGTAAACTATGTCCCTTTAACTATTAATTTTTAAATTAATTTTTAAATTTTTATAAAGGAATTGATAAGTCAACTACCATTTATGCTGAAAATTCATTTAATAAACCAATGGATAGTTCCAAATATTTATTATTTTATTTTGAAGTTAAATATATAAGTAAAATTAATGAAGAGCGAATTAATCATAGAACCATTCATGTTGGCCTTGAAAATTCAAGCAAAAGTTATGCTAGCTTGAATTTTAGTATTTATGGCGGCAAACAAATCCAGTTTAAAGTTCAAAATAAAAAAGGTCAAAGTGGCTCCCTTTATCTTCAAAATATTCTTTGGAATAACAATGACATTCTTGGGTGTGGATTAGTTTATCCATCATCAAATACGAATAACTTTTCTTATATTTTCTTTACTCATAATGGAAAACAAATCGGTAATTCAAAATTTTGATAATTTATTTTATATCTCGCAACATTATAGTAAAATTGAATTTAGTATACTCCTTCGTTTTTCTTTACTAAAATATTAATACTCGCTAAAAATTCGAGGCACATTCGAAAGAGCTTGTCGAGATGATTTGAAAGACACCTTCGCTTTGTCCAGGGATTTTGTCTGTATCTCGGCCCAAAATTAAGACCGGGGGTTGATTTAGGTGTCATTCGACACAGCTCGACAAGTTCTATAAAAATATTTGATTAAATGAGCGAGTGCCCGTTTTTTTATTTCAAGGAAGAAGAAGGAGGGGGTATAAGAAATTGAATTTAATCCAAATTATTTTGATTTACAAAACAAGGGGCGACAAGATCACGGAATATATGTAAAATCACAATTTAAAAAATTCTGATTTTTAAAATACTTTGATTTTAAAAATTTAATTACATATTTTTGAACAATAAAAATGAATTTGCGTGACTATTAAAAAACAGTACCAAAATCTAAATAAGATTAGGTTAAATTAAATTTTTTTAAAGGCAGCCCAATATTGTTGAATGAAAATTGTGATGGTTATAAACCATATATTCAAATAAAGTCTTGTTCTGTAGAAACTAATTTTGGGAAGGATTTGAAAGCTAATCCTTTTGTTTATGACTTATCAAAACATCTATTTCATAAATATTCAGATTACGGTAAATTAAATTTAAATATTAAAAAGTTAATCATAATTATGGTGCAAATGCTCCACAGAATCTCAACAAAAATCCCAAATAAAAGTCTCTCTTGCATATTTTTCACGAGTTTTAACTTTATTGAGCAAATAGGGGTTAAAAATAAATATCATATGCCTTGAGCAGGGATGGGCCGGGTTACCCGAAACCCGAAACCCGGACTTTTTTTCGACCCGAAATCCGATCCGAAGAAAAGGGGTCACTTTAGTACGTGGGTCCCGGAGTTAATATACAAATGTTATACCATTCGAAAGAGCTAGTCGAGCTGAGTCGAATGCCACAAGTTTTAGCCCGAGGAAAAATTTTTGGACCGAGATATAGGTCCCTGAAATTTGAAAAAGCATAGGGGGACCAAGCACTTTTTTGGGGTGAAAAATTCGAAAATGCAAATGATACCTCATTCGAAAGAGCTCCTCGAGCTGAGTCGAATGACACCAAAATCAACGAAATCTGACTTCATTTGGCCGAGTTACAGACCCCCGATTAGACAAAGTTATGACACAAAAAACAAAAACCTAAACCTATGGATCGTCGGCGAGGCGCTTGTGCAAAACCCCGCGCTTCGCGCGGGGTTTTGTGGCACGCGCCTCGCGGGGAGTCTACGGGCGGTGGGTCTGGGCTCGTAACATAAACCTATTCCTATCTCCCTTGCTCTTGACGTATTTGGGGCCTCCGTAGCAGCAAAAATCTCCACAGATGTCATAGGTAAGGAGCTAAAAGAAAAGATCATAACTCGGCCAAATGAAGTCAGATTTCGTTGATTTTGGTGTCATTCGACTCAGCTCGAGGAGCTCTTTCGAATGAGGTATCATTTGCATTTTCGAATTTTTCACCCCAAAAAATGCTCACTCCCCCCTTTGGTTTTTCGATTTTCGGGGACCTATATCTCAGTCCAAAAATTTTTCCTCGGGCTAAAACTGGTGGTATTCGACTCAGCTCGACTAGCTCTTTCGAATGGTATAACATTTGTATATTAACTCCGGGACCCACGTACTAAAGTACAGCCGAAGAAAATTTTGAAAACCCGACCCGACTTTTTTCCTCAACCCGGCCCATCCCTGGCCTGGAGGCACAAGGGTCGGGCGCAATCTACCAAACGCAGGGGTTGTGGGATAACATGGGGCATTCTTTTATCGGCACATCCCTTAATAGACCTTGTAGTCATTTTTCTTGATTCTAAATAAAAAACAATAAAATTTTTACTTTAAAAATTAATTTTTAAGAAAAAGATTTAAATGAATTAACTGAAATGTTTCCATTAATTACTAAGGAAGGAATTGAACAAATATTGTTAGCAAAAGGAGGAATTAAAGAAATTGTTTCGGAAAATTTAAATGATATCTTTCCTAAAAATACATAATTAATTCATTATTTTTAAATCAAAATAACGTTTTTGCATAAAATTAATTTTGTTGAGAGATTTACTAATTAATTTATGGTCCTCGAAACCTGAATCCAAAGGCTTTGGAGAACTTAGTTTTTATTTTTCTTTCATTTGTTCACAATGGTCAGACTCTCACCCACAATTTCATCTAGGTAATTTTCCATGTGGCATTCTCAATTAGAGACATTAACACAATGTGTGGTTCTGCCTAACTGTTACTGGTACTAATAGGTTTTTTCATCGTATTCCGGTAGAATTGAATTAGGCCAGACTAAAATTAAGTGACATGACATAAGAAATAAAGTAAATTTCGCCCGCAATTTGGAATGATGAAAAGCAACGTTTTCCTAGCAACCATTGCATCAATTTAAAGAAATCGGCGATGATTATTACAAAAAATACTCTTTAGTGAACAATTAGAATATTTATTAAAAAAATGTCAAAAAACAAGCTTTAAAAAATTAATCTTTAAAATATTATTTAAAAATTTATGTACATATTTTGAATATCTTATAAATTTCCCTCAGAAAATCCAGCAGCTTTTTTCCTTTTCAGCCCATTTATTTGTAATGTTAGTAAAACTGGTACAATAAATAGACCATGAATTGTGCCAATAATTCTAATAAATTAAAGATTAACTTTTATTTTAGGAATGTTTAACATGGGGTTGAAAAGCTCTTGTCGATTAGGCTTGGAAATGAGAGATTTTCCAAGCCTAATAGGTAAAAACAGTTATCTGTACTAGAAACTCATAGAGTCCACCCCTGAATATACAATTATACATAATATACACTCCACCTCTGAATATACACCCGATATCCTCCAAATTTCCTGATATCTAGGTATATCCTTTAATCTACGATATCCCTTGTTTATTCATCTTAATCCATTTAAAATCCACCGATACCTATCTTATTCCCGCCTAATACCCCATCGCTCTTAATCCATTTAATCCCAGGATTAAACTTGTAAAGAAATAAAAAGGAATAAATGGAATAATCTTCAGTTGCCTCCTCATATGTCTCGTTAAAAAGTCAATCGCTATAATTGTGATTTTTGTTCGAGATCCCTTTATATAAAAATTAAATTACCCTAAAAATAAAACAGTTCGAGCAAACGAAGCAATAATTTCAATTGAAATAAAGAATAGTGGGAAAATACAAATTATTGTTGAGATAACAGCCTTTACATAAAATTATTTTTTAATTAAAATCGAAATTTATACCTCAAGCATAGGCCTACCAACAATTTCAAGTATTTGTTCTATCCTTTTTTCAAGTTCTTTTTGTTCAAAAATTTTAATATTTTTTATAGGAGATTCTGTTTGAATTTCTTTTTGTTTTTCTTGCAAAACATCAAAATGATAACAAATGTGAGCTGAGAAATCAACAGAAAGACCGATAGCCATTAATAAATTAATCATTGTAACCTTTAAATTTTCTTAAATTTTTATTTGAGATATTACAAGTTAGGCATTCACAAATCGCTTGACCAAGAACCCAGGCTTTCTTTCATAATGATCCATATTACCCTTAAACCTCTTGTTTTTTAATATCTGCAAGCATATGTCAACAACACTCGGAACCCCTGTCTTGGGAACGGCTCGTTGGCCCGAAAAAACTTTGTGAATCCAGCCTGCGATCGTGGATCACAGTGGTCCGGAAAGCCATTTCCTGGCTCCGACCCGGTGTCAAATATGACTTCAAATAAATATAAACCTTAATTACTAAAATATTGAGATAAAAAATTAAATATTTACCGGGTCTATGTCTTGACCACACCAACCGAGCGTGCCCAACAATGCTTAAAATTTCAAATATATTTTTAAATTTTTATAAAATTAACTATAAGAAATTGAAAGAACGGAAAAAGTAGCAATTGCTGTACATCGTAATGTGGGAATGACGAAAAAACAGATTAAAGCCATACACGTTAAAGTTACAAAAACTGCTTTGAGCATTTCGGTCTAAAATTAGAAAATAAAATCGGGAATATTTATAGTTTGCTTGAAAATAATTTTTTATATAAATTATCAGATTATTTCCAAATATAAGGGGTAAAATTAGCGACTAAACAGAGCTGAATTCTTGAATAAAAATCTCAATCCTCGGTATCGGTATCGGTCTCGTCTCGATCAACTCTACTTACAACACACCCAGTCCGATCAAATTAGAATTCATCGGTTAACATCCCGCATCAAGTCCCATCCAATCTTTTGCTATTTTCGGTCCTATTTTTTAACTTAAGATTTTAAATTTTGAAAATAATCTCAACAAATTTCTAGTCAACAAATTTCCCTCTCAAATAATCACTACATATAGCGAGGGTTGAACAATGATTACACAGGCTATTTATTTGAGCCCGGTTACTTTGGGTCACCCTGTACATTAGTTGGTCAATTAAGGATTCAGATTTATTTTTCAGATTATTGCTTAAAAATCTAATAATTACCTTAACTCCCAAAATTAAATCATAAATAGTCGAATCATAATCAAAGACCGTAACATTAAATTTTGGAAATTGATCAACAATATTTCTTATTTTATCAACAAAAAATGCCCTTTCAAGCCAATTCAAATCTCCTTTAATAATTCAAAAAAGCTAAAATTCAAAAATAGGTTTACTAACCTCCACGGGAAATTCCAAAAACAAAACTATCAACAGATATATTCCCTCTTTAAATTAATTATTTTGATAAAAAATAGATTAAACTAACAATCCAAAATCTCTAAACTGTACAATTCTTTTATCATCCATTCTTCTCTCTTTTAAAAATTGCGGAACCAAAGAATAGGTTGGTTGATAATTAATTGAATTGTTTGAATTTATTTTGGTTTTGTGATACTAAAAATAATTTATTGTTAGGCAGATCAAATATCTGTAAATGACCCAAATAAAAATTCCACAATACTTCTTTTAATTCCTTCTAAAAATAAAATAAGACCCTCACTCTCTTTCAATCCCCCCCATCCCCTACTTTCTTCCCATTTGCGCCGCGACTTATGCGCCGCGACTTTTGCGCCGGGCGACTTTTGCGCCGCAACTCTTGCGCCGCGACTTTTGCGCCGGGCGACTTATGCGCCGCGACATTTGCGCCGCCATTGTTTAAAAAATCCGGATCCGAAAAATGCCGGATATCCGAAATTTTCAGTTCGGATATCGGATCCGAAGATTTCCAACTATTCGACAACCATACTAAAGTGAGGTCCGGCTATAGTTATTGATATATTTTTAATGATAGTGGCGGCGCAAAAGTCGCCCGGCGCAAAAGTCGCGGCGCAAAAGTCCCCCGGCGCAAAAGTCGCTCGGCGCATAAGTCGCGGCGCAAAAGTCGCGGCGCATAAGTCGCGGCGCAAATGTTCTCGGCGCAAAAGTCACGGAACCATTTTAATGATGTCATTCAATTATTTTGAGCATACCATATTTCCTTAAATAATGTCCCCCCTCCCCAGCCTCAATTGAAAGAGCAGTTAAAAATAGTTCGAGAACTTATGGTAATTTGACTTTAGCTTGCGTATCCGTATTAGGCTGATATCGCCTCGGGTATCCGTGGCCACTGATAGATTCCCTTGTCCGGGGAATGGAATTCCTCTGAGCGTTGGAGGTCTCACCTGAGCTTCCCTTCCCTCGTTCTCCTCCATGCAGTTCTCCGTAAGATAATTCCCGTCCCTAATATCAAACCCTAATCAAAATTTACGTAAAATTATTTTTAATAAACTCTCTTTTATAAATTTTTCTCAAAAATATAAAAATAAACATACATGTATTGCCCCATTATCTGTTCCATGAAAACTATTTGGCACTTTAAAATAATAATCAGCCCAAAAATAAAGGAATTCTCTAGTAAATTGAGTATTGTTTAAAATATAACTTCCAGCCATAATTTCCCCATTAAATATCCTTTCATAAAAAATTAAATCAAAATCATTAGTTCCTTCCAAAAATTCTTCAAGTGAATGATTTGGATTAATAACACCAATATCTGCATCCATAAAAAAGGCAAATTTAATATCTGTTGAGTGAGAAGAAAGAAAATTGGCAAGAATACAATGACGTTGGAAGTAAAACTTTAAAAAAATTTTTGTAATTATAAAGACCGTATTTCCTTTAATAGAATAGGCGGTCATTCTATTTTCAACAAGTTTGGAAACAAAGGTTTTTGGCTCAAGGGGCTATAATAGAGAAAATATCGTTTGGAGAATAAGGAAATATTTAGTGCCAGTTTCGTCTATCGCCGAATTTCGTATTTTTTGTATTCGTCTTCTATGTTTCGGCACACCACTGTTACCTAGCTACAAACCATGGAAATATTCGGAATTCCTTTTTCCAGGAATCAAAGAAATATTTTGAGAACTCTTAACTAATTTAAGATTATATTTATTAATTAGAGTTCGACAATGTGAATGGACTTGGTTTTCCGAGCACAGTAGCCTGTAAAGCCGGGTATTTTGATAAAATCCGGGGCTTCCGGGATTTCACCGAAACTCTGGCCCGGACGGTTTATGGTAATTTTAAAATGTCGAACTTGAACATTTATTTACTTACATCTTTTTGTTTACAATTATTATTCTTCTCTCCCATCTCAGAAGTATTAATAACTTTTAGAGGATACCCATTCAATTGACAATAACATCTTAATGTGCTTTGTGCAAGGTTGTAATTTGACAAAATTTTGGCATTATCAACAACAACAATTACCCAAATCTTTTCGAAATGATCTAAACATGTAATATATTTTTTAATTAAAGGTAGTATGTATATCTCATTTGAGTCAACGCGTGTGTGTGACTTTTTTGGTCTTTTAATCATTTCTAAATTTCAAAAGATCCATAGCCAAAAGATCTTGATATTGTGTTGTGTATGGGCGTCAGCCCTTAAAGTGTTAGTATAAAAGCCCAGCCAATAGTTAGTTCGTGGTCTCAGTTTTAGTTCTTCTTCCTACCCCAACCTTCGCCTGCTTTGTATTTCTTTGTGCAATAAACGTTTCTGTTAGCTTCCTCTACGTAACCGGGGTCGTAACAGATTTGGCGCGGTCTCCTGTAAAAGAACCAAGCTCGTCAACAGTTCGTCAACGCTCGTCAACGTAAGCTGTGTGCTCGTCAACGTAAGCTGTGTGCAGTTAAAAAAAAGTGTGTGGACAATTGTAGTGTAGTAAAACCAAAAAGGTTAGTGAAATTGTAGTGTAAAGTGTAGTGATAAAAAGTTTATTTTTTAGTGAGTGCAAAATGGATGCAAAAACAGTGGAGAAATTGTTGAAGGCTCAGCAAGAGCACTTTGAGAAAATGTTAGTGAGGCTCTTGAAGCCGAGTGAGTGGAACGACACCGAATTGTACAGCAAATTAGTTGGGATGATTGGTGAGTTCGTTTTTGATTTGACGAGTGGTATGACCTTTGAGTCATTGTTGGGCAGGCATCGGTCCTATTTTGAGGTGGAGGGTAAAACCCTGCCAGAATCCTCTAAAGTGAGATTGTTGTTGAGTAAATTGGGGCCAGAAGAGTATGCCCAAATTGAAAGGAAAATGCTGCCAACCAAGTTGAGTGAAATGAAGTTTGACGAACTCTGTAGTGAGTTAGTGAAAGAGTTTAGTGATCATAGGTCCAAATTGTTGAAAAGGTTCGAGGCCTTAAATGTTAAGTGTAGTGACCTCCAAGATATTGTTGAGTTTGGGAATGTAGTGAATGCTCAATGTGAGCGTGCAGAAATGGCCTTGTCGATTGAAGAATTGAAAATTCTTATTTTTATTTCAGGTTTGCCTAGTGATGCTACCTCAGTTCGACAAGTCGCAATGAAAAGTGTTGAAAGTAAAAGTGAAAGAGGACAGGCAGTAACCTTGAAAGAAATAATTGAAGAGTGTCGGGCATATTTGGCAAATAAAAGTGAAGCCATGTATATTGTCAAGGAGAAAAATAGTGAAGTAAAAAAAGAAGTGCCGACAGTCAACACAGTGGAAAAAGTGAAATGTTGTGAAAAGAGTAAAAGTGAAATTGGAAGTGAGTGCAAAAAACAGTGGTCCAAACCAAACGTCAAGTATCAGCAAAATGTTATTGAGAAAAAGTGTAGTCATTGTGGACGTTTTGGTCACTGGCGTATGCATTGTAAGTTCTTGAAAAATAATCAGTATCAGCCAAAAAGGCAGTGGAGTAATGATAATAATCATTCAGGTTCTCCATATTGTGCAATTCTGGACATCTTCGATCCAATGCAAAGTGTGGAAAAAGAAGAGTGGATAAAGCAAAAAGTGAAGTTTGGAGAACTTAGTGTAGAAATGATTGTAGACACTGCATCGCAGATCAATGTTGTCACCAGTGAAGTGTGGAAAAGTATTGGACAGCCAACAATTGAAAAAGTGAATTACAGTGGTATTGGGCTGGGTGACAACAAAGTTGAAATTGAAGGAAAATTCAGAAGCAAAGTGAGAGTGAAAGACAAAGACGTCTTTATGGAGTTCCATCTAGTGCATAGTGAAGTGTGTATCTTAGGGTTGCCTGGATTGAAAGAAGTGTCAAGTCGGAATCAAAAGCCCAAGTACCAAAAGTGGAATAAAAAGAAGGCACCATTTCAAGATACAAAAAAATGCTTTTCCGAACGGCACAAAAGTGAAAGTGAAGAATACCAATAAAAGAAGTGGTAAAATCGAGTGGCTTCATGGAGAAGTAGTGAGAAAGACGGAAAATGCATGGAAAATCAAAGTGTCAGAGTTGAAGAGTATTGTGACCCGGACATTTAAAGAGATCCGTCGAGATGAGTGGAACAATAAAAAGAAATTGTTGAGTGAAGATATTCGGAATATGAATATTAGTGAAGAAAAAGTGTCCAGTGAAAGCAGTGTAACTTCATCGAGTGATAGCAGTGTGGACAACTCCAAGAGGATCAAGTCAAAGATGAAGGACAAAAGCGGGAACAATCCAAATATGAAAGATGTTGAAGACGATAATAATATGGAGACATAGATGAGCCACATATATAAAATTTTGTGATAATATTGTTGTTGTATATTTTTTTGTAATGTTGTATGTATTTTTTGTTCCCATTGTCCTTATTCCCCCAAAATTATTGTATGTATTTTTTGTTTGTTGTTTGGCTGGAAAGTGTTAGTATATTGTAAAGCTTCGGCTTTAAGTGAAGCCGAACCTTTTTTTAAGGGGGGAGGTGTTGTGTATGGGCGTCAGCCCTTAAAGTGTTAGTATAAAAGCCCAGCCAATAGTTAGTTCGTGGTCTCAGTTTTAGTTCTTCTTCCTACCCCAACCTTCGCCTGCTTTGTATTTCTTTGTGCAATAAACGTTTCTGTTAGCTTCCTCTACGTAACCGGGGTCGTAACATATTGTCCAAAAAATTTTCCACACGCCTTTAAATATTTATCCAAGCAAAGGGTGGGAATTTCAAAAAGTCTTGTTTTTTATTCTTTCTAATTTATTTTTCTATCATTTAAGCTTTATTTAATCTCGTTATCTTTAATTTGAATAAAGTTGTCATAAAAATGTGTCCGGTTACTTTTGGGTCACCATGTATTAAAGTCTACTTAATCAGACAATTTCCCGAAAAGTGTTGTTAAATAAGTTTATTTCTCCTCACTTTGTTTGGGTACAATATCAATCTTTCTGTAAACCGTTTTTGTATAATAATTTCCATATAAATTAACAACAAATCCAACATTTGATTCTTCATAATAAATTAATAAAATAATTAAAAAAGAAGAAAAAATGAATAAAATAAATGTTTTTTAATTAGAAGTTGAGGTCTTTTAATTAAATAAAATAAGAACATAAAATACAAATTTTTGATTAATTAATTAATTTTTTTAATTGTAAAAAAATATTCTCCTTCATTTTCTCATTCAATATCTCAAAAATAAATATTTATTTAAAAAAAGGAATACATATTTATTTTAAGAGGAAAAAATTATCAATCAATTATTAAAAGAAATAAACATTGAAATAGGTTTATAAAAATGAGATAATAACCAGTCGCTCGAATCAACTCAAGAACTATTCGAGTGGAGAATTTTCTGTTCGAAAAGACTCGTATGAGTCGACCCGATAAAACTCATGCTTGAAAAACTCGAAAACGAACCGAATTGAAGAAAAAGCTCGGAAAAAATGCGCCGAACGTCGAACTCGTAATGAATTGATAAATTTATTTGTAAAAGAGATCGAATTTATATGGAATATCAATCGAAAAATATGGCCTTAAATATAGATTAAAAGCCGAAATATGGACTGAAATATGAAATTTTTTAACATAAAGGAAAATATAAGAACCCGGACCGAGATTTTTGGTTCAATATCTTGACACAAACATCTTTAAAACAACGGACTTGTGGTTATCCATTTTATCACGTCGCCCCCCTAAATATTCAGCCTTAGGAATTAACTAGATTTTTTTTGTATGCTTTTCACTTTTTTGGATAATTCGAAATAGAAAATAAAAATTATTATTGTTTTAGTTAACCTTGGAAAATATACTAGAATTAAAAAAAAATCGAAAATAAAAAGACTAGACATTTTAACAAAAAAATTAAATGAAAATTGATTGCGAAAATTTTTCGTTAGAGCCTTATTGTGGTGTGTAAAAAAATAGGAAAAAGAGGAATTATAGTTAGAGAGTAGTTAATGTTTGAGGGAATGAAAATTATTGTTTGCTAACTCCACTTGGTGAAGGATTAAAAATCAATTTTAAAGTAAAAAAAATGTTTAAAATGGTAAAAATTATTTTAAGTTTTAAATATTAAAAAATAAAAATGATAATGTAAAATAAATATTTTTTGTATACAGGGTGACAAGAAAAGTTTAGGACAAACATTTTATTGCATATCTTTATTCACATTAAAGATATTGAGATCAAATGAAATTTAAATGATAGAAATATAACCATGGAACAAGTATAATCAAGAATTTTCGAAGTTCCCACCCCTTGTTTGGATACAGAGTAAAAGTTGCTTGGAAGAATTTTTGGTAAAAGTTCGCACCTCCTCGTGTGAGATTTTCTCCCATTCTCGAACGAATGAGCATCGGAGCGACTCAAAACTTTCTGGTTATTAAGAACAGACCTTTACCTAACAAATACTAAAAGCAGTAACCAATCGAACCAACCTTGCATTAATTCAGCCTTATGAAATAAGGATGAATTCTGCTGAAAGATATGAATTCTGCTGAAGAATACCTAAATTTAATCTACATAAGTGGTTTTAATCTACATAACCCCTACTTTCTTCCCATTTGCGCCGCGACTTTACTAACCTCCACGGGAAATTCCAAAAACAAAACTATCAACAGATATATTCCCTCTTTAAATTAATTATTTTGATAAAAAATAGATTAAACTAACAATCCAAAATCTCTAAACTGTACAATTCTTTTATCATCCATTCTTCTCTCTTTTAAAAATTGCGGAACCAAAGAATAGGTTGGTTGATAATTAATTGAATTGTTTGAATTTATTTTGGTTTTGTGATACTAAAAATAATTTATTGTTAGGCAGATCAAATATCTGTAAATGACCCAAATAAAAATTCCACAATACTTCTTTTAATTCCTTCTAAAAATAAAATAAGACCCTCACTCTCTTTCAATCCCCCCCATCCCCTACTTTCTTCCCATTTGCGCCGCGACTTATGCGCCGCGACTTTTGCGCCGGGCGACTTTTGCGCCGCAACTCTTGCGCCGCGACTTTTGCGCCGGGCGACTTATGCGCCGCGACATTTGCGCCGCCATTGTTTAAAAAATCCGGATCCGAAAAATGCCGGATATCCGAAATTTTCAGTTCGGATATCGGATCCGAAGATTTCCAACTATTCGACAACCATACTAAAGTGAGGTCCGGCTATAGTTATTGATATATTTTTAATGATAGTGGCGGCGCAAAAGTCGCCCGGCGCAAAAGTCGCGGCGCAAAAGTCCCCCGGCGCAAAAGTCGCTCGGCGCATAAGTCGCGGCGCAAAAGTCGCGGCGCATAAGTCGCGGCGCAAATGTTCTCGGCGCAAAAGTCACGGAACCATTTTAATGATGTCATTCAATTATTTTGAGCATACCATATTTCCTTAAATAATGTCCCCCCTCCCCAGCCTCAATTGAAAGAGCAGTTAAAAATAGTTCGAGAACTTATGGTAATTTGACTTTAGCTTGCGTATCCGTATTAGGCTGATATCGCCTCGGGTATCCGTGGCCACTGATAGATTCCCTTGTCCGGGGAATGGAATTCCTCTGAGCGTTGGAGGTCTCACCTGAGCTTCCCTTCCCTCGTTCTCCTCCATGCAGTTCTCCGTAAGATAATTCCCGTCCCTAATATCAAACCCTAATCAAAATTTACGTAAAATTATTTTTAATAAACTCTCTTTTATAAATTTTTCTCAAAAATATAAAAATAAACATACATGTATTGCCCCATTATCTGTTCCATGAAAACTATTTGGCACTTTAAAATAATAATCAGCCCAAAAATAAAGGAATTCTCTAGTAAATTGAGTATTGTTTAAAATATAACTTCCAGCCATAATTTCCCCATTAAATATCCTTTCATAAAAAATTAAATCAAAATCATTAGTTCCTTCCAAAAATTCTTCAAGTGAATGATTTGGATTAATAACACCAATATCTGCATCCATAAAAAAGGCAAATTTAATATCTGTTGAGTGAGAAGAAAGAAAATTGGCAAGAATACAATGACGTTGGAAGTAAAACTTTAAAAAAATTTTTGTAATTATAAAGACCGTATTTCCTTTAATAGAATAGGCGGTCATTCTATTTTCAACAAGTTTGGAAACAAAGGTTTTTGGCTCAAGGGGCTATAATAGAGAAAATATCGTTTGGAGAATAAGGAAATATTTAGTGCCAGTTTCGTCTATCGCCGAATTTCGTATTTTTTGTATTCGTCTTCTATGTTTCGGCACACCACTGTTACCTAGCTACAAACCATGGAAATATTCGGAATTCCTTTTTCCAGGAATCAAAGAAATATTTTGAGAACTCTTAACTAATTTAAGATTATATTTATTAATTAGAGTTCGACAATGTGAATGGACTTGGTTTTCCGAGCACAGTAGCCTGTAAAGCCGGGTATTTTGATAAAATCCGGGGCTTCCGGGATTTCACCGAAACTCTGGCCCGGACGGTTTATGGTAATTTTAAAATGTCGAACTTGAACATTTATTTACTTACATCTTTTTGTTTACAATTATTATTCTTCTCTCCCATCTCAGAAGTATTAATAACTTTTAGAGGATACCCATTCAATTGACAATAACATCTTAATGTGCTTTGTGCAAGGTTGTAATTTGACAAAATTTTGGCATTATCAACAACAACAATTACCCAAATCTTTTCGAAATGATCTAAACATGTAATATATTTTTTAATTAAAGGTAGTATGTATATCTCATTTGAGTCAACGCGTGTGTGTGACTTTTTTGGTCTTTTAATCATTTCTAAATTTCAAAAGATCCATAGCCAAAAGATCTTGATATTGTGTTGTGTATGGGCGTCAGCCCTTAAAGTGTTAGTATAAAAGCCCAGCCAATAGTTAGTTCGTGGTCTCAGTTTTAGTTCTTCTTCCTACCCCAACCTTCGCCTGCTTTGTATTTCTTTGTGCAATAAACGTTTCTGTTAGCTTCCTCTACGTAACCGGGGTCGTAACAGATTTGGCGCGGTCTCCTGTAAAAGAACCAAGCTCGTCAACAGTTCGTCAACGCTCGTCAACGTAAGCTGTGTGCTCGTCAACGTAAGCTGTGTGCAGTTAAAAAAAAGTGTGTGGACAATTGTAGTGTAGTAAAACCAAAAAGGTTAGTGAAATTGTAGTGTAAAGTGTAGTGATAAAAAGTTTATTTTTTAGTGAGTGCAAAATGGATGCAAAAACAGTGGAGAAATTGTTGAAGGCTCAGCAAGAGCACTTTGAGAAAATGTTAGTGAGGCTCTTGAAGCCGAGTGAGTGGAACGACACCGAATTGTACAGCAAATTAGTTGGGATGATTGGTGAGTTCGTTTTTGATTTGACGAGTGGTATGACCTTTGAGTCATTGTTGGGCAGGCATCGGTCCTATTTTGAGGTGGAGGGTAAAACCCTGCCAGAATCCTCTAAAGTGAGATTGTTGTTGAGTAAATTGGGGCCAGAAGAGTATGCCCAAATTGAAAGGAAAATGCTGCCAACCAAGTTGAGTGAAATGAAGTTTGACGAACTCTGTAGTGAGTTAGTGAAAGAGTTTAGTGATCATAGGTCCAAATTGTTGAAAAGGTTCGAGGCCTTAAATGTTAAGTGTAGTGACCTCCAAGATATTGTTGAGTTTGGGAATGTAGTGAATGCTCAATGTGAGCGTGCAGAAATGGCCTTGTCGATTGAAGAATTGAAAATTCTTATTTTTATTTCAGGTTTGCCTAGTGATGCTACCTCAGTTCGACAAGTCGCAATGAAAAGTGTTGAAAGTAAAAGTGAAAGAGGACAGGCAGTAACCTTGAAAGAAATAATTGAAGAGTGTCGGGCATATTTGGCAAATAAAAGTGAAGCCATGTATATTGTCAAGGAGAAAAATAGTGAAGTAAAAAAAGAAGTGCCGACAGTCAACACAGTGGAAAAAGTGAAATGTTGTGAAAAGAGTAAAAGTGAAATTGGAAGTGAGTGCAAAAAACAGTGGTCCAAACCAAACGTCAAGTATCAGCAAAATGTTATTGAGAAAAAGTGTAGTCATTGTGGACGTTTTGGTCACTGGCGTATGCATTGTAAGTTCTTGAAAAATAATCAGTATCAGCCAAAAAGGCAGTGGAGTAATGATAATAATCATTCAGGTTCTCCATATTGTGCAATTCTGGACATCTTCGATCCAATGCAAAGTGTGGAAAAAGAAGAGTGGATAAAGCAAAAAGTGAAGTTTGGAGAACTTAGTGTAGAAATGATTGTAGACACTGCATCGCAGATCAATGTTGTCACCAGTGAAGTGTGGAAAAGTATTGGACAGCCAACAATTGAAAAAGTGAATTACAGTGGTATTGGGCTGGGTGACAACAAAGTTGAAATTGAAGGAAAATTCAGAAGCAAAGTGAGAGTGAAAGACAAAGACGTCTTTATGGAGTTCCATCTAGTGCATAGTGAAGTGTGTATCTTAGGGTTGCCTGGATTGAAAGAAGTGTCAAGTCGGAATCAAAAGCCCAAGTACCAAAAGTGGAATAAAAAGAAGGCACCATTTCAAGATACAAAAAAATGCTTTTCCGAACGGCACAAAAGTGAAAGTGAAGAATACCAATAAAAGAAGTGGTAAAATCGAGTGGCTTCATGGAGAAGTAGTGAGAAAGACGGAAAATGCATGGAAAATCAAAGTGTCAGAGTTGAAGAGTATTGTGACCCGGACATTTAAAGAGATCCGTCGAGATGAGTGGAACAATAAAAAGAAATTGTTGAGTGAAGATATTCGGAATATGAATATTAGTGAAGAAAAAGTGTCCAGTGAAAGCAGTGTAACTTCATCGAGTGATAGCAGTGTGGACAACTCCAAGAGGATCAAGTCAAAGATGAAGGACAAAAGCGGGAACAATCCAAATATGAAAGATGTTGAAGACGATAATAATATGGAGACATAGATGAGCCACATATATAAAATTTTGTGATAATATTGTTGTTGTATATTTTTTTGTAATGTTGTATGTATTTTTTGTTCCCATTGTCCTTATTCCCCCAAAATTATTGTATGTATTTTTTGTTTGTTGTTTGGCTGGAAAGTGTTAGTATATTGTAAAGCTTCGGCTTTAAGTGAAGCCGAACCTTTTTTTAAGGGGGGAGGTGTTGTGTATGGGCGTCAGCCCTTAAAGTGTTAGTATAAAAGCCCAGCCAATAGTTAGTTCGTGGTCTCAGTTTTAGTTCTTCTTCCTACCCCAACCTTCGCCTGCTTTGTATTTCTTTGTGCAATAAACGTTTCTGTTAGCTTCCTCTACGTAACCGGGGTCGTAACATATTGTCCAAAAAATTTTCCACACGCCTTTAAATATTTATCCAAGCAAAGGGTGGGAATTTCAAAAAGTCTTGTTTTTTATTCTTTCTAATTTATTTTTCTATCATTTAAGCTTTATTTAATCTCGTTATCTTTAATTTGAATAAAGTTGTCATAAAAATGTGTCCGGTTACTTTTGGGTCACCATGTATTAAAGTCTACTTAATCAGACAATTTCCCGAAAAGTGTTGTTAAATAAGTTTATTTCTCCTCACTTTGTTTGGGTACAATATCAATCTTTCTGTAAACCGTTTTTGTATAATAATTTCCATATAAATTAACAACAAATCCAACATTTGATTCTTCATAATAAATTAATAAAATAATTAAAAAAGAAGAAAAAATGAATAAAATAAATGTTTTTTAATTAGAAGTTGAGGTCTTTTAATTAAATAAAATAAGAACATAAAATACAAATTTTTGATTAATTAATTAATTTTTTTAATTGTAAAAAAATATTCTCCTTCATTTTCTCATTCAATATCTCAAAAATAAATATTTATTTAAAAAAAGGAATACATATTTATTTTAAGAGGAAAAAATTATCAATCAATTATTAAAAGAAATAAACATTGAAATAGGTTTATAAAAATGAGATAATAACCAGTCGCTCGAATCAACTCAAGAACTATTCGAGTGGAGAATTTTCTGTTCGAAAAGACTCGTATGAGTCGACCCGATAAAACTCATGCTTGAAAAACTCGAAAACGAACCGAATTGAAGAAAAAGCTCGGAAAAAATGCGCCGAACGTCGAACTCGTAATGAATTGATAAATTTATTTGTAAAAGAGATCGAATTTATATGGAATATCAATCGAAAAATATGGCCTTAAATATAGATTAAAAGCCGAAATATGGACTGAAATATGAAATTTTTTAACATAAAGGAAAATATAAGAACCCGGACCGAGATTTTTGGTTCAATATCTTGACACAAACATCTTTAAAACAACGGACTTGTGGTTATCCATTTTATCACGTCGCCCCCCTAAATATTCAGCCTTAGGAATTAACTAGATTTTTTTTGTATGCTTTTCACTTTTTTGGATAATTCGAAATAGAAAATAAAAATTATTATTGTTTTAGTTAACCTTGGAAAATATACTAGAATTAAAAAAAAATCGAAAATAAAAAGACTAGACATTTTAACAAAAAAATTAAATGAAAATTGATTGCGAAAATTTTTCGTTAGAGCCTTATTGTGGTGTGTAAAAAAATAGGAAAAAGAGGAATTATAGTTAGAGAGTAGTTAATGTTTGAGGGAATGAAAATTATTGTTTGCTAACTCCACTTGGTGAAGGATTAAAAATCAATTTTAAAGTAAAAAAAATGTTTAAAATGGTAAAAATTATTTTAAGTTTTAAATATTAAAAAATAAAAATGATAATGTAAAATAAATATTTTTTGTATACAGGGTGACAAGAAAAGTTTAGGACAAACATTTTATTGCATATCTTTATTCACATTAAAGATATTGAGATCAAATGAAATTTAAATGATAGAAATATAACCATGGAACAAGTATAATCAAGAATTTTCGAAGTTCCCACCCCTTGTTTGGATACAGAGTAAAAGTTGCTTGGAAGAATTTTTGGTAAAAGTTCGCACCTCCTCGTGTGAGATTTTCTCCCATTCTCGAACGAATGAGCATCGGAGCGACTCAAAACTTTCTGGTTATTAAGAACAGACCTTTACCTAACAAATACTAAAAGCAGTAACCAATCGAACCAACCTTGCATTAATTCAGCCTTATGAAATAAGGATGAATTCTGCTGAAAGATATGAATTCTGCTGAAGAATACCTAAATTTAATCTACATAAGTGGTGCTTTAGGTATTTATCAGACGGTCGTTTTAAGCAGATTTCATTTATTTTCTCAACTATCCATATTTAATTTGTCAATGATTCTTTTTTCTCTTTGAATGTGTATCAGAAGTCATATAAATTTTAAACTATGATATTTTAACTTTAACAATGTTTTTATTCAAAAAACTAGGGGTGCTTATAAGTAGTAAATGGTCAGGCACCGTCGTTGCGCGGTAAAATTTCGCGCAACGAATTCAAAGGTTTTGAGCGAGTCGGGAGGGGTTGATATATTATTTAAGAATGATTACTCAAATTTAACGGATTTCATTTTTAAAAGATATCTAATTGAAACTCCGCCCATTTTTACAAATTAATAATAAAATTATATCATTAATATAATCCTACTTATTAACCTCCGCTCAAAGTCAGTTTAAATGTTCCCTGACGTACTATTAAAATTTAACTAATTAAACTAATTATTTTTTTAATTATTAATAATGTGCCGTTTTATTAGAGAGGGTTTACCTCATACAACTCACATTAAATCAACCCCTCCCATAAAACCTCTCCCTCAATTGTGTTGTCCACTCAACCCCTCCTTTAGGCACAGGCTAACCGCTCTCGGACCCCTCCCCTCCCGACTCGCTCAAAACCTTGAATTCGTTGCGCGAAATTTTACCGCGCAACGACGGTGCCTGACCATTTACTACTCTTATAATATTTTGACACTGCGTTCTAGGTTTAACTAAGATCAACTGGCTATGTGATCAGAAGTTAATATCTAGAGCAACTTGAATCATCAACCAAAGCGATTATTCCATAAAACAAGATACTTCATTTTTTATATTATCATATATGTACTTAAATTTTTTGTTTCATTTATAGTTAGTCCCTCAATTTATTTATCAAGTTATTTATTATAATTCTTATCTATTTTTCAAATTATTTTTTTGTCTCGTGTAGCTTTAATTAAAAATTTTTATTTCGTTATTTATTAATATTAATCATTTAAAAAAATTATCTAGTCTTTAACTTTAACTATTTTATTTTTAACATAAAAATTGAATATAGTACTAAGCTTCTTAATATTTTTCAAACATGTACTTTGTGATTGCACCAAAAAATTTTTCCTCACTTAATTTAAACGTTAAAAATAAATATTAACAAACTACAATTACAAATTGATTTCGTTCATTTCTTCTTTTCTTATAAGTATTTTTGTAAATAAAACTTTAAGAATCTCTATAGTCTTAGTTTATTATAAAAAATACTTTCTAATTTTATGCTAAAATATTTTGATTTTTAATTCATAAGGATCAGGGATGAGACGGAATAAGGAAAAAAGTTGGGCTGGAGTTTTGGTCGAAACGCATACCTGTCAGAACTGGCCGAAATAATAACTCTCGGTAATTATCCGCTATAAGCCCACAAACGTGCATGCCGACTTAGATAGGCTATAACTTTTTTGGGCTTGATCCAATTCACATGAACTTTATATCCTTCGATAGCCCTGATAAGCAGAGATAGCAAAATGGATAGTGTTAGGCATTTTTCATTTAAATTAACAAATCTATCACGAAAGATAGCCTCGGTCTTCCGATTTTTTTAAATTAATAAGGAAAGACCCTTCTCCAAAATTAATAAAGAAAAAAGGCTCTTTCCAGATATATGATATCTACGTAGTTATTAATTTAATAAATAATTTAATAGTTTAAAATATTAGTTAACAATTTTAATTAAATTAAATAGTTCTTCCTAAATTAAAATGACAAATAATATCCAAATAAATAATTCAATTCCTTCAAATTTAATTATTTCAAATAATTGTTGTGAAGAGGAAAACAAAAATAATTCTAATTTTGATAAATTTATTAACCCAAAATTAAAATTAAAATATATATTAGAATACAATTGGATTACTTTTGGTTATATAATTAATGAATTGGCTAATGGAAGTATTGAATTTAGAAGTATTTTAGAAAATGGAGGATTCGTTGAGAAGGTAAAAATTAAAAAATTTTAGGTTAAATTTTTAATAACATTTATAAAAAAATCTCTATTATAAAGGTGAGATCCTGCGGTTCTGATAAGGGATGGACGTAAATGAAAAAATTTCCGCAGCCGCAATCTGCAAATCCCGATTCACAGAATTTGGGAATTCCCGAAGTTTTTTATATCAGGGATCTTGCCGACTAAAAAACGTCGGGAATTCCCTGTTTCAGGAATCGGGACGGCAGTATCACTGATAGATACGCAAGAGGTTATTTTTTCCGTGCAATCCCGATATATCTGTAAGTCTCCCTACCCTTAAGTCTCCCTACCCTTAAAGTCTCCCTACCCTTCAAGTTTGAAGGGCTGGTAAAATTATTGGTCTAACAAAAAAAAACAAATTATAAATAAGGAAAAACATAAAATTAAAAAATTTTAAAGATCGAAGCAATAGACATAAATGATGGCAAAGGCTTTACTTCAAGATTATTTCGGTTGATAATTAATATGAAATATACAAATGGAATTAACAACAAAACAAAAAATTTTCCAAACAAATTTTCTTTAATTTTAAAAATTTTTGCTGATGAGAGGATTGAAATACTTTTAGAACATTTTTTTGGAAAAGAAAGATTGGAAAAAGTTATGTTAAAATTTAGAGAAAAATTGGAAATAGAAAATGATAATAATAAAGAAATCAATGATCAAATAACAGATCCGAAAGTTAATCCTGCGATAAAGGTAATAATTGAACATTTTAGTTGGACGATTTAAATCCTAAATGTTCTAAATTTGTTAATCAAACAAAGATAAAGAAAGAATTTAGAAAAATTTTTTGAAACTGTTAACTTTTTTATAAATATTTACCTATTAATTATCCCAATAATTAAAGCCATATCCGAAGCGTTCTAGTGCTGCCAGCCAGTGCCGAGTATCTTGAGATATCTAAGAAGCCTTGAGCTATCTAAAAAGCCGACTCCTCCGAAAAAAATAAGTAGCCGGAGCGTAGATTTTTAAACTCCAGTGCCTGAGCAAGAGTATGAACTTGAGGGAGCCGAAGCTCAACTGTTTAAAAACTAGTATTAGGCAGAGTTCAATACTACCGCGATAATCTAAATGACTCGGTATTTTTTGGTACTTTTTCGACACTGTCGGTACTACTGAGCACCCATGAGTACTGGTAAAAAAGGAAGCAGGCCAAAGTACTTTAAGGTCAAGTTTCCGCCGAGCTATAACTATGTTTAAAATAGTTGAATCCGGGTCGTCCTATACAAAAAATATTTTGCTACTTTTTAGGAATCAATGGCAATCTTTAAAAGAATGCATCAAAACGAATGTGTATTTTATAAAATTATGGATAATATTGAAAATCCCCCTTTGCCTATACCAAAAATTTATTTTACAAAAAATTGTAGAGAAGAGGAAAATAAAGAAGACGATAAGCTTAATAAGCTCGGGCCACAAGGAGTGATTTTGATGGAGGATTTGACAGAGAATACACATATTACACCTTTAACTAGAGGATTAAATGAAATACAAGTAAATAAAATTTACCGTATTCATATAATAGAGTCCCAATCTGAAATATAACCACACTTTGAATTAGAATCCGCTTTGGGATAATTGAAAAATAAAGCTCTATGGGGCTTTATTATAGGAAATACATGATTAATTTTTAATGTAGAGATTTTATTTTATTCAAATATAGAACCTAGTATTAGAGATTTTTAGCGAGGATCCTAATGACAAAAAATAAATTCCCGATTTAGGGAATTATTTAGAAAACTCATGATGAAATTTTAATTTTGATTTCAGCAACTGGGACTTCCCGGCCCAAAAACGTCGGGAATTTACGTAAGTACTGTACTCAAAATAAGTAACGAATCCGAACCCTGTTTTATAATATTTTTAAAAAATAAATATATGTAGATAATGGAAGTTGTCAGATATTTGGCACATTTACATGCTTATTTGTCTTTACCTAAAATTAAGGAAAAATGGCAAAAAAATTTTGTAACAATAGAAGAAATGTGGGGACAGAGTAGTGAAGAATTTGGTTCAGCAATGATTGAACAAATTATGGAACTTGATGGTTTTTGATTAAATTATCTCTCAAAATTAAATTAAAGTATTTTTAGAAGATATTGTGGAACCTTTTAAAATAATTGGAAATATAGTTATGAAACCAGATTTTGTTAAATGGATGAAAGAAAAATGCGAAAATAATTATGGTACGGTACTTCTTATGTCTAAAATTGTGGATAAGTCTACCCTGTTTTATGTTCAATAATATTTTTCAAACTTTATTACAAATTTTTGAGTATAAAAATTAATTTTCAAGGGATTTCTGAAATCCTTACACATGGGGATTTGTGGAACAATAATTTGTTATGGTATAACAATAATCCAAACAGACTTGCAGCTTTTATAGACTGGCAATTAGCAACTATAGGTATATAAAACTAAATAATTATAGTAATCTTTTAGACTAATCTCTGTCAAAGATATATTACTCAGATATAGGCTAATAAATTTTTAAAAAACTAATGTGGAGCAAGTTATGTTCTGAATTGAAAGATACATAATAGTATAAGTTTGTTACAATGGTTGTTACAATCTTGTCGTCCTAGCGTGCTTTTGGGATTAATATTTTATAGATACCGTATTTATCCTAATAGATTCACAATGGTTCTATTATTCTCCCATTTTGTGTGTTTATACTACTAGGGACTGTGGTTCAAATAGAGACTTGTTTCTATTAGAATAAATACGGTATACATGTTCTATATACCATTAGAAAACTCTATTCATGTCTCTTATGACGGTTTCAGCGTTCTGACTAAATACCTTTTTTGGAGAAGATAAATGAAATAATATTAGTCAAGATAGTAAGCTAAAATAGAATAAAGTTAAAAACCAATTAAAAAATATAAATATGTAAGGTACGAATTAAAAAAATATTTTTAAAGGGAATCCAATGACTGATATATCTCGATTAATGTTGGCAACTGTAGAGCCCGATCTACGTAAAAATATTGAAAAGGAAGGGAAAATTTTAGAACTATATTTAACTGAATTAAATAAAAAATTGGTTGAACAAGGAATGGAAAAAGTAAAGTATGGATTTGAAGATGTATGTAATTAGAAAATTAAAAAATATTTTTTAAATTTAATTTTAAAATTAATATAAACTGATTTACTGCCTATGAATCTATCTTAAATCTCTAAATGTTTACTCACCCCCTCCCCTCTTTCGTCTGTTTTGCCCTCTTCCACCTATATACTCCCCCTAATGACGGCCATTATTTTTGAAGAAATTTGTTTTGGTACTTTATGGATATGTCACCCCCCCCCTCCTATTTTGAGTCTCAGAGTTTTCCTTAAACGTAGAAAATGGTCAGAGATTATTTTCTTCTCCATGTCAATATTTTTCTTTCTTCAAGCAAAATAAGTGAAATCTGGTAAATGTAGAAACCAAATGAGTGAAATGTAAGTACAAAATATGTGAAAAGGCAAAATAAACCAGCAAAATACTTGAAGAAGAAAAAAAATGATTGACATGGAGAAGAAAATAATTTCTGACCATTTTCTACGTTTAAGGAAAACTCTGAGACTCAAAATAGGAGGGGGGTGACATATCCATAAAGTACCTTTGTTTTAGCCTTCCAAAGCTAGGCCCTACACTACAATGTTCTAGCCTCTCTGAAAATTATTCCCAATACTCTTTCTGACACCAGACAATCTTCATTAATTAATAAAAATTTCGTTTCCGGATAAGAATTCTTGAAAAATTTTGGGGTTGGGTATCGAATCTGAATTTGGCTATTGGAGTCGAATATCTGGTTCGAATTCTAATATGTAACTGAGTCGCATTCGGATATCGATTAGAATATTGGAAGATTTTCCAGGATTCTCCAGCATTAAAGAAAATATTTCTAATTTTTAAAGCTTCAACATGTTTACAATTTGGCAATTATTTCACAAGCTATAGGCAGGGTTATGGAAATTCCGTTTTTTGAAAGAGGGACACCAGAAAATGATCCAGAATTCAAAGAAAAAATGGAATGTATTAAAACGAGGGCAAAAAGTAGTATTAATGATGCTTTAAAAATTTTGGAAATGGAAGCACCTGAATTGCTAAATAAAAATTAGAAGAAAAATGGGAAGAATAATTGAACATTTTTGTTAATAATTTTATGAAAAACCTCAAATTTATATTTCTGTAAAGTTTGTATTAAACAGAGTTAGTCAAATTCAAATTGTCAGGACCGGTACTAGGGTTTTACATTCAAGCTGACCCGGGCCGGTTTTCCGGGCATAGGAAAAAAGCTAAAAACCCAGGAAACCCCAAAAACATGATTTTACAAAATACACTGTTTCCGAGCTGAAAGGCCTGGAAACCGGATTCGAATTCGGATTCTAATATCGAATTCCAGTCCTGGGCCCAACATTTGTCGACCTCTAGGCTTAAAACATATAGTATACCGTATTTTTCCCAATAGAAGCGCAGTCTACGAGGAGGTTGAAAAATACAAGCGAATTTCCCGAATTTTCCGAACAAAATTTCCCGAATTTTTTTAATTAGGGAAAAAATATTTTCGAATATTTTTTAAATTTATGTTACGAGCTAATAATATTTCTACAATTCGGAAAAAATATTTTCGAATATTTTTTAAATCTAGGTTACGAGCTAATATTTATCAATTCGGAAAAAATCTTTTCGAATATTTTTTAGATTTAGGTTACGGGCTATCTTAAGACATATGAATATTTCATAAGAAAGTGAAAATTTATTATATACTAGTAATTTAATCTGAAATCAAAATTTATGAAACCAATTTTTTCATAATATATATATTCGAAAATTAAAAAATATTATGAAACATTGGTTTCATAAATTTTGATTTCAGATTAAATTACTTGTATATATATATATATATATATATATATATATATATATATATATATATATATATATATATATATATATATATATATATATATATATATATATATATATATATATATATATATATATATATATACAAGTAATTTAATCTGAAATCAAAATTTATGAAACCAATGTTTCATAATATTTTTTAATTTTCGAATCTGAAATCAAAATTTATGAAACCAATGTTTCCTAATATTTTTTAATTTTCGAATCTGAAATCAAAATTTATGAAACCAATGTTTCCTAATATTTTTTAATTTTCGAATCTGAAATCAAAATTTATGAAACCAATGTTTCATAATATTTTTTAATTTTCGAATCTGCATCAAAAATATTATGAAACATTGGTTTCATAAATTTTGATTTCAGATTCGAAAATTAAAAAATATTAGGAAACATTGGTTTCATAAATTTCGATTTTAGATTCGAAAATTAAAAAATATTAGGAAACATTGGTTTCATAAATTTTGATTTCAGATTCGAAAATTAAAAAATATTAGAAACATTGGTTTTATAAATTTTGATTTCAGTTTCGAAAATTAAAAAATATTAGGAAACATTGGTTTCATAAATTATGATTTCAGATTCGAAAATTAAAAAATATTAAGAAACATTGGTTTCATAAATTTTGATTTCAGATTCGAAAATTAAAAAATATTAGGAAACATTGGTTTCATAAATTTCGATTTCAGATTCGAAAATTAAAATGAAATATTCATATGTCTTAAAATAAAATTTATTACCGAAATATTGAATTTAAAAGTTATTTGGAAATATTAAATTACTAGTATATAATAAATTTTCACTTTCTTATAAATATTCATGTCTTTAAATAAAATTTATTACCGAAATATTAAATTTAAAAGTTATTTGGAAATATTAAATTACTAGTATATAATAAATTTTCACTTTCTTATGAAATATTCATATGTCTTAAAATAAAATTTATTACCGCAAATATTAAATTTAAAAGTTAGTCGGAAATATTAAATTACTAGTATATAATAAATTTTCAATTTCTTATGAAATATTCCTATGTCTTAAAATAAAATTTATTACCGCAAATATTATATTTAAAAGTTATTCGGAAATATTAAATTACTAGTATATAATAAATTTTCACTTTCTTATGAAATATTCAGATGTCTTAAGATAGCCCGTAACCTAAATCTAAAAAATATTCTAAAATATTTTTTTCCGAATTGTAGAAATATTATTAGCTCGTAACCTAAATTTAAAAAATATTCGAAAAGATTTTTTTCCGAATTGTAGAAATATTATTAGCTCGTAACCTAAATTTAAAAAATATTCGAAAAGATTTTTTTTCGAACTGTAGAAATATTATTAGCTCGTAACCTAAATTTAAAAAATATTCGAAAATATTTTTTTCCGAATTGTAGAAATATTATTAGCTCGTAACCTAAATTTAAAAAATATTCGAAAAGATTTTTTTCCGAATTGTAGAAATATTATTAGCTCGTAACCTAAATTTAGAAAATATTCGAAAAGATTTTTTTCCGAATTGTAGAAATATTATTAGCTCGTAACCTAAATTTAAAAAATATTCGAAAATATTTTTTTCCGAATTGTAGAAATATTATTAGCTCGAAACCGAAATTTAAAAAATATTCGAAAAGATTTTTTTCCGAATTGTCAGAAATATCATTAGCTCGTAATTTAAATTTAAAAAATATTCGAAAAGATTTTTTCCGAACTGTAGAAATATTATTAGCTCGTAACCTAAATTTAAAAAATATTCGAAAAGATTTTTTCCGAACTGTAGAAATATTATTAGCTCGCAACCTAAATTTAAAAAATATTCGAAAAGATTTTTTTCCGAATTGTAGAAATATTATTAGCTCGTAACCTAAATTTAAAAAATATTCGAAAATATTTTTTTCCGAATTGTCAGAAATATCATTAGCTCGTAATTTAAATTTAAAAAATATTCGAAAAGATTTTTTCCGAACTGTAGAAATATTATTAGCTCGTAACCTAAATTTAAAAAATATTCGAAAATATTTTTTTCCGAATTGTAGAAATATTATTAGCTCGTAACCTAAATTTAGAAAATATTCGAAAAGATTTTTTTCCGAATTGTAGAAATATTATTAGCTCGTAACCTAAATTTAAAAAATATTCGAAAAGATTTTTTTCCGACTACTAGTATACAATAAATTTTCACTTTCTTATGAAATATTCATATGTCTTAAAATAAAATTTATTACCGCAAATATTAAATTTAAAAGTTATTCGGCAATATTAAACTACTAGTATATAATAAATTTTCACTTTCTTATTAAATATTGATATGTCTTAAAATAAAATTTATTACCGCAAATATTAAATTTAAAAGTTATTCGGAAATATTAAATTACTAGTATATAATAAATTTTCACTTTCTTATTAAATATTGATATGTCTTAAAATAAAATTTATTACCGCAAATATTAAATTTAAAAGTTATTCGGAAATATTAAATTACTAGTATATAATAAATTTTCACTTTCTTATGAAATATTCATATGTCTTAAAATAAAACTTATTACCGCAAATATTAAATTTAAAAGTTAGTCGGAAATATTAAATTACTAGTATATAATAAATTTTCACTTTCTTATGAAATATTCATATGTCTTAAAATAAAATTTATTACCGCAAATATTATTTAAAAGTTATTCGGAAATATTAAATTACTAGTATATAATAAATTTTCACTTTCTTATGAAATATTCAGATGTCTTAAGATAGCCAATAACCTAAATCTAAAAAATATTCTAAAATATTTTTTTCCGAATTGTAGAAATATTATTAGCTCGAAACCGAAATTTAAAAAATATTCGAAAAGATTTTTTTCCGAATTGTCAGAAATATCATTAGCTCGTAATTTAAATTTAAAAAATATTCGAAAAGATTTTTTCCGAACTGTAGAAATATTATTAGCTCGTAACCTAAATTTAAAAAATATTCGAAAATATTTTTTTCCGAATTGAAGAAATATTATTAGCTCGTAACCTAAATTTAGAAAATATTCGAAAAGATTTTTTTCCGAATTGTAGAAATATTATTAGCTCGTAACCTAAATTTAAAAAATATTCGAAAAGATTTTTTTCCGACTACTAGTAAACAATAAATTTTCACTTTCTTATGAAATATTCATATGTCTTAAAATAAAATTTATTACCGCAAATATTAAATTTAAAAGTTATTCGGCAATATTAAACTACTAGTATATAATAAATTTTCACTTTCTTATTAAATATTGATATGTCTTAAAATAAAATTTATTACCGCAAATATTAAATTTAAAAGTTATTCGGAAATATTAAATTACTAGTATATAATAAATTTTCACTTTCTTATTAAATATTGATATGTCTTAAAATAAAATTTATTACCGCAAATATTAAATTTAAAAGTTATTCGGAAATATTAAATTACTAGTATATAATAAATTTTCACTTTCTTATGAAATATTCCTATGTCTTAAAATAAAATTTATTACCGCAAATATTATATTTAAAAGTTATTCGGAAATATTAAATTACTAGTATATAATAAATTTTCACTTTCTTATGAAATATTCATATGTCTTAAAATAAAATTTATTACCGCAAATATTAAATTTAAAAGTTAGTCGGAAATAACTACTAGTATATAATAAATTTTCATTTTCTTATGAAATATTCATATGTCTTAAAATAAAACTTATTACCGCAAATATTAAATTTAAAAGTTATTCGGAAATATTAAATTACTAGTATATAATAAATTTTCACTTTCTTATTAAATATTGATATGTCTTAAAATAAAATTTATTACCGCAAATATTAAATTTAAAAGTTATTCGGAAATATTAAATTACTAGTATATAATAAATTTTCACTTTCTTATGAAATATTCATATGTCTTAAAATAAAATTTATTACCGCAAATATTAAATTTAAAAGTTAGTCGGAAATATTAAATTACTAGTATATAATAAATTTTCACTTTCTTATGAAATATTCATATATCTTAAAATAAAATTTATTACCGCAAATATTATATTTAAAAGTTATTCGGAAATATTAAATTACTAGTATATAATAAATTTTCACTTTCTTATGAAATATTCAGATGTCTTAAGATAGCCAATAACCTAAATCTAAAAAATATTCTAAAATATTTTTTTCCAAATTGTAGAAATATTATTAGCTCGAAACCGAAATTTAAAAAATATTCGAAAAGATTTTTTTCCGAATTGTCAGAAATATCATTAGCTCGTAATTTAAATTTAAAAAATATTCGAAAAGATTTTTTCCGAACTGTAGAAATATTATTAGCTCGTAACCTAAATTTAAAAAATATTCGAAAATATTTTTTTCCGAATTGTAGAAATATTATTAGCTCGTAACCTAAATTTAGAAAATATTCGAAAAGATTTTTTTCCGAATTGTAGAAATATTATTAGCTCGTAACCTAAATTTAAAAAATATTCGAAAAGATTTTTTTCCGACTACTAGTATACAATAAATTTTCACTTTCTTATGAAATATTCATATGTCTTAAAATAAAATTTATTACCGCAAATATTAAATTTAAAAGTTATTCGGCAATATTAAACTACTAGTATATAATAAATTTTCACTTTCTTATTAAATATTGATATGTCTTAAAATAAAATTTATTACCGCAAATATTAAATTTAAAAGTTATTCGGAAATATTAAATTACTAGTATATAATAAATTTTCACTTTCTTATGAAATATTCATATGTCTTAAAATAAAATTTATTACCGCAAATATTACATTTAAAAGTTATTCGGCAATATTAAACTACTAGTATATAATAAATTTTCACTTTCTTATTAAATATTGATATGTCTTAAAATAAAATTTATTACCGCAAATATTAAATTTAAAAGTTATTCGGAAATATTAAATTACTAGTATATAATAAATTTTCACTTTCTTATGAAATATTCATATGTCTTAAAATAAAATTTATTACCGCAAATATTATTTAAAAGTTATTCGGAAATATTAAATTACTAGTATATAATAAATTTTCACTTTCTTATGAAATATTCATATGTCTTAAAATAAAATTTATTACCGCAAATATTATTTAAAAGTTATTCGGAAATATTAAATTACTAGTATATAATAAATTTTCACTTTCTTATGAAATATTCAGATGTCTTAAGATAGCCCGTAACCTAAATCTAAAAAATATTCTAAAATATTTTTTTCCGAATTGTAGAAATATTATTAGCTCGTAACCTAAATTTAAAAAATATTCGAAAAGATTTTTTTCCGAATTGTAGAAATATTATTAGCTCGTAACCTAAATTTAAAAAATATTCGAAAAGATTTTTTTTCGAATTGTAGAAATATTATTAGCTCGTAACCTAAATTTAAAAAATATTCGAAAATATTTTTTTCCGAATTGTAGAAATATTATTAGCTCGTAACCTAAATTTAAAAAATATTCGAAAAGATTTTTTTCCGAATTGTAGAAATATTATTAGCTCGTAACCTAAATTTAGAAAATATTCGAAAAGATTTTTTTCCGAATTGTAGAAATATTATTAGCTCGTAACCTAAATTTAAAAAATATTCGAAAATATTTTTTTCCGAATTGTAGAAATATTATTAGCTCGAAACCGAAATTTAAAAAATATTCGAAAAGATTTTTTTCCGAATTGTCAGAAATATCATTAGCTCGTAATTTAAATTTAAAAAATATTCGAAAAGATTTTTTCCGAACTGTAGAAATATTATTAGCTCGTAACCTAAATTTAAAAAATATTCGAAAAGATTTTTTCCGAACTGTAGAAATATTATTAGCTCGCAACCTAAATTTAAAAAATATTCGAAAAGATTTTTTTCCGAATTGTAGAAATATTATTAGCTCGTAACCTAAATTTAAAAAATATTCGAAAATATTTTTTTCCGAATTGTCAGAAATATCATTAGCTCGTAATTTAAATTTAAAAAATATTCGAAAAGATTTTTTCCGAACTGTAGAAATATTATTAGCTCGTAACCTAAATTTAAAAAATATTCGAAAATATTTTTTTCCGAATTGTAGAAATATTATTAGCTCGTAACCTAAATTTAGAAAATATTCGAAAAGATTTTTTTCCGAATTGTAGAAATATTATTAGCTCGTAACCTAAATTTAAAAAATATTCGAAAAGATTTTTTTCCGACTACTAGTATACAATAAATTTTCACTTTCTTATGAAATATTCATATGTCTTAAAATAAAATTTATTACCGCAAATATTAAATTTAAAAGTTATTCGGCAATATTAAACTACTAGTATATAATAAATTTTCACTTTCTTATTAAATATTGATATGTCTTAAAATAAAATTTATTACCGCAAATATTAAATTTAAAAGTTATTCGGAAATATTAAATTACTAGTATATAATAAATTTTCACTTTCTTATTAAATATTGATATGTCTTAAAATAAAATTTATTACCGCAAATATTAAATTTAAAAGTTATTCGGAAATATTAAATTACTAGTATATAATAAATTTTCACTTTCTTATGAAATATTCATATGTCTTAAAATAAAACTTATTACCGCAAATATTAAATTTAAAAGTTAGTCGGAAATATTAAATTACTAGTATATAATAAATTTTCACTTTCTTATGAAATATTCATATGTCTTAAAATAAAATTTATTACCGCAAATATTATTTAAAAGTTATTCGGAAATATTAAATTACTAGTATATAATAAATTTTCACTTTCTTATGAAATATTCAGATGTCTTAAGATAGCCAATAACCTAAATCTAAAAAATATTCTAAAATATTTTTTTCCGAATTGTAGAAATATTATTAGCTCGAAACCGAAATTTAAAAAATATTCGAAAAGATTTTTTTCCGAATTGTCAGAAATATCATTAGCTCGTAATTTAAATTTAAAAAATATTCGAAAAGATTTTTTCCGAACTGTAGAAATATTATTAGCTCGTAACCTAAATTTAAAAAATATTCGAAAATATTTTTTTCCGAATTGTAGAAATATTATTAGCTCGTAACCTAAATTTAGAAAATATTCGAAAAGATTTTTTTCCGAATTGTAGAAATATTATTAGCTCGTAACCTAAATTTAAAAAATATTCGAAAAGATTTTTTTCCGACTACTAGTATACAATAAATTTTCACTTTCTTATGAAATATTCATATGTCTTAAAATAAAATTTATTACCGCAAATATTAAATTTAAAAGTTATTCGGCAATATTAAACTACTAGTATATAATAAATTTTCACTTTCTTATTAAATATTGATATGTCTTAAAATAAAATTTATTACCGCAAATATTAAATTTAAAAGTTATTCGGAAATATTAAATTACTAGTATATAATAAATTTTCACTTTCTTATTAAATATTGATATGTCTTAAAATAAAATTTATTACCGCAAATATTAAATTTAAAAGTTATTCGGAAATATTAAATTACTAGTATATAATAAATTTTCACTTTCTTATGAAATATTCCTATGTCTTAAAATAAAATTTATTACCGCAAATATTATATTTAAAAGTTATTCGGAAATATTAAATTACTAGTATATAATAAATTTTCACTTTCTTATGAAATATTCATATGTCTTAAAATAAAATTTATTACCGCAAATATTAAATTTAAAAGTTAGTCGGAAATAACTACTAGTATATAATAAATTTTCATTTTCTTATGAAATATTCATATGTCTTAAAATAAAACTTATTACCGCAAATATTAAATTTAAAAGTTATTCGGAAATATTAAATTACTAGTATATAATAAATTTTCACTTTCTTATTAAATATTGATATGTCTTAAAATAAAATTTATTACCGCAAATATTAAATTTAAAAGTTATTCGGAAATATTAAATTACTAGTATATAATAAATTTTCACTTTCTTATGAAATATTCATATGTCTTAAAATAAAATTTATTACCGCAAATATTAAATTTAAAAGTTAGTCGGAAATATTAAATTACTAGTATATAATAAATTTTCACTTTCTTATGAAATATTCATATGTCTTAAAATAAAATTTATTACCGCAAATATTATATTTAAAAGTTATTCGGAAATATTAAATTACTAGTATATAATAAATTTTCACTTTCTTATGAAATATTCAGATGTCTTAAGATAGCCAATAACCTAAATCTAAAAAATATTCTAAAATATTTTTTTCCAAATTGTAGAAATATTATTAGCTCGAAACCGAAATTTAAAAAATATTCGAAAAGATTTTTTTCCGAATTGTCAGAAATATCATTAGCTCGTAATTTAAATTTAAAAAATATTCGAAAAGATTTTTTCCGAACTGTAGAAATATTATTAGCTCGTAACCTAAATTTAAAAAATATTCGAAAATATTTTTTTCCGAATTGTAGAAATATTATTAGCTCGTAACCTAAATTTAGAAAATATTCGAAAAGATTTTTTTCCGAATTGTAGAAATATTATTAGCTCGTAACCTAAATTTAAAAAATATTCGAAAAGATTTTTTTCCGACTACTAGTATACAATAAATTTTCACTTTCTTATGAAATATTCATATGTCTTAAAATAAAATTTATTACCGCAAATATTAAATTTAAAAGTTATTCGGCAATATTAAACTACTAGTATATAATAAATTTTCACTTTCTTATTAAATATTGATATGTCTTAAAATAAAATTTATTACCGCAAATATTAAATTTAAAAGTTATTCGGAAATATTAAATTACTAGTATATAATAAATTTTCACTTTCTTATGAAATATTCATATGTCTTAAAATAAAATTTATTACCGCAAATATTACATTTAAAAGTTATTCGGCAATATTAAACTACTAGTATATAATAAATTTTCACTTTCTTATTAAATATTGATATGTCTTAAAATAAAATTTATTACCGCAAATATTAAATTTAAAAGTTATTCGGAAATATTAAATTACTAGTATATAATAAATTTTCACTTTCTTATGAAATATTCATATGTCTTAAAATAAAATTTATTACCGCAAATATTAAATTTAAAAGTTAGTCGGAAATATTAAATTACTAGTATATAATAAATTTTCACTTTCTTATGAAATATTCCTATGTCTTAAAATAAAATTTATTACCGCAAATATTATATTTAAAAGTTATTCGGAAATATTAAATTACTAGTATATAATAAATTTTCACTTTCTTATGAAATATTCAGATGTCTTAAAATAAAATTTATTACCGCAAATATTAAATTTAAAAGTTATTCGGAAATATTAAATTACTAGTATATAATAAATTTTCACTTTCTTATGAAATATTCAGATGTCTTAAAATAAAATTTATTACCGCAAATATTAAATTTAAAAGTTATTCGGAAATATTAAATTACTAGTATATAATAAATTTTCACTTTCTTATTAAATATTGATATGTCTTAAAATAAAATTTATTACCGCAAATATTAAATTTAAAAGTTATTCGGAAATATTAAATTACTAGTATATAATAAATTTTCACTTTCTTATGAAATATTCATATGTCTTAAAATAAAATTTATTACCGCAAATATTAAATTTAAAAGTTATTCGGCAATATTAAACTACTAGTATATAATAAATTTTCACTTTCTTATTAAATATTGATATGTCTTAAAATAAAATTTATTACCGCAAATATTAAATTTAAAAGTTATTCGGAAATATTAAATTACTAGTATATAATAAATTTTCACTTTCTTATGAAATATTCATATGTCTTAAAATAAAATTTATTACCGCAAATATTAAATTTAAAAGTTATTCGGCAATATTAAACTACTAGTATATAATAAATTTTCACTTTCTTATTAAATATTGATATGTCTTAAAATAAAATTTATTACCGCAAATATTAAATTTAAAAGTTATTCGGAAATATTAAATTACTAGTATATAATAAATTTTCACTTTCTTATGAAATATTCATATGTCTTAAAATAAAATTTATTACCGCAAATATTATTAAAAGTTATTCGGAAATATTAAATTACTAGTATATAATAAATTTTCACTTTCTTATGAAATATTCAGATGTCTTAAGATAGCCCGTAACCTAAATCTAAAAAATATTCTAAAATATTTTTTTCCGAATTGTAGAAATATTATTAGCTCGAAACCGAAATTTAAAAAATATTCGAAAAGATTTTTTTCCGAATTGTAGAAATATTATTAGCTCGTAATTTAAATTTAAAAAATATTCGAAAAGATTTTTTCCGAACTGTAGAAATATTATTAGCTCGTAACCTAAATTTAAAAAATATTCGAAAATATTTTTTTCCGAATTGTAGAAATATTATTAGCTCGTAACCTAAATTTAGAAAATATTCGAAAAGATTTTTTTCCGAATTGTAGAAATATTATTAGCTCGTAACCGAAATTTAGAAAATATTCGAAAAGATTTTTTTCCGAATTGTAGAAATATTATTAGCTCGTAACCTAAATTTAGAAAATATTCGAAAAGATTTTTTTCCGAATTGTAGAAATATTATTAGCTCGTAATCTAAATTTAGAAAATATTCGAAAAGATTTTTTTCCGAATTGTAGAAATATTATTAGCTCGTAATAGCTACTAGTATATAATAAATAGCTACTAGTATATAATAAATTTTCATTTTCTTATGAAATATTCATATGTCTTAAAATAAAACTTATTACCGCAAATATTAAATTTAAAAGTTATTCGGAAATATTAAACTACTAGTATATAATAAATTTTCACTTTCTTATTAAATATTCATATGTCTTAATATAAAATTTATTACCGCAAATATTAAATTTAAAAGTTATTCGGAAATATTAAATTACTAGTATATAATAAATTTTCAGTTTCTTATGAAAAATTCATATGTCTTAAAGATATAACAAAAAATATTAAACTAATAAAAATTTAGAAGAAAAATAAAATTTATAAAGGAACACTTACCTATAAAAGAAGAGATATAACAAAAAATATTAAACTAATAAAAATTTAGAAGAAAAATAAAATTTATAAAGGAACACTTACCTATAAAAGAAGAGATAGAACAAAAAATATTAAACTAATAAAAATTTAGAAGAAAAATCAAATTTATAAATGAATAAGGTCGGTTATCCGAAACCGAAAAAAGACCGGATAACCGAAAATTTTCGGTTCGGTTATCTGTTCCGGTTCCGGATGACCGAAATCTTCGGTTCGGTTATCGGTTCCGGATAACCGAAGATTTCCCAGGAACCGCCAACCTTATAAATGAACACTTACCTATAAAAGAAGAGATATAACAAATAGCGGGGCTAGTCACTGATCTCCTTCGTCTGTCCCATTCCCTTCGCCTACACATTGTTCATTTCTACACGTGATAATTGTTATTGTTGTGCTCGTCGACATTAGTTAATCTCGGACACCTCGGGTCGTAACAAATGGCGCGGTCGACAAAAAGTGAAGTGTGGCTTTTTTTTGGTATTAACCTCGCTAAATTCAATCGCAATTTTCTTCCAAGAAACACTTCACTAGGAGATTTCCCTTCCAATGATTCATGAGGACTGACTCTATAAAACAATAACACTTCACTGAGCCAATTCTTCTTATTACAATTTTTTGTCATCATCCTTTTGAAATAATCCACAAATCTTTTTACTTGCCCATTGGATTGTGGATGATATGGGGCACTAAATACTTGACTAATCCCCTTATTTTGGCAATACACTTAAACTCATTTGAACGGAATGGACTTCCATTATCAGACACTATTGTTTCTGGGTACCCGTAATGGGTTCCCAACCACTCGAAACATTTTATAACATCTTTTGCTGAGGTTGTCATATTTCTTAACACTTCAGGCCACTTTGAGTGCGCATCAATTACAATAAAATACACTTTTCCGTCTTTACACGGCCCCGCAAAATCAATATGCCTCTTTCCCAATTTCTATTTGTATTTGGCCAAGGTCGCAATTCACTTTTAATTGGTCTTTTTGCCGCTGATTGGCAAATTACACAATTTGCGACCCAATCGTCAATATCTCTACCAATGTTTGGCCAATACATATACTCCCGGGCAACTCCTTTCATTTTTGCACAGATTTGGCGCACCGCCAAATCTGTTTCGAGGATTCTGGTCACAACAGATTTGGCGCGGTCGCAACCCACTCTCGACAACAGCAGCAAAAGAAGCACTGTCGTCGACAACAACAACAAAAGAATCAGCGTTCTCGACAAACGATCGACAACAGCTACAAAAAAATCAGCGTTCTCGACAAACGATCGACAACAGCTACACAAAAAGCCAACTTTCTCGACAAACGATCGACAACAGCTACAAACAGGAGGAATTAGTTGCAAACGATCAACTATAAAAAGTGAGTATTAGTGTAAAAAGTTCTGCCTCTTTACTCTTATTCCTACACCCACAACCATCTTCATTGTATTTTCGTCGTGATAAACTTTCTGTTGTGTACTTGGAGTCACAACACAGACGTCGTAGTTAGTGATCGGCATGAGTCGAAAGAGAAATGAGTGTATTGTTAGTGCACATGGACCTTTGGAGTTAATAGTGACCAAAAAAGGACTCAGTGCGAGTGCCAGTGGTCATAGTTAAGGCTGAAATACCTAGTGGTCCTGGAAGTGCGCAGAATTTGGCCCATCAAGTCTTGAAGAGTCTGGCATTCAAGAGAATGTAAGTCCAGAAATTGAGAGAGTCAGTCTAGTGGGATCATACTAGCGGGGCTAGTCACTGATCTCCTTCGTCTGTCCCATTCCCTTCGCCTACACATTGTTCATTTCTACACGTGATAAATTGTTATTGTTGTGCTCGTCGACATTAATTAATCTCGGACACCTCGGGTCGTAACAGATATAACAAAAAATATTAAACTAATAAAAATTTAGAAGAAAAATAAAATTTATAAAGGAACACTTACCTATAAAAGAAGAGATATAACAAAAAATATTAAACCAGGGCTCTCATTTATACTTTTTTAAAAGTATTCTACTTTTAAATCGACCTCCCTACTTACGAAATTGAATTTATACTTTTTTGAAAGTAACTACTTTTAAATCGACATTTTGGATTGAAAATGGAAGTTAAATAAAAAATTTAAAAATATTGTTGGCAAAATGTAAATATTTGTTTGTTTCTGTAATATTGAAATGTTATTTCGCGAAATAGTTTTCTTTTATTGTTATTTATACAATAATTCTTATTTGTAATCTATTTTAGATGAGCTTAAAACGTTGTAGAAATTCATTCAATCCTGATTGGGAGAAGCAATATAATTTTGTAAAAAAAAGCAGAAAAGGTGATGGCTATTTTTTCTGCTTATTTTGTCAGAAAGATTATAACATTGAGTCAATGGGAGTTTCTGCCATCACGCAGCATCAAGACAAAAAGAAACATAAGGAAATTGAAGAGGAAAAAATGAAGAATGAGACAATGAGCATTGAAATGCACAAAATGCTCAGTGGAAACAAGAAATTATTAGAAAAGATTCATTTAGGAGGGAAATATGAAAGATTTGAGGACGAATAAATATTTTCTAATTTAATTTTGAGACTACTTTTTTTTCGCAAATTTTCTCCCTATATACTTTTTTATCGAGATTTTGATACTTTTGAGTGGTATTTTGTCGATGAGAGCCCTGTATTAAACTAATAAAAATTTAGAAGAAAAATAAAATTTATAAAGGAACACTTACCTATAAAAGAAGAGATATAACAAAAAATATTAAACTAATAAAAATTTAGAAGAAAAATAAAATTTATAAAGGAACACTTACCTATAAAAGAAGAGATATAACAAAAAATATTAAACTAATAAAAATTTAGAAGAAAAATAAAATTTATAAAGGAACACTTACCTATAAAAGAAGAGATATAACAAAAAATATTAAACTAATAAAAATTTAGAAGAAAAATAAAATTTATAAAGGAACACTTACCTATAAAAGAAGAGATATAACAAAAAATATTAAACTAATAAAAATTTAGAAGAAAAATAAAATTTATAAAGGAACACTTACCTACATATAAAAGACTAATTCAAAAAATATTTTATCCCCCTTAGGGACTGCTACAAAAAAACATTGTCCCATCGTTGAGAAATCTTACCATTGAGATCTCATCGGTTAAATTTAAAAGTTAGAAAGAATAAATTTATGGGGTATTTGAGTGAATTTGTTTATCTGCTCCTTTAACGATGAGATCTCAATGATATGATTTTTCTCAACGATGGGACCAAGTGTTTTTCGTAATAAATTTTGTGGGCTTTAAGGTAGACATGACAATTTTTTATACAATCCCTAAGGGGCTTAAAATATTTTTTGAATTACAATACCCCATTTTCTGTTGATTCTGGGGTTTTGAGACTTATAGTTTTGTTACACACTATAACAGAATTAAAATAAGAAACAACAGAAAAATTTTCCGGGAATTCGGCCCGAAGACCTTGCTTTTCTATGGAAAGGAAGGTCTCACGCTTTCTTGGCTTCGCCATCTTTTGTTGGTTTCATTTATGATCTTCGGTTCTTGCAGCTTTTGTGGATTTCGCATAGGGCCTTCGTCACTTGCCTTTGTTTTGTATGGATTTCGCTTCGGCCTCCATCATGGCTATATTTGTCCTCGCCTCCAAAGTACCCCCTACTCCCTTATCATTTGTTTTGATGAGGATCATAGCAAACACTGATAATGAGGAGGCTTATCTTTTAGTTAAACTTAATTTTTAAGTCAACACCAAAGATTTCTTTTAAATTCTAAAGATATTTTTATTTTATTTATTTGTTACAAGGTCATTCATTCCCTATAAATATATCTTTTGTTTGTTTATTACGGCGTTGAATAATTTTATAGCTTCTTTCAACATTTAATACAAAACACCATTTATCTTTCATTTATTTTTGATTTAACAAATATCATAAAAAATTTTTTACACTAAATTTAAATGAAATATATTTTAAATATTAATTTATTTTTAAATTTTAATTTAATTATTTTTAATTTCATTTTAATTATTTCTCCAAGTTTTTCTTCTCTTTTTTGTCCATATACAGCATATCCTTCGTCTGATAATGATTTTGGTATTTAAATTTTTATATTCACATAAACTTTTTCCCCTATTATTCAGTCTTTCGTCCGAAATTTAAGGCATAACTCGGTCCAGTCAGTTTTGAATTCATTTTTAAATGAGAAGCCATAGGTCTGATATAGATGGTTTATTTTACATTCAATTTTCTTCGGTCATTTTGTTATAATTGGAATTTTGTAAAAATTAATTAAAGAATGTTGAAGAGAAGGCAATGTTATCTGTGAACTTAGCCGATTCTTTGTGGCTCAAACCCAGGCAGACTTAAACCTTGGGCTCAGCCCGCCAAACCCCACCCACGACACTACCGACCCCGAAGAATCGGGTTTCACATTTGAGCATTTACGGTAGTTTAGTTTGTTGATAACGCGATAAACAAAATATCATATATTGATTTTTTCCCGACTTAATTTAAATAAATTATTTAAAATAATTCTGTTACTTTTAAACAGAAAAATTGCGTGTAGAAGTCCAAACCCTTGACGACCCAATTCAATTAGGTCAACCTATTTATCGTTTAAAAAGAGCTGCATCTATCAATCTTGACTTTGATGAAAATATTGGGAGTGAAGGAAAAGACGGATTTTATTCTCCTATTGGAGAAAAACCTTTCCGTTTGTTTACTCGTGCTTTGAGTTCGGAATGTCCAAAACGAGGGTGTTTGCATGAATTGGCTTTGGCTGAACCTAGAGTTCCTGGTTATTAATTTAATTTGATAATAAAATTTTTTGCAATTTTTAATAATTAAAGGAACTCTTTTCTACCATACGGACACAATAATGGGTAAAGTAATTCCTCCAGGATTTTTAACAGTTGAGGCAAATCCACGGCTTTATTGTGCAATTGTTAGTGATGATTGTGGTAGCTAATTTATGCTAAGTTGTTGGAAAATACTTTAATTTATTAAGGTGCCAATGTTCCAATATATCGACATTTTAAGATGGTTGGACCTCGTGTTTGTGAGAATTTTAATTTAAATTACAATATAAAGAACTTCTACATATTTTTATCGGGAAATTAAACTAGAATGAGCCTTAATAATATCCATTTGCTTTACCGACTTAGCTATAGGGACGATCTTTTACTTTATTAATAAATCATAAACCCCAGCCTAGTCAATTTTTAAATACTTGAAGTTGGATATCTTTTCCTTTCATATTTAAATATTAGATTATGCCTATTCAACATCTCCTGATATAGAAATTCCGGGTAATTTTACTCGAGAGCAAATGCCTATGTGTTTTGGTTGGAGTTTAGAAAGGCCTTCTCCAGAATCTTTAATTAAATTGAAAAACCGAGAGGCTTCCAATTTAAATAAAAATAAAATATACGAAGAAAAGAAGGAGAAAAAAACAAAGAAAAATAAAATTGAAGAAAATGAAGAAATTAATAATAATTTAAAAATTAACGAAAATAAAGGAGTAAAAATAATTATGGAAATGGATGAAAATAAAAAAGAAGATGATGAAATGATAAATTTGAAGGAAATAGATGAATGTTTAAATATTTCTCCCTTAAATACTTTAATTGAAGAAAATAGTAAATTCACAAAATTAACAGAATATGATAATGGGAAATTAGGTATTTACATAAAGTTTATAAAGAAACTTGTGAATCTTTTTTTTTAATATTCTCGAGTTTTGGGTTTTATATTAGAGTGATAATTTAGCTTCTATCCATATCTGATTATTTGATCCATATCTTTTTATAACTTTTTAGATCAGTCCAAATAAGTTTAGCCCTGCCTGTATTTTAAATTGCGGATGATTTCTTAATTTTTATTTAAGTAATTGTATTTTAAACCCGAGAAATATTTTCGATTAAAAATTACAAAAAATATCTACCTTACTTCCTCTAATTGAATGACCGGACATCAATTTTTCACTCAATTACGAAGGGATTTTTAATCATTTGAGTGTGATTAAACATGAGGTGGGATTTTATTCTTCTATCATGCTCCTAGAGGAGTGATTGAATGCTCGTCTATTAGATGACATTAAATTTGAGGAAATGCGGAATATTTTACAAAATTTACTTTTAAATAAACAGCTATTTTAATAAATTATTTCTTTAAAATTAAGGAACACTACACGATCATTTATATACTACGAACAATTCTGTTAATTCAGAATATAAAAATATTGTAAATAATATATAAAAATAGTTTAATTAAAATTTTAAATTCAAAGAGTCAATTAGGATACGTTTTGACAGAACCTGTTCGTTTAAAATGCCCAGAAAAATGTCTAATTAAATTAGGACAAATGTTAACAAATAGAAGTGAAGCACTTGGAATATTTCGTAAATTTTTTCAAAATTTTATTTTTAAATTTTTAATTTAAAAAAGCAATGAATGATCACAAAATTGTTTTAATGGGAAAAGAAAGTGCCGATACTTTTTATTCTCCAACCGGGGAAATATTTTATTGTTCAAAGAAGGAAGGCCAATGTGGGGCTAATTTGGCAATTAGACGTTACTGGCATTTGGTGGAAATGGGTAAACAATTATGTCGTACATATTTTTTGTTTTAAAGCCCCTCATTTTCTAAGTTATAGCCTCCTATAAAGGATGTCTAAAAATAAAGTAACATATGAATTACAACCATCACTCTGCATTATTGCCTTTTCTATAATTAAGCATCCATCTAGAGCATGATTTAAAAATAGGTCCCAGAGGTTCTATTACAGAAAATATGTTATGATATTGTTAAAAAAATATTTTTTATAATTTAGATACCATTATAACTTTAAACACAACATTACAACCTCCGCTTACTATTCCAACCTGGGATGGTGTTTTGTGCTACATTTGGTCTAAAGAGGAAAATAATTAAAAAATATATTTTAAATTTTATCACATAATTTATTATAACTTGATGTAAAAATACTAGTTTTCCCAGAATTTAAAGCTATATTAAAATTTTTATGTTATCATTTGTTTTAAAATAAAATAAATTAATTTAATAAATTATGGTAATTCAATATTACAGGGTGATAAGAAAGAACTGGGGCAAGAAAGAACTCTTTTTTGCCATTTAAATTTTATAATATTTTTACTCATTTTGTAGACCAAATAATTCTCTTTCAGGACTTACATATAAGCACAGTTCCATTAATGAACTCTTTGCAAGCGATAAGGCCAAAGCACGCTCATAATGCTAAAGCGATGCAAGGTTGTTGCGTAGCCAATTTTTACTGTTTTAACTCGTTTAAATATGTCCACCGTACTAAATGTCTCGAGGCCTTCATCTTCCCTTGCTAAAAGCCTAGAGCCCGGCTCGGGTTGAAAGCCGTAGAAATCTTCCGAAGCCAAAGACCTAGAAAAACTTTGGAAAAATTTTTATTGAGAAATATTTTAAATAAAATTAATTTTGCAATTCAGTAATAAAAATCGATTTTTCTGTCTAATAAGAATAATAATTAGTTTTAGTAAATCGTCCTTAATTGATAATACATTCCTACATAATTCGGTAAATGTCCAGCTCGTGTCCCGCATGTCCGCAAAAGGCATTCTGCAAAGGTATCACGACTTTTGCGCCGAGAACATTTGCGCCGCAACTTATGCGCCGGGCGACTTTTGCGCCGGGACTTTTGCGCCGGGCGACTTATGCGCCGCGACATTTGCGCCGCCATTATTTTAAAAAATAAAATAATAACCACAATCGGATCTTACCCCTTGGGTTTTAAAAATGGTATCCAGGAACTGAAGGAAGTTCAGGAAGTACAATGGGGGTCCGGTAGCTGAAGAATTGGGTCTGGGTCATAAAAGTAGGATGCACTATAGTGTAGGGTTGTTGATCCGGATATCCGAAGATTTCCAATAATCCTACAACCCTACTATAGTGAGGTCTGGCTGTAGTTATTCATATATTTTTAATGATAGTGGCGGCGCAAAAGTCGCCCGGCGCAAAAGTTGCGGCGCAAAAGTCGCCCGGCGCAAAGGTCGCTCGGCGCATAAGTCGCGGCGCAAAAGTCGCGGCGCAAATGTTCTCGGCGCAAAAGTACGGAACCTCTGCAAAAATGCTTTTTTTTCTGCAGTCAATTTCTTTCTTCTCTCTACCATAATTTTCCTCGCGTAGTCAAATGATGGGTTAACAGTTTGGCGCAGATAATAAAGTAAGAAACAGTATTGGATTCAATTTTTATTATGTTAAACTTTTATTAAATTTTATAATTTAATTTTTAAACTTTATCAAGCTTTAATACAGCTCTAAATTTATATTTAATAATAAAAAATCGATGTATTTTCTCAAGTATTAAAAATTAAGAAAAATTTTCTACAAAATTACAAAAGCTTCTGAAGAAAATTAGATAATTTTTTTCGTAATTTTTGTCACCAGAAATAAGAAAATCGTTTAAATTAAATTATTAAATAAAGCAACTGCTTTCTGTTGAGGCTCTTTTTAATTACCTATTTGTAGTTCCTTCTTGTTGTAGTTCTTTCTGTTTGTAGTTCTTTCCTATGATTAATTCCTGGATCCATTCAACTCATCATATCATTTTAAATCTCATAATCATCGATATTGTACGAGATCCTTAATTCCCGTGATATCGCCTCCAATGATACCCTGTCCTTTCCCTCAATATTTCATATAAATCTCCAAATCACCCGACATCTCTCCAAATCTTTCTTACTCAAGTAAAATTTAAAACATACTTTATTATTAAAAGTATCGGGGATGTCGAGGATCGGTGTTCCCCGTGCAGGTCATACCTTCTTTCGGATTTATGTGCGAGTTTTGGCAGTTTTCTAGGCCCCTATTTGTAACTTTATGTGCATAAAAATCCTAGCTTTATACATATACATATAATAAATAAAAACTTCAAAGAAAATTTCATTAAAGGTCAATCTTATAATCTGTTTATTTTTTTAATTTTCTTTTTATTTTACAAACTATATTTTTAAAAGGGCAAATCTTCACGTGAGAAATATAAAAAATAAAAGTGCATTAAATTATGAAATTAAAAATATAAGTAAACATCACTTTAAAAATACATTGTATATACATTTTCATATAAATATTTTCATAAATAAACATAATTTTTTAATTTAAATATAACTTTGAAAATTTATTTTTTATTAACAAAGTTATAATTCTATTTTATAAATTTAAAAGAAATTCAACGAAATTTTTAATTATTTTTCTTATAATAATTATTTAATTATTTTGAATTAAAAATATACATATACACATCTCTTTAATAATATATGTTCATCATAAATATGCCTTCAATCCTTTATAAAATAGTTTTAAATTATGTTTTTCCTCATAAATTGCTTGTAAAATTTTTTAAAAAGCTTCCCATTTTAAAATTTCAGAAAAATGATTTCTATTAAAATTGAAATTTTTTTCAATTTAATTTTTTTGTTGTTTTCTTATTCATTTTCAAATATTCAAACACACCAACGCTTTATTTTTACAAAAAATCATGAAAATCTCGTTGGAGATATTACTGTGAAGAAAATTGAAATAAACAAAACAAATGAAAATACAACAGAAAAAACTTTGGAAATAATTATTGAATTTGGGGCTATAAACAAAAAGCACAAAATATACATAAGGACATTACAATATTCTTGCGAATATTTGAATTTAGCATTTAAAGATAAAATATATAAAGTAGAGAATATAACAAAAGAGAAAAAACAAATTCATTTTATAGAAAAATTTAAAGATCTATACAGAGGTGGATTTAGTTGTTGTTTAGAATTGGATGGGCATCATCATGTAAATTAATTTATTTTAAATTTTAATAAATTGATTATATAACAAAATGGACTAGTAAAGACCAGAGTTGGGTCGGAATTTCGACTTCACTTAACTCTTATAATCAACTTACTTCTCACAAGCTCACGATATTCTCATCAGCTTCTTTTAGTGTCTTGATGACACCTCTTAATCAGCACCCCCCGCCCCGTCCCAAATCAGCTGATACTTCCACATAAATAGTGGATTAACCTATAGATATTGAATATCAATTACCAGGGTGGTCCATAAGTTCATGCGTTTTTATCCAAAAAATTTTTCTTTTTCTAAAAACACAAAATAATTTAAAATAAGTGAAAGATTATAAAAAAATAGGCAATCAATCAATAAATTCATCCTATTAGCCTAATTATTCTATTTTCCAAATAGGATGATTTAAAAAAATTTATCGAAAACTAACCTAAGATAAAAGCAATTAACTAAGAAACCATAAAAACGCACGAATTTATGAACAACCTTAATCTCAACACGAGATTAAGGTGATCCAAGATTAAGGTGGTACGAAGAAAATTTTTAAATACCTATCCGAAAGGAGTTTCTCAACCCGCGATATCCCTGATTTCATACATATAGGAATTGATCACAATTGAGCCACTTTTTCATACCAAACTAAATTTTGAACTAATGATCGAAAATGCACATAATGACGAAGCAATTATTACGAAATTTAAATGGTCATTAAATTTGGAAGGAGTGAATTATATTAAAATATGTGCAGAATACAAAGAATACGGCAACTATATTTTAGCCATTTACGCAATTAACTCGGGAAATTTAGATACAGACTACATTACTGTAGAAGCATTGCAATTTTTTGTAACAGTTGATAATGAACTTAAAAAATGTGTTTCAACTAAATTTAAAATTGAGTTAGAAGAAGAGAGGAATAACTTGGGTAAATTAAAGAAGGGTGTAGGACTTGCGATTGTTAAAAGTTCTAGGGATTTGGATGATGGAGTGATGATAAAGGATGGAAATAAATTCTTTACTCAAGTCGACTTATTTAGAGGTGAATATTCGTTTGAATTTATAGCTGGTATATATGGACTAGCACCTTTATTTGATGATGAAAAGATAATCGAAAATAGAATTAAATTTAATAAAAATGTAATAAAATATTTGAATCAAAGAGAAATAAACAATTCGTTTACAAATAATTTATTTAATGAAAAATGGCAACAATGGTTTTCATATGACGGAGACTATTATATGATCGGAAAAGATGGAAAAGCACATTATATATACGTAGACAAATACGGTGAATTTGCCCAAACGCAATTGCCTCAGGAAATTTAGATAAAGACAACTTAGGATGATCCTGCAGTAAGTATATATGATATCTATATACCTTATATATATGAGCAGGCGAAAATTTTGAGAATTTTGGAGGCTATTGAAACCGAGTAAAATATAGGTGGGCTATAACTTTGTGGAGCTCAAATGATGTTTATACTCAAATGACGAATTTTTGATTTATTTTGCACACATGCTTTAGGGGCTTCTAATATTACTCTTAAAAATTATTAAAATTAATTATATCTTGGAATTTTACCTACACAAACATTTTTTCATAATTATTTACTTAGCATAGCTACTTCAACTTTTAAATAGTTTCTTTCTAAATTAATTTATAGATAAACATAATACATTCAAATGAAATGTGCATTTTGAACTATACAAAAAATGTTTTTATTCTTAACATTTACTTTTTATTAAAATTTTAGTAAGCAGCCCAATGGTAAAAATTAATGAAAAGATGTCAGAATAATAATTTGGCGCTCACCATGTAATTTTCTTATTTATCCGGAATATATTTTTAATATTTTAACTAATTCATATTTCGTTGAATAAACTTCTAAACTTCATTTTATGACAATTATATAATTAAAAATTTATGCATTTGAATTTCTTTTATTTTTTGTATTAATTCTACATAAATTAGACATAAATTAACAATTTTAAAATAAAAACATGAGAAAAAAATATTAAGATGGAAAAGATTGATTATAAAGCGTAAGATTCTTAAGATTGCAAATTATACAAATCATACAGCTTTTAATTTTGGTATTTAATGTCAGCCTAATTTTTTGATACTACTTAGAATTAAGGAATCTATTTTATGATAAGGCGTATGGTAGACTTCGGCTAACTAATAGTGAGTACTAATAAAATATGATAAATGTCAACTTGTTTTAGCAAATGTTCTGAACTTCAAGTTAGTTGAATGAAATTCGGTAATATGTATAGTAAAAAACGTCGACATTATTGCCTTTAAAACAAAAAGTTTCAATCTACTTATCAAAAAATATAAATAAATTTCTAAAAAAATTCAGAATCACATTTCCCGTTGTTTTTAACCTTAAGATTTCGATGATGGGGCAGAGTTGACCATCAGCTAATTAGCCATTCTTTATCACATTGTTAGGGAAGATCTCTAGAATTTTTTCAGATTTTCCATAAAGATTAAGCACGGTTTTTATTTTTTCAAAGTGCATTAATTAAATCTTAAGAAATAATTTAAAAATTCACCCTTTTGATTTTCCCAGACAAAAATAATATTTCTTAATTAAAACGAGTGCAATATTAATTCACATGGTTGCACTTTGTTAGACTTTAAAATGAAATAACTTTTATTTTCACTATTTATTTAAATGAATTTTCCCGATTATTCTTAAGCTTTCTAATGTAATTAAATCATACACAATGGCTTTTAATTATTCTACCGTAGAACTAGATAGTTACATATAATTGTTACACAGTAACTTGTTTACCTATACAAATAAGTTAGATCAGATTGTCTTTTCATTTTAGTTATACGAGTGAGTGGACTGTTTAACTACATTATAACAGACTTCTAAAAGTGTTGCCATGAATCGAAGCTAAATCGTGCTCATTTTTCCAAAGACAACGGTCTTTCATGTATCATATCTGTCAGCCTAAGACTTCCCTGAAATAAAAATCAAGCACAAACCAATACTTAAATTTGAATTTTGACAATCTTTATAAACGTTTGAAACTAAATTTTAATTTTTAAGGAATAAAAGAATGAAATTGGTTATTTTCCTATTAATAATCATAGAGTTTGAATTTGTCCATAATGCTTTATTTAATTTATTAATTAAAATTGAATGGAGAAAATTCAAAGAAGAATTACCTCCAGAATTATTTAATAATTTAATAAAATTGAAAAATCATAGATTTGAAGTAGGACTTTTTCCTTTCAAAAAAATTAATAATAATGAATATTTACCTAAACATAAGTTTTACATTAAAATAACTGAAAAATACGATGTTTGTAAGTTTGATGAAAATGAATTATCTACAGATGGAGGAAAAGCTTTATCCTTTCAAAATAATATTTATTTGATTAAAGTTTGGTGGAATAAAATGGTTAGAATTATTTAACTATTAATTAATTTTAAAGTAACAACCTAAGCTTTTAAAAAAATTTAATCTGAACGTGTTTAAGCAATAACAGGGGTGGCGGTTCCAAAGAATTAATTCAAAATATTCATATCTGCAAGGCTAAAACTTTCTTGAAATAAAAATTAATATACTCAAGCCGAAATTATCGGATAGGAGTTCTGGATCCAGATATCCAAATGATATCAGAGGAAGCGGCTCCACTAGTCATCACGCTAAAAGCCCGAAGTTCCAAAACAATTACTTTAGCGTTTTAATGGATCATCCTCCAATCATTAAATATTTAATCTATTAAAATTTAAATAAAATTCTAGTTAATAATCGATTCAATGCAAATTAGTGCAGTTGACAAAATTGTAATAATTCAATTAAAAAACAATCCGTCATTTGAAGAAAAGCAATTTTCAAATGTAAAAGCATTGGATCTTGAAAGGCCAAAAATAGTGTTAAAATTTTTAGTTAATAAATTTCAAAAAAACCTAAAAATGAGTATTATATGCGAGAAGAAAGAATTTGTTTTTCATTTAGAAGAATATGATGATTATTATTCATCTATATATTTTGATCAGAGAATTTGTCTAAATGATAAATATTTGCTTAAAGTAGAGAAAAATGAATTCGATATTGTAGGTTTTTGGTGGATTAAAAATGAGAATCGAAACTTCAAGCTCGAAACTAGAAAGTTATAGATTGGGATAACCATTTCTTAAGGGTGTTTGGATTTTTTTCATAAAACGGTTTTCATTATTTAAAAAAATTGTTTAAAATGATAATAAGAACTAGACTTCGGTTTTACATCAACCTCTTTGCCGGAAATATAAAACTAATAAATTAAAACTTAAATTGCGTTATCCCTTAAGAGTGTTCACAAAAATGCTACATGTGCGAATTTAATACTAGGGTTTGACCCCGACCCCGTTCCCGAACGATTTTTTCACGATTCTCCCCGACCCGAACCCCGCCCCGAAAAAAAGTGAAAACCCCGTACCCCGACCCGAAAAGTTTCGGGGTTATCGGGGTTTTACATACCCAAAAAATGTCATTTTTGGCAGAATTTTAAGAAAAAAATTTAAAAAATTTCCTTCCAATTTCCTTTGCCCTTATTATTTTTGAATGAAATATGAAAGAAATATCAAAATTCGTTTTCCTGCTATTAAGAGACTTTTGGTTGAGAGGCTTAGTTTTTGGTTTTACGTTTATTCCTATAAATATAGGATTGGGGTTGATCCAACTAAGCTGGACTTGTTTGTTTAAGGATTTTCTTCACAAAATCAAGAGCTCAATTATAATTTAAAATGTAAATCTATTTTTAAATATTATCAACCATAAAAAACAATGTAAAGATTTTTTAGCTAAAAAACGAAGACATCCGGCTTTTTGACCTAAAAAATTTTTAAAATTTTCGCCTGCGGAGCTGGAAATGTAAGAAATCCGTCTCTTGGCCTTCCAAGCTTCTCAAAATTTTTGCCTGGGCGCAAAAAACGATTCTTGGCCTTATAAAATTCTCAAAATTTCGCCTGCGGCGCAGAAAAGAGAGATATGATATCCTCCAAATCCCTAATCATCGATAATACTTCAAATCAATGATATTCACCCTTAGTCCCCAGAAATCTTCTTATATCACCGGATATCCGCTTTAATCCCTCCAAATCCTCCTTAATTACCTCCAGATCTAATTAATCACTCCAATTTCTCTTATTTTCTTTTAATCCCACCTTATTCTCATTATGAATAAATTAACTAAAATAGACCCAAAACGGCTTATTTTTAGAGCATTTTTCCATTAAAAAATTTTCCCAGTAAACCCCCGTACCCCGACCCGAACCCCGGCCATATTTTGCTCCCCCGACCCGAACCCCGCCCCGAAACATTTCGAAAACCCCGTACCCCGACATACCCGCCCCCGAGCGTTCGGGGTCAAACCCTATTTAATACATACCTTCACTTCCAAGTCAAACCAAATTAAAAAATTTCATTAATTTGAGCATTTTCAACCATCATTTCCTAATCATAACCTCATATAATATAAAAATTCAATTCAGCCTTTATCAATCCCATTTGAATGTAATGAAGTTTTATTCGAAAACTACGTAGAAAACCTTTATTTAATAAATGTACAAAAAGTTCAAAATAATGAACCAAGCAATCCATCAACTAATTTTATTGCATTCTGTAACCTTAATATGGAAAACCCTATAGAGATTAATGAAAGAATAATTATTCAGCAATGGGAGGGTTACAAAAGAATATATCCAGAATTTCAACCAAGGAATAAACGGAAAGGAAAGGAAATAATTTATAATCCTCCAAGTATACAAAAAACTGTTCAAATTTTAGATAAATCGAATCCACAAATTTTGGTTGATTTGACAAAAGATAATAAAAACCAAAATGGTAAAATATTTAAAAAAAGTTTAATTTTGACGCAAATTTATTTGCTCCCTACATTTACATTCCCTGATAATAATAAATACATATTTAAGAAAAATGCTATAAAGAATTGATCAATATTGCAAAAAATCAGGTGATCAATTGCAAGGAAGCGATGAATAAATTTGAAGATTACAAAAATAAATTTTTAAAAGAAGAAAATTTAAAAATTTTTGATGAGTTTGATGAAGGAAAAATTAATCGAATTGAAAATTTTATAAAAGAAATTGAACAACATAATGCTTATTTAGAAGGATATGAAGATCAATTAAGAGATACAATAAATGAGCTCAACAATTGTTCAGGATTTGTTGGGGGAAAAGGAAAGAAAAAAGGTCTGTACATGATTGGGCTATAAATATTGTATTATAATTAGAATAGCACAGGTAGGGTTTTGAAAAAACCCCGAGGCCATGGATCATCTCTATTTGAATAGCCAGGATCGAGGTGGATGGGATAATTTGGATCCGAGAACGAAGACCGCGGATAACAGAGGGTTCTAAAAAATTAAGAATCTATTTAAATTCAATAAATTTTATGAGATATTAGCTAATTTATTATCAAATTAATATGTTCCATCTTATACATACTCAGTAGACTGCCCGTGTAGAACAGACAACTACAAGCTTTGATCAAATAATTTCGAAGCTTTGATCAAACTTTTTCAAACACTTAGTATTTGAAATAAAGCTAGTAAGGATATAAGGTGACTTTGATGACTTAATTGTATTTAAGCGGATTTGTGCGATTAGACAGGATATCAGAAATCTTCAGGGATAGAGTTAATATGGAGAATTATAGTAAAATAAAATAATAATAAAATAAAATTATATTTAATTAAGGAAGATATAAGGGGATTCTGAAGGATTAGTGTGAGTCGTAAGAATATTTGTGAAAAATTGGAGCATTAAAGGAGATATTGTAGATTTGATAGTAAAGGAGCATAAAAATCATCGCAGGCGCATCTTTTTTAGAATTTTACGAGTCAAAAAACACGATCCTTTCATTTTCAGCTCCACAGACGAAAATTTTGCGAATTTTGAAGATAAAGAAGCGAGATTTCTTCCATTTCTGAAAAAGTCATTTAGGGGTGTTTATTTAGCCTCGGTCCTCGGCGAGGTTCTTGGCGAGGACCGAGACGAGCTCACCTCTTGTTAGTTTACTATAATAATGATTGTATCTATATCTATAATATTAATTGTTCTAACATATCAACTTTCTAGAAGAAATAGAGAAAAAATACACACAATAATATGTAGTATTTTTAAATTTAGATACACTTGATCATATATTTCAACAGGATCCAAAACTTTGTAAACTTGAAGCACTTGCATCAAGACAACTTAAGGAAGACTGGAAACTGTCTAGAGGTCTTTTATTACTTTATAAATAAATAAACTAGATAAGTGTAAAAAATTCTTACAAAACCTTTAAATTCTTAGAAATAGCTAAATTTAGAAGGTCAACCGCCTGAAAAATCTCTCCAAGACATTGTTAAAGAGATAATTGAAAGTAATAAGATTATTAGAGATATAAATTTGAAAAAAGCAAATATTAAAAAATAAAAATATAGAGGCAATCAACAAGAACATTACAAAAATTTAATAAAAAATATTTATCAAAATTATCAGAAATATAACGAGAACATATCAATTACTACTCATTCAAATAATTATTTAAATCAAAATCCACACAATGAGATAAATATAAATACAATAAATTCTGAAACAGACCATCTTGATCAAAGCAAAGATATTATGCACTTTAATTATTATTTAAAATAGATGCTACATGCTAATTAAAGAAAACTTAATCCTTTCTGTTCTTTGGGGATTACGCTCTAATTCATTTCTATTTTTGATAAAAATTTTTAAAAATTCGAGCTTTAATAAATTGATCCCGATTCTGAAAAAAACACATAAGTTTAGATTCTTTCATAATCTTTTTATTTTTATCAAAGTATATTTAGCATTTTTTACAGATTGATATTATAAAAACATTTATCTAAATATTTTTATATATTTTCTTGAATTAAATATTTACAAATGAATTTAAAAATATTAAAAACCTGATTCTTTCTCATTTATTAACTCTGGAAGCATTGAGGACGAACTATGAGATGGTTGTGGAGGATTTTTCAAAAGTTCTTGAAATTGTTTTAACATATTTTCTCGTCCTTCAGTCTGACTATTATGAATTATTAATGTCGTGGCTAGGTTCAATGTTGAAATTTGTAGTTAGATTACTGAGGTTAGCGGCAAATTGTATCTCGTTTATTTGTTGAAATAACAAAAATATTATTAAAACAAAATTATTATTTTATAAAATGTTAATAAAATATTATTATTAAATTAATGCTTTTAGCTTTTTTAGAGCTGTAATTCAACTCTAAACAAATGGAAAAGGAGATTGCAGCTAAATAAATAATATAATTGTACATATTTTTATCTTAAATTATTGTTAACTGTATAATTATGTATTCCTTTATTCTTTTATATATTTCCTGATTTCAATATCTTTCCAGATTTCGAGATATCAAGAGTTCAAGAGTTGTAAGTAGTATATCAGTGACTTGGAAAACTGGGAGATTTAATGATGATGGCTTTAGACAAGTAAGATTATTGATAATCTTAAATGCCGTAGTAAGTTCAATAAATTTTCTGCGGGCTTCAAGCGTTGGAATTTGTAGGAATGACAATCTTTCTTCATATGGTATGTATGGTAGTCTACATTTTTTTAAAACAATCTTGGTGTAATATTTTTGACATTTCTCTATTTTCTTTATGTCAGATACAAGATTAGGGTTCCAAACCTCAGGAGAATATTCTAGGAGTGGTCTAATGTAGCTTTTATATATATTTATCCAAACTATTATACGTTTAGATTTGATATATTTAAAAAGCTGATGCATCCTAAAATATGCATTCTTAGTGATTTTATTTATATGACCGCTAAATTTTAATTTATTGTCAATCAATATTCCTAGATCTGAAATTGATTCAGTTTCATTTATTGTTTTATTTCCCAGCTTATATTGTTCTTTAGAGTTATTTTTTCCAATGTAAACAATAAATGTTTTTTCTAGGGATATTTCTAATCCCCAATAGTTTGTCCATTCTTCTATCAGTTTTATAGCATTTAGTAAATCAAGTTTATCTTTCTTTGTTGTATGGAAACAGTAGATTTTTAAATCATCAGCGAATAATTTAACTTTAATTGTTTTAGGAATTCTAGCTGGAAGATCATTTATATATATTAGAAAGAGCAATGGTCCTAAGACAGATCCTTGCGGAACACCAGATTGAACTGGTTTAACATCTGAGTATGTCGTTTTAATTTTAACTTTGAATGTTCTTCCCTTAAGAAAGCTGGAGCCCAATTTTCCGAAAAGTTGGATCTATCCAGAATTTCAACCAAGGAATAAACGGAAAGGAAAGGAAATAATTTATAGCCCTCCAAACAAACATAAAAGTGTTCAAATTTTAGATAAACCCAACGAACAAATTTTGGTAGATTCGACAAAAGATAATAAAAACCAAAATGGTAAAATATTAAAAAAAGTTTAATTTTTACGCAGATTTAAGTTGGGCCCAACTTTACATTCCCTGATAATAATAAATACATATTTAAGAAAAATGCTATAAAGAATTGATCAATATTGCAAAAAATCAGGTGATCAATTGCAAGGAAGCGATGAATAAATTTGAAGAGTACAAAAATAAATTTTTAAAAGAAGAAAATTTAAAAATTTTTGATGAGTTTGATGAAGGAAAAATTAATCGAATTGAAAATTTTATAAAAGAAATTAAACAACATAATGCTTATTTAGAAGGATATGAAGATCAATTAAGAGATACAATAAATGAGCTCAACAATTGTTCAGGATTTGTTGGGGGAAAAGGAAAGAAAATTGCAGGTCTGTACATAATTGATTATAAATATTGTATTATAATTAGGAGTGCCGGAAAATTAGGCTCTGGAAAATTGGGCTCCAAGATTTTTGGAAAATTGGGCTCCAACTTTTCGGAAAATTGGGCTCCAGCGGAAATTTGGGCTCTTCGTGAAAAAAGCGGAATATTGGGCTCTAAAATTTTGGGCTCCAGAGTTTTTTTTTCTCCAATTTTTTTCTCCCCGTCATTCTAACAACATCCTCCGTTGACGGAACAACTTCCCCCCGTTGACGGAACAACATCCCCCGTTGACCCCGCATTCTAACAACATCCTCCGTTGACGGAACAACATCCCCCGTTGACCCCGCATTCTAACAACATCCTCCGTTGACGGAACAACTTCCCCCGTTGACCCCCGTTATTCTAACAACATCCCCTGTTGACGGAACAACTTCCCCCGTTGACCCCGCATTCTAACAACTTCCCCCGTTGACCCCCGTAACAACATCCTCCGTTGACGGAACAACTTCCCCCGTTGACCCCCGACCATAGAGCCCAAAATTCCTCTGGAGCCCAAAATTTTAGAGCCCAATATTCAGCTTTTTTCACGAAGAGCCCAAATTTCCGCTGGAGCCCAATTTTCCAAAAAGTTGGAGCCCAATTTTCCGAAAAATCTTGGAGCCCAATTTTCCAGAGCCCAATTTTCCGGACACCATAATTAGTGTAGCACGAGGTCGTGTTTTTTTGAAAAACCCGAGACCGAGTATCATCTTTGCTTAAAAAGCCAGATTGAGGTGGATGGGACAAAATAGTCAATTATTAGGATGTGTACATTTAGCCTCGTTCCTCAGAGAGGTTCTTGGCGAGGACCGAGACGAGGTCCGAGGCCCGAGGTCAGCAAAATCAAAATCGAGGATGAAAAATCGATGAGGTTCCCGGCCACATCGAGCCTCGAAATCGTGCTACTCTAACTATAATAATGATTGTATTTTTTTTCGGGCCTCGGACTTCGTCTCGGTATATCTATAATATTAATATAGAATAATATCGGATTCCCTTAATTATTTTTCAAAAAAAATCAACAAACTTTCTAGACCAAAAAACTTGAGTGAATTTTTTAAATATTTTAACGATATTGTATAAGATGACAGAGGCATACTTTATGTTCTAACATATCACCTTCTAGAAGAAATAGAGAAAAAATACAATAATATGTATGTAGTATTTTTAAATTTAGATACACTTGATATGTTTCGACAGGATCCAAAACTTTGTCAACTTGAAGCACTTGCTTCAGAACGACTTAAAGAAGACTGGAGACTGTCTAGAGGTCTTTTATTACTTTATTAAATTATAAACTAAATAAGTGTAAAAATTTCTTACTAAACTTATAAATCCTTAGAAATTTTTAAATTTAGAAGGTCAACCGCCTGAAAAATCTCTCCAAGACATAGTTAAAGAGATAATCGAAAGTAATAAAATTATTAGAGATATGAATTTAAAAAAATCAAATATTAAAAAATAAAAATATGGAGGCAATCAACAAGAACATTATAACCAGCAATTTAATAAAAAATATTTCCTCAAAATAATCAGAACTATAACGAAAAAATATCAATTACACCCCATCAAATAGTTATTTATATCAAAATCCACACAATGAGATAAATATAAATACAATAAATTCTGAAACAGACAAACTTGATCAAAGCAAAGATATTATGCACTTTACTTTCTACAGTTATTAAAATAGATGCTACATGCTAATTAAAGAAAATAATATTAACACTTTCTGTTTTATGGGGATTACGCTCTAATTCATTTCTATTTTTGATAAAAATTTTTAAAAATTTGAGATTTAATAAACTGATCCCCTGTTTCTGAAAAAAACATAAGTTTAAATTCTTTCATGATCTTTTTATTTTTATCAAAGTATATTTAGCATTTTTTACAGATTGATATTATAAAAACATTTATCTAAATATTTTTATATATTTTCTTGAATTAAATATTTACAAATGAATTTAAAAATATTAAAAACCTGATTCTTTCTCATTTATTAACTCTGGAAGCATTGAGGACGAACTATGAGATGGTTGTGGAGGATTTTTCAAAAGTTCTTGAAATTGTTTTAACATATTTTCTCGTCCTTCAGTCTGACTATTATGAATTATTAATGTCGTGGCTAGGTTCAATGTTGAAATTTGTAGTTAGATTACTGAGGTTAGCGGCAAATTGTATCTCTTTTATTTGTTGAAATAACAAAAATATTATTAAAACAAAATTATTATTTTATAAAATGTTAATAAAATATTATTATTAAATTAATGCTTTTAGCTTTTTTAGAGCTGTAATTCAACTCTAAACAAATGGAAAAGGAGATTGCAGCTAAATAAATAATATAATTGTACATATTTTTATCTTAAATTATTGTTAACTGTATAATTATGTATTCCTTTATTCTTTTATATATTTCCTGATTTCAATATCTTTCCAGATTTCGAGATATCAAGAGTTCAAGAGTTGTAAGTAGTATATCAGTGACTTGGAAAACTGGGAGATTTAATTTTATCTATTGATCCAAAATGCTAATAATCTTCAATCCTTCTTTACCCCAAGCCCTTTATCGTTAATACAAATTCTATCACTCGATATCAATATCCTTACTACTAATCTCTCGTACAGTTAAACCCTAGCAATTACTTCTAATCCCACACCAAAGAAGCAAATTTACCCCGAAAATCGGTAATTCTTTTCAAATTTTTTAAAAATAATTTTTCAAAGGATTTTCTTACAAATTTTATATTGTCCGAGCTGCTCATTGCAGGTCGCGGAATTTAAAATAAATCAGTTTGTTCTCCGCAAAATTTTTTTAATTGCGGACAGAATTTATGTACAAACATAATAGATTAAATCAATAATATTTTAAAGGCAGATTGAGAATGAGAGAGAAAGAGGCGATAGACGTCTGGCATTTATTCAATAAATTACACGTTTCCATTTATTTTATCGATGCCCAATCAGTTAGTGAGTGTGTTTTTGAAATAAATCGCTATACAGAGAGTAAAACAATCAAGAAAATAAAAAACGGCGAAAACAACATCCTCTACCTAATACGAGACCAAACAAATAGTAATAGTTGTTTTGTCCGGTATAATTTTGGATAAGTTATATTAAAACATTATTTACATTTAAGAGTAATACATTAAAGGGGGTTCCTCTAAATTTTCCGATAAAGAATTATACACAAGATCAAGGTTTGTTAATACTTTCAAACTTTAAATCTCAACAAAACCTAACATTACTTTGAATCCAAGCTGCAACCTTTTTAAATAATAAAATTTCCCTTGCGGCCTAAAAATATTTGCTCTAGATTGAGAGATTTTTCATAAGTTTGTGTTGCGGATTTTTATTTTGACTTGATAGAATTAATTAAAACAAGTCAATAATCAATAATAATAAGCGAGCAACAAGACATAGACATGATACAGTCGTGCGCATTTCTTCTATCCATTGTAAATTATTTTCATTTAAAGTCAATCATGAGCTTTTCTTCTAATTTTCTCCATTTTTAATTTTCTTCTATATTTTATTGTCTGGATTCAAAAATAAATCCTCTCAATTCTATTGTTCAAAAATTTATATTTTCTATTTTAAATTAATTTATTCAATTATTATTTTAAATATTTTATTTTGAATTCGCAAACAGAAGCAAATTATTGTTACATGAATTATGTTTTTCAATATTTTTAGAAATTTTAACTTTTAACATTTATTCAAAAAATTTATTTTCCATAAATTAAAAAAATTCATTTTGAAAAATAAGATGAATTTGACATTTGCTTTTTATTTTTTTCTATTAATGTTCGAGGTTAGTTTTGAGAATGGAATCAACGAGCAAGTTGTAATTGAAACATTAAAAAATTTTGAAGTAAATATTTTGCGGCAAATGGAAACTAAAGGTGAAGACAATATAATTTTTAAATACATGTTCATAGTAAATAATGGTGCATTCGGCGCCTAAAAAAGCTTAAAAAATTTTGTAGTGTACTTATAATTAGAAAATTTTTTCCCTATATACTTCCAAATTAAACTTTTTGTATGTAACTTACGTTTTCTCGATAACGGCCCTGCCTGATTCATATTAAAATTAACAATTTCAAGTTCAATCTACGAAAGATGATAATTACAACGCAGATTCGGCAATAGCTAGTCTAGATATTTTAATTTCAACAATTGATTTGCTTCATCCTTTAGTTGGAACATTGAAAATGAATATCATGCAAAATGATTTGATCGATTTTCAAGACAGACATCGAGGAATGCTTAAACATTGTTTCAATGAATTTGTTAAAAATAGAAAAAGAACTCAAAACTATATTAATTTATTCGTCGCAATTAATAAATTTTGGTCAAAAATTGCGGATGAAAAGGTTAAAACTAATTGCTAAATTTGTGAAACTGCCTGCCCGAAATCACATTCAGCAACTGGGCTATAGTTAATTCTCTCCTTTTGCTTATGCAAAAGTTTATAGTATTTTCTGTAGACCGAACCGATGTGTTATGATTTGATCCTTTAGTCGGAACATATTATGTAAGCCGCTACTGCATAGGTTCAGGAATTAAATAATACATGTTTTACAATACTGACCTATATATTTTCGGGTGTATCTAATCTAACCATATGAAAAATATATACCCTATCTAACATTTGGAAAAATATTTAAAAATAAATATAATAAATATATAAAATAATACTATAATAGAATAAAAAACTGATATAATAAAAATATTACTTATTGTTCATATACATAATTTTCAGTTAAAAGAAATACAAAATGCTGGTGAAGGTAGGTACTTTATATTATAAATTTTTATACGTTAATTAAAAAACATGTTTTTTGTTAGTTGAATTCCACCCAATTTAGGATTCTTTATGTAAAGTGTAATGCCAAAGAAACGTTATTGAATAGATAAATAGTTGATGATGTTTTAGTGGACATTTTTCATTAAGAATTTTATTCACACATCCTTTTTGTACATATATAATCTGCCAATTTCAGAATCTACCAGCATTTCTGAAAACCTCTACGAAGCATCAATTAAGCTCAGATCTACTATCAATAAATTTTTAATTCAAATTAAACGTGAATTAATTCTTGGATTTCCATATAGTAATTTTGAAAATATTTTGACTGAATTAAATAATCTGAAAGAAGATTTTGACAAAAATTTTATTGATATAAAATTAACAGAAAAGGATTTACAAATTCAAAAATATAAAATGTTCGCGCATCTATATAAACCATCAAGCAGTAAAAAGGAAAACAATTACTGGATTGATGTAAAAAACCTTAAAAAAGAAAGTCTATTTTCAACTATAAATGTATATTTTATGCTAAATACCATGGGTATATGACTTATTTAAGACAAAAGAATTGTAATTAGGTAGCAGAAATTCTATCATGCCGAAAATCTTAGAGAATACCTGGCCGGAAATTCTAGTGACATCATACTATGGATTTTTTGTTGAATATAGGTTTAAGTGTTAAATAGATCTGACTTCAAAAATTTATATTAAAATAGAAAAACATATTATTAAATCTTAAATAATCAGATTTACAATCTTTGGAAAAATATTGAGCTTTTGCTGCGAGTTAGCCAAAAAATATTCAAGTATATAAAATATGCGGTTGACTCCGTTGCTTTGAGAAATGATTTAAGTGATTTTAAATTATATGTAAGCATTTAATTAATTTTATTAATTCATTTTATTTATTTATTATTTATTGAACAAAAAGACACACTTATTTATTGACCTAAAAGACACAATCATCGTAATTGTTATAAATGAGAAATAATAGTCAACATAATTGTTATAAATGAGAGATAATAAGCGATTCTACACATCTATCTGATTTCTAATATATACTTACTACTTATTTCTATGTGAAAAACACGCAGAGATATAGCGCAAGAACTTGCACAAATGTCATATGTCATATAAATTAACACGATCTGATAAGTTTGGATAAAGTTAGAATCGTTTGTTTTATCTCCTTACTTGGTCCGTGGAGGCCTTTGCTGCTGCAGTTTTAGCTGGATATGTCCATGAGCAAGATAGGGAAATATATAGCTACTAAGTATAAAACAGTGCAAACTTTGACCCTCAAGATGTTTGGCGCGAGACAAGCGTCTCGCGCCTCCAATATGCCTACTTGGTTTACTTTTGTATATAACGATGTCCAAACTTGCTAGATGTGTTAATTTTTATCTCATTCGACTCAGCTTAACAAGCTCTTTTAAATGAATTACCATTGTAAATTTGAATTTTTACAAGAAATGAGCTTATTCCCCCATAGTTTTTCATATTTTATAAACCTGTATCTCTGCGAATTTTTGTCTAGCTGAAAATAGGTTTTATTTTCAACTCGGCTAAATGATTCTATTAGTATATTTGAATCCGTTTCGTGCTACTACGTACTACAGTGACCACACAAAGCATAAAATAATCTCAGTATTAAAATTTTTAATTATAGATCAATGAAGAAGGAAATAAATTTTTAGCAAAATACTTCAAGGATCCTAGTAGAAAAATGCCTGATGATTTAAAAGATCATGTAAATAATATAAAAGTTGTGAGCTTAGTAGAGAATGTATTAAAGAAAAAATTAAACGAATTGACAAAATATTTTTTGGATTATACTGGAAAAAATAATTTGAAAAATTTATTCTTAAATTCTATCGATATTACCCAATATATTGAGGATTATTTACTTATTCCTAAGGAATTCTTAATTAAAGAGGAGAAGAAAAAACAAAATGAAGACACAATTGAACAAGTAAAGGTTAGTAAAGAATCTCTAATAGTAAATGATTTAGTTTCGTAGAGCTGAATAAGACTTTGCTACTAGAAAGTTTCAAATATACGAAGATTTCACAGGATCCGCAAATTAGTCCAAGAGATAGTCTTGTGTTCCATTTTCAGGGCCGCAGTAATTGGGAATTGAGTCGATAGACAACGGTTGCAGGTCAAGTTGTTTTGCAGGACTGTTGTGTTATACCTTGTAGCTTTAGGAAATAAATAGCTATCTTAACAATAGCTAAAATTTGATGTTTTATTTCATTAGATAAACTTTTAGGAGTTCTTTATAATATGTTTAATGTTAGTAATTATAAAATTAATTTAAGAATGTGATCATAAATGTAGCAAAAGTTCTATTAGTCTATGCTCGTCTCAAAATACTTCTTAAAGCTTTCAAAATAAATTTTCTTAATGCTAAGAAGGAGGTTACAGAATTCCAAATACCTGTAGAAGCTGAGGAGTATATTTCATATGCAATTTTTAACCCAGAGGTTTCCAATAAAACTAATGAACATGTGATAAATAATTTTCAAAATATTATTTCAAAATACAACAAAATCCGCATTGAACCGTCAAAAAGTAAAAATGGATGAATTTAAATTGAAAAGCTAGATGTGTCCGTAAACATGATTGACACATGACTTTCTACATTTACTCTTCAAAAATTTTTGTCATTTATTGAGTAAAAGATGATTATATATGTATATTACATAAATATTTTTGATTTTTAAGAATTTAATATTTTGTCAAAAATCGTCTTATCTGAATGTTTCTTCTTTCAGAAATACATATACAATATATGTACATCAGGGCTACATCAGGCCTAGATCGGATCAGCTAATACTGGTAAAGTATCCTAATATTATTGTTTTAAAAATATAACAAATATTTCATAACTATAGAATTTCAATTGTGATTTATTCAATATCAATTCAATAGCCAATGCCCGTGTACCACTTATAGAATTAGTGATAGAAGGACACGAAATGGATATTATGTTTGCACAACTTCCAGTTACATCAATTCCTGCAGAATTAAAATTGTCGGAACATAATAATAAAGACGTTATTAGAGATAATATTTACATATTAAATGAATTAATTAAACGCATGGATAATTTAAATGATTCTGAACATTTTCAGAGTATTTTAATCCTTACAGGCATGTTTATAATAAATTCTACCATTTTACAAATATTTTTCCGTTAAATATTATATATTGATAAATTGAAATTATGGAATTCTTTTATGGAATTCTGTACCATAATATTCGGTAGGAAGCACTATTGGGTCGGCCATAACGTAGATAATACGCTACGAATCCACACGGGGCATTTTTCTCTTTTGGATCCCGCTTAAAGACTGATCAACTGGGAACTGATCTACCGGAAAAACAGGATACATTATATAATCATGAACATGTGGTTGGGAGGTGTTACATAATGATGCTCGTTTAAAAGATATCATTGCATAGACAAGAAGTATGCCTTAGATTTTTAAACAATTAAAATAATATCAGAGACAATTTAATAAATAAATTAAAGGTAAATATTTTTAAAGGTTATAGAATGTCATATCGAACAAAATTTTCTCTAATAAATCCTGAACGTGAGGAAAAGTTTACTAATTTATTACGCGTTGTTAAACAATGGGCAAAAGGTTCAAATTATTTTTTAACTATCAATCAACAATTTATTTAGCTCGACATATTTATTCAAACATTTTTGGTTATCTAAGCGGCACAATTTTATTAATAATGACAGCAAAGATTTGTCTTTTATATCCGAATGGAAATTTACTATTTTTGTTAAGACAATTCTTCCTTATTTATAGCATTTGGTTTGTTTATTTAAATAAATTTAGCACAATTAAATCTTAGAAAAATTGTAATTTTGTTTGCAATGTTTGTTGTTGAGTTAGAAGTGACTGACCGAAGTTTTTGAAAATGAGTGATTTTTTTAAAAAATCCTCCTAAATTTATTAATGCTCATTAAATTTGCCACAGAAAAAATTGTGAAATTAAGGAAGGAAGGAGTAGGGCATGGATAACGGAAAGGGCCCTTGTATGCATACAATTTCGAGATAATAATCTGTTCAAGCCTTTCAATTTTTCTAATTTAGGCCTTGGCCAATTCCAGTAATTTTGGATCCATTAGTAAATTCAAACAACATTTTGCAAAATTGGAATCTAAAAAATTTGTTGCCTTCAGAATATCATAATGGGGACAAAATGCCTGTAATTACTTCACTTTTTCCAAATCAAAATGCAGCTTATAATGTTAATAACCATACATTGAATATTATCATATTAGAGATTAATAGAGGTAATTTTTTTCATCATTCCTTTGCGAATGAGCAAGAAAAGCTAGTGTCTAAATTTTTAGTAGGCGAGGGCTTAATTTTATTAAAATGTAAAAGCGCACCACCATTAGTCGGTAGAGAATTTGGTAAATTGTGAGCTTAAGATGTTAGCGTTTAGCAAAGATCCTTCGCCCCATAAACGAGAGAATCTTGTACATGCTAACTTTTTAAACCTCCTCGGGTTAATAATTCCAAAAACCCTTACCCCGTTCTTAAAATACGCAGAGGCTTCAGGATCGTTTCATACACGGGGATAAACTTTTAACTCTATCTCTATGGAATCAATCACCATTTTAGTATATCAAGATAACTTAGTATTTTTTTGGCTCCCTGACAATCCGTCAGTGGACAATCCGGCAGTGGAAAATCCGTCAGTGGACAATGCGTCAGTGGTCGGACAATCAGCCAGTGGACAATCCGTCAGTGAACAAATTCCATACCCAAACTACCGCGGCCAAAAATTTTCATTCTTTCATGTGGAGGATTATGAGAGATATCGAAAATTTGGAAAAATAAGGGAATCGGCAGATTTAGCTGGATTAAAAGGATATCAGTGGATTTGAAATATAGCGAGGATTTCAAAGATATTGTGGGATTAAGGAGAATATAAGAGATCTATAGTATATGGTGGCTATCGTGGAATTTGAGAGATTAAAATGGATTTTGAGGATTAAGTGGAATATCAAGGGATATAGACGGATTAAGAGGATTTGTAGGAGGTTCCACGATATCCATTTAAAAACAATCTTTCCTATTCATAGATTTCCCACAATCCCACAATATTCATCCAAATCCGATATAATCCCACACGTTAATCATGTAAATCTAATCCATCCGAATATATCTATACTAATATATCCTTCTAAATCCATCGACATTAGCTTAATCCAACCAAATGTCCCAATATCTTTCAAATCCACTGATATCCTTTTAATCCTGCCAAATCTGCTGATTTCCTTATTAATCTCTAAATTCCCGATATATCTTATCATCTCCCACACGATAAAGTGAAAATTTTAGGCGCGTAAATAGGGTATGGGTAGGAATTACGAATTTTTTACTGACGGATTGTCCACTGACGGATTGTCCGACCACTGACGCATTGTCCACTGACGGATTTTCCACTGCCGGATTGTCCACTGACGGATTGTCCGGTCACGTATTTTTTTTGCCCTAATAAACGGACAAATAATAAAAATAGGTAAATTTTTAATTTGAAGAAGATTATATTTTTTTTAAATAATATTTTTCTATTTTAGCTTATAAAATTCTAATTGAAGGAACAGATAGAAATTCTTCTAAAAATTTTGATGAAAATAATTTAATTTTCAAACAATTGGATTATAAAAATAAATTTTGTCATTTTTTGTTATTAGAATGTACATCATTTAAAGACATTAATACTGAAAATCAAAAAGAATTTTCATCAGTTTCCCCTCCTAATTGTGGACAATTGAAAACTAGAGTTAGAACTCTCCTTTATCGTTGGGTAGAAAAAACTGTTATTAAAACAAAAAATAAACAGACAATTATTTTAAAAGATAGATTGAATAACTATCATGCTTTAAGTGGATTTGCAAGAAAAAGGCGAATGAATAATAAAAAGTAATTAATAAAATTAATGTTAAAACCAAAGACAGTACCGGGAGTGTGCACGAGAATCGTACAAGATACTCGAAAGAGTTCAAATCTTGAAAAATAAAAAACTGTCGGACTAGAAGCATATTAGATATCTTAATAAATCTCGATACCGATAACCGAGATTAATGCTCGAGATCTTGTCTTGATCCGGGCTCAATTGAAAACTTATATTTATGAAGATTCGTGACTCCTTCCCTATAAATTCTCCTCCAAGACTAAAATGTTATTTGAATAAAAACAAAATGGAAGCATGATTATAAAATGGAATTTTATAAAAACTAAATCAAAAACCGTTATTTGGAAATCAGAAATTTGTGATAGTCGTACAGAGGCCTTTTTACCTCGTACTCTAGTCGTAACTGCCAATTTTTTGATAACAATTAAGCTATAAAACTTACTAATAATAATCGTTCTTTAAAATCTTTAAAGCTTTCAAATGCTTCGCGTTATTTGGCTAGTTGGTCTCAATTTTAAAGAGGATTTATGTTCTTCAATTCCAAATTATATTAATGAATTTATTTCTACTCTCAATTTCCATGTGGGAAAAATAAATAATAAATATGGATTTAATGATAATTCACTTTATGGAATTTATACGAATCATTTTGAATTAGAAAATATGTAAATTAAACTTAATTATACAATTATTAGGGATCGGATTTTTAGGCATAAACTATTATTTCCTGTAATAGTTATGTTTACTAGGGTGTAGCACAGGAGGTATGTACAGGATTTTCCATAAGGCCGTCCAGAAAGCCCAGGTTTAATCCGCCAATATTTTTAAACAATCCTGCTTATGCAATCTACATATGATTTTATTTATGTACATAATTTAGTAAATTTCGCAATCTATTTAGATAGATAAATATTTTAAGGGTCTTTAGCCTAAAAATCCGATCCTTAATAAATATAAAAAAATTTAAGAATTGAATCTCGTCTTGGTATTAAATTTGAAGAGGAATTTAAACAAAATCATATTAACAAAAATAAACAAAATCAACATATAAAAAGTCAATTAGGTAGGTAATAAATTAGAACTCGGGATTTCGATACGAAATGCCGATGAACTTCTAAATTGTACCGTATCGATAAATACCGAAAATGTATAGTGTAAAATTTAATTATAGAATTAATTAGATCGGAATCCAGGGCTCTAATACAAATGAAAACATTAAAATTTATTTTTTGCTAGATCAAAACCATAATCAGCTTACGCAAAAATCAGATTATGAAAATATTAACAATGCAAAATTAAATCAAAATACCAAACAAACTAAAAATATAAGAAGATTAATTAAATGGCCCCAAATAAGTGAAAAATTTAATGAAAAGAAGAAAAATAAAAAAGATAATCTTATTAGAATACCATCAATTAATGAAATTTTTAAATTAAAAGATGATAAATAATTAAGAAAGACCGAAACTAAAATTTAAATTTTAAGAAAATTATTATTTAATTTATTTATTTTCAAAAATATTTTTAAACATCTTTGTTATATGTATAAACATAAACGTGCGCCAACCCGCTAGCCCGCGGTAGGCACCACGTGTAAATTTAAAAATTTGATTTAAACATTGTTCCCGTTTTCGCAACAACTCTACAGTGCTTTTATGTGGTTCCGGGGGTTTGCCAAAAAATCGTCGTTGTTCTTTTAACTATAATGGCCCCGCTCTCAGTGGCAGCACTCTGTGGCGCAGCCTAGTCACCCACAACCGTGGATTCTTCCCATTTCTTCAACATATTTATTTAGGTATTTAAAAGAAAAAATATATAGAACATTAGTAAATTCGAAAATCATAAATCTTATTGATGTGCCAATTCTTCAACGGAAGGACACATGCATACCAAATTTCTATCACCAAAAGAATCATCAATTCTTCCACAGGATGGCCATACCTTCCTTGGAGTAAGACACCATGGCTTTGGCCAACCAGCTTGTTCTCGACTGTAAGGTCTGTCCCAAATGTCGGCCATCAAAACTGCTTGTGTGTGTGGGGCATTCTGAATATACAAAAATAAGTAGTTCAATATTTTCATCCCTACTTTGTAGAGATCAATGTGTAGTTGTCCTTTAGCTATTTGCTCTATTTCTTGTTTGATTGCAATCAAAGAATCACAGTACCGATCCAATTCTGCTTTGTCCTCACTTTCTGTCGGTTCGATCATTAAACTATCACGTATCGGCCTATAGAAAATTTTAAATTTTTTCTCAAATAAGAAATTTAAAAATCTAGCCAATGCATTGTTGGTGCATGAAATCCAAAATCCATTAAACGTTTAGCTATATCATCCACTTCAATACCAACATGCTTGAAAGGTTTGCAGTCTATAATAAATTCATGAGCGTTTAAGCCTTGTTCGTCTCTATAAACAACTCGATAACCAGCATTTTCTAATCTTTTTGCCATATAATTAGCATTAAGTATAGCCATTTGGGAGGCAATTTTTAAACCAGAAATACCCATTCTTTAAAAAACAGTTCAAAAAATAAATATCAAAAAACTATTTTACAATCTAATATATGCCCAAGTAATTGGCAAAATACTGGCACTTCCCCAAGGTGCACCGCTCACAACGCCATTATGCCGTGTTTACATAAAAAGCGTCTTGCGTTTTGCGGAAGAAAATAGCATTCAAAAGAATGAGAGACAAAATCGCGTCTCTTTATTTTTAATGCTATTTTCTTCCGCAAAACGCAAGACGCTTTTTATGTAAACACGGCATTATATCTTTTTTCAACATTTTGTGGTATTATTGGATGTCCAGGTAGGAAAGGTGCAAGATGTGATTTACTTAAATAAATTATTTAAATCTGTTGGAAAAATTTTTTGATTTAGAAGGAAACTTGGAAATATTTTGTGGATAAATTCTAAAAATGTTAAAGACTGAAAATTTACAAGACTCAGGCTGGACCCTAAGTCCAAGAGAAAGCACAAGCCCATGAAAGAAAATCCCCAAGAAAGTCTTTGGAACAAAAGTCTTGAACTTAGGACCAGTCCTTTTTCCCCAAATTTATTAAAAAATGACTGTACCCATTCAATATTTAATTATTGGGTTAACTGTTTGTTTAAAATTATTAACTCAAATTAAAAAATTTTCACGTAAAATTTTCCCCCTAAAATAATTAATGTTTTCAGTTATCTAAATACTCATCTCTCCCCATATTTCCATTTATTTTCTAAAAATATCTACATACACTCCAATTGGTCCCATTCCTGGTCCTCCACCACCATGAGGTATACAAAAAGTTTTGTGTAAATTAAAATGGGAAATATCACTTCCATAATCTCCAGGTCTGCAAAGGCATGCCTGGGCATTAAAATTAGCACCGTCTAAATAAACTTGACCTCCTTTGAAAATATTTAAAAAAAAATTATATTTATATAATTTAACCATTTTCGTGTATTTTGTTACAAACTTCTTTAATTTGTGATTCAAAAACTCCATGAGTTGACTTAAAATATTAAAAATTAAATAAATGATTTTTGAAAAACAGTTAGATTTTTATTAGATTAAATAGTTAAATATCTGCTTTTTGAGAACTTAGGACCTACCTACTACATATTTATATTGTGCGTGTATATTATATCTTCGGATAAGTAAGGCTTATACGCACATGAAACTTATGACTCACTATATAAAAAAATTGGTACGAATTTGGATGTTATCATATTATCTAATACTGACAGCCCTACAGATTTTATAATTTAAAAGTAAATTGAAAAAGGCCATTTCGTTGTTAATTTATAAAATTAATCTTTGAAATTATTGGGGGATATGATAAAATAATCAATATTAAGCTTTGATTAATTTTGAAAAACTAATAAAAATAATCTTACTGGATATGTAATCATTGCACATGCTAATTCATTAGAAAAATATTCACACTTAAATATATTTATTGAATCTTAATTTAAACTTAATTTTTTTACTTTATCAGAGAGATCTTTAAAATTAATATTTCCATGTTTATCTGATTCAACTGGAACAACTTTAAAATTAGCCATGTGTGCAGTAGCTGGGTTAGTTCCATGGGCAGATACAGGGATCAAACAAATCTTTAAATTTTAATAAATCTATTTGAAAAAAATTTTTTCCTAAACAAATTTACATTTCTTTGGCTTTCCCCTTTAGAATGGAAATAACCACGAATTGCCAACATACCAGCATATTCACCATTAGCTCCACTAAAAAATTTGAAATTTGCTAAAAGAACAGTTCCTTTTAAAAAAATTTTAAAAATCAAAAAATATGTGGGTTGATTGGGGTAGACTGAAAATAATTTTAGTTTCACTCTCTTCGAATAATTAAAATCTAACCACAAAATTTGACTAGTTCGGAGACTCAGAGAGAGACTTTTCCACCTCGGAGGGAGATTCTCGTAGAAAGATAATCAATCAGAGAGAGATTTTTTTCATTTTTTTCCACATCTCACTCGAAGATTTTTCCACCAGCTAATGCTGCAACTTGGCTCGACGAGCGTTCCGAATAAAACAAAAAATGGAAGGGGACGGGGGATGGGGAGAGCGTAAACTAAAAAAATTCTAAAGAAGAAGTTCATTAAATCAAAGTGCTAATCCATTTCACAAGTCTAGTGTTTAACTTATCCATAAATGTTAAATATTTTCAGTTAAAAAAATTGCTAAATTTTTAAAGAAAGAAATTGAAAATTGTTTACGCATCATGACAATTGTTTTTATATATAGGATAATTTAATAGTACCTATTTGGCTGTAAAGAAAATTTATCATAACCAGTAAGTTCACACAACCAACGTTCCAAATCATTAAAAATCTAACGAAAATATGTAACAATTATTCTAATTGAATCCTAAATTACTTTAGAATATCCTTTTGCTTGTTCTGTAGGTACAAAAGGGTGAATATTAGCTAATTTTGGCCAACTTATCTTTAAATATTTTTTTAATTTAAATAAAGTTTCAAAAAATTTACAGGAATTAATTCACAACTTGCATTTAATTTCATTGTACAAGAACCGAGGGGAATCTATAATTTCAAAAATAAAGTTAAAAATAAAATTATTTTAACCATTGAATGGACAAGTGAGAGATCTTTGTTTTCAAGTCTTTTCATATATCTTTAAATAAATTAGGTAGGTATTTAAAATTATCAATAAAAATATTTTTAATTTTAAAATATGATTAAGTTATTAAAATTTATTCACCTAATAATCTGAGTTTCACTATGATAACTATTAAATACATGTCCAGTTAAAAATAGTGAATGTCTAGAATGTAGAGAATTACCAATTAAAGGTGTTGAAGTTTCCATTAATTTGTTTTTAATTTCCTTCTAAAAGAATTAAATTCTTAATTAATTACATTATAATTAGAACTCCTAAACATTGGCCAGGGTCGGGGTTTCAATGCCCGGTAGTCCGTAAATCTAAATCGAATATTTTGATAGTCTGTTTTGGGGTGGAGGGAGGTTCATGGGCTGGGCCTTGTCTGAAAAACGTCCCAGAGTTAAATTTACCTCACAGATATCAATTCCAAATAAATAAAGAATATCACAAATATCACCAACTTTTTAAAAATTATTATTAAAAAATATTTTTTTAAAAATTACTTTTAGTTGTTTCATCCAAAGAAATACCGATATAACCATCATTATAATTCCTAACATTTATTCTTTTTTCCTCGCATTTTAAATCAAATAATTGCTTATTTAATGGAAGTATTTTTAACGTATCGAAAAAACATTTATGGACAACTTGAATTCCATTAGCTTTTAAGGCTTAAAGAATTAAAATTTTTAATTATCTATTAAAGATTAATATTATATTTATTTTTGGTACTAATTTAATATCTCATTATTTTTAAGCCACAAATTAATTTTTCTTTTTTACTTTCACACAATTTTCCTCCAACATTTTATGTAAGGGAGAAGGTATGTATTTAATTAAAGTTGCCGGCCCATAATCGATAGATCGAACCGGGCATGAATTTTGGCTCGAAAAAGACTCGAACGGCCAGGTTCGATAAAAATGAAACCCGAAAAAGACTCGAACAGTCCGGCCCGAAAAAATGAGGTCCGAAAAAATTACTCTAACGTCGGCCCGGTTCGTAAACGGCAACCCTATATTTAATATCAACTTTATCAAGATGAAAGTTAACGAGGGGGGGCAAATGTTTGTCAGTAAAAGGAGGTAAATAAATGATTGATAGTAAAACAGAAAATGAGGAACTCAAATAGAGAGGGGGATATTAAATTAGTAACAAAATCTGAACAAAATTAAATTTCAAATTACTTTGAGAAAGAAATGATGTAGCTTTGTGTATCATTTTGGCAATATAAACTAAACGATTGGGTCCATGATAGATTGCATACCTTAAAATATTCAAAAATAATTTTTCTCAAAATTCTCTTTCAAGATCTCTCTGTCAAACAATTTAAAAAACAAACATTGCAGAAATATTAGCAGGAAGTGCTTGAGCAGTGCAAATATTGGAGGTTGCTTTATCTCTTCGAATATGCTGTTCTCTAGTTTGGAGAGTTAAACGATAAGCAATATTTCCCTGTTGATCCCTAAAAATCTAATGAAAATAGCTCAAATAATTTCCAGAAAACACCTAGAAACCCCAACAATCCTTCCAGGCATTTGTCTAGCCAATGCTAAATTGGCAACAGACATAAATCCAGCATGAGGGCCACCATAACCGAGAGGAAGTCCAAACCGTTGAGCACTACCTACTGCAATATCTGCCCCCAAATCTCCGGCAGAACGTAAAAGTGTGAGAGCAAGTAAATCGCAAACCATTATAACGAGAATCTAAAAATTAAAATATAAGATTTGTTTAATTATAAAGGGATGTGTTTGTGCTTATTCACGTGCATTTTAACTTTTCATGAGGGATAAGCCCTCACAGATTATAAAGAGCGGAATGGCAAAACAGCCCAACCCTGTTTTTGGTATAATTTCGGAAAACTAAACAGACTCCGATTGGGACAAATTATATGTCATTCGACTCAGCTCGGCGAGCTGAGTCGAATGACATCAAAATATCGATTGGGACGTAACTATGGGCCGAGTTATAGGTCCCGAAAAATTGAAAAACCATAGGGGGGACCAAGCACTTTTTTGGGGTGAAAAATTCGAAAATGCAAATAATAGCTCATTTGAAAGAGCTCTTCAAGCTGAGTCGAATGACACCAAAATCAGCGTAATCCGCTTGTTTTGACAAAGTTATGCTCGTTTGTTTTAGCTCCTTACCTATGGCCTCCGTGGATGTTCTTGCTGCTGCGGAGGAAGCCGGGCATGCCCATCACAGCGATAATTGGAATAGGATTAAGTTACGAGCCCAGACCCAGCGCCCGTACTCCCCGCGAGGCGCGTGCCGCAAAACTCCGCGCGAAGCGCGGAGTTTTGCACAAGCGCCTCGCCGACCCTCCATAGGTTTACGTTGTTTGTTTTTCTGTCATAACTTCGAAAAAACTTAACCAATCACTGCGATTTTGGTCTTATTCGACTAAGCTTGAAGAGCTCTTTCAAATGAGCTATTATTTGCATATTCGAATTTTTCACCCCAAAAAAGTGCTTGGTCCCCCCTATGGTTTTTGACTATTTCGAGCCCTGTATCTCGGCCCATAGTTACGTCCCAATCGATATTTTGATGTCATTCGACTCAGCTCGCCGAGCTGAGTCGAATGACATATAATATGTCCCAATCGGAGTCTGTTTAGTTTTCCGAAATTATTCCGTTTTTCATATGTGAAAAGGGATTCTGACGCCTTCAGTTTATCATCATTCCCGACACATATCTATTACATATTTGTGTTATTCACTTATTACTTAATGCCCTTCATAAATACTTAAACAAGAAGGTCATTATTTAATTATAAGAACTATAATATCTGATCTGGCCTAAGCTTTCTATTTGCCTCCTTTAATATTTGCACCTTTTTATGTATTTATTTAACATAATTTGTTTTATCCACTAAAGGCTTCTGAACTCGTAGTTATATCAGTGTGACTTCAATAATTTCATCAAAATTATCTATTCACCTTTTCTTTATGTGCGCATTGAATTAATAAATCCAAATCCTCATAAATTAACCCTTCTGTGTTGGGATATTGTAAAATAATTGCAGCAATATTATCTCCCAACTTGATATTAACATTTATATCATTAATATTCAATGGTTTAAAATTAATATCCATTGGTTCTGAACGTGTAGACATTACACCAATATTTTGTGGATGTAATCCAGTATCATAAAGGATTGCTGTAAATAAGAATAGCTGTAAATAAGAAGAAAATGAGGATATTTTTGTTCAGATCTTCAGTTAAGTTTCGGATATCCTAAGATTTCCAAGGACTGCTAATTATGACAAAATCACAAGACTGAAACATTAATTTTAAGATTTTTTTCGAATCAAAATCACTATTTCTAAAGACACACGTGGAAAATAAAATTCCCGGGAACGAAATTTATTAAAGCCGTGTCAGCATATAACCAATTAAAATTTCTTTGTATTTTTCTTAAATTTTTTATGAAATTTTTAAAATTTTTGGCTAAATTTTGGCCGGTATCTTGACTGTAAGCATATGAACGTCATATGCGATATTCGTCTGATTTTCCTAGGTCTTTTGAATTTTTCTTGGAATTGAATGTTTCATATTTTTATTTTAAGAATTTAAAATTTGTTATTTACTCGAAAATAAAATTTAATAATTTCTTACACAAAAAACAAACTTCTCCTTTTAGTTACACGAACAGCTAAAGCAATAGCCTCAGCACAAGCAGTACTTTCATCCAACAACTTTAATTTAAATTTATAAATAAATTATTTTAAATTTAATTTACTGAAGCATTTGAAAAGGGTAAACCAGTTAAATCAGATATCATAGTCTGGAAATTTAAAAGACTTTCTAAGCGTCCCTGTGCTATTTCTGGTTGATAAGGAGTATATGGGGAAGTCCTAGAAATTTATGAAAATAAAAATTAAATAGAAATTTAAAAATTAGTGTATATCTTTTGCTTTTCATTATAAAGTCACTAGTTAATAAAACATGAAAAACTAAAACTGTTATATTTTAATAATGTAAAAAACTAAATTTAATCTTGTTTGATAGTTGATGTAGGAAGGTTTGGCTGTTTTGGATATCCGAAACTGAAAAAGGTTGGGTATTGGGAAATTTTCGGATCGGTTCCTGATACATATCCTGTGATTTTCAAGGAACCGCCAACCCTAAACAAGGGTGAAAAATAATGAACATAAAAATTTGTCCGCAACGTGATCCGCAAAAAATACGTAGGGCACCAAGTAGTAACGATTATTTTTTAAATTTTTTAAAATTTAAATAATTAATCACCATCCAGCATTTTGTAACATATTTTTAACAATTACTGAAGGGACAATACAATCTTTAAATTAATTTTTCAATAAATTTTTGATAAATGAATATATCAAATATTAACATACCATAAAATCCCATACCTAAAAATTAATAAAATTAAAATAAAAAAATAATAAATTATTTTTAAAAATTATTCACATGATTAATTTTTAATCAAAAATATACAAAAATTGAATAGTTCAGTGTTATAGGTTCAATAGTTATTTACCTATAACTAGCGGCAGGAGGTCACAACTAGGGTTGTCGGTTCTAGACTGCACCGAACCAAAAACTGAGGATTTTTCGGTTCCGGTTATCCGAAGATTTTCCAGGAACAGACAACCCTAATCGTAACATAAGGAAAGCCCGGTAACTTATAAAGTCGATTTTTGGCGAATTACCCCCTACCGAAAGGAAAATCTAAGACTGATAAAAATTGGCCATAATTAAAAATTGCATAATTTCAATCTTTTTAATTAATTTATTTAAATTTACCAATAAAAGTTTTGTAAGGATTATTTAATGAAGCAATTTCTCTTAATTCGTTTAACATTTTAGATTCGTCTACGCCTTCTTCAGGAATTTGTTTTCCCAATTTTTGGCGTAAACGAATACTTTCTGGCACGTTTGTGTTGGTTAATTCGTCCAAATCCTTTTAAATTACAAAAATATAATTAAAAAATTTTACAAAGAATTATAATCGGACCAACATAATACGATTGAATAAGTTTTGACAAAGTATCCCCATTGGAATAGGTGAGACAACCCCGAGCTTCACCCGAGCCATTTACCCCACCTGTGCACCAAACAGAAATCTATTCCTTTTTTCAGTTAATTGAGTAAATCCTAAAAAATGAGCTTGGGGAGGGAGAGTGGGGAGGGGAGGGGCTGCTTAAGTTGAATCTAATGAATTTGTTTCGTTATTCACGGATGAGAAATTAATAGACGTGATCCCCATTTATATATTTTTTCACATACACAATTGCGGTCCCATTTTATTTTATAAAGTTAAATATTTGCCTTAAATCCAAGATAACGAAGCATTTGCTGTTTCTCTAACTCTAGAATAAATTTTACAAATTAAAATAAATTTATACATATAGGTATTTTTTAATTTTAACTAACCACAAGGACCTTTATGTCTTAAAACGAGAATTAAATAGCTCAAAATTACTTAATTTACCTGTCAGAAAAACAATCAGAATTTATTTGCCTTATATTAATATTATTATTTTTAAGAGAAGATTTTTGTATTTTTAAAGAATTATTTTTATCATTTTTTATTTGTAATGGAGATGAAGCAACTCTGCTTTGATTACGAATAATAAAAAGAGTTGGTAAAGTATTAACAGATGAAGAATTTTTTAGTTTTGTTGAATTAAATACTCGGCGCATTTTTACAAATCTATTCCTTCAATGAAGTTTAAAAATACTCAACTATGTTTTACATAGAAAATGGGATATAAGTAGCAGTGTGAAATATTTTCTAACAGAAATTTTATTTTACAAAATTTATTGATAAAAGTACCAGATCGGTGCAGACGAAATTTAACAAAAAATAAAAATAAATGGAAGGAAAAAATAGAAATATCAATAAATGAACCTAAAGTGATCGGGAGAATATTCTAGTTTTAATGATAGCATCTGCACATTTTTTTCAATTTTTACTAGAGCAAATTTCTCATGCAATCAACTATTTAATATTGAGCGGGGTATTAATTTAAATGGGGTATTAAAAAATTAATTGTAAACTTAAAATATTTTTTAGCAAAAATAAAGATAGTAATTAATAGTGTTTCACCGGAACCGAAATTTTGACCGGAACCGGAACCGGAACCGGATCCAATTTGAGTTCCGGTTTCCGGAACCGGAACCGGAACTTTTCAAAGTTCCGGCCCGGAACCGGAACCGGAACCGGAACTTTTAAAAAAATTTTGCTAGCAAATTTTAAAAATTTGTAGTTTAAGTAAAGTTGACTTTTCACCAACTTTTTCGGTTAACCGAAACCGAACCGAACCGAGACTTTTGATTAACCAAAACCAAACCGAAAATTTGTCGGCGATAAGTGATATATTTGGGTTAGAGAGTGGTGTATGAACGGATTTGGTGGTATAAGGGTTTGATATCGGACGATATAAGGATTCAGAAACGCAAGGGGGTTTAAGGGATATCAGTGGAAGAAGGAGCGATATACGTTTTATGGGGATAAGGAAGTAAAGAAGGATATTAGGCCCCTTGATATCACACTATATAATTCAAAATCCACATTGATCATCCAAATCATCCGTTATACAATTCAACTATCTTTTTCAGCGCCGCAGGCGAAAATTTTGAGAATATTTGAGGGCAAGAAGCTAAATTTTTTTCTTTTTCAGCGCCGCAGGCGAAAATTGTGAAAATTTCTGAAGGCTGTAGCAGCAAAATTCATCATTTATTAGTCATACGAAAAATTTTAAGAATTTTAGAGGGCCAAAAAACCGTAATTACTCCATGTAAAAATATAATGATTTTTAAAACAAAATTAAACTCATAAAATGAGTTATTTGTTGAAAGAAAAATTTGAAGAGTTATTGTCCTACGACGGGAAGCGAACCCAACTTAAAATCACTAACTCCTTGAGTGAAGCCTAAACCCTTAACCACTCGGACACCCGCTCATCAGAATGCAAATGAAAGAAAATAAACATATTTCTTTCGATTTTTTTTATTACAAGTATGAGAGTACGAGTATTTTATTAATATTTTTTTAAAAAAACTAATCCTTAGGGGTGTAAAAAAGTTCCGGTTTGGCCGGAACCAATTTGTAAACCGGAGCCGGAACCGGAACCGGATCCAATCTGAGTTCCGGTTCCCGGAACCGGAACCGGAACCAAAAAAACACCGGAACTTTCCGGAACCGGAACCGGAACCGGAACTTCCGGTGAAACTCTAGTAATTAAGAGATGTTTTTAAATTAAAATATTTTAAAAAATGCGACCGAAGCAGAGGTCGCATTTTTCCCAAAATATAATAGAAAGATTTGCTTAAATAATTTCATCCATCACAATCAAATTGTTGGAATCTCTTTCTCTCTAATACAACAATAAAATTTATTTAAAAAGGGATAAATCCATCAATAAATCCTTCCATTTTTGTTTAGTTCCCTTTAAATCGCCAACTGAGTGGATTGCGGTTATCCATTCAAAAAAACCGTGGATGACCATTAACGTACATATTTTTCAGTATTTTTAACAATCATTTTGGATAAATTCGCCAATAAATTTTCTGCGCCCTATATTTTATTAAAAATTAGAATTTAAGATTAAAAATATAGAGAAAATTCTTTTTCACTAATGAAAATTCCCAGCACTCTATATATGATTTTTTTTTCATGATTTTTGTTTATTAATTATTAAAAGATCTAAAAATACAGATAAAATTATCAAATATAAAAATGTTTCCACAATTATTATTTTATATTATATTATCATTATTAATATTAAATATTAATGTAAATGCTATTGGCGAAAATCCTGTAAAATATTTAAATAAATAAGTAAACATGTACTATTTAGTGGGATATTCAAAATTTTGCTGAAATTATTAGCGGCATCGGTCAAATGATTCAAAATCCAGCAGAAACTGTTGATGTTCCTTCAGCCCTTATTATGGGAAAATGGTTGGATTTATTTTTTAATTAAATAAAGTTGAATGTGCTTACATCCCTACCAAGATCTAAATTAGAGCTAAGAATGAGTGGAATATGAAGGGAATACTTTAATATTGTTGTTAGTCCGGCTGGACATTATTCACCGCTTAGCCCTTCAGTCTCTTGATAAAACGATATTGCTCTCTCCTTCGCTTATTCTTGTATTATATGGACTGTGGATAGGTGGATTCAATGGGAGAGTACATTATTATTTATCAATTCATTTCCGTCGTATATCGGTATCGGTCAATATCAACTACTATGACAATTAATTTTAATTTTTTTCTGGTCCCTTCTTTTGTAAATTAATTTTTAATTTTATTGATAAAATTAACTAGAAATATTTTAATTTATTCTTAGCGAAATTTAAAGGTTTCAAGTCTATAAAGCATCCGTCAGTTTTGACATTAACAGGCCGCAAATGTATTGTGCCGTTAGCTATTGTAATTAATTAATAATTGTTTTATTAAAAATATTTTTAAAAGTTAAACCAAACAGCGTAATGGGTGAGGATGGATTTTCTATCGAGGTTTTTAATGAAACAAATATGTAAAAATTAAACTTTGAAAAAATTAAAAAGGAAGCTTATCGTGCAGTATCAAAAAATGGACCAATAGAAACTTTTAAAAGAGATTTAAATAAAGTAGGTACTGGCAAGTATTGGATGTACACTGAAGAATATTTTTATCCAAGACAATGTAAAGCATTATATTTTAACTCATAGAGTAGCTTATTTACTCAAATAATTACCTTGGTTAGTTATTTTTCAGCCTTTGGCTGGAGAGGGCACTTAATAGGGAGAGGAGAGGCAGGGAAAATAATTATAGTTATTATTTCTAGTTTATATAATCAAAATTGGACCAAAATTTGGAAATGGTACACAAGTTGACGAAATAGATATACAATATATTGTTGTAACTGGTGGGTATTGAGAAAATTTTCATTAAATTATATGTAGAGAACTGCGAGACTCTTGGCCTTGAATTAAGAGTTACATGGATTTTTAGGGAGTTGGGCTTTGAGCATTTTAGAAAATTAGACTAAGACAGGGTTAAAGTCAACAAATTTTGGCCAGTTCTGGAAGAATGAATGTTCCTTAACAGAAAATTCAATACCTACAAAAGTGAATAAGGGAAAAACATAGTGCAAAATAGGAAATACAAGATAAAGCATCGGAGACTCAGAAATTTTGATTACCTTTTTCACTATTAAATTAAGAATAGATTTGAAAGTTTCAAGACATAATATGGTTCTAAAATTAATTTCATCTACCTATCTATTTTAAAGATGCCAGTAAATTGTCCCTGACAGTTTATGCAAGAGAAGCAATGCTTTTCTTTAAAAAGTATAATAAAGAAGTTATGGACTTTTTAAAAGGTAAAAAATAATTTTAAAAAATTAAAAATATTTTTATATAGAAAAAGGATTTGGGGGAAAATTATTTTGGAATTCCCCAAAACCAATATATCAAGGAAATGATTGTGATTGGCCATCTGAAAGAGAAGTGTTTGCAAGAAGGTTAGGTCTTATAGATAAATAGGAACATGGAAGTATGCTTGAAACATTTTGTCAGATAAATTTAGGCTCATATTACCATTATTTTCCCTGAGGATTTTGTTGTTTAATTACTAGCTTATGGAGATGCTTAGGTAGTCCCTAGCTAAAACTTTTCATAGTTATGATATAGTGAAATTGTGAATGGGATGTGTCAATGGAAATAGCAATTAATAACAAATATAGTAGTGAAATGACCGGGAAACTTCATTACCTTTGCTTAGATAAGCAACTGATATACCCTAAATAATTTAAAAAATTTTTGAGTCAAAGTGTCATCTTCAAAATAATTTAATTTTAAACTATAATTTTGTTCAATTTTTTAGAGTTTTAAAAAATTATGAGCACAACAAAAAAGAAGCTGCTCGACCCACAACAAATATTACTCAAACTCCAAGTGAAGCATTCGCTGAAATTATGAAGAATCCTCAACAAGCAATACAACAATTAATGCAACAAAATTTTAATTAAAAAATAATTTTATTTAATTTATTTAAAATTTTATTTTTTTCAAAATTAAATTTAACATTCCCAAAATTAACCTAACATAAATGCTGTAAGCATGTGATTGTTTTGGGTTATATCTAAATCTAATTGAGTCGAATTCGATTTATTTTAAGATATTGAATCTTAAGGTTTTCCAATAAAATCCTGCTGGGCATGTCCTGTTAGACCTTTTTAAAAAATCCGGTTACGGTATCACGGGTATTTTTTCTCAATTACGGGATTTTTAATTATTCCCGTAAACTCCCTTCTTTTTTCACACGAAACCCGATCCGAGGAATTTTCGAAAACCCGTGCCGAAATCCAATATTTGCCATGAACTTTGGTCCATAAAATGAAGAAATTGGGTGCTTTGACCTTCGAAAATTCTCAAAATTTTCGCATGCGGCGCTGTATAAGTGAAATTTGTCCGTGCCTTCATTAAGATAAAACTTTCAAGATTTTCGTCTGAGTCGCTAAGAAGATGAAATTATCTCTTCTTGGCATAATGAAAATCCATAATATTTGATTTATGTGGAACTTTAAAAAAATGAAACTTTAAAAATGCGTTGCAACTTTAAAAAATTCGTCGGTTATCGAGTGGAAAGATACATACTTATTATAAATTTATTATAAATTTCTTATTATAAATTTACACAAAAATAATTTAAAATATTTACTTAGAATTAGTTGAACTTTTAGTTTATTAAGTACAAAAAATCAGATGTAATTCACATGAAAATAAATCTTGAAAACATAGCTTTTAAATAAATAAAAAAAGTAAGAGGGATTCCCTAAAGGAAGTAAAAAATGGATGAATTAAATATTTACTAATCCCCCAGTAATTTTCCTTACAGATTTTGTATAATTATCTAAAAAATGCATTAAATTGAAATACTCTTTAAATAAATGTAAATTTATTTTCTAAAAATAACATTTTTTATTTTATAATTTAATATAATGCCAAATCTGTAACCAGTTAATAAATTATCTCCAAAACTAATTTGGAGTGTAGTACGAGAATTGATATCGAAATATAGAAAAATAACCGAGATCTGGTTTCAGTCCGGTCTCTCATATATTCTGTTTATTCCAAACATATTTATACAGACAACATATTCCAAACATATCCTATTTATATTGTTAAGCTTTTTTCATTAATTCCGTAAGCATATCGGTTTAGTACATATTAATGTTTGGTGTTAAGACATATAGAAAACTTATATTCCAGTTGTGTATCTTTTGCACCCAGTCTTATGCCGAATTTTCGCCTTTATTGTTGTTTCACTTTCTTCTTTATAAGCATATCCTTCGATTTTCATTTCAAGAAAATTTTGGATCATGTTTTAGTTGAGTCAAAAATTTTTTTGCTCATTTTGTAGCACATTTAATTCTCTTCTATGGCCTATAAGCCTAATTCTATTATTGAACATTTTCTAAATGTTTCAGCGTTCGAAATGTTTCAACTTTACCCAATGTTCAAAAAAGCCCTGCCCAAAAAACTTTAAGGAATTCCGGTATGAAATTTTTCGTGAAAAATTTTTCTGTAACTTGTTTTGGGAAGTAAATCTTAAAACATAAAAAAATTAATTTCCGTCTCATATTTTCTGCCCACTATTTAAAATGTCATTTTATTTCCTTTCTACTGAAAACAATTAAAAATAAACTTTTGTCAATGAGCACCTGTATTACAGCTGTATTTTTATTTTTTTGACATTAAAAACAAAAATTTTATTCTGAAAAGACAGGAAATTGCAAAAAAAATGTTGCATTTTTATTTATTTTTAACAAAAAAAAAACATCTAAATACTTAAATACGTATTTAAATATAAATAAAAAATTTTTATTTAGTATCAAAATTAACGGTTAGAAAGCAAAAAACAACAAATAAAATTCCTAATTTAGAAAATCTTTTATGTGTGTATAAATAGGTAAAGCATACAGTATTTAATTTTAAAGATTACCTTCCTATCCCTATACATATTAATTTTTGTTTTATTTGTGGAAAATTAGAAGAATATTTTTAGATGCAGAAAGAGTTAAGAAGGATATCATGGATTAGGATGATAGATGGATATAGCAGCTTAAACCTTCCAACGATGAAAATGATTTATTCGACTAACCTCTGATACCCCTCCAAATTTCCTGGTTTACTCATTTATTCTCTATTGAAGAGAACGCGAACCTTTTTCTCTCAAAAAAAGTAATCTTTGTATGTCTCTCGCTGGGTTGCTCTAGTTTATAAGTTAAAATTTTTGAAACCTGGGCAGCAACAAGATTTTCGAGTTCTGGATTGTCAGGATCGGCGTCTAAGTTTGAATTTTATGCACCTTGGTTGTTTTGGAGAGATTTGCGGTTTGGTAGAAATGATTGTGATACGATGTGGTGAGAATAAGAGTATAAAAAACTGAAGATTAATAAAATCTGAAAATTTTTAGAGATATCGGAGGTTGGATAAATAAATCACTTTTATCGTTGGAGGGTTTAAGTTGCTATATCCTTTTATCATCCTAATCCTTGATATCCTTCTTAACACCTATATCGGGGATATGGCTCTGTTGAACTTTATTTTTTAAAATTATTCAATGTCAGTATGACTAACCTATATTAAATAAGCAGAAAGATATTTTATATGTATATTTAGAAAATAATTTTTAGTTTTTCTAATTTTATTTACAAACAAATTCATCTATTTATTTATATTTAATACTCTAAAAATCAACAGATTAAAAAGCTTTAAATAAATTACTGTATTCACATGTATATATTTAATTTTTTAGATGGAGCATCGGAAATAGGGGATTTATTTTTTAGATTGGCAGTTAAAAAGAGAAAAAAGAGTGACGTGAAGAGCGAGAAAAGCCAAAAGTTATTGCCATAATATTATTTGTTTTTGCTTTTAGTAAACATTTATTTTTTCTAAATCCGTTACAGCCAACCCAGTTGATTTCTATTTTTATTTCAAGTAATTTTACAAATATGTAATTTTTGTAAAATTACTATATGTAATTTTACAAACACGTGATTAATCTTTTAATTTTTGAAATCTTCACAAATTAAACTTTCTATTAATCCTTAAAATTTATTAGAGTGCATTTGGCAAATATTTATCCCTACTTAGTAACTCTTATAATTCTTATTAATTTTCGGAACTATTTAATAGACTGTTAATATCAATAAAATATTTGGTGACGTTCTTGGACGTATTTTTTAAAACTATTTAAATTAAGATATCATCAAACTGAGTGAGTTTAGCTATAACTATATGTATTTCTCTGGAGCTAGATAATTCTAATTTTATTAAGTTTTAATCATATTTTTTAGTAAATAAGGCTGAATATTTAAAAAAAAATTTTTCAATTTAACAAAACTCTCGATTTAATGAACATCTCTGTAACGAAAATTTGAAATAGAATGAAGTACCATTAAAATGGCATTAAATAGTATGTTATGCCATTCTATTCAACTTCTTATGTTTAGAAGTTTTTAAACTTTTACATGTTTTGAAGCATGGCTAAACATGTTATCTTTAGGATTGAGAAATTCTAACGCCATTTTATGAACGCTTAAACGAATATTCTATCTAGCATAAATTTATATTTTCTAAGTTGAGCAATAATAATTTTACTTATTATTCGGAATTAAACGTTTTAAATTCAATATGCTTAATATTGAAATAAGGGAAATAACGGTATCAACAAAGGATTGTGAACTCATTCCAAGAGATATGTACTAAAATTCACCAATGCTGTAAAACACCTATATTAACCAACATAAAGATCCATATGTCTAATGTTATATAAATTTAAAAAACCGGAAAAGGATAGCTTATTTAATTTATCTAAACGTCCAAACATTTTAAATATAATCCTCAATGTACATTCTTTGGTTTTCGTTCTTTTGGCTTTACCGTTAAAAAATCATAAATCCTTTAGTGTGCCAACATATAAAAATATTTTTATGATAAACATGTTTGTCATATACATATGGCTCATGATCATAAATAATAAATAAAGTTATTAATGATTTCTTAACGAAAACAAAGATCATCCCTTTTATCCTTGTTTATAAGTTATTATCACCATAATATTTTGTTTTTTAGATTTTTTCTAATTAAGTCTTGTTTTTAGCTGTGCTATTTTAATGTAGCTATATTTAGATAACATTTTCTTAATTTTTAAAATTTGTTTATATTTTCTGAATAAAAATAAAATCTATTTAAAAAACAAAATAAAATAATAGTAAAAAAATAACTACTATAATCTTTAACGTAGTGAAGTTCTCTCGATAAATAGTATATTAATTTTTTTTATTAGAAATATTAAATTTAGACAGAAATTAAATGTATGATCCATCAAAATATTACCATATTCTTTCAAATAGTTCCCCACTCGAAAATTTTATTTCGATTAATCACCCTCTCCCTACGCCTCTAGCGAAAAGTTGAGATAATAATTACCCCCTTTCAAAGTCCAAAACTCGATTAATTACCCTCTCTATTAATTACTCCCATCCCCATTGGGTCAAAAACTAATTAGCCAAAATAAGTATTAAAAAAATATTTTCTTAGATTAATTTTTATTAAAATGGCACCAACTATTGACTTTGGCGCAGTTAATTATGGGTGTACAAAATATAAAAGAAGAATGGTTTTATATGAGAGTGTTTTACAGCCAGGAAAAAGATTTGTTAGTCTTTCTAAATCTTCGATAACTGAAAAAAACTCTCTAGGAATTTTGCTATTCCTCTTCCTATCAGGATAAACGTGGAATAGAAACAGCTTATTACAAATGTGTTGGTTGTATGCATGCTAAACGTTATAATGATGGAAGCAGAATTCCAAAAATTGCTGTAACTTTATTAGATTATGTTTAAAAAATTTTTTAACCTAAAAGGTCCGGCAAGGACGTTTGGTTAATTCAAATCCTGATAGACCTTCAAATTTTCCTCATTTTTGTCAGCCAATTGATTCAGCAGTTTCTGAACGTAGACAACGAGAGAGGGAAGTTGTAAATTGATGTTATTATTTGAAATAAGAAAAGTAATAGAGATTAAATCGAGTTTAGTAAGGTGCTTGATCGTTTAAAGTTCCTTGCTCATAAAATATTTGTCCTATCGTTTATCATTTTTAATGTGTGTGTTAAGTCAAGGATTTGATATTTTCTAGTATTCAAATTCACATATTAATTATAGATTTCAGCAAGCACAAGTGGTCAATCCTCTTCAACATCATCTCAACGAAGTATAATGCAACAAATTAATAGAAGTCAAAATTCAGGCCAAACTATTCAATCAAACTCAGAACTAACCCAAGCATCTTCATCTACTGCTTTAGCTGAAACTGCGCGACAATCTCTCTTTTTTAATCCGGCAAAACCTGGAGTATGCCATTTTAAATAATAAATAATTATACGGAAAAACAAATTGTTTTTCACTTTTCCGTCAAAAGTTGGAAATGATCTTTTTTAAATAATTTCCCTAAAATGCTCTCACCTCGGCACAACACACGCTACCTTATAGTTTTGCAAACATAAGATACATAAGGTCCGACCTTGACTTATGTCTAACATTGTTAGACAGTAAATAACAGTAGGTGGGATGAATTAACATATTGTTCCAATTCTCGAATTCTAAATTTAAAATTTTAAATCCTATATCTGTTGGAACGAGTAACTATTGAACTATCGGCCATATTGGCGTCTGACCCTCAAACATAATTTTCCTTTAATTTTAATCATCGAATATAAATGTAAAAAATTTTTCAGCCATCAAATTTTTCCAATTCCCCATTCAATTTTAATATTTCATCAATGGGGGTATTACCATCTTCTTCTTCATCATCATCATCGTTACTAGATTCTACTTCGCATTTAATTGCTAGAGGTCCTTCAATGAATGAAGTAATGCAACAACAAATACAGCAATTAGCAGCTAATAGTTTTGCATCTACAGGAGTTTCTCCGAGCAATACATTAAATGTTACTTCACAAAATTTACTTATTGGAATGGGAATGGCATCAACTATGAATACAAATGCATGGCAACCAATCACAACAACACAATAACAACAAATAAAATTATTAAACAGAATATATACTTATTTATTTTTAAACAATAATATTTATAAAATTATTTAATTATTATTTTATTAAAAATTATAATAAATAAAAATAAAATTTAAAAAATATAGTCATAACAAATATATATGGATAATATGTAGTCTTTTAGAAATAATATCTTCATTTCTTTTAACTAAGATAGCATCCTGTTTTCCGAACCCGATTTTTCTATCAAAACCTCTCTATCCGAACACTAATATGTAGTTCTACAACGACAAACTCCTTACTGAACACAACCTCCGCAGTAAACTCAGAGATGTGGTTGTGGGTTTTTACTCCCCTAATTATAGAAATTTTTTCAATTAATTTGGAGAGCGATGTTCAAAAAAGAAAATTTTTTTACTGATGTCCAAGAATTTCAAAAACTAAAGCTGAATTACTTCTAAATTGTGAGCCTAATGAAATTTCTATGTGTATTCCTTAATAATATTTTAGTAGTTCTTTTATCTTTTACGGCTGTTTGAAAAAACTTTTTAGGCAAATTGCTAAGCTATGCATCTGATGAAATAACTAATTATTTTTTAGATAAATAATTATTTTTTTTTTTTTCACATTTTTTTTTTATTTGTGTTCGATAAAGAAAATTAAAAATTTTAAATTTAACATGTATTACGAAATAAATCTATATGACAAGTAAAATATAAATATTATTTATAATAATCCGTATTAAAATAAATAGATAAATAATTATTTTCTTAAAATTTTATAATTTATTTTATCTTTTTTAATAATCTTTAATAATTGTTTTAAATTTTTAGTAATTCAACTTTTAACTTAAAATTAAAGGATCAAAGATTTTTTAAATTTAATGACGCAGTTAACCTCAACAATTTTTAAAATCACATTTGGTTAATTAGGAACTACACGTTCCCATTTAATTATAGGTAGTATTTACATTCGAATTTTCGCAAATTTAAAGCTTAATCTGAAAATTAATCTTGCTGAAAAACTTTTTGATTGATAAGTTTAAAAAAGAGAAATTAAAGAAAAAATTTTTGGTTATCTTTAAAATTTATTTTCATTCAAATAATCAATGTTAAAATTTTAGTGTTGGCGAACATTTTTATAGCCTTTTTTTTCTTTATTTGCTTAAGATTATTATTAGAATGCGAAAAAGGCGAGGGCTCTTACTAAACTATCGAGAAAAATTGTTTGTTAACAAAAGTTTTCATCTATTTTTCGTCGATTTGATTGCTCATTGGGAAATATGAACTTCGATAATTCGGTGTTTATAAGTTATTTTTGCTAAGTTAAATTTCAAATAATGTCCTAAAATCCCCACTAGTACCAAAAAAACAAAAGTGAAAATGAGAGACTAAAGAACAATTTTCTTAAAATATAAAAATTTTCACGTGTAAAATTATTTAAATATACAGGGTGACACAAAAAGGATGTCCCACTTGTCAATCCATTATAACTTCTTTTATTCTTTTCATTTTTAAATAATTTTATACTCTTTTTGTAGCCCATTCAATTCTCTATATTATATAGTAAAATTAAAGATTTTTGATTAAGGATTGGGAAAGTTATGCAATTTTACATATACTAGTGATGCTCGGGAGAAGAAAAAACCCGGGAATCGGGAAACGGGAGTCGGGTCGGGAAATGACCTCGGGAGTCGGGATCGGGAGTCGGGAATTAGCAATAAAAAATTTTTCTAAAAATTTCAAAACTTTTTGCCGCTTTCCGCGCCAAATGCACCATAGGCAAACTAGTAACCGCAGAGATAATCAGTGTTGGGTATTGCTGGGGGCTTTTTCTTTGAGCCAGAGCCCAGCTTTGATTTATATTTGTTGTCATTGACCTTAAGTCCTTAGAATCTCTCCATTGGAGTGAAATAGAGGAAAAGTGAAACAGAGAACATTATTTTTACGTTCAATTTTGTGGAATTTTGGTGAACTAGCCACATATATCTTTATATCCCCTCAATAGTATTAACACCCCCTATGCAACATTAATCTTCCATTGATATCTTTCTTTATTGCTGCAAATCCCTCGTTATTTCTTTAAATTCACCATAATCCTAGTAAATCACCGAAATCTTCTATACTACAACTCCACAGATTCTTCAATTTTCAGCGGCGCAGGCGAAAATTTTGGGAATTTTAGAAGACCAAGAGGTCAGATTTTTTCATTTTTTCTAAATAAAAATATAATTTTGTCAGAAAAATCCATTCTTAGGGGTGTAAAAATTTCCCGACTTAGTCGGGAATTGACACCGGGAGTCGGGATCGGGATCGGGAGGCCAAAAACTCGGGAAATTTTCCCGAGTCGGGAGTCGGGATCGGGATACCCGAGCATCACTAACATATACTATATCAAAATCTGCCCCCCAAAATTTCACTTTCTGTATCTCAACAATGAAAAGCCCAACCGGGATGATCTCAACAGAATTTAATTAAGCTTATTAGCAAGCCTAACGAATCAGAAAGCTGAAAACTCCAACTCTTACGTAGTTGGCTCTGAGTAGATGTAAGTCAGTTTTGGGGGGAGTGCGATTTACTCATTTTGGGAGGGTTACGCGCAATCGAATATCTCTTTAAGCGTTAACCCAAAAAAATTTTGTTTTATAAATTCTATAGTCCAAAGACTGCTCTAAATTCCATAAAAATTTTGTGTAATTCATGCATTCTGTTCTAAAGTTATAGGCAAAATTCCTCAAAAAAAGGTGCGTGCCGTATCGAAATTTTTTCTCACTTGCCTTGAACTTTATCTCAAAGTAGAATGCGGAAAATTCTAAAAAATTTTTATATCTTATTCTTCATTTAGTTCTCTATAATATTATCTTTATTTTATCTCATTATCTTAATTCTAAATAAAGTTATGACTAAAAATAAGTGGGACATCCTTTTTGTGTCACCCTGTATATATTTATTTATAGTGAATGATTAATAATATTTATTGTGAATAACTTTTTATAATTTCATTTTTTGACTTTTTTTTTGTTTCATAACCAAAATTAATGGATCTTTCAAAATTTATTTGTTGCCTAATTTTATTTATAATCCTAATATTAACTTCATTATATTATTTAAATTATAACGAACGTGCTTAATTTTATATTTCAAATTATCTAGAGCAGTTTAATTATTAAATTTTAAAGGATTTAAATAAGTTGCGCTATTTTCAGGAATCGCAAAGAAATTTTAGAAAATTTTTTTTCAAAAAATCTTTTTTTTCAGGAATCGCACAAGGATGTGTGCAAACTCTAAGAAATTCGGATTATTAGCTAATTGTGTAGATTTTGCTCTTTAAGGGTTTTTATCTTCATTTTTCCTTAAATATAATCACTAGGGTGTTTCAAAATATGCACGAAAAATCCAAAAATATGCGCATATATATGCAACGAAAAAGCCCAAAATATGCATCAAAATATGCCAAATTTGCCTAAATATGCACTAAATATGCAGCAAAAATAATGAAAATGTGCTTTAAAAACCAATATTTCAAGTAAAAAATATTAATTCAGCATTTAAATTGCAGTTTAAGAGCACTTCTAGAAGATTTTATTAACTTTAAATTCATCCAAGAAAAATTTTCTTGAAAAAAATTTTCCCGAAAAATTTTTCAAAAGAATTTTTTCAACAAATTTTTATTAAAAAATTTTTTGCTCAAAAAATTCCAAAATTTTGAAAATTTTGCTCGATTCTTACTAAAATTTCTCAAAAAATGACAAAATATGCACAAATTTAGGTTAAAATATGCAAAATTTCCCAAAATATGCACCGATATGCAAATATGCACAAAAGTACCGAAATATGCAAAAATATGTTATAGGAACCCGGTCCCTAATAATCGTACCGACGTAAAACACCATTTTTGAGCGTTTCAGCTAATAGCATATCCGCATACAAAATATGCATTTGCATGTTTTGAAACACCTTAATAATCACATTACTTTTGTCTTTTTTATATATAATTTTTCTCATAATTTTTCTGGCAAATTTATTTCATTTTCAAAAATTTTTCAGTTATTTTTGAGGTTATAATTTTATTAAAATGCATTTATTTTTATTGTTTTTTATTATCCATTGTAAGTGTGCATGTTTGTAGTATGTACCTTTTGGTGTTCGTTATAAATAAAATTAAAAAATAAATAAATGAGCCGCGGTCCCTAGAAAATCTTCAAAGTATATTATGAAGGTATCACGACTTTTGCGCCGAGAACATTTGCGCCGCGACTTATGCGCCGCGACTTTTGCGCCGGGCGACTTTTGCGCCGCGACTCTTGCGCCACGACTTTTGCGCCGGGCGACTTTTGCGCCGCGACATTTGCGCCGCCATTGTTTAAAAAATCCGGATCTGAAAAATGCCGGATATCCGAAATTTTCAGTTCTGATATCGGATCCGGATATCCGAATATTTCCAACTATCCGACAACCCTACTAAAGTGATTTCCGGCTGTAGTTATTGATACATTTTTAATGATAGTTGCGGCGCAAAAGTCGCCCGGCGCAAAAGTCGCGGCGCAAAGGTTCCCCGGCGCAAAAGTCACTCGGCGCATAAGTCGCGGCGCAAAAGTCGCGGCGCAAATGTTCACGGCGCAAAAGTCACGGAACCATAATGAATATTTTCAATTTAATTTACATTATGTCATTATTTGTATGTTCATTTGTGTGTTGATTCTTCTAGTAGAATATAGTACGTTTAAGTATACGTTAATGATCTAAAGAGAAAGGAAAATGAAATTTTTTAAAATTATGTAACGTGGTTTAGCTAAAATAAATAAAAAGATTTTCTTATAAAACTTAAAGATTATTTATTAAATTATTTTTTGTTTCATAATAGCAATTAATGGATCTCTCAAAATTTATTTGTTGTTTAATTTTATTCATAATCCTAATATTAACTGCATTATTTTATTTAATTTATAACCAACAAAATCAACTTTATATTCTCAAATCGTCTAAGGCGGTATTAATTAAATTTTAAAGGATTTAAATAAGTCGGGATGCTTATTTCTATTTTCAGGAATTCACAAAGATTTGAATTTAAAGGAATTAATTTCTTGATAGGACCCAGTAAATCATTAAAATCGAGGATGACTTCAAAAAAAAGTGGGATTTTGAAGGGTTGTAAAACATATTTTTGAGTTTTTACAACCGAAAAATCCGAGCCCTACTGATATAAGAATTAAAAATATGAAGCGTTTAAGAAGTTACTACCTAAATCATTTCCAATTTTCAATTTAAAAATTATGTAATTAAGATAGAGATTAAAAAGCAGAAAATGCCCCCAATTTTGATATGGAATAAATGTATTCGAGTATCAAGTCAAGGAATCGGTTATCCTGATTATCCTGTGATCAAAACAACCATTAAATGTCCGTTCAATTGTACTTTTACTACCGATAGAAAATTGTATGTTTGAGTTTAAATAAAAAAGACGGCCGAGACCATCACAGAAAATTCAAAGATAGGAAAGATGTTACCTTACTTTAAATGAGTATGAAGCCTTATGAGTAAATGCGGCGGTTTTAAGATATCCTTTAGTTTGAGATGATACAAACACAATTTTGTATTATAAATTTGATAGAAAGGGTTAGTCCTATTAGGTTAGTCCTATAATGATACAAAGATGATCAAGAGATGATACAAACACAATTTTGTATTATAAATTTGATAGAAAGGGTTAGTCCTATTAGGTTAGTCCTATAATTTGATAGAAAGGGTTAGTCCTATTAGGTTAGTCCTATTAGTCCCTGAGGTTAGTCCTATTAGGTCCCTATCGTGGAGCTCTTCCAGTTACATGAAAATAAACTCGTGAATTCTCTATGATTTTTGGTCTTTTGTATTATACGTTTGATAAATTGATAATTATTAGTGTTTCACCGGAACCGAAATTTTGACCGGAACCGGAACCGGAACTTTTCTAAGTTCCGGCCCGGAACCGGAACCGGAACCGGAACTTTAAAAAAATTTTATTTTGCTAGCAAATTTTAAAAAATTTGCATTTTGATTTGGGTTGTAGGTTTCACCAAATTTTTCGGTTAACCGAAACCGAACCGTCTAACCGAATAGAAACTTGGTTAACCAAAACCGAGCCGAAAATTTGTCGTCGTTTAGTGATATATGTGGATTAGAGAGTGATGTATAAACGGATTTGTCGGATATAACTGTTTGATATCGGGCGATAAAAATGTTCTGAATTGCAAGAAAATCCCATATCTACCTACTCAATTTCTCGATATCACACCCAAATCCACGATATTACCTATGACCGTTTGAAATCATGATATAACTCAAAATCCAAATTAATCCATCCAAATCCTCCGATATAACATTCAACTTCTTTTTAAGCGCCGCAGGCGAAAGATTTTGAGAGTCTGTGAGGACAAGAAGCCAAATTTCTTCCCTTTTCAGCGCCGCAGGCGAAATTTTTGAAAATTTATGAAGGCCATAAGCAAAAAAATTCACTATTTATAAGTCAAACTAAAAATTTAAAGAAATTTAGAGGGCCAAAAACCACAATTACTCCATGTAAAAATAAAATAATTTTAAAAACAAAATTATAAACTTATAAAATAAGTTTTTAAGGAAAGAAAAACATGCAAATTAATTGTCGTATGCCTCGGAAGCGAACCCATCTTTAAATCATTCACGCCAGGGGTGAAGTCTAACACCTTAACCACTCGGCCACCCGCTTATATTAGGTCAATTGACAGAAAATAAACATATTTCTTTATATTTTTTTTAATACACAAGCATGAGAGTACGAGTAGTTTATTAATTTTTCTAAAAAAATCAATCTTTAGGGGTGTAAAAAAGTTCCGGTTTGCCCGGAACCGATTTGAAAACCGGAGCCGGAACCGGAACCAATTTGAGTTCCGGTTCCCGGAACCGGAACCGGAACCAAAAAAACACCGGAACTTTCCGGAACCGGAACCGGAACCGGAACTTCCGGTGAAACCCTAATAATTATGCAATTAAATATTATTTTATGATTACTAGAGCTATCCAAGATTGATTTTCCAAAACTTAAAACCAAAAGTCTTGAACAAACCTAGTGATTACAAATAAATATAATTTTATTAAGTGAGACAAACGCGTCAACAACGATTTTCTTGCTCCATACATTCTGTGCAATAAATTCATGGCCTCAAAATCGTAGAGAAGATCAAAATTATATGATGTTTACAGTTGAATCTCCTATACAGACTACCTTGAAATATTATGACAGAAAATTTCTAACAGACAAATTTTTTAATAGTACAGCAACTTATCGTTTAGATAGTTCTGTATTTATGCCTTATGATGTTTTAACCAGAATTACTCCAACTACTCCAAAAGAATATATTTGGGATCAAAAAGAGGTAACTAAAATACAAACGGTGCAGAAAAATTATGATGGTGTATCATTAGAGGGAATCGCCTAGGTATCTACTCCACGTTTGATTAGAAAAATTACATAATTGTGACTCAAATATGAGGATGTTTTAAATTAAAGGTTCTGGCAACAGTTAAGAACAAAACAAAATTAGCTTTCCAAGCAATATCTCATTGTAATTCTGAATCTGGTCGTGATCTTATTTCAAGAAAACTGCAAAAATTAATAGGTTTGGAGGTTGTTGGTGTGTGTTATGGTAGAAGAGGGTGCAATGATGAATGCTATAACAGTAATTTAGGTAAAATTAAATTTGATTTAAAAAGGCAACGAGACATTTGATACCGAATTTGCAGGCCGAATTCATCTCTATTGAATGATCCCAAAATGTATTTATACATATATGGTCTAACTCTAAATATTATCATAAGTGTAAGATCTAGAGTTGGACAAAACGATACTGGTATCGGCCAACCCGAGACCGAGACTGACCGATACTCAAGAACCCGATACCGAAACCGATACCATCATTTTGAGCCGAGACCGATACCGAGAAACGATACTGACCGAGACTAACAGAAAATTTTATTTTACGCCAAAAAATACGTGTAAAAATAATTTATTCATTATTGTTATCATCCAAATCATCAGATAAACTCTTAATCATCTGGATCCGATTCGATTGATGGCTAACATCCTTTTTATAAAAAATACATTAGTAAGATTTATAGGTAAAAGGATTATACACTCTGTTACAAAAGTATATTACATTCGATTACATTCGATATCCCACCGCCTTACATTCGATATCCCTCCAAATCCATTGATATCCCCATAAACACTCAAATCCCTCCAAACAACCCAGTATTGTATTTAAGCCTTTTAATTTTATTAAATTACTGGGACTCAATTGAGCTAGATAAAAGAGTCGTACAAACTCAATCGTGAGGGCTTAGATAAATGCTCGGATTTTGTAAGGCAAATAAAGAAGGATTCACTCTTTTTAGCGCCGCAGGCGAAAATTTTTTGTAATTCAGAAGGCCAAAGGTCAAAAATCCTCAGTTTTATTAAAAAATACAAGAAAATTGGGGTCTTTGAGTCAGTATCGTTTCTCGCCGAGAAATGCACCGAGAATATCGGTATCGGTTTCGAGACCGAGAATGAAAAAACCGAGACCGATATTGGAAAAAAGCCGAGAATCTCGGTATCGGTCTCGGTATCGGTCTCGGCTTGTCCAACTCTAGTAAGATCCAAATTCAAGCTAGAATTTTAACGTAAACTTATGTAGGTATAATAAATAATTTTTAGAAACCCACATGTTTTATTTGGCATTGGAGAATAACATTTGTCACAATTATGTAACAGAAAAATTTTGGAATTCGTTAAGATCACTTACTGTACCTGTAGTTTTTAGTAGATCTGTTTTTGAAGGAATGGATGTTCCTTCTAGCGCATTTATTGCTTTGGATGATTTTAAATCAGTGAATGAATTTGTTGCGCATCTAAAGGCTTTACAAAATGATACCGAAAGATATTTAAAGTAAATTTTAAAAATTTATCTTTTAAGGGTTGGGTAATACATACTAACAAAATATGATAAATTATTTATTCTACCCTCGACAAATAAGTAGTAGAAATATCGGGATTTAATCTAAACCGGCCGAGCAGGACCGTTATGCTTAATTACAGTCGTCTCCCTTGACCATGTTTGCTGCTGAGAGTCATACGGCCTCAATCGTAAAGCCTGAACCCTATACTTGCTGTCTAGTATAGACAACGATCCCATTCAATAGATCATTAAGATTTTTTGCTTCTTGTGTTGCATTTTCGGTAATTTAAAATTTATGGTGTAAATGCTTGTGAATTTGACTAGGAGGTAGTGAAGTTCAGAAAATCATAACTCAACCGTATATAGCTATACTTAGTATTAAAATGAAGAGTAGACTCTGAACTTTATGATGATTAAAAAGAAAAAAGAATATTTGTAAAACAACACAGCTAAAAATTTAATATAAAAAACGACCACTAATTGTTAACGGCCACTATGTCCGCAACTAATATATATGAACCAGGATATCATTTAAGTGCCAGATTTCGGATACGAAAATGGACAAGGGATATCTTGTACATTTTAATATTTTTAAATATAGACACTTTGAATGGACAAAAACATATACAAAAAGAAGATTTGGCCATGATTATTCTCCAATATGTAAAATATGTGAATATGCTACTAAACAATTTGAGAAAAAATCAAAGAATATAGTTGATTTAAATAAATTTTGGAATGATAAGGATTGTAACAAATTTAATGTTGAAAAATTTTTGAAAGATTAATAAATAATAAGTTTTAAAAATAGTTTGTTAAATTCGATCTGGTTAAGATGTTGTAGCAAAAAGCTGGCTAAAATACGAGTCGGAACCAGACTTGGGCGAATTTTTTCGAACAGAACAAAACGAAACAAATTTTTTTTTAAAATCGTTTCGTTAAAAAAATGAGACAAAACAACCAAAATTTTACTAAACGAAGCAAAACGAATCATTTTATTTTTCAAAGAACTTTTAAAACCGCATTTATTTTCACAATAATTCGACCACATTTCAATTATTCAACGATATACGATAAATTTAGCAATTTTAATTTCAAAAGATAAAATTTTTTAGAAACCTCGGGTATCCTCAAACCTCGATCTCGGACCTCGCCTCAATTTTGACCTAGGTGATCTTCGATCTCGATTTTTTCGAAAAACCTCGATCTCGCGCAACCCTAGTTTTATATAAAAGTTATTAAATTAAATTTACATGATTATTTAAATCAAAAAATATTTTTATACATTTTATAATTATTAATCCCAAGTCCCTTTCAACATTGCAAAATATTTTTCAGTTAGTTGTTGTGCCACAGTTGGAGTAATTTTATTTATTGTACTCTTCTCCAGAGATTTATTTATTTTTGGAGCACAAAAAAATATTTGGTTAAAAATTTTGAAGAAATTCTTTCTTAGAATTTTATGAAAACTAAAAAGATTAGATTTAATAATAGAATAAAAAATATTTTTAGCTTACAAAATTGTTGTAGAAATTATTAAAAAGTTAATAAACGCAATAAACAAATTGTTCAATTGTGACTAAAATTATTTACATTATTATTTTTGCTGATTTCATATACATATGTATTTCCGATATATTTTTTCATAACTATACAGAAATAACTCGGATTCTGCATAGTTATGAATTATCTATTATTATCTATGCAGAGATAACTCGTACATTTTTATAAATACCAAACACATAACTTAGCAAGAGGTTGATGATTTTTTATGTTCTTGGTACCATTGAATAACTGGTTAAAAAAGTTATGATCGAAATTTCCAAAAAATCACGTTTTTTGAAAAAGTTGGTTTTTAGATAATAATTGTTTGTCAATCAGCCGAAAATTCTAATTTTTTCAAATGATGTCCAATGGTACCAAAAACATGAAAATGTGGCCATCCCTTTACGAGTTATAGCTCGGGACTGAACTGAGCCGGGACTGAAATGAACTGCTTCACAATGTAGGATAACATTTGACACGTCTATAAAGCAGTTTTTTCTAATTTGATTTGATCATACTATATGATCTATCTTCTGATCTCCTGATCCAACTTCAAATCTTTCTTTAGATATATTCGAACCTTCTTCTTGGATACCTTGGCAGCAATTCTTGTCGACCTTGGAAATTCCCGGAAGCCCAAGACAACACTCATGCAAATCATGATAGTGGGAGATTTATGACGTTTATTCCAATTGCTGTTTTGCTCCTTAATTCCGCGGTCTTATCTTGTGAATATATAATCCTGTTATACCTAACCTATATGGTATTACGAGAGTTATTCATTATTTGATAATAAACTAACAATTATTTCACATGTAAAGTCATCTGCTTCAAAAATAATTGAATAAAATGTTTGCGAAAATGCTGTCGAAACACCCGCAACGAAATATGCCAGAATTGTTGGAGCCAATTGTAATGCGCTGCGCATGTTTTCCAAATACTTTAAAAATTGAAGTTGCTTTAGAAAAATTTTTTATTATCGAAAATTCAAATATATTTTACTCAATTTTATTTTCCTAAAACTACTGGAACTATCTCCACATTAAGTCCTACTCACCTATCGGAATGATGAACTTCTACCCACCGAAACCCTACTTCTTCCATGTAACTTTTCACCTTTTAATCTCTTGATACTATACAGCTTAATCTCAAATAAATTCGTCAATATTCACATTAATGTCTAAGCAAAAATTTTCAAATATAGGGAATCGTTATCCAACCCAAATCCCTACCAAACTTTATAATTTACCTGATAACGCTTTTTCAGCTTATATTCAGATGTTCTCCTATGAACATTTATTACAACAACAGGTTTACCTCCAATTATAGATAATTGGCTTGAATTTGAAGATCCATTTAATTTATTCTTGTTGTACTTCCATATTACTCCAATCAACTAAAAAATCTTTTATTAAATATCATTCGATATAAATTTTAGTACAATAATTTCAAATAATCCTATTAAAGCAAGCAGTACAGCAATTATTGCACTAGATAATGTCACATTTTGAGAAGATAAATTATCATTTGCTTCATCTTCTTCATTATGAATAAAGTTTAATACTGACAAAATTAACTGAAAGTAATCGTGAAATTATATAGAAATTTAAACGATGAGCATGGGATATTCCCCAAAATGTAAATTCTCGACGTTTTTTGGGCCGGGAATCCTTAATCCAAAAATCGCGAATTTAATTTTATATCTGCTATATCCCTGTATAAATAAGGTATGATCAAAGAGTGGCTGGAGGATCATTGCCTGGTTTTTGACTGATTATAAACACTGAAAATATGTATGTTTCTGATATCTCCACTCATAGAAAGTAACCTCAATATTTAACATAAAATACTCTGAAAAATTAAAAAGTCCTACAGAAATAAAAATCCATGAGGTTGTAAATATTCTTCCGTTCTTAGTTTCATAACATTTTATAAAAACTGTGGCACAAATTCGTTCAACAATAATTAGATGACAAAATATAATGCGAAAAAATATGGGAAGTTGTACAAGAAATTTTATTGGGATAAATCTGAATAAATTTTATTAAATCCGAATAAAATAATTTTTAATAATACCTAAATTCAGTCTGAAACCAAAAAATGTCCCCCGTAAAATATTTTATTGGACCAACGAAGAATAGCCTGATTAATGCTTCAAATATTATTAATCCGCTTTGCGATATTAAAATAAATTTGAGGTTTCGATGGTGTGATAGGAAAAAGAACAGCTGTCACTAAATTTTTTTCCTCATCCACGATTTCTTCATTTCATTCTTATAATTTTTAATCCAAAAACCTCCCCAAAGAATAAATATATTTTTTTGTTAAAAAAAAAGAGTTCAGAAAAAGGAAGGTAAAACTTACTAAACCCGAACACCGCGTTCCCCCAGGTCTCGATCGAGACCTGGGGTGAACCCAACGGTGTTCCGAAGAGCGGTGAACATTATATGGAGGTCCTAGAATGACCGTATCGCTAACTGGATTCAACATAACAATATTTTATTTAAATTTATTAAATTTATTATTCCAACTTATAAATTTCAACTTATTAATATATATTTTATTACAACAATTTTTAATGTTTCTATTCAAAATATAGACATTTTCTGTCTTGATTTAATTTTAAATTGTGGGGATTGACTTCACTTTATCAAGTATGTTATTACTTTTCTTGAAACAAGTGTTTATTACTCCCACTCAAAAAATATTTACGTTTATTGGTTGGTTGGTTGTTTAAGGGATTATTTTAAATCACAAGACTTTAATATTGTTTAAATCAACAAATTTATTTATTGTATTAAAATTAATTATTTTAACAATTGAATGATCAACAAGCACATAATCTCAACAAATTAATTTTTAAATTAACAAAATATTTGCTTTATTAAGGAGTTATACTGCCGATATAAAAATCGGTTTGGGTTTAAGGTTATTGGTTTTATTAGTAGTTGGAGTTGTTTTGGGAATGGTACGTCCGTGAATTATTGGACGAGGTTTTGAGAAAAAATAAGCCAAAATAAGGATGGAAATCAGGATCAAACCAAGGAGGGCGTAAATTATATAAAAGTGAAGTGTATTTGAGTATTGTTTTTCTTGTTTATCTTCCGCCTCAGTTGTAACCACAGGCCGAGTTTTTGAACAAATAATTGGCTCATTCCATTCAACTGGTCCAAAACAATGTTGGGCACATTTTAAGTCTGTGGGACAGTCAACCTCTTCAAATTCCACTTAAAAATTATAATTAAAATAAAACACAAAATGGGAATTTTAATACAAAATCAGAATTAATCAAAACAAAATACAAAAATCAGAATTATTTAAAAATTAATAGTCAGAATTACATAACACAAAATACAAATTTTAACATTAAAAGAAGTCCAAAGAACATCCAATAAATCTAAAAATAGAGATCACACCAAAAAATCATATGGGCCCAAAAATAAATATGGAAAGAAAAAATCAAATTAATTAGTTGATCAACAAAAATAAAAGAAATATAAAAGATTAATTAACGTGACTCTTACACCTTTTTACTACGGCCGGAGTTATCTGGTGTCGGACCACGAGTTTATTAAAACTAAAATAGTTTTAATTAAAAAAGTGATTTAATTAGAATTTATTATGGCTGTGACTATTGGATTAATTTTATAAAGTTAATTTTGGATATTAAATTGTTTATGTAATTAATTATTCTAACACCAACATATATTTAACAACAGATAAAAGATATTTTAAACTACAGCTTATATTGAAACACATCATTTGAACAACAGTTACAACATAAAAATTTTATTTTAAAATTAACAACATATAATAAAATAAAAATTATTTAATTAAATTTATATTAATACAGGCTTCGAATTAATAATTTAATTAATTATAATTATTGAATAAAGTGAAAATACATATTTGGAATACTTCAAACAAATTATATTAAATTATTTTTAAAATATTAAATATAAAATGGAGGAGGAAGTTGGAACTGATGATGACATGCACACTGCTGATGAAGAAGGGAAAACTCCTTTAAGAAAAGGCCAATTAAATGAGCGGGAATTACAACAAAAGCTCGTGGCACTTGAAAAGGAAATCGCCAAACTTGGAATAAATAGAATGCGTGAAGGATTACCTCTTCCAGAATTTTATTCGGGAATAGAGGATTTTGAGGCTTACCTTCGTAGATTTAATAAAATTGCCACCGCGCATCAGTGGAGTGGAACGCGTTGCACCCAAATATTACCTTTATATTTGTTGGAAGAAGCTCGCGCGATATATGATTCTTTGGGCGCAGAATCTAAAAATACGTGGAAAGGTCTGACAGACGCCTTGGCGATAAAATTGAAAAAATTAAATACAAAAGAATCAGCGCGTAGGATGTTGACTAACAGAAAACAAAAATCTAATGAATCTATAATTGAATTTGCGCAGGTTATTCGCGGTCTAATAAACAAGGCTTTTCCAGAAAATTCCTTTAAAAAAGTTGTTCTTGAGACGGAAGAGGCGAGAACTCAGAGAATTAAAGATTGGAGAGATGACCTTGCTAAAGACTATTTCAAAAATGGAATTAAATTGGAAATTAAGGAAAAATTGGCATTTATTACAACGGATACACTAGAAGACACTATTAACCAAGCTAAACAGATTGAGGAGGTGCAAAATGCTTTGAAAGAAGATAGAATGAGGTCATACCAAAATAAATTATCTGAAAAGGCAATACTTGAAGTTAACGCTGTGAAAGCGCAGGTAAATGAACTTAAGGACCAAGTTAATCATCGCATGCCAGCACAACCTTTTCGGGGAAATTGTAATAATTGGAGAGGAAATTTTAATACTCGGGGCAATTGGAACCAAAGAAATAATTATAATCGAGAGCAATATTCTAATAATAGAAATAATTTTCAATATTATAACAATTGGAGAGGAGCAAATGTTAATCGAGGTCGAGGTACTGTAAGATGGGGACAACGTCGAGGAGCTGGACCGTTTAACTCGAATAAATTCCTATAAATAACCCAAGAAATTTCGGAGCTGGAACATCGAATTCAGCACGAATTAATTCCCTAGCAATGCCTTATATTACTGTAATGATGCTTTTGATGTTTTGCCAAGGAATTTTTGGACAATACCAAATTTGTCCAAAGGATAAAGTTGGTGAATCAATTGATTTTCCATCTCCTCAAGAATGTACTTTATCACTGTCTCATCAGATGGAAATTAAAAATGTCACTTTATTTCTGCCAAAACTTGTCCCAAGGTATTTTCCGATTTACCGATGTTGGATGGAGAGACATGTTAAATGTACGGATTCTATTCTAGTATATCGGGAAGATTTGCCAATTAAAAAAGAAAGATTTTCATTGAGTCAGGAAAGTTGTTGGAATTTATTTAAAAGCACAAAATTAAAAAGAATTAATGAAGTGTTATGGTCAATAATATTTTATAATGACTTAAAATATGCGTGGTTTGGACAGCAATGTGTTATGGATAGACATTATTTTCTGGAAGAAGGAGAGGGTGCATTAATGAACAAAAGATTCGAGACAAGTTTTGGAGTCTCGAAATCTGTTGAGGCTCATACTATAAATGGTTCTTTTACAGATAAAGAAAAATTATTTTCGGTTATTGTTTGGAACGCTCCATCTGAAGATTATATTTATACACATTATTCATTTGGCCCAGTACAAGCAGAAATATTTTACAAAAATAATTCTGTAAATGGATTAGTTAAAATTAATGAATTACAATATGTTTTCGCGCCGTCCGAGAACATTACAAAAAGTTCAGATGTGTTAGGAGTTCCCGATGAAGCTTGGCCAATGGACAATGACGTTTATATATTAATATTAAATACAACAGAAAGAATTATTCAAAAAAGGCAAGTTACAAAAAAACAAAATTTTAGACGTACTACTACCACGACTACTACAACAACACCAATTCCACCAACTATTAAACCAATAAAGACAACAAATCGTCCAATATTAACCACAAAAAAGCCAATATTAAGTACCACAACAGCAACTATTCATAATAAAAGAATGTATACAACACCTACCATTGATCCAAATTATCGTCTCTCAGTACAACAACAAATTAAAAATAATTATTTGAAAGGAGATGCAGGAAGGCCTGGCCCAGAAGGAAGACCTGGACCCACTGGAGAAAAAGGAGACATGGGATATGTTGGACCTAAAGGAGTAAAAGGAGCCCCTGGAGAAAAAGGAGATATGGGATATACGGGACCGAGAGGATCAAAAGGAGCAGCGGGCCAGGACGCTGCTCCAGGGCTTAAAGGCGAGAAAGGCGATATTGGAATACCTGGTAGGCCAGGAAAAGAAGGATTGCCCGGACCAGAGATGGACGAAAATTTTTCGTTTCGTTTCGTTTTCGTAGATTTTCGTGGATTTTTGATGATTTTCGTTTCGTTTCGCGTTTCGTTTAAAAATAATTTTTTTCGTTTCTTTCGTTTCGTATTTCATTAAAAATATATTTTCGTTTCGTTTTCGTTTCGTAAACTCCATTTTTAAACGAAAATGACGAAAAAATATTCGATATTTTTAGACAAATTTTGTCGTATTTTTAAGTCAAAAATTGAAAATTTTTCTCCTAGGAACTGGAATTTCAAAAAATTTTACCTGCAGCGCGGAAAAATGAACAGAGTTTACTGTCTGTTCATCAAAAATTCTCAAAATTTTCGCCTGCGGCGCTGAAAAATGGATGAAAAGTCGAGACTTTAGTGATTAGGATATAGATCTTATCAATAGACTGGTCCCCCTTTTATATAGCTCGGTTCAGTCCCATTGGTTCAATGAGTCATGAAAGATCAAGGGGAAATCGAGGCTTTGGAGGAGATATACACTGGGGTGCAAAAGTTTATCTACACCTACCGAAAAATTTTTTAGAAACATAAACCCTTGATTTCCCTTTTACTCTCTGATAAAACCATTGTTCTGAAAATATCATTCTATATTCTCTAAATCCCTCAATATTTCCCAAATTAACCAATATCCCTTTTAAACATCCAAATCCCACAATATCGCTGTTAATCCATCCAAATTCGCCTCCCTCTATATCAATCGAAATCCAATTATGCAGGTTATCCCAGTATTATCCGTATCCGTTTAATGTATTAAGAGTGTATTGGGGATTAAGACGGATATCTATATCCTTCTAAATCTCTATAGTATCCTTCATCTATATTCTTCCTAGTGAAACGATGTGAAAAAATTATCACACCTCAATAAAATAGGCATTTTTGAAAGTAAATTTTGCATTGAAGGTGAATTAGGCGAGAAAATTTGGCGATAACTTAGCATTTTTATAATATTGATTTTTTTTCGTTTCGTTTCGTTTCGTTTCGTGAAAATTGGGATTTTTTTCGTTTCTTTCGTTTCGCAAAAATAAAAATTATTTTTTCGTTTCGTTTTCGTTTCGTACAATGACGAATTTATTTTTTTTTGTTTTCGTTTCGGTGGAAGCAAAATTTTATTTTCGTCCATCTCTGGCCCGGACTGAATGGGAAAGATGGACTGGATGGCTTACAAGGACCTCGGGGTCCGATTGGACCTAAAGGAGACAAAGGAAGCCCTGGTATTAATGGAAAGAATGGATTACCTGGACCAAAAGGAGAATCTGGATATTGGGATGAAAATTTAAAAATTTTACCGACTTTTACCCCTTTAAATAAAAGAGAATTGTTTGATCCCGAGGAAGCACAAAAAGAAAGAGATAATAAAATTAAGGATAATCATGAAAAAAGTCGATTAAATTATTTGTCATGGGAAGAAGCACAAGCGCGAGAACAAATAATGAGAGAACAGTGGAAAATTACATGTCAAAATAGGAATCAACAATTGGAAATTGCTAAAATTATAGCTGAAACTAATCCAACAAAGGCAGCAAGATACCTTTATGGAAGAACGGATTTAATAGCATTTTTGGAGAGTGGAATAAAATTAAAATGGAATTTAGGATTTTGTACACCAGTCAATGTTGAAGAAATAATATGGGACCAGAAAGTTGAAGATAAATGTTATGAATTACTTCCTGTAAAAATAAGAGGTAAATTATTGTTTGCGGCTCCAGGTAACCCTGATTTGTTATTGGAGTCTAAGACAAAATCTTGCGAGGAAAAACCAATTATATTAAATAAAACAAAGTTATTGAATTTTGATCAGGAACAACATTCATTAAAAATTAAACCCATAATTGATGTAAAGACAGGAATTCTTTTTAAAGCTGGAAATAAATTTGAGGAGGAGAAAGCAGAGGTGAAAGACATAGAAAAATTTTCAGATTTAATTCACCAATCTATGACATTGCCGGAAGATATTAAACAGCCAGAGGTTGAGGATGTACTCTCAGAAATATTTGGCTTACCAAAAATATTGAAAGAAAGAGGAAGTAATGTTACTGGCGAAGTTTTTGAGAATTTAAAGGAAAATCTAGAGTTTGGTATTGAGAAAGTGAAAGAGGTTGCTAAGGATATAAAAGAAAAAGGAGGTGAAATAATAAGTGAAGCAAAGGAATTTATTGAGGATAAGTGGTCATTTATGCAGAGACTATATTGGATTTTAATGGCGTTTCTAATTTTGTCAGCTCTCTTAGTAATTACTTATTTTGGAAATTTCGCACATTATTCTCGCTCATGTGGAAAGGAATAATGATCGGAAGAACGGTTATTAAATTTTTCTTCGGAGGAAAAGAAGGAAGACGTGAAAGAAAAGAAATTAAAGTTAATGCTATAGAATTGGAGGAACTGAACCCCAAACCCTCAGCCCCAACTTTAAATGATCTGGAAGAAAAGGCTTACATTCTGGATTATATACCTTCTGTTTGTTCTGTAAAAAGTCGAAAGAGATGCTATGTTGAAGTATTATTTGGAGGAAAAATTCAAAAGGCACTCATTGATTGTGGCGCTGATATATCTTATTGTGGAGAATCAGTTGCTTCAAGATGTGGTTTAAAAATAAACACAAAAGATGTACCAATGGCGTGGGCTGCAAATTCAACGCCAATTACATTCTTGGGTTCATCAATGGTAACTATTGAAATTGGAGGATCATCAATGAGATGGCCATTCTTGGTATCAGAGGATAAATCATGTCCTGGAGGTTTAGTAATTGGGACAGACTTAATGGAAGAGAAGGAGGAAATCAAATTAAATTTTAAAAATAAAACAATTCAATTGGGAGAAGATATTTTACCAATGATTGCAGCAATGGAATACGTTGAATTACCAAAAAGACAAATAGAAGTGAGACTGTTGGAAAATTATGTTTTGCCCCCATTATCTGATTCACTCTTATGGGGAACTGTTAATAGAATTTTTGATCCAACCCAACAGTTCCTACTGGAAGAATGGAGTCAGCATGAGTATTGGCCAGTAAAAATTGGAAGAACTCTCTCGCAACCAGGATCTTCGCGTTTAATTCCTTTAAGAATATTAAATTTCGGAAATTCCCATGTTCAAATTTATGGAAAATCACGTGTTGGAATTTTAGAACCTATTTATGCTGATGAAAAGGGAGCCAATTCGGTTGAAGTATTTATGAGAAAAGATGAATATATTTCGCCAGAAGTTAATTGGGAAGAAGAATTACCTCAATTACCCAATTTGGAACTGAAAAGTGAAAGGATTTCAGATAAAATAAATTTAGAAGGTACTGCTTTGTCTAAACAAGGAATTGTCTCTTTAAAAAAGATGGTTGATGAAAAAAGTGAAGCATTTGTAAAATCGGATGGTATTATTGGTCTATACAAAGGGAACATAGTACACCAAATTGAGCTGGAACCAGGAACACGTCCAGTTCAACAAAGACCATATACTATACCACATGCCTTAAGGGAAGAAGTTGAAAAACAAATTAAGGAAATGATAAAACAGAATATAATTAAACCATCTTCCTCAGCCTGGGCATCACCAATTGTTCTTGTAAAAAAGGCTGACGGCAAATCTTGGAGATTTGCAGTTGATTATAGAGCTCTGAATAAATGCACTAAAAAGCAAACTTATTTATTACCGCGAATTCAAGATTTACTTGATGTAGTTGGGGGAAAGAGTATCTTTTCTATTTTTGATTTACAAAGTGGATTTCATCAGGTAAAAATGAATAAAAAGCACACAGACAGAACAGCTTTTATTACCCATTGTGGCCTCTACGAATTTTTGCGACTGCCATTTGGTCTTGCTGGAGCCCCACATACGTTTCAAAAAGTAATGGAAGAGATGAGACAACAATTGTCTCGAAGTTTCTTAGTATATTTAGATGATGTAATACTAGGAAGTGAAACGGAAAATCAACATTTAAATGATTTAAATGCCTTTTTGAATGTTTTATGTGAGGTTGGAATGAAGCTACGAGCAGAAAAATGCAGATGGGGTTGTTCTGAAATTCGATATCTAGGATTCTTGATATCTGAAAGAGGAGTGCGACTGGATGATTCTGATTTAAAACCAATATTAAAAATTAAGAGGCCAGAAAATCTAGCTGAATTACGGTCATTGATTGGCATGTTTAGTTACTTTAGGAGGTTTATTCGTGGATTTGCAGGAATTATGGCACCAATCTATGAACTTACAAAAAAGGAATCTACAAGAGATTGGAATGAAAAACATGATAAAATTTTGGAGGAAATGAAAAATAGATTAACATCAGCACCGATTTTGGCCACACCTAAATTTGGAAGACCTTTCATATTAGAAACCGATGCAAGTGGAATTGCCATTGGAGCCTGTCTTTTACAAGAAAATAATAAAAAGGAAGTTCATCCAATTGCTTTCTATTCCAGAACACTAAATAAGCATGAGAAGAATTATAGTGTAGTGGAATTGGAAGCTTTAGCTTTGGTATCCGCCCTAAAACAATTTCGAGTGTATTTAGAAGGAGCGGGGACTTCGACAGTAATTACCGACAACTCCGCTTTGACCTCTCTATTTCGAAGAAAGGATCTCCAAGGACGTTTAGCCCGCTATCAGATTGTATTACAAGCTTTTGATGTGAATATTATTTATCGCCCAGGGAAATTTAATAAGGTCGGAGATCATCTTTCGAGATACCCGCCTGAGGCAGATATAGAAATTAAATCAATAGAAATTGAAAAGAAAATTTCGATTGATGAGTTAAGTAAAGCACAAAAATGTGATCATGAAATTTTATTAAAACGTCAAGAAAATGAAGAAAATATCAAGGAAATAAATGGAATTATTTGGGGAAAGATAAAAGATGATTGGAAGATTTTAATACCCCAGGCAATAAAAAATAAAATAATTAATGAATTTCATGAGGATCCACTGCAAGGAGCTCATCTTGGAATTAATCGTACATTAGAGAAAATTAAGAGATCGATGCATTGGAAAGGATTAGCGAAAGATGTCGCCGACAGGATAAGAATTTGTGAAGTTTGTCAAAAAAGGAAGGTCGTGGGAGTACACCTGAGTAGAGAGGAGATTTGTCCAATAGAACCAGCTTCAAGACCCTTCGATAGAGTACATTTGGACCTGTTGGGTCCAATTCAGAAATCATTTCGAGGGCATCAATATATTTTTGTTGCGGTTGACTCATTCAGTAAATGGGCGATTGCTGTGCCCATTCGGAATCAAACCGCAACCACAATATCCGAGATATTTCTAAAAGAAATTATTTGTCGATTTGGGATACCTTCGCTAGTAGTCACGGATCAAGGAACCCAATTTATGTCATCCACGTTTACAGACTTGGCGCAAGCCATGAATTTTTGTCACAAACCTACAACCGCTTATCATCAATCAGCTAATGGAATGGTTGAACGTTTTAATAGAACATTAGCGGATATGATAGCTACTTGCACTGAACAGGGTAAACAGTGGGTGGACGTATTGCCTCAAGCAATTTTCGCATATAATACTTCGTATAATCAACAAATAAATAATTCTCCATTTTATGTTATTCATGGATTCGCCCCTAAGCTACCCACGGAAGCTGCTCTTGGGATTGAAAAAGAAAAATTTAATGATATGAATTTATATGTGAAAAATCTTGTAGAAAATTTGGAACTCGTAAGATCAGAAGTCAAATGCCGGTTACAGGGGAATATGGATATCATGAGAAAGCAACAAATTAAAATTAATAAGAAAAATTGGGAGAAGGGAGAGAAGGTTTTGGTGAAGAAAATGGAAAATATTAAAAAGTTTGGAGATAAATATGAGGGCCCTTTCATAATTGTTGAGCTTCTACACCCAAATTTATTAATTTCTGACTCGGGGTTGGCAGATGAGGCATGGTTGGTTCACATGGATAGATGTAAACCATTTTATTCGGAAGAAATTGTAAATAAAAAGGATAAGAGAGTGGTTGGTGATACGAATCTGGAGCAGTCAGATAGTGATGAAGAGGACCGAATACAAATAAATGCTATTATTAACAATTTGGAATGTATTAACACTAACAAAACTAATGCGAGCACTCATAACTCATGCCTTGATGAGAATACTAAAAAATTTACTAACTCAAATGCTACAAAAGAAACTAATTTGAATATAAATTTTCAGATAAGAAAAGATTTAATTAAATCTAAAATTATTATTATATTAAAAATGCCTAATTCTAATTCAACTTCATCTTCAATAATTTTTGAACAACAAAATAGACTACCGTGGCACTTTGAGGATGTGTCATCACCTGAACTTTCCGAGGATGATGAACGAATTATGCCATATTCAAAGGAAGATAAGGAAAAAGAAAAAGCCAAAAAGATCGCCAAAAATATTGAGGACAATAAAAGTAGAAATGCCGGAGTGAAGAGAAAGAAGGAGGAACAGGAAATTGCTAATTCGGTTGACTGGGATATGGCATACCGTTTGAAAAGAATTAGAAGCAAATATGAAGACGACATGTTGACAAAGCATAATGATATATGGGAAGAGATTCTGAAAAAAGGCGATCAGTTCCATGCTAAGATACAAGATAAGTTGCACAAGGAAAGAAAAGCGTTGGAAAAGGAGCGGAAAGAGAAGAAAAAAGGGAGAAAAAACGAAAAGAAGCAAACAAGAAAGGAGGCTGAAACTGAAGCAAACCAAAAAAAATCAAAGGAAAACTACGGGAAGGAAGTAAAAATGAGATCTGAAGCTAAAATAGAAAAGAAAAAACTGGATGATGAGAAAAAGAAGCCTAGAGAAGCCGAAATTAAAAATAAAGTAGATACTAAGCCAAAAGAGAAAAAGACTGGTGTTAGTGACTTCATAAAATTTGCTAGCCGAGTGGTACAAAGAGCAGTGGTTGATAAAACAGATGACGTAGTTCCTGAAGAGTTACCCGAGGATAAGAAGAAAATAATAAAGGAGAAAGAAGAAGAAGAAAAATTAATAAAATTGGGGAAATATCAAGAGAAAATGAAATCTCGACGGAATAATTTTGATGAGGAATTCGTCGCTAGAGGTTTTAAAACGCGAGAATATTCTATGTCACCAGTTAGACGTCCAGTTGTGGGATATATAGATGAAAAGGACAAAAAGGATAAAATGGAAAAAATTAAAGCTAAAGAAAATAAGAAGGTGGAAATAACTACAAAAGAGATCGGAGTGAATACGGTTTTTAATACTTTGGTTTTCAACCGAATTTTGGAAAACCTAGAGGAAGTTCAGGATTTTTTGACTTTAAAGCCAACCGCTAAATAAAGGAAATACAACAACAACAACCAATAAAATAAAAATAAAACAACAAAAAAAAATTAATAAAAATTAAAAATTAAAAACTTCAAAAAATATTATAATAATCACATATATTCATAATTACATCAAATATTTTAATCAAAAATAAATATTTCTTATTATATTAATCACAATAATCAAAACAACAAAATTACTATCACAATTATTTTAATTAATACAACAATTATTTTAATTATGTTTATTAAAATTACCCACATAAGGAATGACCATTGGAAGAATACACAAACACAAAAATTAATAATAAAGTGAACATTGATGTTTAATAATAAAATTAATTTTAAATAAATTAAATATTTTCAATTTGATGAAATATTAAATAATTTTTAAAAAAATTAAAAAAGGAAATCTTCGATTTGTGGACTGACTGCTTTTCATTAACTTGTGTCTTCCTTTTGGCCGCCCAAATCTCTCTTTTTCTAGCACCTGGCCCATACTAATTTTAAAATACAAAAGAAAGAAAAAATTTATAAAAGATGAAAAAGAAAAAAAATAAAATTGATTAAAAATAAATAAAATAAATTTTAAGCTAAATTTATAATGTTACGTTGTAGGGCCCTCCTCCTCCAAGTTCGCCTTAAAGCTACCAAAACATCTTTAAACTTTTAAAGTTCAAGGATGAACTTGGAGGGAGGAGGGGAATGTGATAGGAAAAAGAACAGCTGTCACTGAATTTTTTTCCTCATCCACGATTTCTTCATTTCATTCTTATAATTTTTAATCCAAAAACCTCCCCAAAGAATAAATATATTTTTTTGTTAAAAAAAAAGAGTTCAGAAAAAGGAAGGTAAAACTTACTAAACCCGAACACCGCGTTCCCCCAGGTCTCGATCGAGACCTGGGGTGAACCCAACGGTGTTCCGAAGAGCGGTGAACATTATAGATGGAGTAGCTTGAATATATTTAAGTAGAATTTTAAATTTAGTTGAAGATTTTTTAATATTTGAATTTTATTATACTTGAGAATAATTTATTCATTAATAAGTAATAAAATTAGGAATTTCATAGTAAGATATGACTTCATTGCGGCTTCTTTGATCATATGCAGAGGTGAATCGGAATTCCGATTTCCAACTTCCGAGTTCCGACTTTTGAGACTTTCCGATTTCCGACAGTTCCTATATCTAGAACTTCGTTATTTCCGATTTACCCTGATCATAAGCTAAAACCACAATTGGTTATAAAATTATACCAGGGATTTTCTGCTACCTAATCCAATTTCTTAAAACCTGATTTTTCGGTCTGAGTTTAAAAAACGATTCAAAGAACCGACTCATTTTCAATGACCTTCGATTTCTAAAATGTTATCTAACTTTATTTTAAGTTCATGGATTTAAAGCCAGTCATAAAAACTCAAATTGAAACAATAATAATAAACACTACAAAATTATTAACCCTACACTAGTACAATATAGAAGTCTTATACAAATTATTCCAAAAGGTATATTAATAAATTGAACAAAATATTCTATTAAAATAAGTAGCCAAGCAATTATACGTTGTTCTGAAGTAAAAAGTTCTAGTTTGGCAAACTCTTTAGAATCAAGTCCCAAATAATTTATTTCGAATGGTGTTACATTATCCATTGTTTTTATTTATTTATTAGTATTATTCAATAGAGGAAATAGTTAAATTTTATGAAATTAATATAAGGTAAGAATCATATGAATGTATAAAGATGAATAGAAATTAAAAATTATTATTTGTTGAAAATATTAATTTAAATTTTATGTTTAAATTTAGCTAATTAAGTTTAGTTAATTAAATTTGGCATAATAAATTTTGGTAAAATTTCTTTTTTTACAAATTTTTTTATTAATTTTGCTTTATAATAGAATTCAAAAAATGCCTAAAAATATTTTTCGCAGAAATTAAAACTATAAATAATGCAATTGAATAATTTCAAAAAATTTTTGCCATTGTATGTATTATGCCGTTTTCGTGAAAGATTTCTTTATATTTTAATAAAATGTAAGTAACAACGCTATAAAAAATGTTAATTAAATAAAAAAAATAAAAAGGAGAGTTTAATTATAGAAACAAGATAATTTTTAAGCGAAAACTGTTAATTCTTATAATAATAAAGGCTAGCCAATGGAAATGAGTTTTATTTAACGAATATGTATATTGAAACAATAAAAAAATTAATTCAGTTGCATCCATCGGGATTAGGCCTCGAAAACTCCTATTTTTTTCCAAGAAAACGGTAATGAAAAAATTTACTTTTATAAAATGAAAAGTTTCGAAAAAATCTGCTCGGTATTGAAACTTTAATAGAGCGTTTAGATCTGTCTGTATAGTTATCTGGATTGAAATCGCCTTTTAACACAATGTTAAAATTCGTATTAACAAAAAAACTTTTTATTTGAAAATAAAAATAATAATTTAATTTAAACTTAATATTTTCTATTTTAAATTAAATTTAAATCTGTTTTGATAAAATTTTTATCCTTATGACTTTATAGTGTAATAAAATTATTTAACAAAATTAAATAAACATTTCTATTAAATGAAAATAAAAATTTTAAATGACAAAGGTTCCGAACATCGTAGCTGCTGGCAATTTCGATTCAAAATTATTAAAAATCGGAAATTTTTATTATATTTCGTAAATGGGAAATCGGGAGGGAAAAAACGTCGGAACTTGGAAATTGAATACTTATGGTAGTTAAACTTTCCAAATTCACTTCCACATTCACCTCCACAAGTTTTGTTGGTAAAACTTTGATGCGAACTGGGGCCCAACTTTTGTTTGAATTAAAGTCAAGAGAAATTTTCCTGTTGACGTTTTTCATTCTCGCCGCTTTTCTTTTCATAACCGGCAATTTTTCTTCCTAAAATTAATTAGATTTTAATAATTTAGTTTAGTATATAAATTTGAAAGATCCTTTAAAAAACTTAAAGAAAATTCGTCTATTTATTAATTTTTAATTGTTTTTAAAAATAAAAAAACACCTCTTATTAATAAAATTTTTATTAAACTAGCGGAGGGGGTCGCCCTTCGGGCGAGCCCCTTCCGCTAGCCAAATTCTAAACATTACAATTCTAAACCTTTATCAACTATTAACTAAAATTTTCAACTTTCACTATTAACTATTAATATCTATTTTTACTATTAACTATTAACAATGATGCAACTATTAACTAAGATTTTCAACTTTCACTATTAACTTCACTACTAACAACTTTCACTATTAACTTTTAGAAGTCAAATTAATATCTATTTTTCTACTATTAACTTCAATTTTCAACTATTAACAATGATTCAACTATTAACTAAGATTTTCAACTTTCACTATTAACTATTAACAATAATTCAACTATTAACTAATATTTTGAACTTTCAATATTAATATCTATGTCAACTATTAACTATCAATTTTCAACTATTAACAATGTCACTCATCTACCTCAGTCATTACCGTTTTTCACTCATCTCAAGCCTATTGAACACCAATATATTCTTTTTTCTATTGACGGGCTCTACTACCCACTATTGTCAAACTCTTTTCACCCGTTTACGGGACCATTTTTGCTTACCATTATTCCAGCCGTAGCTAGCCACTTTTCATCATTTTCGTTCACCATTATTTCAACCATTTCCAAACCCTTTTCACCAAGTTACGGGACCCTCACCCAGCTATGGGACCCTTTTTGCTCACCATTATTCCAACCATTTCCAGACCTTTTTCACCCAGTTACGGGACCCTTTTTGCTCACCATTATTTCAACCATTTACAGACTCTTTTCACCCAGTTACGGGACCCTCACCCAGCTATAGGACCCTTTTTGCTCACCATTATTCCAAACATTTCCAGACCTTTTTCACCCAGTTACGGGACCCTTTTTGCTACAACTGTTAGTTAATAGTTAATAGTAAAAGAACTTTTTTACTATATATACTACAATTGTTAGTTAATAGTTAATAGTAAAAGAACTTTTTTACTATATATACTACAACTGTTATACTACAACTGTTAGTCACTCTAGTACTCTCAACTATTTAGTGTCACACAATGTCAAACTCTAGGACTATCAACTATTTAGCATCACACTATGTCAACCTTGCTAGTACTATCAATTATAAGCTATTTAGTATCACAATGTCAAACTCTAGTACTCTCAACTATTTAGTGTCACACAATGTCAAACTCTAGGACTATCAACTATTTAGCATCACACTATGTCAACCTTGCTAGTACTATCAATTATAAGCTATTTAGTATCACAATGTCAAACTCTAGTACTCTCAACTATTTAGTGTCACACAATGTCAAACTCTAGGACTATCAACTATTTAGCATCACACTGCATCAAACTATCTAGGACAATCAACTACTTAGTATCTCACTGCATGAAACTATCTAGGACTATCAACTACTTAGTATCTGACTGTATCAAACTATCTAGGACTATCAACTACTTAGTATCGCATTGTCAAACACAAAAACCTAACTATAATTATGTTAAAAACCATACCTCAAAGAAATTAACCACCAGTTGGACACTCGTTGTTCGAATAAATGATCGTTTTGGTTTAGAACGTAAAAACAATTTCTAAATAAAACAAATTTTTAAAAAACAATAAAAAACAAAACAAAAAACACATCTTAAATATAATTAACAAACAAAAAAATTAAAAAAAAATTCCAAAAACAAATCAAATTCTAAAAAATTCACATTTTTCTTTATTTCCCTACATACACACTATTTTTCTTACTTAAAACAAATTTTAAGAAACAAAACAAAAAACAATCAAAAAACATCTTAAATACAATTATCAAACTAAAAAAATAAAAAAAAAGACAAAACAACTTCTAAAAAATTCACATTCTTTCTTAACTTCTCTAAACACATACTATTTTCAATTTTGGGATATTTTGTCATTTTTAATTAAAAAATAAACACAACGCCAAACACAGCAAAATTCAAAGCTGCGGACAAACAAACAGACAACAATTCTAAAATTTAATATAGGATATTATTTTTTCTTAAAACTTATTTCATATTTTTGATTTTTTAAAAATTATTGGCTGAGAGGTGAAGGGCATTTATAAAATATTGACATGTGGATTTGCTTGCCTCTTTGTGTATTAATTTTTAATTTTTTAAACAAAGGTCCCAACAAGGGTTAATTTTAAAAAAAGATTTTAAATAAATTCCTGTCACATAATCTACCCTCTCCCCACTAGAAGCTTCCATCTTCAAGAAAATTTATAAAATAATTCTATTAGAATTCTGAAGAAAATATAAAATAAAAAATTATTTAACTTAAAACAAGATGAAAGTAAAAATTAGTTTATTAAAATGTAATTTCTAATTTTATTTAAAAAACTTTTGGTTTCTCATGCCTATTTTCAATATTTTAAACAAGAGCTTGTCGAATACACTTTAGAATCGCCTGTTGATTTTTCTCTAATTAAGAAATAGAATATTTTGTAGTTTGTATATTTATTATAGTAAATAATTTTAAACGCTTGCACTTCGTCACCCGCTCCCTTTATTAATTAAAAAATTAAAATAAAAAAAAGCTTGACAAAATTTAATAATGCCCTTTGCTTGTCAGCGAGCAGGTTCGAAATTTCGATTTTAGAAGCAGGCAAAAATTAGGAGGCTAAAGTAAAAAATTCTCCTTATTATAAAAAATAAAAGCAAATTGTGAAAATCTCAGAATTGAAACAAGTCCCAACTCCGGAATAAAAAAATAAATTTGCCGGATATCCTTTGAAATTATTGAATATTTGTGTACATATGTATTCAATTTCGTATTAGAGTGAAAAGATTAAGGCGATTCCGTAAGTTTTTTTTAGATGATTAACAAACATTTTCAATGTTTGATTAAAAACATTGAAAATCAACATTAAAAATAAACAAAAATAAATGGCGCTGGTCTAGTTCATGCGTCCATTGAACTTTTATGAGTCCAATGAAAAGTTTATGAGTCCAATCAACAAAAAATTGGATTTTTCTTAGTATCGCAAAGTTGGGGTATGGTTCCAAAGCATTTCTTCATGTTCGGGACCTAAGCCCACTGGGTTTGAGACCGTTCCTTGCCCTATCCCTCGAAATTTCGGAAAGTTATAATTGTTTTTCCGAAATTTTTAAAAATTGGCTATAACTTTCCGAAAATTCGAGGTATAGAGCAAGGAATGGTCCCAAACCCAGTGGGCTTATGTCCCGAACATGAAAAAATACTTTGGAACCATACCCCAACTTTGCAATACCAAGAAAAATCCAATTGAGTTTTGATTGGACTCATAAAGTATCAATGGACGCATAAAAGTCCATTGGACGCATAAACTAGACCAGCGCCAAATAAATTTCTTTAAAATAAATTTAAAACAAAATGTCGAACTTGAAAATTTAAAGAGAAACCATCAAAAATCGAAATTTCGAACCTGCTCGCTGACAAGCAAAGGGCATTATAAAATTTTGTCGCGCTTTTTTGTATTTTCTTTTTTTAATTAAGAAAGGGAGAGCGGGTGACAAAGTGCAAGCGTTTAAAATTATTAAACTATAATAAATATACAAACTACAAAATATTCTATTTCTTAATTAGAGAAAAATCAACAGGCGATTCTAAAGTGTATTCGACAAGCTCTTGTTTAAAATATTGAAAATAGGCATGTAGTAAACTAAACAAAAATAAGTTTTTTAAATAAAATTAGAAATTATATTACATAATATCAAATTTGTTAACTTTCATCTTGTCTTAATTTAAATAATTTTTTTTATTTTATATTTCCATCATAATTCTATTAGAATTAATTTTAAAAAATTCTTAATAGAAGATGGAAGCGTCTATTGGGGAAAGGGGAGATTATGGGACTGACCGAATCTTCGCAAATTTAAACAATTAATCCTTCTCTTTAATCCTCTCTTTAGCAATTAACCCTTCTCTTTTTTTAATTAATCCTTCTTTTTATCTTACTATGGGCGGAGTCATTAAGAGTTGCGCTGCGTAAAAGCGGTAAATAAATACTAAGAATTCCTCTCGATTTAATCATTCTTAAAATCCTTTTAAATTTATTTATTTAGTCTATAATAATAATTTATAAAAAATATTTAATAATAATTAGCCTTTTTAGCTAGGTAAATTATTCTTTTCTATCATTATATTCTATAGGCCAGAGTCAAATATGCGCAGTCAGCGGGATCTCTTTACTTTAGTCAGTTCTCTCAAAAATTTTTTCTATTTTAAACATAAAACCATTGGGTGGCGCAACGTTAGAAATCTTTTAAATTTCTAAATTTCATAACCTCCATATCCTAATATATTTTGAAATTTTCTCCCCAAAATTTCTGATAGTTTTATCTATCATATAACCTCGAAGCATACCACCCACAATCATCTCTCATTTATTTAATTATCTTCCATATTTTCTACTAAAAAATAACTTAACCCATATTATTATGAAGAATATGCTGAAAGATTGATTTATTAAAATTTTATTTATAATAAATTTTTTCAATTTATTTAATAATCTGTATGAAAGAAATTATAAATTAAATTTTAGACAAAAAAACTTTTAAAAAATTCGCATTCTGAATCGTATTTTTAAAAAATGCACATTCTACGACTTCTAAATCGGCCCCTTTTTATCGTAGACTGAATTTGCTATGCTGAATCTGCGATTCTGAACCTGCGAGCTTTACCGTATTTTTATAAAGATTTTTGAAAAATTAGAGACTTAAAAAATTTCATCAATTTTTAAAATTCTTTTGAAATTGGAATAAAGATATTAATAGAGAATTTATTTTATTTCTTAATAAATATATTATTAAATAAATATTCTTAAAGTGCAATATTTCATTTAAAATAGTAATACCTCATTTTCTTAAGCTAAGGAAAATTGGCCATTTTACCTTGTTTTATGTATTTCGGCTTATCATTTTTACTTTTGGATTAAAATTTATTTATTTAATAAGCAATCTGGCTTAATATATTCGAAAAACTTAGTGACTGGCTTGTAGCACATGATAACCCTCATGAGAAGGGCAAAGATATTTTTTAAAGTATTTGGGTTTGGATGTTTATTTAAAGCCAATTTATTTGACATTTGATTCATTTTAGTTTTTTAATTAATAAGTAATTTACTCCTATCCTTTTCTATAAAGCTATTAAAAGCAATTATAAGTATATTCTGGATTTCCCTTGTAGATGAATACCAGCTACACTAGAATCCAAAAAGTCTGACAGAGGGTTAGGGGAACATTTCAACTAAACACAATACATACTCTTAAAATTTTTTCTATTTTAAAAATAAAACCGTTGGGTGTGCGCAACTGTAAAAAATGTTGCAAATTTCTAAATTTCATAACCTCATATCGGAAACGTTTTGAAATTTTCTCCCAAAATTTCTGATAGTTCTGGCTATCATATTATGCTATAATATAATCTCATTTATTAATTTATCTTCCGCGTTTTTAGAAAAAATAACTTATCCCATATTATTATAAGAATATACTGAGAGATTGACTTATCAAAATTTTAATTATAATAAATATTTTTAATCATTTTAATAATATAAAAAATAATTTCAATTTTAGACTAAAAAACAAAAACCTAGAAAATGCGCCTACTCGTTTTAGGCGCGTTTACCTTGATTATTGCATTGGGAGAAGCAAAGGATAAAGGGGAGGCACCTGAGCGATCATCTCAGGGTTTGCCAGGAAATTTAAACGTATATCTGGAACCAAATGATGGTGGGTGCAAGAGAAAGCTTTACGATCCAAAATTTCAGTTACCGCTGCCTCGTCAATACGCTGGAATTTACAAATGTAAGTTTTTTAACAAATCTTTTATATTTATTTTATAAATAACATTCCTTCATAAATAAATAAAAATTCATTTTTTATTCGTTTTTATGTATAATAATCGTTTTTACATTAATAATTTAAGCGGCAATCTATCCAAGAGCTACCGTTTCTGATGAGGAATTTAATAGAGTCTTGGAAATTCAGAATGGATGGCTAAAAAACATTATGAGTGAGGAGGCCTATGAGGATTACAAAAATATGGGCCCTGATAACCATATTGAAAAAATACATGCTCAAAAGCCACACTTAAAAGACTTGAAGGAAAAATCAAAAAAAGTAGCGATGGAAAATAAAGCTATAAAGTTATTGAAAGATATAGATCATGTGTCAGAACGAGAGAAAGCTGTAGAATTGTTAAAAAAGGCGGGATATTCGATTTCAGAAGATGAAGATGTTGATAAAATTTTAAAGGAATTGAAGGAAAAAGTGTCCTTAAAGTTGGATATGGATCCTGGTCAAGATGTTCCACGTGGTTGCATTATAATTAACGAAGATGGAATTTGTAAAATTGATGTTTGTATGTTTCATTTATCTCATTTTTGAATATTAGAAGATTAAATTATTTTATAAATTTAAAATTCTAACGTCTTGAAATAATCTATACTGCAAATTTAAGATACCTAATGCCATTCTTATAGCTCTCATGTTATCTTTTAATTTTAGTCCTAAAAATTCCTAATAAACTTTGAGCAATTAAACAAAAAAACAAAAAAAACTAAACTACAGGGTGGGTTTTATGGCTTTGGAATCTAACATACGACAGATATCGAGCCGTCTAGCGGGCTCCCGGACAATCCGTCAGTGGACAATCCGGCAGTGGAAAATCCGTCAGTGGACAATCCGTCAGTGGTCGGACAATGCGTCAGTGGACAATCCGTCAGTGAACAAATTTGTAATTCCTACCCATACCCTGACTATCGCGGCCAAAATTTTAATTTTAACGTCTGAGGAGTTATGAGAGATATCGAAAATTTGGAGATTAACGAGGAAATCGGACGATTTAGCTGGATTAAAGGATATAAGTGGATTTGGGAGATATCGGGGATTTCAAAGATATTGTGGGATTAAGGGGAATATACAAGATTTGCATTATTATGGTGGTTATCGAGGAATTTAGAAGATTAAGATGGATTTCGGGGATTAAGTGGGATATCAAAGTAGATAACCGGATTAAGAGGATTTGGAGGTCGTTCCATGATATCCATCTAAATACTTTTTCTTATTCATAGAGTTCCCACAATTCCACGATATCTATTTAAATCCAACATAATCCCATCCGTTAATCATGTAAATCTAATCCATCCAAATCTCCTATATCCTTTTAAATCCATCGACATTATTGTAAATCCATCGACAATTCTCCCAAATGGCCCAAAACTTCCAAATCCACTTAGGTATATCCTTTAATCCAGCTAAATCGTCTGATTTCCTCATTAATCTCCAAATTTTAGATATCTCTCATAATCCTCCAGACGTTAAAATGTGAAATTTTTGGCCGCGGTAGTCAGGGTATGGGTAGGAATTACAAATTTGTTCACTGACGGATTGTCCACTGACGCATTGTCCGACCACTGACGGATTGTCCACTGACGGATTTTCCACTGACGGATTGTCCATTGACGGATTGTCCGGTCACGGTCTAGCGATGTCATATTTTCGAACATTTTTAAAATACAAAGAAATAATAGAAGCACGATTCTTTAACATTATGTAAAATTTTTACTTTACGAGATAGGAAAAAATTTTCAAAATAAAATGTGTAGAGCGCGAATCATAGAATATGGGAAATCCAAACAAAAAGCAAAATTAAAGTAAATTTTAAGAAAGGACAAAATAAAACTTGTCGCCGAACTTTTGCCCCACCCTGTATAAAAAACTACAAACTAAACTATCCATCTGTAATTTCTAATAATAAGTTAATTTTTAGCTGGATTCTATAAACCATACAAACCAAATGTGGTTGTAGGTCTTCATTTGAAAAGGGGACATTTGCCAGCAAGTAGTTGGATTAAACCTGATGACGAGGATGTTAAAAAATATAGTGGATTATGGCACACTGATAGTGAAAAGGATTTGATTATTCATCATGATTATGACAAAAATGAGAAACGAATACTTGATCGTTGCTCATTTTATGGGTTTGAAAATTCTTATTTTTATAAAATCAACTGAAACTAGAAACCAGGATACTAACTCTGAACCCATAGTCCAGCATTATCTTGGAAAGACACAAACCAGGGAAATACCGTTTCAATCCCGATAATTTATATTTTTCTTTTTGTACAACCACAATCACGACACAAAATTAAATATTAAAAAATTTATAAATAATTATTAGAAAATACGAGTTGGATGAAAATGGTTATCCAATCAACCCAATTACACGTACTGGTTTTATTACACGTGGAGAATTGTACCAATGGGGACCAAGTAAAGGAGTTGGAGCAATTTTATACTCAAAAAGCATAAATGATGAATTTTCATTTCTCGGCGTTATGAATGGGAAGTATGAGAGACCAGAAGGTATACTATATATTCTTCATCAAAAAGTAAGGGTTTAACACATTAAACTCGAGCCTGTGAGTTTGAAAATACTTATTGACACCTTAATTAAATTCGAAAAATTGTGAACAACATTGTTGTCTCATTTGGATTCCCATTCAACACATGGATTCCCAACTTTTAATAAATCTCCCCAATCATGTCTAACCGATGTTTAAGCATCCTTAAATTTATTTTTTAATTTACCTTCTAAATTAAAATTAAATACTTATAAAAGTTTTATCGTAGTATGGATTAAAATACTATCACTTATAGATAGAAGAATCACTACTCCAGGAGGGTATGTTGATCCAGATGAAGAATTTGAAGATGCAGCAAAGAGAGAATTAATTGAAGAAGGTCTAGCAAATAAAAAGGTAGGGAAAGAAGAAAAAGCTGAATTCGAAAATAAACTCAAAACTCTTATGGGTGATGGAGAATTGGTGATATTTGGCTATAATGATGCGAAAGAGGTGATAGAACTTTAACGTATTTGGTTCGGTAATTCAATTTCAATATTTTACAGACAAACACAGACAATGCATGGACAGAATCTGTAACCTACGCTTTTGGAATTGACCACAAAAATTTAAATGAATTTGAAGCAGATCATGGAAGTGATGCAATAAAAGCAATGTGGATGACGATTAAAGTTAATGAAGATTCGACTGAAGTAAAGTTACTAAAGGAAAAAGTAATTAAAGAGGAGTCAAAAGTAGCAAAGAAAGAAAAACAGGATGAAATGCAAGTAGATTTGCCAGTTGAGCATATTACATTTGGAGATGTCGAAGACTTTAAATTAAAAAAAGAAAGAGAGTTTAAAGTTAAAAATCTTCTTGATAAGAAAATAAGAAACATGTTCAGTATAGAGGAAAAGATTGATTTTGTTCTTAAGACTTTCAAGGTTGCTATATTTTTGACAACACATGATTTTGTATCTTAATTTATGGAAATTTTATTGCAACAACCACTAAACTTAATTCTGACCTTTCCTTAACTAAAGTAATATTTTAGGCATGCCGGACTGAATATGTTGAAGAGGGGAAATTAGAAAAAACTGAAGAAATCGCCGGCAAAGAAACGGGAGAATCCAGTTCCAGTAAAGCAAAATCGACTAAGAAGGTTCCAGTTGAAATTTGCTTAAATTTGAATGATAAAAACATGGAAGGGGTTGCTCGTTTATTCCTCGTTAAACTATACGGAGAAATGCCTTATTTGGAATTTCTCGAAAAACAAAAGTCGAATCAGGGAACATATGTAGTCAAAAGGGGAAAAGTATCTACTCCGATTACTGGTAGTAAGTTTATTTATTAAATAAAATTATTTAAAAATGATAGAAAAACGCCTTCATGAACAAGGGAGCGGTAGTCATCATGAACAGTTAGAAGGAAAAAAGAGTCCAAGAACAAGTTTAAGCCCGAGCAAAAAGAGAGGTGGAAGCCCAACTAAAGGTCATTAAAATGAGTTTATTTAAAGAGCAAGTAAAAGACTATGTACAAGAAAGTAAAAACTAGAGCATATTGCTCTCATATTTCTTCTGTCAACTTTTTATCAATTTAGCTGTAGTATGACCAGATGCTCACTAATTCTCTTGTTTATATTATACTTGATATTTAGTCAAAAATATTATTTGGGATCCTTCATATTATTATAGATCACAGATTTCTGAAAATTTTCTTAAATTTTTTGAAATAAACAAGAAACTAGAAGAGCCGGTCATTAGAATACTTTATTAGTTATGTACATATTATTCTTTATGTAAATATTATTTATTTTTCTTTACTATTTTATTGACAAACATTGTGATTCTTCAAGATTATTTTAGTATGTACATATAAAACATTTAGCATTTTGTTCGTTAATTTCTAAATTTAAATTCAAAATTTAAACAAGAACATAATAGAAAACTAAGGAACGATTGACGATAAAAACGTAAATTTAATAGCGAAACTTTAAAAATACAGGGTTACATAATAAAAACTGCACACTTTTCATTTAATCATAACCTTTTACTTCTTAGAATTTTTTAATTTTTTTCCGCTTATTACATATATCTTGCTTATTACATATCTCTTTCAGAACTTTTAAGCCTGATTCCATTTACTTGTTTAGCACAAGAAGATATAAATTCTAACAAGGAGAATAAGAGAATCTTTTAGACAATTCCCATGCCCGACCCTATTTAATTTTTAAATTGAACCGAAAAATTCCCCACGTTCGGTTACAGTAATTAGTCGGAACTATTCCCTGAAACACTTAATAATGGTCAAAATATTAAAGTTTAATCTAATCAGCTTTTTCAAGGGAAAATGAATTTAAATTTATATAAAAATGAATTAAATAATTCAAAAATCTCAAGAAAGAGATAAACAATATGTAAATTATTCTTCGTATTTTTGTTAATTAATTAGCAAAATTTTTAAAATTTTTGTTTTGTTTGTTTTGAAAAAATGTCATGCTGTCACAATTTTTGCAAAAGCAAGGAGGTGTTGGTGCTTCTACAGGTTTTTTCTCCAACAAATTATTATTGTTCCTTGATAGTGAAGAGGCAGAAGAACTTGGGATTATAAATTGTGTTTAAGATTATAAATTTTGATTATTTTGTAATACTAATATTGTCTTTGACTAAGTTTTATACACCTAGTTGAATATTGGCTTGTGTCACTTAGGATATTGATCAAGGTTGGACACTTCCGGTTATTAACCGATACACGCGGATTTCTGTTTCAGTTTGGTTAACCATTTGTGTCCAACCATATTATTGATGTTAGTTATACAAAGATTCACGCCCCCATGTTATGTTTTTACTAGGAGCTCTCCTTATTGAGCTATATGTGCTTCTAGAATGTTCAAATTATTCAGGAATGACTGGCTGTTAATATATTATACATACATAAATCTTTGATTTATACTTAATTATATATTGCGGAATATATTTGTAAAATTTACCCAAAAATGTTTTCGAATTGACTCATTACAAATTGTGCCAAATTTCTCATAAAATTGGCACTGTCTTTGACCATTTGCTCTTCAAATTCACGCATTTCTTGAAGATATTCCTCAATTTGTTGTTGTTCCTCCGATGTTGGTGTACGTTCCTCACCATTATCGTTAATTACACCATCCTAAATTAATTTTAATATTTATTTAAATAATTTATATTTTGAATTATTTTTTAATAAAAATTATAAAAATTTCTTAGAATTTATATTTTACTAGGAATGGCTTATAATTAAGTAAGACCGATCGAATAAAGCTTTCTCTTTTATCATTTTAGAACGTTTAACACCCGCGTCCTTGTTTAAAATTTTAAATGCTCTAGGTGAATCATCATTACAATAATTTATATTTTATTTTTAATTAATTTTTAATAAAAATTATAAAGATTATTGAGAATTTCTATATTACTAAGAATGGCTTATAATAATGTAGTCCGATAAGTTCATTCCTTTAAAAAAAGATAACGACAGGTGGGATGGTAGATGCGATAAACAAGCAAGCTTCTGAAGGTCTTTCAGATCCGAATATTTGGAGTGAGAAGATCTTTATAAAAAACCAAACCTCATACACGCATGCTTGACCATCACTTTCATTGTTATCATCTACATCATTAACATATTTTGAAGTTGTATTAATGTCCAACCCATTTACATCATTATCATCTTCAGGAAATTCATTGTCTACACCAGATCCTTCATTATTTAGTTGGTCTTCCTCATCTTCTTTAATTTTTTCTGTTGTGTATTCATTAATGCGGTTATTCTCTTCGTTATTTAACAGTGCACTTGTATCATCTTCGTTAATAAATTGAGGGTCTTGAAGATTTTGATTGTCAAACAAATTGGATGGTTGTTGCTCATTATCATTCTGTACAAATTTATTATTTAGATAAAGACAGGTACAGTATTTTTTATTAAGCCATTCTTTCTAGCCGAACGCCCGTATTTATTAAAGTGCTCATAGAGTGGGGATCAAGGAATTTTGCATTTTATAGGATGATAATGTAAATGATAATAGGTAGCAAATTTTAGATTAAATTTTTTAATCATTTTTTGTATAAATATATTTTTAGTCTATCTACTAATTTAGATAGACTAAGAATTTTTTTTGTTTTTATTATAAAAAAATTTCAATATTTAACTTTGAGTGTTATTGAATTTTTTGAATAGTTTATAAAATAATTTTGTTCTGTTAAATAAATATCTTTACCTCTTGAACATCATCAGAGTCGGCAAACACAACACTGAATTTATTATCAGAATTTTCATTGCCACTATCTCCGCTATTAGAATCTTCAGTAATAATTTTGTTTATAATTAAAAGCAAAATTAAAATTTTTAAGTACATTTTTTAATTAAGAAACTTGTGGTATTATTAATTTTAAATGTCAATTGAAGCATTATTTAAGCGTTTTTATTTTCAAATTATGTAAGGGGTAAATTAAAGTTTAGTTAGATTTTTGCCTTTTTTCTATTTTGAAATTAAAAAATGGCTGATTAAAAAATTCTTACTTCAAAATTTAATTTTTAAATTCATCCTTCTATCTATAGCCTTATTTTTAAGCATTATTGGGAAATTTTCAGATGTTTGAATGACTAATAAAAATTATTGAAAGGAGATGATTTGAAAAGCTGAACAAATAAATCTAGTAAAATTCAAAGTGCAGATTTATTGGGCAATAATTATTGACTAAAAAATTTTAAATTAAAATAATTATTTTGAAATAATTAATTCGTCATCTATTCTTTATCTACATATTTTCTACTTTAATTTTAAATTCAAAAATTTTAAATCAAAAACTAAAAAGATTACGAATATATTTTGTATTTACAATACTACTTGTTTTATTTTTGCTTTATCGATGAAGATCTGAAAACTAGGACAAGACGAGACAGATACCGAGATTTTCGGGTTTTTTCCAATATCGGTCTCGGTTTTTTCATTCTCATTCTCGAACCTGATACAAAAATTCTCGGTCCATTTCTCGGCGAGAAACGATACTAACTAGAGATCGGCTCGATACGATATTTTTTCGATATTTTTCGATATTTTTCGATATTCGATATTTTTCGATATTTATCGAAAAATATCGACCGAAAGAATTTAAATATCGAAAATATCGACCGACCAAATACAAAATATCGAAAAAAATATCGAATGTCATTTTTGACAAAAATTTGAATTTTTGGCGTCAAAAAGGGTGAAGCGTCAAAAAGCGTGTCTGGTGAAAACGGCAGTGGTGAATTGGGCAGTGAGTAATTTGGGCAGTGAGTGATTTGGGCAGTAAACGTTTTTTAAAAAATAATTTTACACGCAAAAACAATTTGAGTAACGTTAGAAGAATAATTTTGAGTGATTTGGGCAGTAACTTAGAATTTTTAGATTATTTACACAAAAATTCAAAGAACCGCACCCCTTTTTCATTTTGATAACGTTGTAGGTACAAAATTACCCTTTGTTAAAATCGTCTTGGTCTCAATCCAATTTTATCCTGACTGCATTTTACAAATTCTAAGTTACTGCCCAAATCACTCAAAATTATTCTTCTAACGTTACTCAAATTGTTTTTGTGTGTAAAATTATTTTTTAAAAAACGTTTACTGCCCAAATCACTCACTGCCCATATCACTCACTGCCCAATTCACCACTGCCGTTTTCACCAGACACGCTTTTTGACGCTTCACCCTTTTTGACGCCAAAAATTCAAATTTTTGTCAAAAATGACATTCGATATTTTTTTCGATATTTTGTATTTGGTCGGTCGATATTTTCGATATTTAAATTCTTTCGGTCGATATTTTTCGATAAATATCGAAAAATATCGAATATCGAAAAATATCGAAAAATATCGAAAAAATATCGTATCGAGCCGATCTCTAGTTAGTATCGTTTCTCGCCGAGAAATGGACCGAGAATTTTTGTATCAGGTTCGAGAATGAGAATGAAAAAACCGAGACCGATATTGGAAAAAACCCGAAAATCTCGGTATCTGTCTCGTCTTGTCCTAGTTTTCAGATCTTCATCGATAAAGCAAAAATAAAACAAGTAGTATTGTAAATACAAAATATATTCGTAATCTTTTTAGTTTTTGATTTAAAATTTTTGAATTTAAAATTAAAGTAGAAAATATGTAGATAAAGAATAGATGACGAATTAATTATTTCAAAATAATTATTTTAATTTAAAATTTTTTAGTCAATAATTATTGCCCAATAAATCTGCACTTTGAATTTTACTAGATTTATTTGTTCAGCTTTTCAAATCATCTCCTTTCAATAATTTTTATTAGTCATTCAAACATCTGAAAATTTCCCAATAATGCTTAAAAATAAGGCTATAGATAGAAGGATGAATTTAAAAATTAAATTTTGAAGTAAGAATTTTTTAATCAGCCATTTTTTAATTTCAAAATAGAAAAAAGGCAAAAATCTAACTAAACTTTAATTTACCCCTTACATAATTTGAAAATAAAAACGCTTAAATAATGCTTCAATTGACATTTAAAATTAATAATACCACAAGTTTCTTAATTAAAAAATGTACTTAAAAATTTTAATTTTGCTTTTAATTATAAACAAAATTATTACTGAAGATTCTAATAGCGGAGATAGTGGCAATGAAAATTCTGATAATAAATTCAGTGTTGTGTTTGCCGACTCTGATGATGTTCAAGAGGTAAAGATATTTATTTAACAGAACAAAATTATTTTATAAACTATTCAAAAAATTCAATAACACTCAAAGTTAAATATTGAAATTTTTTTATAATAAAAACAAAAAAAATTCTTAGTCTATCTAAATTAGTAGATAGACTAAAAATATATTTATACAAAAAATGATTAAAAAATTTAATCTAAAATTTGCTACCTATTATCATTTACATTATCATCCTATAAAATGCAAAATTCCTTGATCCCCACTCTATGAGCACTTTAATAAATACGGGCGTTCGGCTAGAAAGAATGGCTTAATAAAAAATACTGTACCTGTCTTTATCTAAATAATAAATTTGTACAGAATGATAATGAGCAACAACCATCCAATTTGTTTGACAATCAAAATCTTCAAGACCCTCAATTTATTAACGAAGATGATACAAGTGCACTGTTAAATAACGAAGAGAATAACCGCATTAATGAATACACAACAGAAAAAATTAAAGAAGATGAGGAAGACCAACTAAATAATGAAGGATCTGGTGTAGACAATGAATTTCCTGAAGATGATAATGATGTAAATGGGTTGGACATTAATACAACTTCAAAATATGTTAATGATGTAGATGATAACAATGAAAGTGATGGTCAAGCATGCGTGTATGAGGTTTGGTTTTTTATAAAGATCTTCTCACTCCAAATATTCGGATCTGAAAGACCTTCAGAAGCTTGCTTGTTTATCGCATCTACCATCCCACCTGTCGTTATCTTTTTTTAAAGGAATGAACTTATCGGACTACATTATTATAAGCCATTCTTAGTAATATAGAAATTCTCAATAATCTTTATAATTTTTATTAAAAATTAATTAAAAATAAAATATAAATTATTGTAATGATGATTCACCTAGAGCATTTAAAATTTTAAACAAGGACGCGGGTGTTAAACGTTCTAAAATGATAAAAGAGAAAGCTTTATTCGATCGGTCTTACTTAATTATAAGCCATTCCTAGTAAAATATAAATTCTAAGAAATTTTTATAATTTTTATTAAAAAATAATTCAAAATATAAATTATTTAAATAAATATTAAAATTAATTTAGGATGGTGTAATTAACGATAATGGTGAGGAACGTACACCAACATCGGAGGAACAACAACAAATTGAGGAATATCTTCAAGAAATGCGTGAATTTGAAGAGCAAATGGTCAAAGACAGTGCCAATTTTATGAGAAATTTGGCACAATTTGTAATGAGTCAATTCGAAAACATTTTTGGGTAAATTTTACAAATATATTCCGCAATATATAATTAAGTATAAATCAAAGATTTATGTATGTATAATATATTAACAGCCAGTCATTCCTGAATAATTTGAACATTCTAGAAGCACATATAGCTCAATAAGGAGAGCTCCTAGTAAAAACATAACATGGGGGCGTGAATCTTTGTATAACTAACATCAATAATATGGTTGGACACAAATGGTTAACCAAACTGAAACAGAAATCCGCGTGTATCGGTTAATAACCGGAAGTGTCCAACCTTGATCAATATCCTAAGTGACACAAGCCAATATTCAACTAGGTGTATAAAACTTAGTCAAAGACAATATTAGTATTACAAAATAATCAAAATTTATAATCTTAAACACAATTTATAATCCCAAGTTCTTCTGCCTCTTCACTATCAAGGAACAATAATAATTTGTTGGAGAAAAAACCTGTAGAAGCACCAACACCTCCTTGCTTTTGCAAAAATTGTGACAGCATGACATTTTTTCAAAACAAACAAAACAAAAATTTTAAAAATTTTGCTAATTAATTAACAAAAATACGAAGAATAATTTACATATTGTTTATCTCTTTCTTGAGATTTTTGAATTATTTAATTCATTTTTATATAAATTTAAATTCATTTTCCCTTGAAAAAGCTGATTAGATTAAACTTTAATATTTTGACCATTATTAAGTGTTTCAGGGAATAGTTCCGACTAATTACTGTAACCGAACGTGGGGAATTTTTCGGTTCAATTTAAAAATTAAATAGGGTCGGGCATGGGAATTGTCTAAAAGATTCTCTTATTCTCCTTGTTAGAATTTATATCTTCTTGTGCTAAACAAGTAAATGGAATCAGGCTTAAAAGTTCTGAAAGAGATATGTAATAAGCAAGATATATGTAATAAGCGGAAAAAAATTAAAAAATTCTAAGAAGTAAAAGGTTATGATTAAATGAAAAGTGTGCAGTTTTTATTATGTAACCCTGTATTTTTAAAGTTTCGCTATTAAATTTACGTTTTTATCGTCAATCGTTCCTTAGTTTTCTATTATGTTCTTGTTTAAATTTTGAATTTAAATTTAGAAATTAACGAACAAAATGCTAAATGTTTTATATGTACATACTAAAATAATCTTGAAGAATCACAATGTTTGTCAATAAAATAGTAAAGAAAAATAAATAATATTTACATAAAGAATAATATGTACATAACTAATAAAGTATTCTAATGACCGGCTCTTCTAGTTTCTTGTTTATTTCAAAAAATTTAAGAAAATTTTCAGAAATCTGTGATCTATAATAATATGAAGGATCCCAAATAATATTTTTGACTAAATATCAAGTATAATATAAACAAGAGAATTAGTGAGCATCTGGTCATACTACAGCTAAATTGATAAAAAGTTGACAGAAGAAATATGAGAGCAATATGCTCTAGTTTTTACTTTCTTGTACATAGTCTTTTACTTGCTCTTTAAATAAACTCATTTTAATGACCTTTAGTTGGGCTTCCACCTCTCTTTTTGCTCGGGCTTAAACTTGTTCTTGGACTCTTTTTTCCTTCTAACTGTTCATGATGACTACCGCTCCCTTGTTCATGAAGGCGTTTTTCTATCATTTTTAAATAATTTTATTTAATAAATAAACTTACTACCAGTAATCGGAGTAGATACTTTTCCCCTTTTGACTACATATGTTCCCTGATTCGACTTTTGTTTTTCGAGAAATTCCAAATAAGGCATTTCTCCGTATAGTTTAACGAGGAATAAACGAGCAACCCCTTCCATGTTTTTATCATTCAAATTTAAGCAAATTTCAACTGGAACCTTCTTAGTCGATTTTGCTTTACTGGAACTGGATTCTCCCGTTTCTTTGCCGGCGATTTCTTCAGTTTTTTCTAATTTCCCCTCTTCAACATATTCAGTCCGGCATGCCTAAAATATTACTTTAGTTAAGGAAAGGTCAGAATTAAGTTTAGTGGTTGTTGCAATAAAATTTCCATAAATTAAGATACAAAATCATGTGTTGTCAAAAATATAGCAACCTTGAAAGTCTTAAGAACAAAATCAATCTTTTCCTCTATACTGAACATGTTTCTTATTTTCTTATCAAGAAGATTTTTAACTTTAAACTCTCTTTCTTTTTTTAATTTAAAGTCTTCGACATCTCCAAATGTAATATGCTCAACTGGCAAATCTACTTGCATTTCATCCTGTTTTTCTTTCTTTGCTACTTTTGACTCCTCTTTAATTACTTTTTCCTTTAGTAACTTTACTTCAGTCGAATCTTCATTAACTTTAATCGTCATCCACATTGCTTTTATTGCATCACTTCCATGATCTGCTTCAAATTCATTTAAATTTTTGTGGTCAATTCCAAAAGCGTAGGTTACAGATTCTGTCCATGCATTGTCTGTGTTTGTCTGTAAAATATTGAAATTGAATTACCGAACCAAATACGTTAAAGTTCTATCACCTCTTTCGCATCATTATAGCCAAATATCACCAATTCTCCATCACCCATAAGAGTTTTGAGTTTATTTTCGAATTCAGCTTTTTCTTCTTTCCCTACCTTTTTATTTGCTAGACCTTCTTCAATTAATTCTCTCTTTGCTGCATCTTCAAATTCTTCATCTGGATCAACATACCCTCCTGGAGTAGTGATTCTTCTATCTATAAGTGATAGTATTTTAATCCATACTACGATAAAACTTTTATAAGTATTTAATTTTAATTTAGAAGGTAAATTAAAAAATAAATTTAAGGATGCTTAAACATCGGTTAGACATGATTGGGGAGATTTATTAAAAGTTGGGAATCCATGTGTTGAATGGGAATCCAAATGAGACAACAATGTTGTTCACAATTTTTCGAATTTAATTAAGGTGTCAATAAGTATTTTCAAACTCACAGGCTCGAGTTTAATGTGTTAAACCCTTACTTTTTGATGAAGAATATATAGTATACCTTCTGGTCTCTCATACTTCCCATTCATAACGCCGAGAAATGAAAATTCATCATTTATGCTTTTTGAGTATAAAATTGCTCCAACTCCTTTACTTGGTCCCCATTGGTACAATTCTCCACGTGTAATAAAACCAGTACGTGTAATTGGGTTGATTGGATAACCATTTTCATCCAACTCGTATTTTCTAATAATTATTTATAAATTTTTTAATATTTAATTTTGTGTCGTGATTGTGGTTGTACAAAAAGAAAAATATAAATTATCGGGATTGAAACGGTATTTCCCTGGTTTGTGTCTTTCCAAGATAATGCTGGACTATGGGTTCAGAGTTAGTATCCTGGTTTCTAGTTTCAGTTGATTTTATAAAAATAAGAATTTTCAAACCCATAAAATGAGCAACGATCAAGTATTCGTTTCTCATTTTTGTCATAATCATGATGAATAATCAAATCCTTTTCACTATCAGTGTGCCATAATCCACTATATTTTTTAACATCCTCGTCATCAGGTTTAATCCAACTACTTGCTGGCAAATGTCCCCTTTTCAAATGAAGACCTACAACCACATTTGGTTTGTATGGTTTATAGAATCCAGCTAAAAATTAACTTATTATTAGAAATTACAGATGGATAGTTTAGTTTGTAGTTTTTTATACAGGGTGGGGCAAAAGTTCGGCGACAAGTTTTATTTTGTCCTTTCTTAAAATTTACTTTAATTTTGCTTTTTGTTTGGATTTCCCATATTCTATGATTCGCGCTCTACACATTTTATTTTGAAAATTTTTTCCTATCTCGTAAAGTAAAAATTTTACATAATGTTAAAGAATCGTGCTTCTATTATTTCTTTGTATTTTAAAAATGTTCGAAAATATGACATCGCTAGACCGTGACCGGACAATCCGTCAATGGACAATCCGTCAGTGGAAAATCCGTCAGTGGACAATCCGTCAGTGGTCGGACAATGCGTCAGTGGACAATCCGTCAGTGAACAAATTTGTAATTCCTACCCATACCCTGACTACCGCGGCCAAAAATTTCACATTTTAACGTCTGGAGGATTATGAGAGATATCTAAAATTTGGAGATTAATGAGGAAATCAGACGATTTAGCTGGATTAAAGGATATACCTAAGTGGATTTGGAAGTTTTGGGCCATTTGGGAGAATTGTCGATGGATTTACAATAATGTCGATGGATTTAAAAGGATATAGGAGATTTGGATGGATTAGATTTACATGATTAACGGATGGGATTATGTTGGATTTAAATAGATATCGTGGAATTGTGGGAACTCTATGAATAAGAAAAAGTATTTAGATGGATATCATGGAACGACCTCCAAATCCTCTTAATCCGGTTATCTACTTTGATATCCCACTTAATCCCCGAAATCCATCTTAATCTTCTAAATTCCTCGATAACCACCATAATAATGCAAATCTTGTATATTCCCCTTAATCCCACAATATCTTTGAAATCCCCGATATCTCCCAAATCCACTTATATCCTTTAATCCAGCTAAATCGTCCGATTTCCTCGTTAATCTCCAAATTTTCGATATCTCTCATAACTCCTCAGACGTTAAAATTAAAATTTTGGCCGCGATAGTCAGGGTATGGGTAGGAATTACAAATTTGTTCACTGACGGATTGTCCACTGACGCATTGTCCGACCACTGACGGATTGTCCACTGACGGATTTTCCACTGCCGGATTGTCCACTGACGGATTGTCCGGGAGCCCGCTAGACGGCTCGATATCTGTCGTATGTTAGATTCCAAAGCCATAAAACCCACCCTGTAGTTTAGTTTTTTTTGTTTTTTTGTTTAATTGCTCAAAGTTTATTAGGAATTTTTAGGACTAAAATTAAAAGATAACATGAGAGCTATAAGAATGGCATTAGGTATCTTAAATTTGCAGTATAGATTATTTCAAGACGTTAGAATTTTAAATTTATAAAATAATTTAATCTTCTAATATTCAAAAATGAGATAAATGAAACATACAAACATCAATTTTACAAATTCCATCTTCGTTAATTATAATGCAACCACGTGGAACATCTTGACCAGGATCCATATCCAACTTTAAGGACACTTTTTCCTTCAATTCCTTTAAAATTTTATCAACATCTTCATCTTCTGAAATCGAATATCCCGCCTTTTTTAACAATTCTACAGCTTTCTCTCGTTCTGACACATGATCTATATCTTTCAATAACTTTATAGCTTTATTTTCCATCGCTACTTTTTTTGATTTTTCCTTCAAGTCTTTTAAGTGTGGCTTTTGAGCATGTATTTTTTCAATATGGTTATCAGGGCCCATATTTTTGTAATCCTCATAGGCCTCCTCACTCATAATGTTTTTTAGCCATCCATTCTGAATTTCCAAGACTCTATTAAATTCCTCATCAGAAACGGTAGCTCTTGGATAGATTGCCGCTTAAATTATTAATGTAAAAACGATTATTATACATAAAAACGAATAAAAAATGAATTTTTATTTATTTATGAAGGAATGTTATTTATAAAATAAATATAAAAGATTTGTTAAAAAACTTACATTTGTAAATTCCAGCGTATTGACGAGGCAGCGGTAACTGAAATTTTGGATCGTAAAGCTTTCTCTTGCACCCACCATCATTTGGTTCCAGATATACGTTTAAATTTCCTGGCAAACCCTGAGATGATCGCTCAGGTGCCTCCCCTTTATCCTTTGCTTCTCCCAATGCAATAATCAAGGTAAACGCGCCTAAAACGAGTAGGCGCATTTTCTAGGTTTTTGTTTTTTAGTCTAAAATTGAAATTATTTTTTATATTATTAAAATGATTAAAAATATTTATTATAATTAAAATTTTGATAAGTCAATCTCTCAGTATATTCTTATAATAATATGGGATAAGTTATTTTTTCTAAAAACGCGGAAGATAAATTAATAAATGAGATTATATTATAGCATAATATGATAGCCAGAACTATCAGAAATTTTGGGAGAAAATTTCAAAACGTTTCCGATATGAGGTTATGAAATTTAGAAATTTGCAACATTTTTTACAGTTGCGCACACCCAACGGTTTTATTTTTAAAATAGAAAAAATTTTAAGAGTATGTATTGTGTTTAGTTGAAATGTTCCCCTAACCCTCTGTCAGACTTTTTGGATTCTAGTGTAGCTGGTATTCATCTACAAGGGAAATCCAGAATATACTTATAATTGCTTTTAATAGCTTTATAGAAAAGGATAGGAGTAAATTACTTATTAATTAAAAAACTAAAATGAATCAAATGTCAAATAAATTGGCTTTAAATAAACATCCAAACCCAAATACTTTAAAAAATATCTTTGCCCTTCTCATGAGGGTTATCATGTGCTACAAGCCAGTCACTAAGTTTTTCGAATATATTAAGCCAGATTGCTTATTAAATAAATAAATTTTAATCCAAAAGTAAAAATGATAAGCCGAAATACATAAAACAAGGTAAAATGGCCAATTTTCCTTAGCTTAAGAAAATGAGGTATTACTATTTTAAATGAAATATTGCACTTTAAGAATATTTATTTAATAATATATTTATTAAGAAATAAAATAAATTCTCTATTAATATCTTTATTCCAATTTCAAAAGAATTTTAAAAATTGATGAAATTTTTTAAGTCTCTAATTTTTCAAAAATCTTTATAAAAATACGGTAAAGCTCGCAGGTTCAGAATCGCAGATTCAGCATAGCAAATTCAGTCTACGATAAAAAGGGGCCGATTTAGAAGTCGTAGAATGTGCATTTTTTAAAAATACGATTCAGAATGCGAATTTTTTAAAAGTTTTTTTGTCTAAAATTTAATTTATAATTTCTTTCATACAGATTATTAAATAAATTGAAAAAATTTATTATAAATAAAATTTTAATAAATCAATCTTTCAGCATATTCTTCATAATAATATGGGTTAAGTTATTTTTTAGTAGAAAATATGGAAGATAATTAAATAAATGAGAGATGATTGTGGGTGGTATGCTTCGAGGTTATATGATAGATAAAACTATCAGAAATTTTGGGGAGAAAATTTCAAAATATATTAGGATATGGAGGTTATGAAATTTAGAAATTTAAAAGATTTCTAACGTTGCGCCACCCAATGGTTTTATGTTTAAAATAGAAAAAATTTTTGAGAGACAATCATCTCTCATTTATTTAATTATCTTCCATATTTTCTACTAAAAAATAACTTAACCCATATTATTATGAAGAATATGCTGAAAGATTGATTTATTAAAATTTTATTTATAATAAATTTTTTCAATTTATTTAATAATCTGTATGAAAGAAATTATAAATTAAATTTTAGACAAAAAAACTTTTAAAAAATTCGCATTCTGAATCGTATTTTTAAAAAATGCACATTCTACGACTTCTAAATCGGCCCCTTTTTATCGTAGACTGAATTTGCTATGCTGAATCTGCGATTCTGAACCTGCGAGCTTTACCGTATTTTTATAAAGATTTTTGAAAAATTAGAGACTTAAAAAATTTCATCAATTTTTAAAATTCTTTTGAAATTGGAATAAAGATATTAATAGAGAATTTATTTTATTTCTTAATAAATATATTATTAAATAAATATTCTTAAAGTGCAATATTTCATTTAAAATAGTAATACCTCATTTTCTTAAGCTAAGGAAAATTGGCCATTTTACCTTGTTTTATGTATTTCGGCTTATCATTTTTACTTTTGGATTAAAATTTATTTATTTAATAAGCAATCTGGCTTAATATATTCGAAAAACTTAGTGACTGGCTTGTAGCACATGATAACCCTCATGAGAAGGGCAAAGATATTTTTTAAAGTATTTGGGTTTGGATGTTTATTTAAAGCCAATTTATTTGACATTTGATTCATTTTAGTTTTTTAATTAATAAGTAATTTACTCCTATCCTTTTCTATAAAGCTATTAAAAGCAATTATAAGTATATTCTGGATTTCCCTTGTAGATGAATACCAGCTACACTAGAATCCAAAAAGTCTGACAGAGGGTTAGGGGAACATTTCAACTAAACACAATACATACTCTTAAAATTTTTTCTATTTTAAAAATAAAACCGTTGGGTGTGCGCAACTGTAAAAAATGTTGCAAATTTCTAAATTTCATAACCTCATATCGGAAACGTTTTGAAATTTTCTCCCAAAATTTCTGATAGTTCTGGCTATCATATTATGCTATAATATAATCTCATTTATTAATTTATCTTCCGCGTTTTTAGAAAAAATAACTTATCCCATATTATTATAAGAATATACTGAGAGATTGACTTATCAAAATTTTAATTATAATAAATATTTTTAATCATTTTAATAATATAAAAAATAATTTCAATTTTAGACTAAAAAACAAAAACCTAGAAAATGCGCCTACTCGTTTTAGGCGCGTTTACCTTGATTATTGCATTGGGAGAAGCAAAGGATAAAGGGGAGGCACCTGAGCGATCATCTCAGGGTTTGCCAGGAAATTTAAACGTATATCTGGAACCAAATGATGGTGGGTGCAAGAGAAAGCTTTACGATCCAAAATTTCAGTTACCGCTGCCTCGTCAATACGCTGGAATTTACAAATGTAAGTTTTTTAACAAATCTTTTATATTTATTTTATAAATAACATTCCTTCATAAATAAATAAAAATTCATTTTTTATTCGTTTTTATGTATAATAATCGTTTTTACATTAATAATTTAAGCGGCAATCTATCCAAGAGCTACCGTTTCTGATGAGGAATTTAATAGAGTCTTGGAAATTCAGAATGGATGGCTAAAAAACATTATGAGTGAGGAGGCCTATGAGGATTACAAAAATATGGGCCCTGATAACCATATTGAAAAAATACATGCTCAAAAGCCACACTTAAAAGACTTGAAGGAAAAATCAAAAAAAGTAGCGATGGAAAATAAAGCTATAAAGTTATTGAAAGATATAGATCATGTGTCAGAACGAGAGAAAGCTGTAGAATTGTTAAAAAAGGCGGGATATTCGATTTCAGAAGATGAAGATGTTGATAAAATTTTAAAGGAATTGAAGGAAAAAGTGTCCTTAAAGTTGGATATGGATCCTGGTCAAGATGTTCCACGTGGTTGCATTATAATTAACGAAGATGGAATTTGTAAAATTGATGTTTGTATGTTTCATTTATCTCATTTTTGAATATTAGAAGATTAAATTATTTTATAAATTTAAAATTCTAACGTCTTGAAATAATCTATACTGCAAATTTAAGATACCTAATGCCATTCTTATAGCTCTCATGTTATCTTTTAATTTTAGTCCTAAAAATTCCTAATAAACTTTGAGCAATTAAACAAAAAAACAAAAAAAACTAAACTACAGGGTGGGTTTTATGGCTTTGGAATCTAACATACGACAGATATCGAGCCGTCTAGCGGGCTCCCGGACAATCCGTCAGTGGACAATCCGGCAGTGGAAAATCCGTCAGTGGACAATCCGTCAGTGGTCGGACAATGCGTCAGTGGACAATCCGTCAGTGAACAAATTTGTAATTCCTACCCATACCCTGACTATCGCGGCCAAAATTTTAATTTTAACGTCTGAGGAGTTATGAGAGATATCGAAAATTTGGAGATTAACGAGGAAATCGGACGATTTAGCTGGATTAAAGGATATAAGTGGATTTGGGAGATATCGGGGATTTCAAAGATATTGTGGGATTAAGGGGAATATACAAGATTTGCATTATTATGGTGGTTATCGAGGAATTTAGAAGATTAAGATGGATTTCGGGGATTAAGTGGGATATCAAAGTAGATAACCGGATTAAGAGGATTTGGAGGTCGTTCCATGATATCCATCTAAATACTTTTTCTTATTCATAGAGTTCCCACAATTCCACGATATCTATTTAAATCCAACATAATCCCATCCGTTAATCATGTAAATCTAATCCATCCAAATCTCCTATATCCTTTTAAATCCATCGACATTATTGTAAATCCATCGACAATTCTCCCAAATGGCCCAAAACTTCCAAATCCACTTAGGTATATCCTTTAATCCAGCTAAATCGTCTGATTTCCTCATTAATCTCCAAATTTTAGATATCTCTCATAATCCTCCAGACGTTAAAATGTGAAATTTTTGGCCGCGGTAGTCAGGGTATGGGTAGGAATTACAAATTTGTTCACTGACGGATTGTCCACTGACGCATTGTCCGACCACTGACGGATTGTCCACTGACGGATTTTCCACTGACGGATTGTCCATTGACGGATTGTCCGGTCACGGTCTAGCGATGTCATATTTTCGAACATTTTTAAAATACAAAGAAATAATAGAAGCACGATTCTTTAACATTATGTAAAATTTTTACTTTACGAGATAGGAAAAAATTTTCAAAATAAAATGTGTAGAGCGCGAATCATAGAATATGGGAAATCCAAACAAAAAGCAAAATTAAAGTAAATTTTAAGAAAGGACAAAATAAAACTTGTCGCCGAACTTTTGCCCCACCCTGTATAAAAAACTACAAACTAAACTATCCATCTGTAATTTCTAATAATAAGTTAATTTTTAGCTGGATTCTATAAACCATACAAACCAAATGTGGTTGTAGGTCTTCATTTGAAAAGGGGACATTTGCCAGCAAGTAGTTGGATTAAACCTGATGACGAGGATGTTAAAAAATATAGTGGATTATGGCACACTGATAGTGAAAAGGATTTGATTATTCATCATGATTATGACAAAAATGAGAAACGAATACTTGATCGTTGCTCATTTTATGGGTTTGAAAATTCTTATTTTTATAAAATCAACTGAAACTAGAAACCAGGATACTAACTCTGAACCCATAGTCCAGCATTATCTTGGAAAGACACAAACCAGGGAAATACCGTTTCAATCCCGATAATTTATATTTTTCTTTTTGTACAACCACAATCACGACACAAAATTAAATATTAAAAAATTTATAAATAATTATTAGAAAATACGAGTTGGATGAAAATGGTTATCCAATCAACCCAATTACACGTACTGGTTTTATTACACGTGGAGAATTGTACCAATGGGGACCAAGTAAAGGAGTTGGAGCAATTTTATACTCAAAAAGCATAAATGATGAATTTTCATTTCTCGGCGTTATGAATGGGAAGTATGAGAGACCAGAAGGTATACTATATATTCTTCATCAAAAAGTAAGGGTTTAACACATTAAACTCGAGCCTGTGAGTTTGAAAATACTTATTGACACCTTAATTAAATTCGAAAAATTGTGAACAACATTGTTGTCTCATTTGGATTCCCATTCAACACATGGATTCCCAACTTTTAATAAATCTCCCCAATCATGTCTAACCGATGTTTAAGCATCCTTAAATTTATTTTTTAATTTACCTTCTAAATTAAAATTAAATACTTATAAAAGTTTTATCGTAGTATGGATTAAAATACTATCACTTATAGATAGAAGAATCACTACTCCAGGAGGGTATGTTGATCCAGATGAAGAATTTGAAGATGCAGCAAAGAGAGAATTAATTGAAGAAGGTCTAGCAAATAAAAAGGTAGGGAAAGAAGAAAAAGCTGAATTCGAAAATAAACTCAAAACTCTTATGGGTGATGGAGAATTGGTGATATTTGGCTATAATGATGCGAAAGAGGTGATAGAACTTTAACGTATTTGGTTCGGTAATTCAATTTCAATATTTTACAGACAAACACAGACAATGCATGGACAGAATCTGTAACCTACGCTTTTGGAATTGACCACAAAAATTTAAATGAATTTGAAGCAGATCATGGAAGTGATGCAATAAAAGCAATGTGGATGACGATTAAAGTTAATGAAGATTCGACTGAAGTAAAGTTACTAAAGGAAAAAGTAATTAAAGAGGAGTCAAAAGTAGCAAAGAAAGAAAAACAGGATGAAATGCAAGTAGATTTGCCAGTTGAGCATATTACATTTGGAGATGTCGAAGACTTTAAATTAAAAAAAGAAAGAGAGTTTAAAGTTAAAAATCTTCTTGATAAGAAAATAAGAAACATGTTCAGTATAGAGGAAAAGATTGATTTTGTTCTTAAGACTTTCAAGGTTGCTATATTTTTGACAACACATGATTTTGTATCTTAATTTATGGAAATTTTATTGCAACAACCACTAAACTTAATTCTGACCTTTCCTTAACTAAAGTAATATTTTAGGCATGCCGGACTGAATATGTTGAAGAGGGGAAATTAGAAAAAACTGAAGAAATCGCCGGCAAAGAAACGGGAGAATCCAGTTCCAGTAAAGCAAAATCGACTAAGAAGGTTCCAGTTGAAATTTGCTTAAATTTGAATGATAAAAACATGGAAGGGGTTGCTCGTTTATTCCTCGTTAAACTATACGGAGAAATGCCTTATTTGGAATTTCTCGAAAAACAAAAGTCGAATCAGGGAACATATGTAGTCAAAAGGGGAAAAGTATCTACTCCGATTACTGGTAGTAAGTTTATTTATTAAATAAAATTATTTAAAAATGATAGAAAAACGCCTTCATGAACAAGGGAGCGGTAGTCATCATGAACAGTTAGAAGGAAAAAAGAGTCCAAGAACAAGTTTAAGCCCGAGCAAAAAGAGAGGTGGAAGCCCAACTAAAGGTCATTAAAATGAGTTTATTTAAAGAGCAAGTAAAAGACTATGTACAAGAAAGTAAAAACTAGAGCATATTGCTCTCATATTTCTTCTGTCAACTTTTTATCAATTTAGCTGTAGTATGACCAGATGCTCACTAATTCTCTTGTTTATATTATACTTGATATTTAGTCAAAAATATTATTTGGGATCCTTCATATTATTATAGATCACAGATTTCTGAAAATTTTCTTAAATTTTTTGAAATAAACAAGAAACTAGAAGAGCCGGTCATTAGAATACTTTATTAGTTATGTACATATTATTCTTTATGTAAATATTATTTATTTTTCTTTACTATTTTATTGACAAACATTGTGATTCTTCAAGATTATTTTAGTATGTACATATAAAACATTTAGCATTTTGTTCGTTAATTTCTAAATTTAAATTCAAAATTTAAACAAGAACATAATAGAAAACTAAGGAACGATTGACGATAAAAACGTAAATTTAATAGCGAAACTTTAAAAATACAGGGTTACATAATAAAAACTGCACACTTTTCATTTAATCATAACCTTTTACTTCTTAGAATTTTTTAATTTTTTTCCGCTTATTACATATATCTTGCTTATTACATATCTCTTTCAGAACTTTTAAGCCTGATTCCATTTACTTGTTTAGCACAAGAAGATATAAATTCTAACAAGGAGAATAAGAGAATCTTTTAGACAATTCCCATGCCCGACCCTATTTAATTTTTAAATTGAACCGAAAAATTCCCCACGTTCGGTTACAGTAATTAGTCGGAACTATTCCCTGAAACACTTAATAATGGTCAAAATATTAAAGTTTAATCTAATCAGCTTTTTCAAGGGAAAATGAATTTAAATTTATATAAAAATGAATTAAATAATTCAAAAATCTCAAGAAAGAGATAAACAATATGTAAATTATTCTTCGTATTTTTGTTAATTAATTAGCAAAATTTTTAAAATTTTTGTTTTGTTTGTTTTGAAAAAATGTCATGCTGTCACAATTTTTGCAAAAGCAAGGAGGTGTTGGTGCTTCTACAGGTTTTTTCTCCAACAAATTATTATTGTTCCTTGATAGTGAAGAGGCAGAAGAACTTGGGATTATAAATTGTGTTTAAGATTATAAATTTTGATTATTTTGTAATACTAATATTGTCTTTGACTAAGTTTTATACACCTAGTTGAATATTGGCTTGTGTCACTTAGGATATTGATCAAGGTTGGACACTTCCGGTTATTAACCGATACACGCGGATTTCTGTTTCAGTTTGGTTAACCATTTGTGTCCAACCATATTATTGATGTTAGTTATACAAAGATTCACGCCCCCATGTTATGTTTTTACTAGGAGCTCTCCTTATTGAGCTATATGTGCTTCTAGAATGTTCAAATTATTCAGGAATGACTGGCTGTTAATATATTATACATACATAAATCTTTGATTTATACTTAATTATATATTGCGGAATATATTTGTAAAATTTACCCAAAAATGTTTTCGAATTGACTCATTACAAATTGTGCCAAATTTCTCATAAAATTGGCACTGTCTTTGACCATTTGCTCTTCAAATTCACGCATTTCTTGAAGATATTCCTCAATTTGTTGTTGTTCCTCCGATGTTGGTGTACGTTCCTCACCATTATCGTTAATTACACCATCCTAAATTAATTTTAATATTTATTTAAATAATTTATATTTTGAATTATTTTTTAATAAAAATTATAAAAATTTCTTAGAATTTATATTTTACTAGGAATGGCTTATAATTAAGTAAGACCGATCGAATAAAGCTTTCTCTTTTATCATTTTAGAACGTTTAACACCCGCGTCCTTGTTTAAAATTTTAAATGCTCTAGGTGAATCATCATTACAATAATTTATATTTTATTTTTAATTAATTTTTAATATAAATCTTTAGATAATCTTATCACAGTTTTGCATAAAAGCTTAGGTTCTGCATTGTCAGAAAATATTTAAATTTATAAACATTATGTTTTAACGGTAAATGTCCAGAAAAGTTCGTGAGATTTACGAATTTACATATAAAAATTTTTGCGTAATATATGACAAAAAACAGGGATTTGAGGTATCGGTGGAAATATTTAAATATTTAGTTTTAACATTGGACGAAGCATCAAACATAATCAAAACAATCTATGAATTTAATGCATATACAAATTTTGAGGCTTTAATTAAGTCGGATTTTATTGTTGGTTATTATGAAAAATGGCATGAAAGAGAATTAAAAAATAAATTTGAAAGAATAAATTTTAAAACACTCAATCCGAATGAACAAAATATATTGCGCGAGTTAAGTATTTATTTAATTATCACTAAAATAAAATTATAGTATGTATGTTTACTTTAGTGGATAGAATCTCAGAATAACTTAGATTTTGTCTCAATCCGATTTAGTTCCCTATTTTTTGTGAACAATATTAATTATTGTTGGCGGATACTGCTAAATATCCTTATCAGGGGTGTGCGAGTTTCGCGTTTCGCGTTTCGCCTTTCGCGGATTTTCGCGTTTTTTGGATTTTCGCGTTTCGCGTTTCGCGCGTCGCTTTTTTAAATTTACTTTCGCATTTCGCGTTTCGCGTTTCGCTTTTTGCGCGAAATGCGAAAGTTTTATACACCCCTAATGACGGGTGAAAGATGGTAAAGTTGGAGAAAAATGAGGCCCGAATAAATTGTAAACTTCCAAAATTCTCAAAATTTTCGCCTGCGGTGCAGAAAAGTGAAGAAATCTAACTTAAGGATTTCCAAAATTCAAAAAATTTTCGCCTGCGGCGCTGAAAGGAGATGAAATCTGGCTAAATGATTTCCGAAATTCAAATAATTTTCGCCTGCGGCGCTGAAAGAGGAAGAAATCTGGAGCCTTGGTTTACCATAATTCTCAAAATTTTTGCCTGCGGCGCTAAAAATGAAAGAACCTTGCCATAAGTTTGTCGCCCGATATTCCCCTAGATCCGCTAACACTCAAATCCTCCATATCCTTCGGAATTTACCTAAATACTCCTGAGTCCAACTTAATCCACACAAATACCAAAACGTAAACCACTAAAATTCCACTTCTTTTCCACTGAAATGTTTTCAAAGCGAGGTACGGACTTCTGAATATCCGAAATATAGGATATAAAATAAAGGATGGAACCTGGTTTATGTCTGATATCCCCTCAAATCCTTTGATATCCCGGATGCCTGTCAAAATCCTAATGGTGATTGTAAGATTCAGTTGAGCTTTTATTTGGAACAAAGCACTGAGTTGATAGATCCTTAAAAATTTTTCAGCGTATCGGAAAATGTAAGAATTTCGCGTTTCGCGTTTCGCCTTTCGCGGATTTTCGCGTTTTTTGGACTTTCGCGTTTCGCGTTTCGCGTGTCGCTTTTTTAAATTTACTTTCGCGTTTCGCATTTCGCGTTTCACTTTTTAAATTTAATTTCGCCTTTCGCGTTTCGCTTTTTAAAATTCGTTTCGGCACACCCCTGATCCTTATATCATGATTCGTTTCCGGTCGGAAGGACTTTTCGGACACTGAGACAAATACATTCATTATTACTTATAATTTATCAGCTATATTTATTAGGTTATATGTATTATAATAAAATACGCAATTTTTTTAATACGCAGTTTATCTAAAAAAATAGCTATTTTAGACCCATACGAATAAAACATTCAATAGTTTCTCATTTTTGCAATCAAAAGGTATGTTCATTCATTCATCTATTTTGAACAAAGGAAAAGCGAATTGGGTCAATGAAGATTTAAATAAAAACTTTTTAAAAATAGAAGGATTTATGAGAGAATTGTTAATATCGATATTCGGTGGAAATGTAAATGAGAATTTGGTTAGTTTTAAGGATTTATTTGAGCCAAATTTTATACGAATAATTTATTAATTTTTATTTTAAAAACGCAGAAACAGAAGATATTAATTTCAAATTTGCCGGAATATATTGATGAACAATGCAATGTGGAATTAGCAAGGAAATTCAATTCAAACTGGTCTTTGGGTGAGGGAGAACATGCTTTGTGTATTTTATCACGTCTTTTTATTTTTGCAACAGCGTTGGAAGAGAAATTAGTATATAAATATAAGATAAAGGTAAATTTAGTTGTATAGTTAATGAAATGGTAAATAGTTAATGAAATGGTTATGATACTTTGTAAAAAATTCCTTTGATTTTAAAATCAAGATAAATTTATTAACTTTAAAGGCAATATCAAAAGTAAAAGGTCATCATGAAGGCCAATCTGATAGAATGTCTATCCTCAACGATTTTATAGAAAAAGCTCGAGGAGTATGGTTACAGGAAGCTTCTATTAATATTTTGGAAAATTTGGGTCCAAATAATGAAGTCACAATGCTTAAAAATAGAAAAATGAAAGAAAAATATTTAAGTAAAGGACTGTTTTCAACTGAAACTGCTAAACAAAAAGCTGAGCTTTTGGGCGCTGAATTTATTGGTTTATTTGATATTCAATTTGGGGATATTAATGTAAAGGTGGAAAATCAAATAGATTTGGATGATTTTGACTTTGATTTTAGCAAAACATCAGGCATTGATTTTAATTTATTGCAAGATTTAATCTAATCTAATTTTATTTTTACTCCAAAATTATCTAAAAATTTTTGCTTTGAAAATCACATCGGTAAAGCGACGCCGAAATAACAATCCGAAGCAAAAATCTTCGGTTTTTTTATTGTTGAAAGCTATAACTCATCCTTTTATACTTTTTTACATCCATTATCATTCTGTTAATATTTATGCAAAACACAATATTAATTAAGGCCCTGACTATTTTCGAGATTACGAGAATCGAGATCTCGAACAATCTAGATCTCCATAAGATTTTTCGTCTTGGTCAGGGCTATAATATTAATATTCTTCATTACTCCTGATTTAAATTGTCTATGTATGTATCAAAAACATTTGTATAAACACTTTTATAATTGATTTGTTACATTATTTTTTTAACATATGTATGGTGTGTAACAAAATTATAAGGCATCCTAAATTTTTTCCAAATTACTAGTTTTCATTATTCATATCAACTAGTGATTTTTATATATTAATTAACCTGTTAATAAAAGTTTATTTTCAAAGTTTTATCATTTTATGTTGAGTTTAAATTTTTTTATGAAGCTTTTTCTCTAAATAGGTGTAACAAAATTTAATATGAGAGTAATCATTATTAAACTACTTAGAATTGTATTACAATATTAGTGTTTTAATTATGGTTGTTATTTCGGGAATGCTGTTAAACATGTTGTGAGTAACTTCATTAAAAAATCACATGCATTTCATTGAAAATATAACGTGTACAAAAATATTTATCAGAATTTGCACTTTCCTTCATTTGCCTTTTAATTTAAAATAAATTTTCTTTAATAAATTTTTGCCGACATCGGCAAAATAATATTTTAAAAGGATGGCCCGACATTATGCCCTTTATTTAAGTCTAATCATGTGAAAATGATATTAAAATAAATTTTTATTTACATTATTTTTATAAATTAAATTGAAAATAAAATTTTAAATAAATCTTTAATTGACAAATAAATGAAATAAAAACTTTCAAAAATATTAATTTTATTTCAGGGCAATGATCTTTATTTTATTATTTCGATTAATTCTTTTAAATATTCTCATTCAAAATAATACTTTTTATTGCGTAGATGAAAATATTCGAAATAATTTTTCTGATGATCATCATATACAAAATGAGCAAACTCAAAATCTTGGACAAAATTCAAGTGTAAATCCATCTATAATGCCTGAATCATCGCAAATTAATGCACAAATGCTGGATCCAAAAAGAAGTTAAATACTACACTTTCTTAATAATATTTTAAATTTCCATCGAATTTTCAAACGGCTTTTGGCAAAAGTGCTAGTCTGCTCCATCAGAGCCCGAGCTAAAATTTTGAAATGTCATTTTATCATTATACAAAAATTTCCCTAAATTGGTGCCAACTAAAATTCATCTATGATACTAAATGATGGGCTGATAATTTTTAAATTTCTAATCTTATTAATTAATTTAAGAGAGAAATAGAAAGAGAAAACAACGACCACCAACAAAATATATTACTGTTGATACTAAAGATTTCCAGAATCAAGTCAAGAATTGTAATAATTTATTATTAAACTTTAAATTATGTAGTAAAAGACCAATTTGATTAAAAAAGAACAAATTTTTTAGAGAAAGTTTATATTAAAATTTACTTAAGAAAATTATTTTAGTTTAATATTTTGTTTCGGTTAACTGAAGAATTTGCTGAAATAAAAAACCTTAGGAGTTAAAGTATACTTTGAATGTTTTAGGATCATCTATATCAATTGAATCGCATATTTTAAAATATTATAATTAGATATATAATTTTCGTTGAACTTTTTAACTTTAAAGATACCGGCTTGCCTGTTGGACAAATGTACAACCCAAACTATTTTCAACAAATTTATCAACAAAATCAGTTTAATCAGAAACAAAAATTAAATACTACAGGTTTTGTCAACCAATCCTTTGCGCATGGTGGACCATCAAGTTCTAATAATCATGATCAAAATTTACAGCAAAATATTTATCATGATAATTACAGAGCAAGTATTGATGGAATATACAACATTCACGGTTGTTTTATTTATTAGATATAAATTCGTAAACGTTTACAAATTCTTTAAACATAGTTGACCCAGACCTTGTCACAGTTGACCGATCTTAGGATAAACCACTAACATTTTAAAGGAATAGTGAAAAAATTAAAGAAATCACTAAATAACTTGTAGATCAAATTTAAAATAGGTGTACAAAATAATTTTGCTATTAACCCAAAAGAATTAGAGAATATTCCGCATCAAAATTCAAAGCGTAAATTTGATGAGGTGAATAGATCTTCGAATTTGGAAATTAAACAAAATCAAAATATGAATGAAAATTTGCCTGGGCACCCTTCTATTGTTCACAAACACAGCCAAGAATTTATCGGAGAACATAGTAACAGCATAAATAATTTAGCTATAGAAGAGTCAACTATGGAAAATCGCTCAAAAAATATAATTGAACAAAACCATAATAGCGCGAATACCTTTGTGAGTGAAACAAAAAACGAATTTGCAAGGCAAAAGGCAATTGTTAAGGAGACCATGCAAGTTATTCGAAGTGATTATGAGAGCCAAAAAGAGTTTCTTGAATTTTTTAAGAATCATAATAAAGCTTTGGAACAGTTAAAGAATGGATTTGAATCTAAGCAACATTTAATTAATTATTCTAAAAATTTTGGAAATAATGGAGAAATACAACTAAATGAACAAAATAATGTGAATTTGCATAATTATGGAAATTCTTATGTTCTTGACCAACATACTCGAGAATTGATGGCAGAAAGTAGTAGCCACCTTAATCAATTAACCACAACCCCAAAAAATAAAAATTTTTTCTAAAAATTCGAGAAACGAACTTTTGAAACGACTCTTTTTTAGCTATAACTGTTTTTGTCCTACCTTGAGAAAGAATATATGTAAATGAATAAACATAACCTATCATGAGTGTGGATAGTTGCACAGTCGATTGTGCTTCGGGCTGTGCTCCATGATGGTAAAATTCCATCTCCCGTCAACTAATTCCTCAGCATGAACATAAAAATAATTTTTACGCTGACAAATAGTACCTGTTACGAATTTTGTTAATATTCCAACAAATAAATAATTCAGTAAAGTAATGATGTAAATAACTAAAGGGAACACATTTCGAAGTTGACCGGTTGTTGAAATACTTATCATTATATCCATAGGATTGCCTGTTATTCTAAAATTTTCATATTTTTCATATACGGGCAAAGTAACGATGAAAAATGTAAAAATATTGTACATGGTTATTATTGATATATTAACAATTATATATTTCTTTTGTTTCATGTTATTGTATCTGAAATTTTTATTTAATATTACTTTAAGTTTAAAAACTGTCTATAGACTCCTAATCTCGGTCAATTCCAGATTTCGGGTATCAGTAATTCACAATTTTTAAATACTTGTGGTTATATTCCAAGAAGATGGTTCTGGGTTGATTTTTCTGGAATAATGGTTACCCCTCTACTCGGTGTTCTATTACCCAAGTAAGAGGACCTGGTAAATTTACCACTCTTACCTCTTTCTTAGAATACCACCCCTGATCTTAAGAATTTTCGATCTAAAAATGTATGAAATTTCTGTTTTGGCCAAGTTTGGAAATTCGAAATTTATCATCCGCGTACTGCATCTGTTTCGCATTTCTTCAATTTGTTGGTATGTATATAAAATTACCGTCAATAAACCTTTCTAATAGGTTTTATTTTTGTTTTGAATAGATTGAAATATAGGTTAACTCTTACAATATAGGGAAAGTAACGCCTACTAAGCGATCAATGCTAATTAAAAGTAACATAAAATTCGAGGTATTAAATATAGTTATTTCATATAATATATAGATTTTGGATAACCAATTTGGAAGAAAATTTATTCCAGTTGTCGATGTTGCCAAATAAAAAAATATTACATTATTCAACAAAACCTCAAATAAAGCGTAAATTACAAGCAAAATACTTGTATTACTCTTTAATGCTGTATATTTTTTCCTAAAATTTAATTAAAATAATTTTATGAAAAATTTTAGACAGCCTAAGTTATCAGAAATTTTAAGAGTTGCAAAAGCCTTAGTTTAGACCGTTTTTTGCTTTGCGTTAGGAGATTTAGAAGCAAATCAGAAAATGGCATTTTGAGCGTGTTGTCAAAATGTTGATCCATTGTGGAATCGCCGTATCCCTATATTTAACTTACTCATCCCCATTAACTTTATACATACCTATATGTATACGGGTGTAACAGTCTCAATTTATTTATATCTATACCTATATTTTATTGTAATATAACAGACACTTGATATATTCCATCAATTTTTGTATATTCCATCAATACTTGCTCTGTAATTATCATGATAAATATTTTGCTGTAAATTTTGATCATGATTATTAGAACTTGATGGTCCACCATGCGCAAAGGATTGGTTGACAAAACCTGTAGTATTTAATTTTTGTTTCTGATTAAACTGATTTTGTTGATAAATTTGTTGAAAATAGTTTGGGTTGTACATTTGTCCAACAGGCAAGCCGGTATCTTTAAAGTTAAAAAGTTCAACGAAAATTATATATCTAATTATAATATTTTAAAATATGCGATTCAATTGATATAGATGATCCTAAAACATTCAAAGTATACTTTAACTCCTAAGGTTTTTTATTTCAGCAAATTCTTCAGTTAACCGAAACAAAATATTAAACTAAAATAATTTTCTTAAGTAAATTTTAATATAAACTTTCTCTAAAAAATTTGTTCTTTTTTAATCAAATTGGTCTTTTACTACATAATTTAAAGTTTAATAATAAATTATTACAATTCTTGACTTGATTCTGGAAATCTTTAGTATCAACAGTAATATATTTTGTTGGTGGTCGTTGTTTTCTCTTTCTATTTCTCTCTTAAATTAATTAATAAGATTAGAAATTTAAAAATTATCAGCCCATCATTTAGTATCATAGATGAATTTTAGTTGGCACCAATTTAGGGAAATTTTTGTATAATGATAAAATGACATTTCAAAATTTTAGCTCGGGCTCTGATGGAGCAGACTAGCACTTTTGCCAAAAGCCGTTTGAAAATTCGATGGAAATTTAAAATATTATTAAGAAAGTGTAGTATTTAACTTCTTTTTGGATCCAGCATTTGTGCATTAATTTGCGATGATTCAGGCATTATAGATGGATTTACACTTGAATTTTGTCCAAGATTTTGAGTTTGCTCATTTTGTATATGATGATCATCAGAAAAATTATTTCGAATATTTTCATCTACGCAATAAAAAGTATTATTTTGAATGAGAATATTTAAAAGAATTAATCGAAATAATAAAATAAAGATCATTGCCCTGAAATAAAATTAATATTTTTGAAAGTTTTTATTTCATTTATTTGTCAATTAAAGATTTATTTAAAATTTTATTTTCAATTTAATTTATAAAAATAATGTAAATAAAAATTTATTTTAATATCATTTTCACATGATTAGACTTAAATAAAGGGCATAATGTCGGGCCATCCTTTTAAAATATTATTTTGCCGATGTCGGCAAAAATTTATTAAAGAAAATTTATTTTAAATTAAAAGGCAAATGAAGGAAAGTGCAAATTCTGATAAATATTTTTGTACACGTTATATTTTCAATGAAATGCATGTGATTTTTTAATGAAGTTACTCACAACATGTTTAACAGCATTCCCGAAATAACAACCATAATTAAAACACTAATATTGTAATACAATTCTAAGTAGTTTAATAATGATTACTCTCATATTAAATTTTGTTACACCTATTTAGAGAAAAAGCTTCATAAAAAAATTTAAACTCAACATAAAATGATAAAACTTTGAAAATAAACTTTTATTAACAGGTTAATTAATATATAAAAATCACTAGTTGATATGAATAATGAAAACTAGTAATTTGGAAAAAATTTAGGATGCCTTATAATTTTGTTACACACCATACATATGTTAAAAAAATAATGTAACAAATCAATTATAAAAGTGTTTATACAAATGTTTTTGATACATACATAGACAATTTAAATCAGGAGTAATGAAGAATATTAATATTATAGCCCTGACCAAGACGAAAAATCTTATGGAGATCTAGATTGTTCGAGATCTCGATTCTCGTAATCTCGAAAATAGTCAGGGCCTTAATTAATATTGTGTTTTGCATAAATATTAACAGAATGATAATGGATGTAAAAAAGTATAAAAGGATGAGTTATAGCTTTCAACAATAAAAAAACCGAAGATTTTTGCTTCGGATTGTTATTTCGGCGTCGCTTTACCGATGTGATTTTCAAAGCAAAAATTTTTAGATAATTTTGGAGTAAAAATAAAATTAGATTAGATTAAATCTTGCAATAAATTAAAATCAATGCCTGATGTATTGCTAAAATCAAAGTCAAAATCATCCAAATCTATTTGATTTTCCACCTTTACATTAATATCCCCAAATTGAATATCAAATAAACCAATAAATTCAGCGCCCAAAAGCTCAGCTTTTTGTTTAGCAGTTTCAGTTGAAAACAGTCCTTTACTTAAATATTTTTCTTTCATTTTTCTATTTTTAAGCATTGTGACTTCATTATTTGGACCCAAATTTTCCAAAATATTAATAGAAGCTTCCTGTAACCATACTCCTCGAGCTTTTTCTATAAAATCGTTGAGGATAGACATTCTATCAGATTGGCCTTCATGATGACCTTTTACTTTTGATATTGCCTTTAAAGTTAATAAATTTATCTTGATTTTAAAATCAAAGGAATTTTTTACAAAGTATCATAACCATTTCATTAACTATTTACCATTTCATTAACTATACAACTAAATTTACCTTTATCTTATATTTATATACTAATTTCTCTTCCAACGCTGTTGCAAAAATAAAAAGACGTGATAAAATACACAAAGCATGTTCTCCCTCACCCAAAGACCAGTTTGAATTGAATTTCCTTGCTAATTCCACATTGCATTGTTCATCAATATATTCCGGCAAATTTGAAATTAATATCTTCTGTTTCTGCGTTTTTAAAATAAAAATTAATAAATTATTCGTATAAAATTTGGCTCAAATAAATCCTTAAAACTAACCAAATTCTCATTTACATTTCCACCGAATATCGATATTAACAATTCTCTCATAAATCCTTCTATTTTTAAAAAGTTTTTATTTAAATCTTCATTGACCCAATTCGCTTTTCCTTTGTTCAAAATAGATGAATGAATGAACATACCTTTTGATTGCAAAAATGAGAAACTATTGAATGTTTTATTCGTATGGGTCTAAAATAGCTATTTTTTTAGATAAACTGCGTAAGAATAATTTACCTAGCTAAAAAGGCTAATTATTATTAAATATTTTTTATAAATTATTATTATAGACTAAATAAATAAATTTAAAAGGATTTTAAGAATGATTAAATCGAGAGGAATTCTTAGTATTTATTTACCGCTTTTACGCAGCGCAACTCTTAATGACTCCGCCCATAGTAAGATAAAAAGAAGGATTAATTAAAAAAAGAGAAGGGTTAATTGCTAAAGAGAGGATTAAAGAGAAGGATTAATTGTTTAAATTTGCGAAGATTCGGTCAGTCCCATAATCTCCCCTTTCCCCAATAGACGCTTCCATCTTCTATTAAGAATTTTTTAAAATTAATTCTAATAGAATTATGATGGAAATATAAAATAAAAAAAATTATTTAAATTAAGACAAGATGAAAGTTAACAAATTTGATATTATGTAATATAATTTCTAATTTTATTTAAAAAACTTATTTTTGTTTAGTTTACTACATGCCTATTTTCAATATTTTAAACAAGAGCTTGTCGAATACACTTTAGAATCGCCTGTTGATTTTTCTCTAATTAAGAAATAGAATATTTTGTAGTTTGTATATTTATTATAGTTTAATAATTTTAAACGCTTGCACTTTGTCACCCGCTCTCCCTTTCTTAATTAAAAAAAGAAAATACAAAAAAGCGCGACAAAATTTTATAATGCCCTTTGCTTGTCAGCGAGCAGGTTCGAAATTTCGATTTTTGATAACCAATTTATTGGTTTATTCGATTTTTGATAACCAATTTATTGGTTTATTTGATATTCAATTTGGGGATATTAATGTAAAGGTGGAAAATCAAATAGATTTGGATGATTTTGACTTTGATTTTAGCAATACATCAGGCATTGATTTTAATTTATTGCAAGATTTAATCTAATCTAATTTTATTTTTACTCCAAAATTATCTAAAAATTTTTGCTTTGAAAATCACATCGGTAAAGCGACGCCGAAATAACAATCCGAAGCAAAAATCTTCGGTTTTTTTATTGTTGAAAGCTATAACTCATCCTTTTATACTTTTTTACATCCATTATCATTCTGTTAATATTTATGCAAAACACAATATTAATTAAGGCCCTGACTATTTTCGAGATTACGAGAATCGAGATCTCGAACAATCTAGATCTCCATAAGATTTTTCGTCTTGGTCAGGGCTATAATATTAATATTCTTCATTACTCCTGATTTAAATTGTCTATGTATGTATCAAAAACATTTGTATAAACACTTTTATAATTGATTTGTTACATTATTTTTTCAACATATGTATGGTGTGTAACAAAATTATAAGGCATCCTAAATTTTTTCCAAATTACTAGTTTTCATTATTCATATCAACTAGTGATTTTTATATATTAATTAACCTGTTAATAAAAGTTTATTTTCAAAGTTTTATCATTTTATGTTGAGTTTAAATTTTTTTATGAAGCTTTTTCTCTAAATAGGTGTAACAAAATTTAATATGAGAGTAATCATTATTAAACTACTTAGAATTGTATTACAATATTAGTGTTTTAATTATGGTTGTTATTTCGGGAATGCTGTTAAACATGTTGTGAGTAACTTCATTAAAAAATCACATGCATTTCATTGAAAATATAACGTGTACAAAAATATTTATCAGAATTTGCACTTTCCTTCATTTGCCTTTTAATTTAAAATAAATTTTCTTTAATAAATTTTTGCCGACATCGGCAAAATAATATTTTAAAAGGATGGCCCGACATTATGCCCTTTATTTAAGTCTAATCATGTGAAAATGATATTAAAATAAATTTTTATTTACATTATTTTTATAAATTAAATTGAAAATAAAATTTTAAATAAATCTTTAATTGACAAATAAATGAAATAAAAACTTTCAAAAATATTAATTTTATTTCAGGGCAATGATCTTTATTTTATTATTTCGATTAATTCTTTTAAATATTCTCATTCAAAATAATACTTTTTATTGCGTAGATGAAAATATTCGAAATAATTTTTCTGATGATCATCATATACAAAATGAGCAAACTCAAAATCTTGGACAAAATTCAAGTGTAAATCCATCTATAATGCCTGAATCATCGCAAATTAATGCACAAATGCTGGATCCAAAAAGAAGTTAAATACTACACTTTCTTAATAATATTTTAAATTTCCATCGAATTTTCAAACGGCTTTTGGCAAAAGTGCTAGTCTGCTCCATCAGAGCCCGAGCTAAAATTTTGAAATGTCATTTTATCATTATACAAAAATTTCCCTAAATTGGTGCCAACTAAAATTCATCTATGATACTAAATGATGGGCTGATAATTTTTAAATTTCTAATCTTATTAATTAATTTAAGAGAGAAATAGAAAGAGAAAACAACGACCACCAACAAAATATATTACTGTTGATACTAAAGATTTCCAGAATCAAGTCAAGAATTGTAATAATTTATTATTAAACTTTAAATTATGTAGTAAAAGACCAATTTGATTAAAAAAGAACAAATTTTTTAGAGAAAGTTTATATTAAAATTTACTTAAGAAAATTATTTTAGTTTAATATTTTGTTTCGGTTAACTGAAGAATTTGCTGAAATAAAAAACCTTAGGAGTTAAAGTATACTTTGAATGTTTTAGGATCATCTATATCAATTGAATCGCATATTTTAAAATATTATAATTAGATATATAATTTTCGTTGAACTTTTTAACTTTAAAGATACCGGCTTGCCTGTTGGACAAATGTACAACCCAAACTATTTTCAACAAATTTATCAACAAAATCAGTTTAATCAGAAACAAAAATTAAATACTACAGGTTTTGTCAACCAATCCTTTGCGCATGGTGGACCATCAAGTTCTAATAATCATGATCAAAATTTACAGCAAAATATTTATCATGATAATTACAGAGCAAGTATTGATGGAATATACAAAAATTGATGGAATATATCAAGTGTCTGTTATATTACAATAAAATATAGGTATAGATATAAATAAATTGAGACTGTTACACCCGTATACATATAGGTATGTATAAAGTTAATGGGGATGAGTAAGTTAAATATAGGGATACGGCGATTCCACAATGGATCAACATTTTGACAACACGCTCAAAATGCCATTTTCTGATTTGCTTCTAAATCTCCTAACGCAAAGCAAAAAACGGTCTAAACTAAGGCTTTTGCAACTCTTAAAATTTCTGATAACTTAGGCTGTCTAAAATTTTTCATAAAATTATTTTAATTAAATTTTAGGAAAAAATATACAGCATTAAAGAGTAATACAAGTATTTTGCTTGTAATTTACGCTTTATTTGAGGTTTTGTTGAATAATGTAATATTTTTTTATTTGGCAACATCGACAACTGGAATAAATTTTCTTCCAAATTGGTTATCCAAAATCTATATATTATATGAAATAACTATATTTAATACCTCGAATTTTATGTTACTTTTAATTAGCATTGATCGCTTAGTAGGCGTTACTTTCCCTATATTGTAAGAGTTAACCTATATTTCAATCTATTCAAAACAAAAATAAAACCTATTAGAAAGGTTTATTGACGGTAATTTTATATACATACCAACAAATTGAAGAAATGCGAAACAGATGCAGTACGCGGATGATAAATTTCGAATTTCCAAACTTGGCCAAAACAGAAATTTCATACATTTTTAGATCGAAAATTCTTAAGATCAGGGGTGGTATTCTAAGAAAGAGGTAAGAGTGGTAAATTTACCAGGTCCTCTTACTTGGGTAATAGAACACCGAGTAGAGGGGTAACCATTATTCCAGAAAAATCAACCCAGAACCATCTTCTTGGAATATAACCACAAGTATTTAAAAATTGTGAATTACTGATACCCGAAATCTGGAATTGACCGAGATTAGGAGTCTATAGACAGTTTTTAAACTTAAAGTAATATTAAATAAAAATTTCAGATACAATAACATGAAACAAAAGAAATATATAATTGTTAATATATCAATAATAACCATGTACAATATTTTTACATTTTTCATCGTTACTTTGCCCGTATATGAAAAATATGAAAATTTTAGAATAACAGGCAATCCTATGGATATAATGATAAGTATTTCAACAACCGGTCAACTTCGAAATGTGTTCCCTTTAGTTATTTACATCATTACTTTACTGAATTATTTATTTGTTGGAATATTAACAAAATTCGTAACAGGTACTATTTGTCAGCGTAAAAATTATTTTTATGTTCATGCTGAGGAATTAGTTGACGGGAGATGGAATTTTACCATCATGGAGCACAGCCCGAAGCACAATCGACTGTGCAACTATCCACACTCATGATAGGTTATGTTTATTCATTTACATATATTCTTTCTCAAGGTAGGACAAAAACAGTTATAGCTAAAAAAGAGTCGTTTCAAAAGTTCGTTTCTCGAATTTTTAGAAAAAATTTTTATTTTTTGGGGTTGTGGTTAATTGATTAAGGTGGCTACTACTTTCTGCCATCAATTCTCGAGTATGTTGGTCAAGAACATAAGAATTTCCATAATTATGCAAATTCACATTATTTTGTTCATTTAGTTGTATTTCTCCATTATTTCCAAAATTTTTAGAATAATTAATTAAATGTTGCTTAGATTCAAATCCATTCTTTAACTGTTCCAAAGCTTTATTATGATTCTTAAAAAATTCAAGAAACTCTTTTTGGCTCTCATAATCACTTCGAATAACTTGCATGGTCTCCTTAACAATTGCCTTTTGCCTTGCAAATTCGTTTTTTGTTTCACTCACAAAGGTATTCGCGCTATTATGGTTTTGTTCAATTATATTTTTTGAGCGATTTTCCATAGTTGACTCTTCTATAGCTAAATTATTTATGCTGTTACTATGTTCTCCGATAAATTCTTGGCTGTGTTTGTGAACAATAGAAGGGTGCCCAGGCAAATTTTCATTCATATTTTGATTTTGTTTAATTTCCAAATTCGAAGATCTATTCACCTCATCAAATTTACGCTTTGAATTTTGATGCGGAATATTCTCTAATTCTTTTGGGTTAATAGCAAAATTATTTTGTACACCTATTTTAAATTTGATCTACAAGTTATTTAGTGATTTCTTTAATTTTTTCACTATTCCTTTAAAATGTTAGTGGTTTATCCTAAGATCGGTCAACTGTGACAAGGTCTGGGTCAACTATGTTTAAAGAATTTGTAAACGTTTACGAATTTATATCTAATAAATAAAACAACCGTGAATGTTGTATATTCCATCAATACTTGCTCTGTAATTATCATGATAAATATTTTGCTGTAAATTTTGATCATGATTATTAGAACTTGATGGTCCACCATGCGCAAAGGATTGGTTGACAAAACCTGTAGTATTTAATTTTTGTTTCTGATTAAACTGATTTTGTTGATAAATTTGTTGAAAATAGTTTGGGTTGTACATTTGTCCAACAGGCAAGCCGGTATCTTTAAAGTTAAAAAGTTCAACGAAAATTATATATCTAATTATAATATTTTAAAATATGCGATTCAATTGATATAGATGATCCTAAAACATTCAAAGTATACTTTAACTCCTAAGGTTTTTTATTTCAGCAAATTCTTCAGTTAACCGAAACAAAATATTAAACTAAAATAATTTTCTTAAGTAAATTTTAATATAAACTTTCTCTAAAAAATTTGTTCTTTTTTAATCAAATTGGTCTTTTACTACATAATTTAAAGTTTAATAATAAATTATTACAATTCTTGACTTGATTCTGGAAATCTTTAGTATCAACAGTAATATATTTTGTTGGTGGTCGTTGTTTTCTCTTTCTATTTCTCTCTTAAATTAATTAATAAGATTAGAAATTTAAAAATTATCAGCCCATCATTTAGTATCATAGATGAATTTTAGTTGGCACCAATTTAGGGAAATTTTTGTATAATGATAAAATGACATTTCAAAATTTTAGCTCGGGCTCTGATGGAGCAGACTAGCACTTTTGCCAAAAGCCGTTTGAAAATTCGATGGAAATTTAAAATATTATTAAGAAAGTGTAGTATTTAACTTCTTTTTGGATCCAGCATTTGTGCATTAATTTGCGATGATTCAGGCATTATAGATGGATTTACACTTGAATTTTGTCCAAGATTTTGAGTTTGCTCATTTTGTATATGATGATCATCAGAAAAATTATTTCGAATATTTTCATCTACGCAATAAAAAGTATTATTTTGAATGAGAATATTTAAAAGAATTAATCGAAATAATAAAATAAAGATCATTGCCCTGAAATAAAATTAATATTTTTGAAAGTTTTTATTTCATTTATTTGTCAATTAAAGATTTATTTAAAATTTTATTTTCAATTTAATTTATAAAAATAATGTAAATAAAAATTTATTTTAATATCATTTTCACATGATTAGACTTAAATAAAGGGCATAATGTCGGGCCATCCTTTTAAAATATTATTTTGCCGATGTCGGCAAAAATTTATTAAAGAAAATTTATTTTAAATTAAAAGGCAAATGAAGGAAAGTGCAAATTCTGATAAATATTTTTGTACACGTTATATTTTCAATGAAATGCATGTGATTTTTTAATGAAGTTACTCACAACATGTTTAACAGCATTCCCGAAATAACAACCATAATTAAAACACTAATATTGTAATACAATTCTAAGTAGTTTAATAATGATTACTCTCATATTAAATTTTGTATATATAACTTAAATAAAGGGCATAATGTCGGGCCATCCTTTTAAAATATTATTTTGCCGATGTCGGCAAAAATTTATTAAAGAAAATTTATTTTAAATTAAAAGGCAAATGAAGGAAAGTGCAAATTCTGATAAATATTTTTGTACACGTTATATTTTCAATGAAATGCATGTGATTTTTTAATGAAGTTACTCACAACATGTTTAACAGCATTCCCGAAATAACAACCATAATTAAAACACTAATATTGTAATACAATTCTAAGTAGTTTAATAATGATTACTCTCATATTAAATTTTGTTACACCTATTTAGAGAAAAAGCTTCATAAAAAAATTTAAACTCAACATAAAATGATAAAACTTTGAAAATAAACTTTTATTAACAGGTTAATTAATATATAAAAATCACTAGTTGATATGAATAATGAAAACTAGTAATTTGGAAAAAATTTAGGATGCCTTATAATTTTGTTACACACCATACATATGTTAAAAAAATAATGTAACAAATCAATTATAAAAGTGTTTATACAAATGTTTTTGATACATACATAGACAATTTAAATCAGGAGTAATGAAGAATATTAATATTATAGCCCTGACCAAGACGAAAAATCTTATGGAGATCTAGATTGTTCGAGATCTCGATTCTCGTAATCTCGAAAATAGTCAGGGCCTTAATTAATATTGTGTTTTGCATAAATATTAACAGAATGATAATGGATGTAAAAAAGTATAAAAGGATGAGTTATAGCTTTCAACAATAAAAAAACCGAAGATTTTTGCTTCGGATTGTTATTTCGGCGTCGCTTTACCGATGTGATTTTCAAAGCAAAAATTTTTAGATAATTTTGGAGTAAAAATAAAATTAGATTAGATTAAATCTTGCAATAAATTAAAATCAATGCCTGATGTATTGCTAAAATCAAAGTCAAAATCATCCAAATCTATTTGATTTTCCACCTTTACATTAATATCCCCAAATTGAATATCAAATAAACCAATAAATTCAGCGCCCAAAAGCTCAGCTTTTTGTTTAGCAGTTTCAGTTGAAAACAGTCCTTTACTTAAATATTTTTCTTTCATTTTTCTATTTTTAAGCATTGTGACTTCATTATTTGGACCCAAATTTTCCAAAATATTAATAGAAGCTTCCTGTAACCATACTCCTCGAGCTTTTTCTATAAAATCGTTGAGGATAGACATTCTATCAGATTGGCCTTCATGATGACCTTTTACTTTTGATATTGCCTTTAAAGTTAATAAATTTATCTTGATTTTAAAATCAAAGGAATTTTTTACAAAGTATCATAACCATTTCATTAACTATTTACCATTTCATTAACTATACAACTAAATTTACCTTTATCTTATATTTATATACTAATTTCTCTTCCAACGCTGTTGCAAAAATAAAAAGACGTGATAAAATACACAAAGCATGTTCTCCCTCACCCAAAGACCAGTTTGAATTGAATTTCCTTGCTAATTCCACATTGCATTGTTCATCAATATATTCCGGCAAATTTGAAATTAATATCTTCTGTTTCTGCGTTTTTAAAATAAAAATTAATAAATTATTCGTATAAAATTTGGCTCAAATAAATCCTTAAAACTAACCAAATTCTCATTTACATTTCCACCGAATATCGATATTAACAATTCTCTCATAAATCCTTCTATTTTTAAAAAGTTTTTATTTAAATCTTCATTGACCCAATTCGCTTTTCCTTTGTTCAAAATAGATGAATGAATGAACATACCTTTTGATTGCAAAAATGAGAAACTATTGAATGTTTTATTCGTATGGGTCTAAAATAGCTATTTTTTTAGATAAACTGCGTATTAAAAAAATTGCGTATTTTATTATAATACATATAACCTAATAAATATAGCTGATAAATTATAAGTAATAATGAATGTATTTGTCTCAGTGTCCGAAAAGTCCTTCCGACCGGAAACGAATCATGATATAAGGATCAGGGGTGTGCCGAAACGAATTTTAAAAAGCGAAACGCGAAAGGCGAAATTAAATTTAAAAAGTGAAACGCGAAATGCGAAACGCGAAAGTAAATTTAAAAAAGCGACACGCGAAACGCGAAACGCGAAAGTCCAAAAAACGCGAAAATCCGCGAAAGGCGAAACGCGAAACGCGAAATTCTTACATTTTCCGATACGCTGAAAAATTTTTAAGGATCTATCAACTCAGTGCTTTGTTCCAAATAAAAGCTCAACTGAATCTTACAATCACCATTAGGATTTTGACAGGCATCCGGGATATCAAAGGATTTGAGGGGATATCAGACATAAACCAGGTTCCATCCTTTATTTTATATCCTATATTTCGGATATTCAGAAGTCCGTACCTCGCTTTGAAAACATTTCAGTGGAAAAGAAGTGGAATTTTAGTGGTTTACGTTTTGGTATTTGTGTGGATTAAGTTGGACTCAGGAGTATTTAGGTAAATTCCGAAGGATATGGAGGATTTGAGTGTTAGCGGATCTAGGGGAATATCGGGCGACAAACTTATGGCAAGGTTCTTTCATTTTTAGCGCCGCAGGCAAAAATTTTGAGAATTATGGTAAACCAAGGCTCCAGATTTCTTCCTCTTTCAGCGCCGCAGGCGAAAATTATTTGAATTTCGGAAATCATTTAGCCAGATTTCATCTCCTTTCAGCGCCGCAGGCGAAAATTTTTTGAATTTTGGAAATCCTTAAGTTAGATTTCTTCACTTTTCTGCACCGCAGGCGAAAATTTTGAGAATTTTGGAAGTTTACAATTTATTCGGGCCTCATTTTTCTCCAACTTTACCATCTTTCACCCGTCATTAGGGGTGTATAAAACTTTCGCATTTCGCGCAAAAAGCGAAACGCGAAACGCGAAATGCGAAAGTAAATTTAAAAAAGCGACGCGCGAAACGCGAAACGCGAAAATCCAAAAAACGCGAAAATCCGCGAAAGGCGAAACGCGAAACGCGAAACTCGCACACCCCTGATAAGGATATTTAGCAGTATCCGCCAACAATAATTAATATTGTTCACAAAAAATAGGGAACTAAATCGGATTGAGACAAAATCTAAGTTATTCTGAGATTCTATCCACTAAAGTAAACATACATACTATAATTTTATTTTAGTGATAATTAAATAAATACTTAACTCGCGCAATATATTTTGTTCATTCGGATTGAGTGTTTTAAAATTTATTCTTTCAAATTTATTTTTTAATTCTCTTTCATGCCATTTTTCATAATAACCAACAATAAAATCCGACTTAATTAAAGCCTCAAAATTTGTATATGCATTAAATTCATAGATTGTTTTGATTATGTTTGATGCTTCGTCCAATGTTAAAACTAAATATTTAAATATTTCCACCGATACCTCAAATCCCTGTTTTTTGTCATATATTACGCAAAAATTTTTATATGTAAATTCGTAAATCTCACGAACTTTTCTGGACATTTACCGTTAAAACATAATGTTTATAAATTTAAATATTTTCTGACAATGCAGAACCTAAGCTTTTATGCAAAACTGTGATAAGATTATCTAAAGATTTATAGTAGCCAAATGTAGCCAACATTTTATTATTTAAAGTTATTACTCATTATGCCAATACAATCGGAAAAATGCTCCGCATATTTTAGTCATAGAATCTTTAATGTTATTCATGTACTGTAATTTAACTTGGAAATTATACAAAAAATACCTGGTTTTTTATTGCCAGATATATCGGTTATTTTATGTCGTTTCGGAGATGGCTCAATGTAATTATGATCTCCTTGCATGCTTTCAACATCATCATATAAATAGTATAAAAATACAAAATTTAATATAACAAAATACATTTTTAATATGTTTTACTGGTTTATATCTTCATTTATTTGTTTACTATTTTAATATTAAATAATTAGTAAATAAAAGTTGGAAATGTTATAACAAATTCCGCGCATAAAATTGTGTTTTTAAAAATGTTTATATTTTTTAAATAAGGGATTGTGGCTTATTGGATTTGTAAATTTCTAAAAATTTTAGTTTGTGGAGCAAAAAACTGGCTCCTTTAGCATTATAAATTTTCAAAATTTCGAAAAAAAAGAAGTGAAGAAATAATGTGAAATGAGAATTAGAGGTCGGATAAACGGCAAAATCAAATATTTGATCAAATAATTTGAAAATTATTTGATATTTGGAAAAATTTAATCAAAAAAGTCAAATATGTGGTCAACTAAAATCAAATAAAATTTGAACAAATATTTGATTTTATTTGACCAAATATTAGTTTAGGAGCAAATTATTGACCAAATATTTGTTTTGTCCGATATATAGTAAGAAGCGGCACTGAAAAGTGAAATGGCACGACATAAATTTAAAAATTTTTTCTTATTTTGAAATTAATATAAAAAATATTTTAAAGTTAAAAAAATAGACAATTCACATATATTTTTATTTATTTTTATAATTAAGGGGCTGATAAATTTAAAAAAAGGCAAAGTGCATGCCTTTGAATGGAGGATAACGCACTTTATTAATTATAAAATAAACAAACTAAAAATATTAGATTTCTTAACTATTAAGAAAAAGAATCGACTAGGCGATTTCAAAAGAATTTTCAAAATATTTACAAAGACATTTGTTTATGATTAAAAAATATGAAATTATTGTCTTATGCAATGAGGGGCAGGTTCGGCGTCAATTTTGTTTTCATGCTAGAACGCCTCAGCATTAACAAAAATCTTTAACATTTAAACAATTTTATGGTATCAAATAATAGCAAGACCGTTTTGAGACCCCGTATCGTTTAGAAAGGCCAAAACAATAAAGCTTCCCTTTGTGAGAAAATCGGTAAATAAAGCGTCGCGCTCTAGTTGAACTGCCGTTTCTATTAACCAGCTAAATCTAATAATTTATTTTAAATATATCTAGCCTGTTGTATAATAATTAGATTTTTGTTTAGTTAATTAAGGTTAGGGATTCCGGGAACTCTTCTGATATCCGAATCCGATATCTGTAAAACGGCGATAAGCCGAAGATTTAATTGGTCTTTTTTATTAAAAACTCATTTAATCTCACTTATGTTTTTATAAATTTTATAATGTTTCAATTTTCATAAACTTTTAAAAAGTTTATGCATAAACAAATTGCGAAACTAAATAATCTGCCTTCCCTGAAAATAATGCTTAATTACATGAAATAAAGCTTTAAAAGTGAATTTCTATATTATATTAAATTAAATTTAAAATAAATAATTTTATTAACGTTAATAAGCCTCGTCGACAAAGCTACATAGATTTAAAATCAATTAACAGGCAATAAATAAATTTAAATGCGCGGACAACTCGCGACGAAAATTGACTGATAAAATTTAATTCAATAATTAATATATATTTTTAAATTAAAATAGAAATTGTAAAAGTTTTACATTAGAAATTATTATGACATGTGCGGACCCTTGATTCTTACCGCTATGGTCATTTTCCGACCCCGTCTCCAAACTCAAAATTTTTCCCTTTCATTACTACTATCACTAGGCTAATAGTTTGAGAGTTAAACACTTAAATAATTTAATTATTATTTAATTAAAAGTGAATTTAATTAGAACCCTGTTTTTGTTAATGGATCATTTGTGAGGGGCAAATAGTCCATAAATGGCAGTTTCTTGCTTTGCGATGAAGTTTTCGCAATATTTTGTTTTTTTTGAAATATAAAACTTAAAAACAAAATTTGACTAACATTCAACAGAAATATAAAAGTTACAGATATTTAATCCAATATATTTAAAATATTCATGCTTTAATTTTCCATTAATTTATTGAAATCTAGAAATAGAAATACAGTTATTTTATTTAAGTTTTATTTCTTTTTAAGTTTTAGGTAAGTCTGCCCATTTTTAGTTATTTAGTAACCAAGAAAGAGGAAATAAAATAGGAAATTTATTGAAATTAATTAAAAATATTTACAATAAAGTTAATAATTTAAAAATTTATACTAATAGTGTGATTCATAGATTAATATAACTAGTATATATTTTAAGCGTTTAGTTCCAATATTGGAGTTTTTTTATTTTATATGCAGTGTTAAATATAGAATTAGGAAATATTTAAAAATTATTTATTCAAGTAAAATGAATTTTTATTCGTTTGTATTAATTCAATTAGCAATTATTTACATGCTAAATTGTTTAATAAAGATTGAAGGTAAGATAAGTATCTTGGCAACTAAAAATATAACAACAACAACAAATATCACCAAAACTATAAAAAAGTTTAGACCTCAAAAACGAACAAAAATTTTGTTATTTAATACAACAAAAAAGCCAAAAGAAAGTTTCGAAACTTCTAATAAAACTTTGACTAACAAACAAAAGCTTAATATAAGTACTATTACAAAAAATACAATTCAACCTGGAATAAAAAATAAAACAATTATTGCTAATAATAAAAAGATGAATTTAAATAAAACTTTAAAGAAAACACAACAATCTGATAGAATGGTGAATATAACTGTTAGAATGAGTTCAAATGTAGGTAAACGAAGATAAAGTGTTAAAACTTTGATTTTGTTAAGAGAATTTAATTTAAAAATCGGTTTATTATCGCCATAAGAAGGCGAGGAAAGCCGGCATAAATACATTATTAATCATAGTTTGTCTTTACTCAACCAAGAATTAGCTGGGTCTAATTCGACTCTATATTTGAATAAATTTGAAAAGTGAGGGGGGTGTATTAACGAGATAAAACTAAAATAATTTAGTAATCTGATTTTGTCTATAATAATTCCAAATATTTAAAAAAATATTTTGAAATAAATTGAAACAACTTTTAATATTACCAAACTTTAATTAAGGCTTCAATTACTACAACTAAAAAGCCAGCAACAAAATTGCATGAAAACAGAACCCAAACTAAAAACAAGATTAGAGAGGTATTTTTGTGATCGGGTCGAAATAACGCATTGAATACTTTTATTATTTTTAAGGAAAAAGTAAACATTACAGGAAGTTTTGAAAAAATTGCTAGCAAAAATATTACTGAGTTCCAAATTTTATACCCTGATATAGAATATGAAAACGGGACAATGACTGATTATTATGATTATTATAATGAGACAGATGAAATAGATAGCCAAACTTTTTTTGTGGCAAAAAATTTTACAAAGAGAATTGAGGAAATTGTTTACAAGTAAAGATTTTTAATTTTTTAAATTTTGGCAAAATTTGGAAAATTTTTTAAATAACGGAGAAAATTTAAAGCGATTTATGAATAAAGTAAATTGTATTATATTCAATTTTTGTTAACGGATATATTTTACGGGCTTTTAGTAAGATAAAATAAAAGAACCCAACTGTATATATAATTTTTAAAAAATAATTTAATCAGTCAAGAGATCAATGAATCAAATATGGAGATTTACGAGGAAGAATTGCAGGCAGAAAGAAATGATGAAAGACTGGAGGAAGTTAATTTGGTTAAAGGTAGTTAGTTAAATCAAATTATTTAATAATTGACTTTCATTTCGAGAGGAATTTACATCACTAAGTACTCGACTGTTCATATTTACTTAGAATCTAAATAGCTCTTCTTAGCCAATGCCTTTCCTTATTAGCTTAACTATATTGACTCCTTTAATAAAATTTTTGAGTTGCTGTATAACTCCGGGATATAAAAAGTCAACAGGTGTAGTAAGTATTGAGACTAATATTCCTTTAAATAGAAGAAATCCTTAATTTAGTACGTCATCTAGACGAGGTTTTTAAAATATCAAGAGAAGAACTAAATAAATTATGTGAAATCGAAAAAATAGAACTGCAAAACAAAAATCAAGACATGGAAGAAATTGAACTTGAATATGCTATAGAAGAAGCGAAATATGAAATAAATAAATGTTTAAAAATAAATGATGATTGTATTGTTAAAAAATTTAAAAACACGAAAGAAAATTTAGAGATGAACGGATTAGAATTAGGTCTATATGAAATGGATCGAAATAAAAATAATGTAGCTTCTGTAAGTTAAATTATTAAAAGACTCAAAGGTCGATTAAATCGTTGACCTGAAATTGGATTCCGTTTCGGTCAGAGCTCTAATTATAAATTTAAAATACCTAAATAAAAAATATTTCATTAAAATTTGATATTTTTTGTCTTCGGATAAAGCTTTTGATCATATCTTTCCTGACTAAATTGGTTCCTGGCTACCAATATTAGTTCCAGTCTATAAAGGTTCAATAATCTCGCTAGAAGGTTTTACTCGCAGTATTTAACTAGTATTACAGGAATTCCTCTTCAACGAAGACCTTATTATGGAAGGTAACAATGAATTATACAACCAACTTTTGGAAGCTACTAAAAATGGAGCAGTATTTCGCAAATTATTTCAAAGAAATAAAAATCATTTCATAAAAACGAGTGGATTTATTTCCCGCGAAGTGAGATATGCCAGGGCAATTTATTGTATTAAGGTATGGCTATATTAACAAAGTATTATTTGTTTTTCTTATTCTTAAATAGAAGCTCACTCTTAATATGCTTAAAATATACCAAAGTGAGCCTAAAACGAGAGAAGCTTCTATAAATTATACAATTGCTGGAATCTGGATTCGAAATGATGTAAACAACATAATGAATTATAAATCAGATAAAAATTTTTAATTTAAGCCCAAAATTAAAGAAAGCATGAAAAATGTGACACGCTCTAAGAATATGCTTATTAAAGATAAATCATTAAATAGTACTTTCAGAGAGGATATTTTTAATGGAATATTAAATGTCGCAAAGTTGGAAAGTTTGAATGGAGGTATGTTTCCCAATTAGTAAAGAGGCTAGAGATCTTAGCTAGAGATCCTACCCATCAGAAGTGTGTCGGAACAGTCAGAGGTGTCGGAAATCGGGAGAGCCGGAAATTGGAAGTGGCTCAAAAGTCGGAACTCGGAAATCAAAATTATATTTCGGAAATCGGAAGGAAAAAAAGCCGGAAATCAGAATTCTGACCCATCTCTACTCCCCATCTACAAAAATGAGAGAAAGATAATTTAAAAAAAAAAATTTATTTTTCTAAGAGAAAGGAAGTTCTTCAATGGCAATTTTTGGCTACATTGTTTTCGACAAATTTAAAAATCAAAAAGAATTTAACAGATGTAGTGGAGATAATAAATGTATTATTTATTTCTATATTAAAGGAATAAATTAATTAATATTGTTAAATATTTATAATAAATATTTAAAACTGTTCAAATTTGTTTTATATAACCATGGATAGTACTGGCATAAAATATGTTCCCGACTGAAATTTGGAATGGATGTTTTTCGGAAAACAGCTGAACCCCTAATTCACCACCGATTATACACAAAATTTATTTTTTAAACCAAAACTATTCCAATTTTATAACTTGTTGTAAAAGTAATTATATTTTACTAAAATTTTTAAAATTATACATTCATTAATAAATATAAACTAATATTCTTTTAATTTTTCTTGATCAAGATCATCGTCTAATATTCCAAATCTAAATATAAATTTAGTTTAATATACAATTCTGAATTCAAAGATCCTAATCATAAAGTTTAATTATATTTAATCTTTGCTTTATTAAAAATACATAGGTATTTAATTTGGAAAAATTAATTTTAGTAGCGATTAGGAATTTTTCCTCGGTTTACTAATTTTCCTTTTTTTCAATAAATTTTCTAAAAAATAATATATAAAAATTTAGCAATTGTGTTATGTGATCTATCATCTTAAAATTTAAATCATCCAAAAATTAAAATGTAAATCACCCAACTTAAATAATTAACAATTAATAATATTTTTACCTAGTATCATTGTGTGCACTGATATGAAAGAAAGAGATACATTGTTCCCCGTTTCTATTACACTTGCTATATCTGTCATTAAATTGATTTTTATTCAAAGCAAAATATCCCACCAATGCCATTGATGAGCCTAACAAAAATTCAAAATATTTTTCGTAACTTTTAGTCAAATTGTATTTTAAAAGATATTTTTAGGGCAATATTAAAAGATTAAAGTTTAAATTACCCCTTCCATATTTATTTGCAACATTTTCCAAAGTCGCCACTTTTTCTATCCCATCTGTTATATGTATTTTTTCTCTTATCATTCAATTCTTTAATCGAGCGATAATTTAAGAGATTATTCTTGAGAGATACAACTCTTTTCATAGCATCCACAATTTCCTTTAAATGTTATCATCCATCATTAATTAACAGGTGAGGCTAATGAAAAAATATTTTATATTTTTTTACCTCACTTCCAATCCAAACTCCTGTGATTGTATAATTAACATATGAAGTTGTATCAGAACTTTGTTGTCTGTATTTATCTTGGATCATTTTGGCTAATTTCTAAAAAATATTTGCATATCAACAACACGTTTCACCCTTTACAATATACCTGAACGCAATAATAAGCACGTAGATAACGTACACCACTCAAAACAAAACCACTTGTGTTCCGAAATAAATATCTGGATTTCCCGACTACTAATTATTTTCGGAAATAAAAGCCATTAGATGATAAATCTAAAAGTTGTCTTTGCATTTCATTAGCCCCATCGTTTATAAGCTTTTTATCTCTAAGAATAACCTTTAAAAATTAGATGAGTTAACAAACTGGAATTAAAGTTAATTTTATAATTCATAGTTTTTGTTTAAAAAATTAAGAATATGCCAGATTAATACATGGATTGATAACTTTAGAAATCAAAGTCACGAAACACAAACCTCTCTTTTATTAGTAGGGTTAATTAGGGGGAAGGTTTAAATTGAAAGTTATCACAGAATTATACAAACTTTTTTACAAATTTTGAAAATTATTCCAATCTTACACTCAAAAACTTCAAGAATTTTGCTTGGCTCTTTTTTTAATTTTTTTATTCAAGGATATTATGATATTAATTAATGGTGAAATGAAATTGGCCTAGCACTCATTCCTAAAGATTCAGTGTCCAATATGATACGTCCACACTAATTTTTACCGATTTTTGTATGTTATTGACACAAAATAGATAAAAATTAGGGTGGACGTATCATTATGGGACATACTGTAGAGACGAGTATCATAAAGTATCACAACCTTTAAGAATAATTAGTAGGGTAGGACGAGACCGTTTAGAAACCTCGATTATTGTTCCCTGTGGCGGGTCAAAAAGAGAAGAGAGAAGGAAAAAGTCTGCCACAGCGAAAAATAAACCTCGAATTAAACGGTCTCGTCCTACCCTAATAATTAGGTTCAAAATTTACTCAAGCTGCAACTAACTCATTAATAAAAGAAATTTTTGTTAAATCAAATTCTTTACCTCTGCACTTTAGCTTCTCCATACACTTCATACAGACCTATTTCAGATCCATTATTATAGAGAATCTCGTCGGTATGGTTATCATATTTTGTGAAATTGCAGATATTTTTTGTCATATTTTTTAATTCATTAGCTTTTCCGAAGCATTTTTTCCCAGTCTCGACCGAAATATTTAAAACTTCATAAAAATTTTTTGTGTTTAATATTTCCTTATTTACAACCGTTTCGAATTGACAAATATGCAAATCTTTAATGCTCACTTCTATCATATGATTGAGTGAATCTTTTTAAATTTATTAATTTAAAATTATTTATTAATATATTTATTTTGCCTACCTTCCAATGAAGATTGAATACACAATATAAATATAAATACAATAATAATATATTTTACAACTAACATTATATGTATTATTCTTAGAAAAGCTAAGTAAATATTAAATCTAATAGAAAAATATAAAATGTAGTTACTCTAAATTATTTAATGTTTAATTATTTGTATCCATTTCAATAACCGGTGAGGGATTGGGAGGAAAGAATTTTACTTTTCAACACAATTTTTTAAATTTCGTGATTAATTATAATATAAATTCTCCTGAACGCGGTATCACGCAATCTTGTCAGTTTTATATAAGTGCTTGCTATGAGGTATATTTTTCAGTTACTCCAAATGTGCTTTTCAGGTTTGAGTTTTTGTAAAATACCGGTTTTATTTTGGGTTATGTATGTATTCTTTTAAGAATCACTTACATATCATCAAAAGTTTTGGTTTTTCGTGTCAGCTTTAATCAAGAAACCTCGATTTTAGTTAATAGGAATAAAAAACAAATATAGAATTATTAAAAACTAAAAAAATTTATTTAGTTATATCGAATAACTGATCAAAAATTTTATAGTAAAATGATTCATGAGAGAAAAGAGAATAAATATGTATTAGTTTAATTAATCCAAAAATTTTTTATTACTACATAATTTACTAATATGTATGAAATTTAATAAAAATTTAGATTTTATAAATAATTAATTAGAATTTTTATGCATCCAATCAAACATTAATTAAATAAATAAGGGTGTGAAAAGGATAACAAGATAATGGACAAAGATTATGATGTCTCGTTACATAGTTATTATCATAGAATTAGTCATGTATCACGGCATGTATCAAGGAGCAATACGATTATAATACTGATAAAAGATATGCTAGGCCATTTGTGACTTCTTAACTATTTAACTTTGAAATCTTTGAAAAAAAAAGATTTCAAAAAACTTCGAAGATTTCAAATTACTTTAAAATATGATTAAATTTGTAAAAAATTTGTTTATAAGCATTTGAAAAATTTGATTGGAAGCATGAAGCTTGTTGATGGAGACATATGTAGGTATAACAAAAATCTACATAATAGCAATCACTTTTTTAAACTAGAAACTACATATTTTTAACATTTTTATAAATGAATGCTCCATCCATCATTTATTCTTTCAAATAATCTCAAAAATTAATTTTAAAATTCATCAATTTATGTATTTAATCATCAAAAGAAATTATACTTTTTAAAGGTTTCAAAACTTTATTAACATTTTGCATGCAAAAATGTTCAAAATAATCTTTGAATTCAGCATTTTCATTGTAAATTATTTCAACTTTCTTGCAGAATTCATCCAAGTAAATATAACGTAAATATCCCAATTTTATTATGGATTCAAGATTAATAAATTGTTTTGTCAGTTTTTCCTGATTAAAATTTTACTTTATTAATTTTATTTTATGGTTGTTAGAAGGAGTGTGTCTCCTTCACGGGCTTGCATCAAACTTTGTCGAGTTTCTTCGGTTCCTTATCGATTCTAATCAGTACCGGAATCATTACCGGAATCTACATACATTTAATATTCTCAAATCGCCAAGCCAATTTATGTCTTTTTCAGGGATAGTCAATGGCCTTAGCATTAGCAAAATATATAAAGTGAACCTATCCCGTTATTAAAAATTTAACACTGAAGACAAACTGTCTGTTAGTTATTTAAATAATTTTAAATTGAAATTGGTAACCTCATCCATTATATCAAAATCATTCCAAATTTTCAACATGTTATAGAATTTTTCCCAACGATTCAAAACATATTCAAGAGTATGAATTTTAATTAAATTTTTTCCTTCACTAAATTTTATCTTTACAATGAGTTCCAAAAATGTTTTATTACGTTCTGCATCCATAAAATATTCAATACAAGACATCAATTGTTGGTAATTTTTGGAATATTTTTTCAATGTTGCCTCAGTATTGCCATAATAATATTGTTCATATTTCAATTGTGGATCAGTATAATAAATATGAGGAAAATCTTAAAAGTAATTAAATTTAGATATACAAACTTAATTGCATTAACCTTCTTTACTAAATTTTCCTTGCTCTATAATCTTGTTGACTTTTTCAATTATATCCTTTTGCTGAGCAGCTGAAATATTTAAATTTGATAATTTCCTATACATAAATATTATGCTTTATCTAAGGTCTAGTTTTCATAGATTCGAATCTCTTAGAATGTCTTGGGGGCATAATAAAGAGGGATTGGAATTTTTACGTCGGTTTATTAAATAATTTTAAGTGTTCACCATTAGTCATCAAACCTGATTTTATCTTTAAGTTATGGCTAGAAGACGCTCCAATAGATGTCTGCAGAAATCTATCTTTGTAAGAACCTGTATTAATAGAAAATAGAATTAAACCCTCAAATATTATCAATACTTAATAGCTAGTCTCTTACAGCATAATTTTATAAAAAATGAGGAAAAAACAAGGAATTTTAGCTATAGATCGAATTGAAACAAGAACTCGAAAAAGAATCAATATTGATGTTTTTCGAGATAAGAATCCGACTCTAAACACTCTCCAGTCGAAAATATAAGAAATTTACTTAAATAAAGCCAGTAAATAGTCTCGAACCTAACTTTAATTTTTTTAGTTTTTAAAAAATTCTATTCATATTATTTTTGCCATTAAATATCGTTAGCAAACTCTTAACATTACTTTTAATATTTTTCTAAATTTTCTAAATTTAATTACTTTCTGGAATAATAGACAACGAAGCACTCTTAGAATGCCAGTGTTTATCGTTCTTCAATTTAAAATCCCGATTTTTCATTTTTCCATAGTCAGTAAAGCTTCTATCGCCCAAAGCTACAGATTTAGATTTATTTAATAGCATTGAATAATTAATTATTATAAAATTTGTTAATAAAAACATAAAAAAATAAATAAAAGTTTTTTGCATTTTTATTTTATGTTTAGCTAAAATTATTGTTTAAATGTCGGGTAATAAATAAAGAAATATTAAATAATTTTTTGCTAAATGTCGGTAATTCTTATAATGTCTGACGTAAATATTTACCTATTGAGAAATTGTTTTTATTGGGAAATAATTAAAAATAAAAAGAGAAAATGCCGAAAAGTGCAAGCTAGTAAATTTACTTAGTGTAAAATTATTTGCAAAACTATTTAATAATCTGTTTCTATTTGAATTTTATACGAATACAAGAGGCTGGGATTTGCTCAAAATTAACAATATCAATCATTTGGGGAACAGAAAGATGTATAAAATACCTTTCAACTTTACAGACTGATAATATTTTTCACAATTATTGGACATTGTTTTTTAATATTATTTCATTATACATAAATTTAAATATTTAATTTAAATTTTAGCAACAGGTTATGAAATAATTAACATAAATAAACAAATTGTTTTGTAGCTAAAATTAGTTTTCCGGTCATAATAATTACATGTGGATATTATGAAATTGCACTTTATTTAAAGCCGATTAATGCGCTTTTAATTTATAGCTTTATGTCTAGGATTTCATCCTGTAGTCTGAGTTGAGATTTTGACAATTCGATATCAACGTAAAACCGGTGAATTTCTTTAAAAAATATTACCGAAACTTTATGCATTTTCTTTTAATCTCTCTCACCAAAGAATTATTTCTGTACAATAAAAACAATTTTAACTGGCCTACAACACTGACCAGATCTTTGTCAACTATTTTGGCATATTTAAAATTTTATGAACAAATTTTAAGGTTTTACAACTAAAAATCCAATCATATTTATTATAAAATTAATTTAAAGATTATTTTTTGTCAGTAATTTTTAAATATATTTTTATCGTTCTCTTTATTGTAGTAAATCATCTCCAACCATCCCTCAGACTTCCTCAAAACATTTGGTATGCTTTCCTGAATTCTATCAGCAAAATTTTTTAAAACATTTCCTTCACTGCTGTTATGGATTTCTAATTGGTTTATTTGTTCATATTTTTCAATTCCTATCCACAAATGTTGGATAATATGTCCTCTGCAAAATAATATTTTTAATAAATAACAATTTATTTTGTTATTTTACTATCTAAATTTTTATAGAAATCGATTGCAAAAATTTTAAAATCTCAACCAAGATACTCTTTACGTAGTTAAAAACTGAGACCTCTGAAATCTGGCATCAAGACGATTCCGACCTTAATGTTCTTATCTGAGCCAAGACCCTCTATTTAATTTTTTATCTTCGAACGCTCATTATCAGCCCTAAAGTTCGCATCATAAAATAAACTTAAAATAACTAAAGTATTTAAAATAATGTTTACCCATATTTTTGTTTTAATTTATTTGGCAACCAATTTTCTTTACTAAAAGCATGAGTATATTTAATCAAATTATCATCCTCTATTGAGAACACCAATTCTAAACGAATTCGACTCTCTACATAATGACAATAATTTACATTTTCCTTCAAATTATAATGTTTTGAAATGCACAAAATTAACAAATAATGTTTATACTATAAAAAATATTTAAAAATATTTTTGTTTAATTTCTGACCTCATCTAAGAAGTTAACTCCATTTAGCCACTTCTTCCAATTATTAATTGAGCTCATTTTTTCGTACGTATTTTTTGCATTTATTAGCATATTATTACCTAAATTATTTTATGAAGATCGAGAGAAATAAGTTAACATTATTAGACATATCCAGTTAACGTATAATATAAATCGCCCCTAAAATCTTGACCCCCGATAACTCAGATAATAAAAGTTTCTATCACGGCGAGTCCAACCTCTAATTTCCCTAATTACTCTTTATTTTTCATTTATAAAACTATTATTCATCACGAGAAATTTTACCAATTTCCAACTCTTTTTGAATTATTTGTTTAGTTGAATAATTAACATTAAAAGAACAATTTTGTTTTGGATAACCAGGTGTTAACACAACCATTATTATATTTGCATGATTTTCTAATCTTTTCATTTCATTCTCTGATACCCCAAACTTTTTACCGAGATATAATCCTTTTCTTTTATAAAGTTCTTCATCAGAACTCCAGCTAAGCGGTTTATTTGATAATTCGTCTAAACTCACAATATTTTGCCAATCCCTAAAATTAATTTATATTAAGCGATATTTAATTAACGTAAGTAATTATCTAACCATTCCATATATGTTTGGAAAAATTTTTGCAACAAATAAAGCAAAGATGAATCGAAATATAGCAATAAAACTTTAATTACAAGTATATTCAATGTTGCTCCATTTAAAAATCCAAATTGACCGTCATAGATGAAATGATCTGAAATACAAATAAATAACTTTTCGGTAGAGGTTATAGTGGGACAAATGAATAATTGATCACATTCTTACTTTTTCTGGAAAATAATAATGTGCTCAACCAAGCATTTGTGATTTTTGTTTTAATTTTGAATTTAAAAAATTCTTTTTGAATGACAAATATTATCGGATGACTAGGGGTGTTCATGTCGGTTAAACGAACCGAAACCCAATGTTCTTGGCGAATAAAAAGAAACCGAGTGTACCGGTTAATAACCGTCAGTAATAACCCTAATTTTAACACACACCCGATGAGGATTAAAATCTTATTCTTATATTTATCTATTCTTATTTTCCTTTCTGAATTTCAATATTTTATTATCTGTTCGATAATATACATTTATTATTTAACTTATCCAGAAAATTAACAAACTAAACTTACTTTTAGCCCATTTCTTAATCGTCCTCGCAAATAATTGAAATTTATTCACATTGCCAGTCATTTCTATAAATTTCAACATAATATTATTTGAATTAAACGAAGCAAGAGAATATATTTCGCTTTCAATTCCAGATAAATCTTCGGGTTTGTACAATTTTTTTGATTTTTGTCTCTTATGTTCTATTATTTCCTCAAATTCGTGATTGTTTAATCGATTTAATGGAAAAGTATTTTTTAACGTTTCTGACTGAATTTCATCAATTATTATGAATGAAATATCAAAATTAATTCCATTTGTATTAAATTTTATTATTTTAATGCGAGTATGCATAATTTTGTGGAGCTTTTTGATTGAATAATTCTAAATTTTATAATTAGATCATTTTTGTGGGGTTATTGGTTCTGGACCGAACTGAAGAAATGGGAATTTTTCGTTTTGGTTCCGGTCATCTAGGGATTTTCCCAGAATCGACAACCAAGCTAAAATATGTATATTTATGGCAAGCTTTTAATTTAAAAGTACAGTATTTTTTGAAATAAAATCTATATAGCTTTATTTTTATATTATCTCAAAAGTGTTACAATAATCCATGATGGGGAAAACAAAAAATTCTCTTTAAAGTGTAAAGCTAGTGTTTGGAATTTTAAAATTTTACGTACTGATACTTGAGTAATTTTTTCCCATATTCGCGTACACATTTACGAATAAAAATTTTGGTATAGTTTTCCAACCACTTGCGGCTCTCGTAAGGAGGCCGGAAGTTTATGTATTAATCTCTAAAAAATACTTTACATTGCATAAATAACAATAAAGCGAATTGTCATTGCATTTTATCTGTTCAACAAAAGGTTGGCATAAATCAAAATCTGGATTTCCGTAAAAATTATTCACTCCATTTATTTTACAATTATCATTTTTCTTTTTATGCAATACAACAATAGCATCAACATCCGAGTCAATAGTTTCTGTCTTTAATTTTCGAGAGCCGCTCAATAAAAATTCAATCAGATGACAATTTTTGGATTTAGCCCATTTTGAAATAATTGAAACTATCTTTACTATTTCTTGAGAAGATCTATCTTTAACGATTGATGAATCAATAATTTCTGTCGATCGTTCATTAAACTTAAAATGAATAATTAATCGAAAATCTCGAAGAAATTATCAGGCAGTGTCTCAGAAAAACTTAAATCTGTTTTCCGAATAAGGTTTTGAGATTCTGAAGATATACGTAAAGAGTTGACGTTCTTGCATTTCTAATTACATAACTTATATGAAAATCAAAATGTAATCGCTTAATCTTTTCGAAAAAGATTAAAAGAATCCATTGGAAATTATAATTTCTTTAATTATAGTACAATCTGGTTTTCCTACAAAACTTTTACTATTTTTAAATTTACAATATTTCTTGCAAATTCTTTCTGAGCGTATATATACGGCAATTCATCAAAAATTGGAAGATCTATTAAAACATTTTGAGTTGATGCTAAATTTTTAGAGAATATTTTTAGAATTTTTTAAAAATTAATCAACTAACTTATTAACATTTTCTGCATCCTTTTAATTTCATAATTATTTAAATAATCAGTAAATTCGTTAACATTTGTATTATTTAGCAATGAAAATAATATTCTTTTTTGTTTCTTTTGCTTCATTAAATTCCATTGGCGATTAGAATTTATATTTGCAAGCCTTTAAAAAATATATTTATAGCTGAAATGGTGTTTTTAATTAACCCCCCTCGCCCCCCCCCTTTGAATTTTTTTCAACTGCGGTGATGGGGAACAGGTGCTCTGGAGTGAGACCTCCCCCCGTTCCCCGGAAAATTACTTTCCCCGGGGGTGGGGTTGAACCCTATATTAACATTCATTTTTAGTAAAATTTCAACATTTTTAAAATTTCTTTAAAGTTTATTTATAATATGATAATTACCTTTGCTTATGCAACTTTATTTTAACTGCTTTAATTTCTGCTTCTATTAATTCTCGATTGGTTTCTTTTTGTATATCTCTCCAGTCATCCATAATCATTGATAATTCTTTTAACAATGAGTGGAATCTATTCTCCAGCTCTGTTAATTTTTCCATATTATTTACAACGGAATTTGCGTCTCCATTTATTTCATTAAATTTGTTTTCCAATTTTAAGACCAACTTTAATAGAGAGCAATCACTATCATTTTGTTCGTCAACTTTTCCTTCAATAAATAATTTTTATTTTTGATTAATAAAAATTTGCATACTTTACGTCCTTTAAGCTCTATTCCAAAAATGGATAGAATTAACTCCGAAAGTTCTACAGAGTGACAAGAAAGTTCAGAGTGAAGTATTTATTCACATAACTTCATTCAAAAATATTCTACTGATATAAAATAAATATGATAAAATAGAGAACTAAATAGGGAATAAATTTTAATATATGTTCAAAAGATTCCACCCTTCTGCGTTGATACAAGGTCAAACTTGTGTCTTAAGATTTTTGATTCAGACTTGCACCACTTTTTGTGGTTGAAGACGTATAACTTGGCTACGGATTGTGTTATTGATTTGAATTTTTTAGGGAAGCTAGAGGGGTCTCTGATCTTCAAAACTTATAAAACAAAAAAATTTTAAACTAAGAGTTTAGAGAGATATTTATTTACGAATAACCCACCCTAAACAAAAAATTCGTTTCCCCCCAAAACCGAATTACATCTACTCACAGCCCTTCATGTAAGAGTTATAGGTTTCATATTTAAAATTCACCATGGTTGCTAATATGCTAAATTAAATTTTTTTTAAAATCACGCAAATCGGACTTCTCAGCGTTGAGATACTGAAAGTAAAATTTTGTGGAGGAAATTTTGGTATGCCTTACGGTTATGGCTATAATTTTTGTTATATCGAAAATTATATGGCTTAATTTTGTAAAATGATAGAGAATTGAATGGCCTATAAAATGAGTATAAAATTATTTAAAAATATTAGGTGTAACTCCGAACTTTCTTGTCACCCTGTATAAAGTAGAGATCGGCCTGGGTCGGAACCAAGGCCTTTTCTTCTTGTACCAGGAGTCAAGGTCCAGGCATTTTTGACCTTCCTGGGTTTTTCCTGTGGGTTTTTCCTGGACCTCAGGCCGAGGGTCCAGTCCAGGTCAATAAATCAAAATCCAGATTCCAGGAACAGGTCCAGGATTTTCAAAATTTCCGATTTCTACTATTTATGAAGCAAGATACCATTTTTTCTAGTTCACCAATTAAAATAAAGGGTTAAAAGCTTTAATGTAAAATTTATTCTAAATGAATTTGAGAAGGGAACATTTTCTGCGGATATTAAATCAGTACCTTGAAATTCTCCAAAAGTCAAATTAACATTATTATCCTGACAGTTATTCTTCATTCTAATTTTTTGAAAATGTTTAAAACGTTTATTAAGTTCATTAACAATAACTCCTAGGTCCAAAGAAGGAATAAGCTTTCTATGATCTTCATTGCTTGAAATAAATCTCATGTATCTTTCATCTAATGCATCCTTCTCTAAATAGTTAATTGGAGTAAAAGGAGAAAATTTTGAGGAATTGGCGATTTTGTTTGAAGAAACAAGAGTTTTGTCATCTTTTTCAGCATTTTTAACTTTATCTTCCATTTCGCACTTGCTTTCTTCATTTTCCTCCTTCAATTCATTAATCTCACTCAATTCATTTCTCGAATCCTTTTTATCAAGAATTGCCTTGAAACTGATTGCTGGATTTACAAAAAGTTTTTCATCTTTAATTTCCTTTGAGTTGTCTATTTTTTCCAAATCCTCATTTATTTTTATTTTATTGTTAATTATACTTTCATTATTCAAAATATTCTTCTTCTTCATTTCGGCATCATAATATTCTTTATAGTTCATTTTCTTAATATTATTAAATGAAAATGAAGTTTTATCCACAATATCCTTTCCCTTCAATTTTTTATTCCGTTTTAACTTTTCCTCCTCTTCCATCTTCTTCCTCTCTTCCTTTCTCAGTTTCTTTTCATCGTTTTTATTCAGCACCCAACCTTCATTATCCTCATCATTTTCAACGTTATCTTCATTAAAATTTTTATAAAATTCAGAATTTTCACATATTTCATTATTTAGTTGTACATTTTTGTCATTGTTATAATCCTCATCTGCAATATTTTGCCTAGTCTTTTCAATTTTATTCCCAGAAGTGGATTCCATTCTCTTTTTGTTTTTATTTTGCTTTTTCTTTTGTTTTTTGCTTCGTTTGTTTGCAGTGCTAATGGATAATTTACTTATACTATTTTTATCATTATCAATTATCCCCATTTCATTCATAATCTCGTCTACCTCCTTTAATTCTTCTTAAAAATTTCTTTAAATTAAAATTTTTAAAATTATTTGTAACCTTTTTTATTTTCGTTTTCACTCTCAGATTCTACATTAAGTTTTTCTTGGTACCATAATTTGTTTCGATGTACTATTAGATCAACTTTTATTTGAAGAACACTATTAGCTCCAAATATTTTTTCTATTCTTGATTTTAATTGTTGTTCCTTATCATCATTTTCTTTAAATTAAAAATGAAATTAATTATGTATTTATTTATTTTGAAAATATTTTCTTAAATTGAATAGGATTTTATAGTTAGAAGGATTTTCTCATTTGTATTTTTTACGAAAAGTTTCTTTCCCAGTTTAGGTTATAGGACTAAGAGAAAATAATCAGTCTGAGGTAGTTTTTGAGGATGTAAAATTTATTCATATATATGGGGATGAATATAAAAATAACCTTGGAAAAACTGTGTGACAAAACTACTGTCCAACTCGCCAGTTTGAAGCAATTGAGAAAAAGTAATATATCTTATCTCCTCTATCCAATCTAACAGATTTATACTATCGTCTACCACATGCATTTTTGTGTCCAAGTCATCATTGAAACTTTTCCATTTGTTCTTAAATTTTAGTTTGTTTTAAAATATTAATTAGTTTGATGTACTCAAAATAATTAAATTAGAAAATAACAATGTGTAATTTATTCATCAATAGATTCTTCTAAAAATTTTATCTTATAAAATGAGAAATAATAGATTTAAAAAATCATATAATATCAATGCCGCAAAATATGTATAAAAAATACATCATGCGACATCCATAAACATGTTTGCCTGCTACTAATTAGTTATATTCTCGTTTCGAGGCTCGGGATGTATACATGGTGCCGGTATTTTACCCAGACGTTTACCGTATTTACTCGATTAATTCCCCACCCTCGAATAATTCCCCACCCCCTATCAATTCCCCATGCCAGGGGTGAATTGAAAAAATAATTCCCCACCCCCAAATACCCTAATACACGTTCAAATTTCAAAACTCGAATAATTCCCCACCCCCTAATAATTCCCCATGCCACGCATGGGCTGAAAAAATAATTCCTCGGGGGAATTAATCGAGTAAATACGGTATTTACAATATTACAACTTAACCTCCAAATAATCCTTGAAGGAGCTTCCTTTCGCTTTTTTATTTCTTTCCACCAATTCTTTACCTTTTAATTCTTTAATCGAGCTAACAAAGCGTATAAAGAAATACGGAAAATTTGCGTTTTTAAACTCCAATTGTTCTATATTAACATCCTTATCAAATAATTGACAAAAATTCCTATCAAATTCATTTTGCATTTTATTCCAAATTTCTAGACACCAAATCCTCGATTTTTGAGTGTTTTTATTCCATTCTGATTTAATAGTTAATATATTCTCAATATTTCGATGCCATAAAATTATATCAATAGCTAAATTATTTCTTATGAATTCATTATCGTTTTCATTAAAGAAAATTTTATGATAGTGTTGTGCTAATTGCTTGTTATCCTCATAAACTGAAATTTAAATTATTAGATACTATTTTCCAGACGAATTTTATATAGCAACAAAATTTGATAATAAAAATTATATTTAAGAATATTTTGTAGCAACACCGTAAATAGAAGTTTAAGAAATTAAAAATTAAAAAATTAAGATTTAAAATCATTTTTTATTTTAATTTTTGTCTTGAAAATTGAGGATAGTTGTTAAATTTTTTGTCAAAACACAAAAGATTTGTCGATGTCGATCATCAATTGTTGCCAACTTACTTCAGCCTAGTGCCAAAAATTTTCCATTGAAAATAAATGATAGAAGAATTTCAATTTTGATTACATTTCGGATTAAACAAGAGTTCAAAATAACTTACTTCCTTTACATTCCATTTTAAGATGATTGTCCTCACAGGGATTCTCGCAAGGGTCCGTAGCAATAATTTTAAGTAAATAAAGTAAAATAATTATGAAAAATGAAAAAAAAATATTTGAAATAGTATACATTAAAGAATAAATTAAATTTAATTTGTATTAATAAAAGCAATAAATCTTTAAAAAATTAAATTTTTCCAAAAAAATATTTTTGTCACAAAAACTTTGGTTTCTGAAATCCTTAACACCTAGTATATCAACACCTAGTATACAATGTTAGGTATGTGGTTTATATTAATAATCAGTCTTGTCGAGTTTCCTTCACTGACCTGCCTATTGCCACAAAATAATTTGAAATTTCCTCACTTTAAAATTTGAAATATGCCCATTATAATCCCATAACCATTATACACTGCGTTCCAAAAGTATATGCACCCCTAGTTTTTTGATTTTTTATAAATTTTTCTTTGATATTTTGATTAGACTTTTTGTCTATCTATTCTTCTAGGTAAATGTGTATGTTTAAACAAAGAAATAAAAATTTTCCCCATCACGTTTCATTTTTATACACATTTATGCAAAAAATCGCTGTTCCAAAAGTATATGCACCCCCTCATAAAATTTTTATTTAGCAATCAAAAAATCCAAAAAAATTTCTCTAAAGATATCTATCAATATAGATAAAAAAATACAAAAGAAACGAACTTCTAACATCATTCTATCATCGAGATCTAAAGACTCGAAAATCAACGGAAAATATACATTTTATATACAAATATACAAAATATACATTTTTATACACATTTTTATAAAAATGTGTATAAAAAGCATAAATGTGTATAAAAATGAAACGTGATGGGGAAAATTTTTATTTCTTTGTTTAAAAATACACATTTACCTAGAAGAATAGATAGACAAAAAGTCTAATCAAAATATCAAAGAAAAATTTATAAAAAATCAAAAAACTAGGGGTGCATATACTTTTGGAACGCAGTGTATAGATTAATTATAGGTACTCAGTAACAACTTTATATTAGGTTAAAGGGAATTTTTAACATTAATTTATGGAGAAGAGCAGAAACAGAAATGTACATACAATTATTCCTTTATATTAAAATTACTTCATTTTTATTTTAATAAATAATAATAATAAATAATATTTATTTGTTTACTGCTTTTTATGTTAAATAAATGTATATACATATTTGCACTTTAATACATTTTCAAAGGTGAATTACCGACTTTTTTACGCAAATCTATACGTGTTTTATATAGTAGACATCAAAGCAATTAAAATGTCGGGATTTGCTTTTAAATTTTTTGGAAAGTGCATATGTAGCTATTTAGGGAATTCTTAAGTCTAGACAATTTAATTCGAGAATTTAAAAAATTGATTATAGTTTTTAATTTAACACTATATTGAAACATTTACACAATATAGAATTTAATAGCTGAAGCAAGATAACGAAATATTGAAACATTGTTATTACCTATATTATTAAACTTAAATTATTTAAATAAATTATTTAAATTTTTAGCAAAATGTTTCGAAATTTTTAACTTAAATAGACAAATAAATTTGTAGCTAAATTTAATTTTCCGGTCATAATAATTTCATGTGAATATTATGAAATTGCACTTTTTTATTTAAAGTCGATTAATGATTCTAATTTAGGACAGGCCGAAAGTTGCGGACCGACTTTTGCGGACCGAAACTTGCGGTCGAATTTCTCAAAACATAGCTCATTCGAAAGAGCTCGACGAGCTGAGTCGAATGACATCAAACTTGGACAAGCTTGGACAAAGTTACGATAGAAAAACAAAAACCTAATTTTATGGTCCGCAAAAGTCGGTCCGCAAGTTTCGCACTACCTAATTTAGAGCTTTATGCATAAGACTTTTATCCTGTATTTTTGCTTTCATCTTACAATGAAATTCAAAAAAGTGTATAATTCAACAAACTGCTTTATTTAGAAATATTTATTATATTATTTAATCTTCAATATCTTGAGAATATGAATATCCTGAGCTCTCTTGAGCATCTGGATTAGAATCGGACGATGTTTACGAGTTTCATATGTGATTATTTTGATAATTTATTGTTTTTCCTATATTTTGACCAGCACTTTTATCAAATTGCATTAACTAAATGATGTATAATTAATGCTAGTTAACGAATATTGTGAATTTCTGAAGAAAAATTATCTCGACAGCCATGTATTCTAAAAAAATTAAATATTTAACGGAAAAACACAAGTCTCCTGAAAGTTTTGTTTAATTCTTTTCTATATTATGTATAAACTTTTATTTTTCTCTATAAAAAATTTTGAAATAATTTATTAAGGTAAGCCAAGGCCTCTTTGCATTCCCATCTCCTCTCCTCACTTGGCATCTCTCATCTCTCATGCCCTCTCTCCTATATAATATTGCCTACTATCCTATCATTCCTTCTTAAGCGCAGTTTCGAAATTTCGATTTTGAAGGATTATTACTTTCGATTTTCGTTTAGACTTTCTTGGTGTTATTTATAGTTAGAATTTTTTAAACATTTGATTTTGTGACGCTAGAAGGAGGAATTCTTGTTTTTTGGCTTTCTGAAATCCAAAAAACTTTCCCTTGTTATGAAAAGCGTATTTTGAAGTTTTTGTTTCTTATTTTGAGGCTTATCCTTTTATTTAATTATGGCTTGAATTAATAGGCTTTACGGCTCTCAAGCAAAAAAGTTTTAATTTGTTGTGCTACGGAAAGTATATTCTTTATTTGGATTTGTTAGACTATAATTAGATGTTGGCTGAGGCTGATTTCGAATTCAAACTTCGTAAAAAATATTAAAATTCGAATATTCGAATCGTCCGATTGTCACGAATAAAAAATTCCATTCTAAGCCTAACTTACTCTCTCCTCTTATAATTTTTACTATGTAAACACTCTAAATTTTAAAATTGTTTACCTTTTATTACATGTGTCATTTCCCTCAGCCAATCAGCAATTAAAAAAATTATTTTACTTCATCACCCCCCCCCCTTAAAATTTCTTGTATTTATATTTTTTTCAATTCCCCGATTTTAATTTCATTTAATAAACTTAAATTGTTTATTTAATAAAAAAGTCAATTAAATAGACTTACATATTTCTCAACTGTCATTCTTGTTTTTAAATAAAACCGCCTTAAATTTAATAATAAAACTATTTAGCTGTTAATGATCTTTAATTAGGATACCAGTTTTTTTAATTTTTATATTAGGATACTTACTGATTCTTGTTAGCGGTTCCGGAGGTAACGAGTCGGTACTTTTGAGAGTATCGAGGTAGTGCTGAATCGTTCTAAGGCTGGTTTTGATATAATTTTCTTCAGATTTTTCAATTCAAAAAAATTGTTTATATGAAAAAACATTTTTTGTTTATGTAAAAATTCCTTCATCAAAATTTAAATATTCTCTTGTTTTACTAAAAGAATAAATGAAAAGTAAAACAAAAATATTTTTGTTTATTAAAATTTTCTTGATATTATTTTGGGTTTCAAAAGAAAATGAAGCTGTTAATCAAAAAACAGAATTACCGAAAATAATACAAGACAATTTGATTTACGACTCACTTCAACAAGAAAATTTTATTTGGCCGAGAACTGAATTTGATAAAGGTAAAAATGATAGGACTTTTCATAAGATACTAAAGTGATGCGGGAGATCCAGTTCCTTAAATGGTGCGGTTCCATTTCCGGAACTGGAAACGTGGAACCGATAGAATAAATGTCAAAAATCGTAAGAATATAGTCGCAGATTTTTTGAGCATTTACAATTATGTTTTAATTTTGGGATGTAATCTAACGATCATAAAAGTGTAAGGATTTTATTTTTCAGAAATTGAACATCGGCGTCTTTATGTTATAAGAAGTGCATCTAAAATAGATAAATCAACAGGCAAACCCCGTGGAAATACATATTCAAATGATGTTCTTTCATTTGAAGAATTTGAATACCTTTTGGATGCTAGTGAGGAAATAAAAGATGAAGTCTCATTTCCTATATACCAAGATGCTTTTAAAAACCTTCTAAGTGAAGTTAACGATTGCGGGATTGAATTATATTTAAAGAATATAGATTTATCTAGTGATATTGAAAAAGAATTGAACGATTATGATAATATTGTTAAATATTGTCAAGAGGATGAAAAAAATGGAAAAGGAAAAGAAAAGGCGGAAAGTTCATGTAAATTTTATGATTTATTTCATTTAGCGATAAGAGACGGTTCCGAGATAAGAAACGGTTCCGATCTAAAAAATAAAACAATCTTTTTTTAGCTCTATCTTAGGACATGCGTCCCATGAACTTTTATGCGTCCCATGGAAGTTTATGCGTCCCATGGAGGTTTATGCGTCCCATGAAAGTATATGCGTCCCAAAAATAGTATAAGCGTCCCTTCAAAATATATGCGTCCCAAAATTAATATACCTATTATCTCTAATAGAATGGTCGTCTCCATTTGAATGGCCCCTTCTAATAGAATGGCCCCCTAGAGGGTGATTGAAAAATAGAATGGCCGTCTCCATTTGAATGGCCCTTCTAATAGAATGGCCCCCCTTTTTTTATTATTATTTATAAAAGAGTCCGGCAAAATCGCATTCCCGGGATCCCGGAACGGGATTTTTTTTCAAAATTTTGTACGGGACGGGATCCCGCGGGATTAATCCCGTAAATCCCGGAATCCGGTAATCCCGTTCTCAAAAATTTGAGATTGAGAGCATTTTAATGCTTATAGGTGGATTTAGGGGGATATCGGTAAATATTTGGAGTGATAAAGGGTCATTTGAAGAACGATGGATTAAGGTCAAAATAGCTGATTTAGATGGCCCAACTAGATTTGAATGGATATATGTGTGTAATTCCCCTAATCCCTTAATATACTTTTAATCCCAATCCACTATATACCTCTTAATCCATAACTCCCTGACAATTCTATTTTCCTCCAAATCCCTCTTAATACTCGAAATCCATGCACCACATGCAAAGCTTTTCGAATTTTGAAAGAAGCCAATGGACGGCTAATGTAAGGAGGAAGGCTAAGAAGCCAGCTTATGAAAGGCTAAGAAGCTTATGGAAGGCTAAGAAGCCAGCTTTCTTCCTTTTTAGCGTATTTTTGAAGCCCAAGTCATTAGATTTTTTCATATTTCAGCGCCGCAGGCGAAAATTTTGAGAATTTCTGAAGTCGTTAAGTCTGATTTCTTCCATTTTTTATCAAATTTTAAACTTTTTTGTGATAAAAAATTTTTTTAAACTTTAAAATTTACTCATTGAAAAATAGAATGGCCGCCTCCATTTGAATGGCCCCTTCTAATAGAATGGCCCCCTAGAGGGTGATTGAAAAATAGAATGGCCGGCCATTCTATTAGAGATAATACGGTAAGCGTAAAACAATTTCGAAAACATTTTTTAATTTTATTAATGACAATTAAATATTAGTCCTTGAACTTGGGGCTAATAATTTTGCTGGTAATTTACAATTACGTTTTACAAATTTACTTAGAATGAGGCCTTGGTTTATATTTTTTAAAGGGTCCTTCTTGATTGATTTTAATACAGATGGACCATTATTTGAACATTTACGATATGTAAATGCTGAAAGTGTTGATTAGCGATGGCTGGGCAGCATATGGCGGTTTAAACACCCTTCAGCAAAGGTGAATTAAACAACATTCAGCAGGTTTAGACAACCTTCAGCGATACATAATAAAATATTTAAATTTCATTAATACAATTAAAAAAGTTTACAAAATTCTCTTTCGCTTATATTAATTTTAAGACGCATATAAATTTTTGGGCCGTAGCAGCTCTCATAGGACGCATATACTATTTTTGGGACGCATATACTTTCATGGGACGCATATACTATTTTTGGGACGCATAAACCTCCATGGGACGCATAAACTTGCATGGGACGCATAAAAGTTCATGGGACGCATGTCCTAAGATTTTATTTACCCTTTTTTTTATTATTATCCAAAGTGATAATTTTAAAAAATAACGATTATTACTATTTTTATTTCCTGAAGGATTTTTGAACGGAAAATAAAAATAAAATTACTTGTAGTTTTTTGCATTTTTACCCAAATGTCGAGAGGCAGCTATTTACTATCCAGATAATTTTGTTACCTATTATAGCTTTTTTTCAACTTCTTTAGGCACTTATTTTTATGTTTTTACAACCTAAAAATCTGATGCCTAATTATTATATTTCTAAAAATATTTCTGTATAAAATTTTTTAATAAATTTTGCAATTTTAAAGCATGTACCATAGCAAATGAATATGTAGAATACATAAACATAATAGATTCAGTTATAAATTGCAAAATTTTCATGAACAAAATACAAGAAAATGGCTCATATGGGTGTTTGATTGATATATACTCTTTTATGGAAAAAGGACCCCCATCTCATAGACATCTTAAAGAAATGAATTTATTGAGTTTACTGAATATTACCGCTCTACGTGGACTAAAAACAATTCTTTATTTATCAAAATTTCAAAGTAAAGAAATGGATAAAATTATGATTGAGAGAATCTACAATGACCATATTCTTAACAAAGAATCAAGTAAAGAATACAAAAATGTAATTGTGAATGGTGGCAACACAGTCGGTCTATATGCTGCTTTCTTGCTTTTCATTGGTAAATTATTATTGATGGTAGTTAAGTTAAGGGCTTTCGTGACCCTAGATGACCAAAACCTCCCATCCATCTAAATCAACCGCTATTATCTTAATCCATCTTGATCCCCTATATCATTCAAATCCCACACTAACTCACTTAAATCTCCTAATATCCCATTTAATCTCTTAAAATTAGGGTTCAGCGTTATCGGGATCCCGACCGGTATCGGGCGGTATTATACCGGTCTCTTTTAATACCGATACCGATTTTACTGATACCGATACCGAAAGATAAATCCCGATACCGTTTTTGCTGATACCGAGGCCGGTATCGGTATCGGCGCTGAAAAAGCTATTTTTTACCCACGGCCTTTTAAAATTCTAAAAATTTCGACTGCGGCGCTAATAAAGGAACAACTCTGGCTTATTGACTTTACAATAATCTTAAAAATTCCGCCTGCGGCGGTGAAATGCGTCAAAACTAGGCTTTTTAACCTTTAAATTTTCGGAATTTTCGATTTTGCGCCTTCGGTGAATAAAATTTTGGCTTAAAAAATAAGTATATAATGTTTATTAATGCAACACAGGTGTTTTGTTAACGAAGGAAGCTTAATGAAAAAAAAGTTTTATGCAGGTCTGGTCCCCATATTGAGGGATATTATTCGGGTGCCGGAATTTTGGTCAACGGAATTTTGGTCACCACGATTTTTCGGAACTTTGGTCACCAATTTTTTTGGAATTTTGGTCACCAGCGGAATTTTGGTCACCAAATCAAATAACGGAATATTGGACACTGAAATTTTGGTCACCAAGAGGAATTTTGGTCACCAAACGGAAAGAAATAATCTTATCTAAAATTGATATCAAAGTGATTTAAAATTGTTTTTCAACCCCCATTTGATCAATTTCAATGTTGATCACTCTCACAGCTAATCAATCATCCGGGAGAGTGATCGAGAGTGATCAACCGAGAGAGTGATCAGCCGGGAAAGTGATAAACATTGAAATTGATCAAATGGGGGTTTAAAAATCATTTTTTATCACTTTGATATCAATTTTAGATAAGATTATTTCTTTCCGTTTGGTGACCAAAATTCCTCTTGGTGACCAAAATTTCAGTGTCCAATATTCCGTTATTTGATTTGGTGACCAAAATTCCGCTTGTGACCAAAATTCCAAAAAAATTGGTGACCAAAGTTCCGAAAAATCGTGGTGACCAAAATTCCAGTGACCAGAATTCCGTACACCTATTATTCGATTATCGGAGGTATCCCTAGTTCACCCAAAAAGTCTACCGATATCCCTCCTAATCCCCAAAGTTGATTTGAGGTATAAAGCTGAATCTGGAGTATGACCTTGGATCAAGATGATATCGGAGTATTCAAATGGATATCGATGGATTTGGAAGGTCTTCTATTGGCTCCTGAGATGTTTTTTGTCTCGAGAATAGCTTTAATAGTGCTAATTTATCATTTTATTACTGATTAAAACATTTTTCAAAATGAAGAATGAATTTATTTATTAAAGATTAAATTTATTAAATTTTTTAGGAAATACCGATAACGATTTTTAAATCCCGATCCCGATTCGGTACCGGTATCGGTATCATTAACTCAAATCCCGATACCGATTTAGGCTAATCCCGATCCCGAGTCGGTACCGGTATCGGGATCGGTATCATCAATCCAAAATACCGATACCGTTTTTTTCTCGGAATACCGGTACACTGAACCCTACTTAAAATCTATCGATATCCTCCTTAATCCGTCACATTTCTCATTATCCCCTTTATTCTCATCAGATCCGCTGATTAAGCTTAGAATGAAATAAATAAAAAGTTCCGATTCATTTAAATATTTTCTGCAAGAATCTACACAATTATTTTTTAGAAGGAATGAATGTAACTCTGATAACTCATAGTTCAAAAGAGGACACTGGCAATCAGTATATATTTGTTGATCGAAAATGGATGTCGCAATTACGATATATTTTGGGTACTGGATTTGATCAACTTTTTGTTGAAGATAAATCATTGGCAAAAGACGTCGATAATGATATTGGTTTTATTATTAAAAGTAAAATTTTGGAAACTGTGCTAAAAGAGAGGTTAAATAAATTAATTGAACATGTATATGAACAAAAAGGAAATCATGAAGGAAAATCATTTTTGGAAATTATGAATGAGACAGAGATTAGTGAAATTGATTTGAAACAAGAGAAGCCTTTAGCAATTTTGAGAAAATCCGGTAGAAAATTTACGAATGATGAAGAACATAAAGCTTCCACTATTAAAAACAATCGCTTAATTAAAAGTATAAAAAAGCCAATCGTGAATTTTAATAAATGGCTCAAAATTGACAGAAGGAATTTTAATACAGATAAAAACAAAATGAAAAATTTAGAAGGAGAATCTGAAGCAGATTGGAAAATTTCATTTGACGTGTTTTTCTGTGTTGATAGTGATAACGATAATATTTCTAATAAATTTTTAGGTACTTTTTAAAACAAAAATTTTTATTATTGTGAATTTATATAAGATAAAATAAAGAAATTTAAGCTTTGTAACTTTGCTAAACAAAAATCTAAAAGAATCATTCCTAAGAACAATTTTGAAAGTTGTACCTAAAATATGATTTAAAAAATTTAGAATTAAAAACAACAACTGAAAACTATGGTTTTGCTATATTAAACAAAAAATTTGATAACATAAATGTATTTAAAGAAGGAATCTTTTTCTACAACGGTGTACTTGAAAATAGCGTTGGCTATATACGTGATGAAAATATAGATACACTGGTTAAAGAAGCAGATTTTCTTTCTAAAAAACTTAGAAAGTGTTTTGAAAGAATTGTGTCTTTAATTTCTTGTGAAGTGTATCGTGGATATGATGAAGATGCAAATGGAAGTATTATATACTATTCAAATTTTCACTCATTTACTTTTGTACGAATATTTGAGATAAAATCGAAAATACAAATTGAATCAAAAACACCCATGGCAATTGTGACATTAATTGAAGAAGTTAAAATTGAGAGAAAATTACGTGATAAGGAATTTAAAAAATCTAAAAACAAATTGATTTCTCGTAAAGAAGAATTAAAAAAGGTATTTATCTCGTGTCCTTTTATTAAAAATTGTGAAAAACGTAGAATTGTCTATCGATGTTTAAATTTTAACAGGAATCAAACTTTTTGTTCACAACATACTACTAGTGCTAGATTATACTCGATAAAATGATAATAACTATTTCTCCTTTACTTTTGGGAATCTGAAGAGACCTATTGATGTCTAAATTTTGGTTAAATAACTGAAATTGGTTTCAATCCACATACATATTGATTTAATTCCTAACTTTCTGCATCTAGCACACTATCCAGTACTTTTTTAGCACCCGTTTCCATAACGATCTTTAAGTTTGCCTCCTTTACTACCCGCGCCAATCTATCAACCAAACCTTTGATGACTGATGGAAACTAAAATAAAGAAGCTAAAAGCAGAATACCTATATGCCTTTTGCAGAACGCCTTTTACGCCTTTTGCGGTTACAAGCTAACCATTTACCGGAATTATCTTTGAAATGTGTTTCACATCTGAGTTTATTATTTGGTTAAATAATTGAAATATTCTTAATATTCTAACCTTTCCGAAAAATCCTACGTTTCCGAAAAGTTTTGGTGATAAGCAGGGTCACAAACGAGATAAATACCTTTAAATAAGGCTGACAAAGCACATAATGAAGAATTGAAAAAATTCGATGATTTTATTGTTGAACTAGAAAAACGATGGTTCAAGGCTCTTTTTAATTTTGTATATAATCATATATACAAAAATAATGATAAAGTTAAAGTGATAATTAAATCAAGAGATGAAAAAGAAGCAAAAGGAGAAGCAAGTACTAGCTATAAAGTTGAAGAAACAAATGAAAATGATACAGAACAAATTATTTATTTGGATCATTTCAGTACATTTGAGATGGCAACTAAACAAACAATTAATCCAGTAATAGAAATTAAAGCAAAGAAAAACTCGGCAATTATTGCGGATATAAGCGATTTAAATAAAAATGCCCACTTTCTGCCCGCTATTGGTTTGAGTACAGGCATGTTTTTTCTTCATATAATTTTTTTGCTTTATTAAAACTAAAAACAAAAGATTCCCTTTTTTAGCAAGATTAGCAGTTGAAAATGCCGTTTCCGAGATCAAAGTGTACAATAAAAGTAGCAAAAAGACTAATTTATCAGAAATGCTGTTTAAAAGATTAACAAAGACGAAAGAAAATTTTGAGAAAAAATATATACGTCAAAATTATATGTTGTAAGAATAATCTTAACAACAATGTAAATAAGAAATTTGTAAATTTTAAAGAAATTTGGAAGAAAAAAGGAGAAACCTAAAGTTGATATTATTTATGTATTTTTTAAATTTTATACTAAAAAAATGTTTGTTTAGAAACTGAACCATAACATTTTTTAACATTGATATTTATATTTAATTTTTATTATTTTATTTTAGTTGGTAAAATTAAACTATTTTTTTGAATTTTTGTTTTGCACTTGTATAAATATTGGGTATTCTGTTATTGTAAAATTAAGCTTTTGGCATAATAGTAATAGAAAAATCGAGCAAAATTCATTATTATCTGAACAAAATGTATTTTATAAACCGATCTCTGCTTTCAAGTAAATAATTAGTATATTAAAATCTATATGGTAAAATATAATTAAAAAATTTAATATAGGAAACTAAAGTCACGTGAGGCTAGAAGAAAGAAAATGAGAATGATTTAAAAATCAACAATATCAGAAATAGAGCAGGAAATATATAGATTAAATTTACATATAAAACAAATATATCTTTAATAATTAATAGAATAAAATTTCAGACTCTGGTTCCAAAAAGTTCGTTACGACCAGAAACTACGGGTATTTTCCTGCCTCAAATCATCTCGAATCGTCTTAAGGCTTATTAGAAAGATTTAAAATCAATATTGTATATGTATTAGGGTTGGACACCATCAATTAACCGAACGGAAAATGGAAACCATGGGATCGAAAACCGGTGTTAACGGAAAGCTAGAGTCCTGTTAATAACCGGTTGTGAAGGATGATAATCGGCAAAAAAACTTTGATATTGTGATTCACTGTTTTAAATTCTTTAGAAATACATCCGAAAAAACCCCTTTATTTTCTATAATATTTTAGAAAACCGAATTTGAAAAATAATTTTTTTGGTGGTTGTCTAGCTTATGCGTCCATTGAACTTTCATTAACTCTTTTTTAAAAATTATTTAAAGGCATCTTTGTAAAAATGTGATGTTGCTAATTTATGGTTTCACTACCTTGCAACTACTAGAGTGGTCCATAAGTTCACTTTTTATGCTGTCTCAGATAATCGTCTATATCTTACCTTGAAATTGATAAAATTAAAACTTCCTAAATTCATCACATTCAGCATGAATTGTCAATCAAATACAATTTATTTCATAATTTTTCAATTTTTTAAAAATTTTTTATGGATTTTAGAAAAAATATGTTCTTTGAATCCATAAAAAATTTTTAAAAAAGTGAAAAATTATGAAATAAATTGTAATTGATAGACAATTCTTTGCTGAATAAGATGAACAAGAAGTTTTAATTTTATCAATTCCAAGGTAAGATATAGACGATCATCTAGGACAGTATAAAAACGAACGAACTTATGAACCACCCTAGTAGTTAGAAGGTCGCTAAAATTACACAAGTGATTCACTAAATTCCCGCCCTGATTTTGCCAGCATGTATTTTGTATTATTAATGTTCTGAAAGAAAATTTTTATAATAATAATATAAAACATAAATAAATTCAGAAAATAAATTAAAAATTCCATGTTTGTGTCCTTTGAAAAAATAAAAAAATTTTGCCTTAACGTTAAAGGGCATCAATATCAGGTATATATTAAAAAGATTTGCCTAATTCTGTGTAGGGTACAATATTTATTAATTTAATTTTCATAAAAATTTTGTAAAAATTAATAAATAAAAATGTGATTAGCCACGCAAATTCCATTCATGTGAATTATTGTGAGTGATTTTTGTGAAGATTTGGAAAATTGTGAACGATTTTGCCGGCCTCTTTTTTATGTATTTTTTACACATGAATGTCAACAATGAGAATGTCGCAATATATGTATACGGTAAAAAGATAAATCCGTCAATAGAAAGTTTAATTCCAAGGGTATGTATTTGCAGCTACTTAAATGCTTGATCTCCAGCAACATATACTTATTCTTGATGCTTCAGCTTCATTGTTCTTGTTATAAAGCACATTGAATAGTCACTGTCTTAATAAAATCCGGGGAAAACAATTCGGTCAGTGAAAACAATTCGTAATGGAATGATTTAAAAAAGGGGTTGGGGTCATAAGGGCGCGGGGAACGTAGATAAAGGCATGAGAGTTATTATTGCAAAATTTTATCTTTTTTGATAAACAACTCACTGTTTTATAAGCTCGCGCCCTAATGACCCCGCGCCCTAATGGCCTAGTCCCTTAAAAAAGTATAGGCGAACAAAATGTCTGTTACTAAACATGCCAGAGTTCTACATCAATCTGTTACAATTGTTAACGGATTGCGGATTTTTTGAGTAACGAGTACATTATTTATTGACTTGATTTTCTTAATATTTTTTAAAAAAATAATAAAAAAATGTAATTAGCAACACAAACATCATTTGTGTGAATTCTTGTGAAATTTGGCATGTGTAAACGCCTTTGCCCGCCTACTTTTTTAAATGTATTTAAGGTTTTATTCTTTCTGAACATTTTATCGTGTTGTACATATTTTTATAGGGCAATGATTACTAAAATTTGTGACCGGGCCGGACCGGATCCGGCCGGATTTTTCTAAAGTCCGGTCCTAAACCGGATTTTTTTCGAAATTTCCGCTCGGGCTCGGAACTCGGTGTTAGGTATGTGTGGGTCTAGTATAAAAGGAGTCGTTAGCGATCAGTCTGGGTCGACACCTGGGTCGACCGGCGCCGTCTGTCCTTATTCATTCTTGCCTTTTGCCACCTTCATTATTGTTGTATTTGCCATTCGGATAAACGTTATATTCCATTCTTGTGTTAGTCTGTTTGTCACTAGGTAAGACCGCTAACCTAGGACATAACACTCGGAATCCTAATACTCGGATCAATAGTACTCGGACACATCATACTCGGCTGATAAAACCGAGTATTTTTATGCCCCTATCCGTGGCGCAAATTGGAAGATATTTGGCTTAAGGATCGTCGAAATTTCTCAACATTTTAGCCTGCAGCGCAGAAAGAGGAAGATTTTTGGATCTTAGTCTCTAAAATTTCCATAATTTTCGCTTGCGGTGCTGAAAAGGCAAGAAATTTTGCCGCTTTGCCTTTCAAAATTCTCCAAATTTTCGCCTGCGTTGCTGAAAGGAGACTTAATGTACATATATCGGAGGATTTGAATGGAGTTAGCTGGATTTAGTGATGTGGCCTTCAAAAACCTGGCATTCAGAATTTACCAAAATTTAATATAGATCAGCAGATCTCGTGATTACTTTTCGAAAATATGCCTAATCCGACTATAGCCAAAAACTATAGCCAATAACCACTTATTCTGTATATTTTTTGATCGCGCGTCAAACAAGACGTAATAAATAAAATTGAAATCTACCGAATTTCCCAAGATTTTGCTCTTAATACACCCAAATTCCATGATAATCGGCCCAAATCCCGCTTAATCCCTTGATATCCATCTCATTCTTCTGTTATCACTCGATATCTGCATAATCTACACAAAACCCCCGAAGTAATATTATCCATTGATTTTCCACCCGGAGCCTGAGGCGTATCATTGAATTTCCCCGGATTAGGATGGATATAGGCGGATTAAGAAAATAAATGGGATGTGGATGATGATCCCCAGCATCACTGTCAGCAAATGCACAATACCCAGCACATATAATGAGTAAAAGTATTGTTTTTGGTAAAATTATTTTAGAATACTGTTTTATAAAAATTACTGATTACTCGATTTACTCGTACTCGAACTCGGCCTAAAAAGTTGAACTCATACTCGAACTCGGGGTTTTCAAACTTAGTATTACTCGAACTCGGCTTTTCCCCAATTACTCGGTACTCGACTTACTCTACCTTCAAGCAGGACATTGAAAACCTTTCTTTTTAATTTAGATTTAGTTTATCGTACATTTTGTATAACATTTTTGTGTTTTTAATTAATTCTGATTTGTTTTCCGGAAAGTTTTATTTAAATCTGATTTATTTCTATACTGTAATGTCTTATTTAATTCTGAATTTTGTTCTTTAATTTAATTTGATTATTTTCTGGACGTTTTTTTCTGGTTGCCATAAAATTTTTACTGATTTTTATTTTATCTTTCAAACAGATTTTTTAATTGATTAAACCTGATGTGACATTTAACAAGATACTAGCATTGAATATTTAAAGCGTATCTTTCCGTTTAATTAGTAACTCTATCTTCTCCTCTCACAAAATTTTTAAAATTTTAAAATCAATCTAAATATTTATAAACATGTTATCACGTTATAGTATCTCAATAATGTTCTCCATTCACTTCTTTCCGGTTTAAAATTTATTTTAATAAACAAAGGGATTAACCGACCTGCTCAATGTTGGATTTAAAAAATTTTTTTTTCATTTTACATAGTTTAGAGCTCGCTTAATTTTTTCTTATTTATATTCATTGATATTCATGCATTTTATCTCATTTAACACATTAAAATTCATTAGTAGTCATAAAATATTATTTTAAACAAGATTTTTTTACATGCTATTTTTTAAACTTCTTCTATTTTTACATTGGCACTAAGTCTGGAACAAGCCGCATTTTTAAAATAGTAGATAGAGGAAAAAAGCCCAGCCGCATTTTAAAAAGCGACAGACGGAAACGAGGAATTTTTTATTTGCGGAAGAGGAAGACATTCCATCCTTGATTGACACCTTTTTAAATGTTAATATCCTTGAATTAAATTTTATTTAGAAATTGTTATTCAAAAAAATCAGTATTTAGAAAACCAAAAAAATGTGTTTGAAAGACAACAAAATTTTTATTGTTTCAATTCTTTTCTTAATTATTTGTGAATTCGACTTCGTGTCCAGTGCCGGAGGTAGCAGACGACATCACAGAGTGCAGGTAATTTTCTTGGAGCAAACTAGTGTTTCAGAATTTTGCAGGCTTGAAATAAAGATAAACATTTAAGCCGGAATCCTAATACTTGTGAAAAATCGCTTCAAAGGATAGATAACATGCATATACCCACACAATAATTTTATTTTTAGAATAATAAATTTTAAATAAATTTATAGGCAGATGCCGATAACACTACCGCGTTTCAACGTGAATTTATACAACCATTACGGGAACAACTTCATGCGCTTGCTCTTGGACAAGATACAAATGCATTGCGAGTTCTGGTAATCTGTTATTAAAAATAATATATAAGAAATTTTGATATTATTTTAAATTTTTGATATTACCGTATTTCCTATATTAGAGCCCCAGCCTCTGTTAGAGCCCCACCCTCTAATACAGCCCCACTTTGGAGGTTAGTTGAAAAATAGAGCCCCACCCTCAATTAGAGCCCCACCCCAAATACAGCCCCACCTAAAAAATTTTGGAGGAAAAAATATCCAAATAACTTTATAGATGTATTAAGAGAGTAAAGGAAAGAAAGAGGGATATCGATGATTCGTGATCATGGAGGAGGAGGGATCATGGGGATATACCAGTTCTAGTTCTGGAACTGCTTTTTGAATTTCTTCAGTTCCAGTTCTGGAACCTGTTCCAGAGCCTCGTCAAACAAAATCACTTCATATGCCTCCTATTACCCCTAGTCCAGAATATCCCTCTTAATCCCGCTAAATCTCTCAATATAAACTTAATCCGCTTATATTCACCATAATCCCTTAAAATCCACTATTATATCTTTGATCCATCGATGTCAAATACTGGTCCCCTAATATTTCCCTTAACCCGTCCAAATCTACCAAAATTTCATAATTGATCTTACTCTCATTGAACTATTGCTACTATTTTGTTATTCATTGCTTATAAAATTTTAATTTTTGTGAAAAATCGAAAATTTCGATCCTCGTTCGATATTTTTCGGTTTTATCGACCACCCCTCCGGCCTAACTCTAGTTGCAATGGATATTTAATAAATGGGATTTTATCTCAAAAGAGGGTTGAAAAATAGAGCCCCACCCTCAATTAGAGCCCCACCCTTTAATACAGCCCCACCTTGGAGGATAGTTGAAAAATAGAGCCCCATGGGGCTCTAATATAGGAAATACGGTATTTGATATTATTTTTGATATTATTGAAATTTTTATATTATCATTTTGATATTATCATCTATCTCTTAATTTCTTATATAATTTTGGATTACAATTTTATGATTAAATCAAGCATTATTATTTATCAAAGAATAACAGACAAATTTTTAGTTAGATCAGGCTCAAAATCTTCAAAATCATCCAGAAATAACTCCAGATGACGTAAATTTATTAATTCAACTTATAAATTTGTTTATAGGCATATTTCATATCTTTACTGAAAAATTATTGTGCAACTAAGATTTTATCTATGGTTTAGTGTAGAATTTTCCAATAGAACTATATGTTTAGAAAAGTTTTCTTTTTAAGTTAAAGTTTTTTTTCCTACATTTTTTTCTTCTATAACTTAAAATTAAATTGATGATAATATCTTTTGGGGTCACTTTAGTACGTGGGTCCCGGAGTTAATATACAAATGTTATACCATTCGAAAGAGCTAGTCGAGCTGAGTCGAATGCCACCAGTTTTAGCCCGAGGAAAAATTTTTGGACCGAGATATAGGTCCCCGAAATTCGAAAAAGCATAGGGGGGACCAAGCACTTTTTGGGGTGAAAAATTCGAAAATGCAAATGATACCTCATTCGAAAGAGCACCTCGAGCTGAGACGAATGACACCAAAATCAACGAAATCCGACTTGATTGGACCGAGATATAGGCCCCTAAAAACCGAAGATCCAAAGGGGCGGTTTTTGGAATAAAAAATTTTTTATGCAAATAATACCTCATTCGAAAGAGCTCGACGAGCTGAGTCGAATGACACCAAAATCACCGTGATTGGACAAGATTAGACAAAGTTATGACACAAAAAACCTAAACCTATGGAGCGTCGGCGAAGCGCTTGTGCAAAACCCCGCGCTTCGCGCGGGGTTTTGCGGCACGCGCCTCGCGGGGAGTCTACGGGCGCTGGGTCTGGGCTCGTAACATAAACCTATTCCTATCTCCCTTGCTCTGGACGTATTTGGGGTCTCCGTAGCAGCAAAAATCTCCACAAATGCCATAGGTAAGGAGCTAAAATAAAAGATCATAACTTTGTCCAATCAAGTCGGATTTCGTTGATTTTGGTGTCATTCGACTCAGCTCGAGGAGCTCTTTCGAATGTTGTATCATTTGCATTTTCGAATTTTTCACCCCAAAAAAGTGCTTGGTCCCCCCTATGCTTTTTCAAATTTCAGGGACCTGAATCTCGGTCCAAAAATTTTTCCTCGGGCTAAAACTAGTGGCATTCGACTCAGCTCGACTAGCTCTTTCGAATGGTATAACATTTGTATATTAACTCCGGGACCCACGTACTAAAGTACAGCCAATCTTTTTTTAGGCAATACAAGTTCAACAAATAGCTAGTCAGTGCGGTGAAGTGATTGTTCGTTTTGATCTGGTTGGTTTATACTAGGATTCTTTCATATTCCTAAATATACAAAATCCCGTTTTTATTGAAAATTAAATTTTTAATAAAAATGTATGAAAAACGAATGATAATTTTAATTTTTGGAGCTTATCCGTTTGCACTGAAACTTATTTTTCAAATTATCTACTTATTAAAAGTGATGCCCGAATAAACATAAGAATTAAATTTTCATAAAAAGACTGCAAACTCCTAATATAAAACACCTTTCAATGGATTTGATTATATTTATAAACATGTAATTACAGTTTGGGCATCTGCGTTTACAATCTCAGAATTTACTCGATTCAATCGCTCAAGCTCGACAGCAAACTATGACACGTCAACAGCGTTTATCTCTGGTTAAATTTATTAAATAATTATTTTCCAAAATTTAATTTTACTGCATAATTGTAAAGCTATAGTACAGACAATGTAAAGATATAGTATAATTTATAAAGGTAACAGGACGGAGTTGTATTAATTTCCAACTGGAATCATTTGGTTCACATTCCTATCTAAAATTTTTTATTTCCTAATTTCAAGTTTACATATTTTCGTGTTACGCATTTATTTTCACTTAGTATTGTATCCTAATAGAATTTTTTTAGAAAAATCAAGCTCAAAGTCTTTACCACCAGCAACAAATATTAAGTCAACAGATTGCATCGAATCCATTATTGCTTAATAATCATGCAATTCAAAACAATGTAAATATTTTAAGAATTATAAAATGGTTTCTGTAGTTTCCTAGAAAATACTCTAATGAGTTTGTTAAGTGGCACAAAAGCTCAGCCATGAAATACCGATCCTTAACTCGGATGACATACATCTGCACATCATATGAGTAAAATCCTACTAGATGGGGGACACATGAATATTTTTGGATTTTTAAACTTTTTTTTCATATATATTCATAGATTTGCCAAAGTATTTTGTGATAAAAAATATTACAAATTGAAAAATATTTCATTTTCATTAATGAATTTAACGTAAAATTATTTATCTTAAATTATTCTAAATTTGTCAAATTTATGAGTTGTAGGTTGCTCATATTGGAACTATAATTTCAACCGAACTGGCACATTTGAATTTGGTTATATTTATATATTATATTTAAATTAAAGTATATATTAACATTGTAATCTAAAAATATAAGTAGATTAAAACTCAAACTGACTCCAATAATTATTAATTATTCGAACAAAAAGTAATGTCATAAACATAAAAGTCAAGGGTCTATTTAAATATGTTCTCTCGCAAGATAATTAAATATTTCGTGAAAATCTAGGAAACAACTAAAAACACGATTCCCGGTTATTATATAAAAATATTAATCAAATTTACAATTAAATTTACCTTTCAAAATTAGTAATCACAAAAAATTTTATGTAAAAATTTTAATTTAATTTAAAATTATTTTTAAACTTCAGTAGCCACATAGCATCTGAAATATTCATGATTGAACGTGGAAATGAAATTCTAGATTGACATATCAACGTGATTTGAGTGATTTTTTATTCGGATTCTAGTAGTAAAATTTTTCCCAAGTCCTCCACTCGCGAACAACTTATCGTATTTTTTCAAATACAGCCTCATGGGTCTGTATTTTTCAAATATACTCCAGAATGGGATTGTATTAGCGAATGCGGCTTTAATTATTGTGGGATATGAAAGATTTACTTCGTCAAGTTAAGTGAAATGAACTTTGATACTTAATTAAAATCTACTATCGTAGATTTTATTGAGGAAGTATTTAGTAGGTTTAAGGGGATATTGAAATTTTGAGAGAATTAAGGGAATTTGGAGGGATATCTGTGGAATTGGATGGATTAAGATGACGAATCCCGATTATGAAATAAAAAAGAAATTTGTTTGATCAGTTGGGTTTGTTGACAAGAGGCTTTCAGGATGACTCGATTTACTATTTAATTAGACTTACAATAGTGGGGAGTGGAGATCTAATTGAGATGGGGCTTTATTTTTCAACTATCTTCGAGAATGAGGCACTATTAGAGAATAGGGCTTTAATTGGGAATGGGCTTTATTTGGAAAAACAGGGTAATTTAGATGTAGTATGACCAGATGCTCACTAATTCTCTTGTTTATATTGAGTTGATATTTAGTTAAAATGTTATTTGGGATCCTTCAAATTATTATTATAGATCACAGATGTCTGAAAATTTTGAGAATTTTTAAAAATAAACAAGAAACTAGAAGAGCCGGTCATTAGAATACTTTATTAGTTATGTACATATTATTCTTTATTTATTATAAATATTAGTTTTCCTAACTCTTTTCCTGACAATTCATTGTGATTTTTACGCTATTTTAGTATAAAACATTTAGAAATTTTTCGGTTGACTTTTAAATTTAAAGTTTTAAATAAGAAATTGATAATAGAAAATTGAGGAACGATTGTCGATAAAAACATGAATCTAATAGCGAAACTTGTAACCGACACATACGAGATCTCGAATAAAAATCTCGGCACTCGAGATGAATAATTTTTCGAAATATTAACTCAACTCTCGCACAAAAGTTGAAAAAACAATTAACAGGTGAGGATAGAATACAACAATTCTGATGAATACAAAAATTCTTTTCAGTCTCTAAATTAAACTTGAAATTCTGTTATGAGACCAAAGCCTTATATGTACTATTAAAAATAATTTAAATTTTAATGTTTATATTAGTGAATTTATTTATTATAATAAAATTCCAGCAATTAATGTATAAATTAATAAAATCAAAACAAAATTTCCAAAAGATTTAAATTTAGAAATTCCACCATTACCAATATTACCTATTTTTTGTGTGCTTTTAACTTCTGGATTAATTAGTGTTGTAGATATTTGTTTAGTTCTAGTTGTCGATTGAGGAAAAGCTATTAAATTAATTATTAATTAGTATAATTTTCTTAAAATTTCCTTAAATAACTAGTAATTGCCGAGAAGGCATTTTAAGTATTACAATAAAAAACTCAAGAACCAAAATTAGCTAGAACCTTAGAACTTTTATTTTTTGATTGATTATGTGAGTTTGACATTTGTAAAATTCCGGATCCGGTTTCCCGTTTTTTCTATACGGACCGGATTATCCGGTAATAAAATTTTTATTTTACTTGATCATTATTTTTTATCAACATTTTCCGGAACGAAATCAAGAAAATCTTGATTTACTACAGTATCCGGAAATCTGGGTCCGGTCCGGATTCAAACTCTATTTATTATTATCCTATATAAATTAATTACATTCTTCTTAACAATTAAAATATATTCTTGACCCTATCTCAGATAATCGCCTCCTCACAGTTACTTAAACATTTTAATGGAAGCATGAACAATAATTATCCAGGGTAATTATTAGAGCCAACTATCTAAGATAAATTTTAGATTAAGTGACATTATTGACATGAAATCTGGCCTGGGCCCTGTTTCAATTGTCCGCAGATCTGCATTTTGCGAACAGAACACAGAATCTCTGGATGTTTCCACAGAATCTGCGGACCTTTTTTTTCGCAAAGTCTGTGGAATAATTGAAACAGAATTTTTGTGGTTCTGTGCACAGAATTCTATCCGCAGAATCTGTGGACAATTTAAATGGGCTTTGCTCGTAGTCCTTTATCTTATACAAAATTTTAAATGCTAATTTATTACCCTTTGTTGTCTTAGTCTGTTTAATTGTAATAGCCTTCGTTATAGTTGAGGTTGTAGTAATTGCTGTTGTGGTGGTTGTGATTGGATACTTTGTTTTTAAAATAGGTTTTTTATTTGGGCTTTGATTAGGTTTAATTTTAAATCCTTGTTGAGCTTTTGTCCCGTGACCTTCACATTCTTTAAAGTCTTTATTACAATCATCCTTATAACAAATACAACATTTTGTACATTCAAATACGCTTTTCATCATCGGACAAAAATTTGATTCGGTTATAGTATATGGAATTTTTGTACTTTGCTTCATTTTATGAACATTAATTATAAAGTCGTCGCTTAGACAGTTATAATAAGCTAAAAATAATTTTAGAAATTATTTGTTAATAATCAGATTTTATAAGAAATAACTACAATAACTAATCATATTTTTTAATGCGGCTCTTTGAAGTGGAAAAATATTCGAATACCCGACACATTGACCTTTTCCTTATCATCACTTTACTTTGTACTTATCCACACTTTTTCACCTGTATATAAACCCAAACTTATTTCTTTATTTTGGACCTAGTTACCGAGAGACCTCTTTATAGAGAGAGCTTTTCCTAGCCCTTTACCCCATTGACGATTTGCTTGTATATATTTAGAAGATTAATATTTATATTATTTAAATAGACTTTTCCTCAGTTTATCCGAGAGTTGAACTTATAGGGCTTATTGATATCCTCAGTAAATAAGATATATAATACACTTAAATATTTAGTATTCTAATGAAAGCTCGGACATAACATATTTCTCTCCTTTAGTTATTGCATAAGGTTAATCGTCGGCTGTAAGCGAACCAGAATCTCTAGTAGACCGGAATGATGTGTTAGCCATTACACCACGCCGCCTAGTGCACAGCCTAAGGAATTAAATAGCTATATGCATTATAATATTAATCATTTGCGTTTATATTAGAGACTAATCTTATTATTTTATTGGCACAAAATTTTGTATTTTTATGAAATATTAACTGTTATTTAGTCCATTGTGAAACTCTTTACAATCAAATGTTAACATACAACTGCCAGTATTTCATTACATTCGACTTTTTGAAGACCTACATCCCAGTCGATAGTTACACCCACCAAATTGTCATCATAAATTTTTGGATTTGTGTAACAATTTATTGCTAAATTAATTACCCCCGGTTTTCGGTTTCGTTTCGATTAACCAACCGCCAACACCCCTAGTTGTAACAGTCTTAAAATAGTTTCAAGTGACAATAAGTCCCAGTTAACTAGGAAATACAAAATAGCTAGTGAAAACAAATAACTAGAGAAAAACGCTATAATAGCTAGGAAAACATATCAGCTAGATGAAACTAGTTTAACTTGGATGCAGACTAGCTAAAATAATACGATTCTCAACCCTCTCAATTTATTGAATACTGTGAAATAGACTTGAGATCACAATAACGAAAATGGTATGAAAATAAACATAAATAAATGGGCCAAGGAAATTTTTTAAGTAATGATCAAAAAACATGAAAATGAAACTTTCCATAAATAACGCCATTTAAATTACAGAAAATAGTAAAGCAAAAATTACGTAAATCCGCAAAGTTTTACAATTTAAACACAAAATATTGCCAAAAAATTTTTTGAAAAATCAGGAAAAATCTGGGTGTTTTTCAATTCACTCCCAGCCATGATTTATTTATGTCTGATAAGTTTTTTTCGGTTTTTGTTTTTAAATTAAATTTTGAATTATTTTTAGAAAAAGCTTTATTTAATTTAGTTTTTATAAATTTTAATAAATATAAATTTAATTAAAATATACATATAATAATTTAATCATTATTTGCACTTAGCATCATGACATTGATAATTTTGCCTTTTAATTTAGATTTTTGAAGATCGTACATTTTGCATATATTTTTATAATTTAGTTTATATAAAATCATTTTAAAATTTTTTAATAAACATTGGGAATTTTAAAATTAATTACACTCTGTCTAATGTGACTTTTCACGTGTCACATTGTGACTTTTCACCACTTACCATCATTACCATTTAGCACTTACAATCATTTGCATTTTAATTTAAATTTAGTAAATCGTACATTTTGTATATATTTTTATAAATAAGTTTATATAAAATTATTTTAAAATTTTATTTTAAAAATTTTTGAAGAACAATGGGAATTTTAAAATTAATTACACTCCGTCTAATGTCTGACCCAGAATATCGCACCTAAAATTTAGCCTCTCTAAATATCGCGCCCAAAATATCGATGAGTCTAAATATCTCTAAATATCACCTAAAATGACGATTACCCAAAATATCGATTTTAAACTTCATAATAATGTATTCCAGGGACGGGGAAGTCAATTGTTCCAACAATAGAGCAAACATCAATCTGATAAATATGTCCAATCAAAGAGATGATCTATCTCCAAGGAGAATCTTGATCGGTCGCTATGGTCAGATCGGTCGCTTTGGTCAGTCCCCGATGTTGAAACATCATTCCCGATCATTGGAATACATAATTCTGAAATAAAAAAATTTCGATATTTTGGGTCACGATATTTAAGGGCGATATTTTGGGTGTCGATATTCTGGGGTGAAAAATCAAGAAAAAGCTGGGAGGTTTTCATCTCACTATTAGCCATGATTTATCTATTTATAATGATCAGTGATGGAAAGGTTCCAGTTCCGGTTCCGGAAGTGGAACCGACAAAGATCTGGAACCAGAACCGTGGAACCGGTAAAGGTCTGGAACCGGTTTAGAACCGATTGAAGAATCGGTTCCAAATATACACCCTAATGACGGGTGAAATAAAGAAGTGAGCAAAAAATGGAAGGCGTGAGAGCAAAAGGAAGAAAAAATTGAAACGGATTAAAAATTTTTTCGCCTGCAGCGCAAAAAAGGAAAATTTTTGGAAAAAAAATATTTTTTTTAATTTTCGCCTGTGGTGCTGAAAATTGGAAAAAATCTAGCTTCTGTCATTACAAAATTTTCAAAATTTTCGTCTGCGGCGCTAATTAAATAATTCCTGTTCTAATTAACAATATCCTACTTTGGCTCAGGATCTGCAACCAGAATTTGATTAGTATTAGAGTTGGAAAAAACAAAATGCCGAAACGGGAAATTTATCTCTTTATCTCTCTTAATCCCTCGAACCTGCTTTATGCTCAAGAATCTTTTTATCATTCCTTATGTCACTCCTTAATCAATTCGAAGGCTTTTAATCGGAGGAGAGAAATTAATAAATGCAAAATTAGCGATAAATTTTAACAGTTAATTACATTATTAATATTGATAATTCACTAATTATTTGTGAGAAAAATAAATTTTTATCATTAAAATAGCTAAAAAAATTTTGTCACTGGAACCGGTTTCAGAACCGGTTCCAGCCAGAATTAAAAAAGCGGTTCCAAAACCGGGAACGCCAAAGTTGAATAAGTGGTTCATGAACCACTGATAATGATGTCTTTTACCGTTTTTGTGTTTTTTAAATTAAATTTTGATTTATTTTTACAAAAAGTTTATTAATTATGATTTTTATAAAATTTATTAAATATAAAATATAATAATTAAATCATGCCTTAGCACTTACCATCATGGCATTGAAAATTTTCCTCTAAATTTAAATTTAGTAAAACGTACATTTTGTACATATATAATTTTATAAAGAAGTTTATATAAAATTATTTTAAAATTTTATTTTAAAAATTTTTGAAGAACAATGGGAATTTTAAAATTAATTACACTCTGCCTAATGTGACTTTTAATGTGTAGCCAATCACAATTAAAAATTTCGTTATCACTACAATCCTTCCTTACCCTTACAAATTAGCCCGCCCCTGCTAGCTCCCTCCCATTAAATTTCTTCCTATTTATATTCGTTGCTATTCCCCAGATTTTATTATTTTTTAAATTTAAATTTATTATTTGCCCACTCATGAATAATTTTTGAATTACTCCTTAATTTTTTTCAATATTAAAGCTAAAGTTCGACAATAGGCAGGTACAGGCTATAACACTTTTTCCAGTAAAAATTCACCTTGTTTTTATGATAAATTATTCTTTCTTTTAGTTTGCTTTATTAATTAACATTAAGTTTGTAAAGCAGAGCTGGTCTGTAGCTATTGCTCTCCTTTAGTGCAAGAGGATAAACGGCTTCCAACTTTTATTGAATAGAAACTAAGTCGTAACCAACCGTGTATTTCTTATTTATTCAATTCTTTAAAGCATTCCAGATTGCCACTTCATAACAAAATTTTGCCCAACTCGTTCAACATCGAAAACTATTTATTCGACACTTACTTTAAGATTTTACTTTATACTAGTAGGAAAGATCTTACCGGCTACCCTGAACTGTTCTAGACACTCAGTTTTGGTTGATTTATATTTCTAGGAGTTGATTTTTGGTCTGCTAAGCTTTAGAAGGTAAAATTTTGGTGTACAAGTCCCCTGAAAGTTTCATTTAATTCTTTTTTATAATTAAGTAGTAACTTATTTTTCACTTAAAGATTTTTTAATAATTTATTAAAGGGCAATTATATGCCTCTCTCCTATATAATATTGCCAACTCTTCTCAATAGCAGTTTCAAAATTTCGATTTTGTAAATTGTTTCTTTCGATTTACGTTTAGAACTTTTTTGGTGTTTTCTCTATTTGAAATTTTTAAAACATTTGTTTTTGTTTAAATTCTGGTTTCTTGGTTTTCTGAAATTCAAAAAACTTTCGTTTTTACGAAAAAGAGTATTTTGACGTTTTTGTTTATTATTTTGACGCTTATCATTTTATTTAATTATTAAAATGGATTTTTGTCTTCCAAGCAAAAAAGTTTTAGGATCTACATACTATTAGCTACGAAAAGTAAATTCTTTATTTAAATGTAATAAAATTTTTTATAGTCTACCAATTACAAAAGCCAAAATGGTCCAGTAACATTTTCTGAATTAATTCAGTCCGGAAGTCTGACTCCGTGGACTAATTTTAAATATTAAGTAAAATTTTATTAAAGAATCAGCAGCACTTAGTAACTGAAAATTCTGATGATTAAAAGAAATAAATAATTCATATTTGACTGACCAAGAGTGATTTGGGCTGATAATTTATTCAAAATATTTACTAACCCCCAACTCGTTTTTCGGTTTTTTACCTATTAGCATTCATTTACAGAAAATTATTACACTAAAAAGCATCATTCATGTATAATATTATTTTTTAAGTTCGAAGAAATAAAGATAGTAGTAAATATGTACCAGGGATAATTCCTCTTGATTGTCTGAAAATCTGGAATTCATCAAGTTTATTTGTATGGGAATTATTTCATTTGTCGGTAAGATCCTTGGAATATATGTACAGTAGTGATGGTCGGGATTCCCGGTCTCGGTTCCCGAGTCGGGAAATTTCCCGGGTTTTTTGAGCTCTCGGTCTCGGTGTTTTAGTCTCGGAAAACGAGACTAAATTTACACCCCTAATGACGGAAATTTTTTGAACTTTTTAAAGGAAAGGGGAAAGGAATATATTTATAATTTCTCCCATTTGCTTTTGATGGTTGATGGTTAAGTGGTTAAGTTGACTGACTTCACTCACTTAAATATTTCGTAAGTGCTGGGTTCGAATCCTAAGGTGGAAATGAGGTTGTGAAAATTTTTCTTTTCGGAAATAAACGTTTTTAAACTTTGATTTTGATTTTAAAATTTTAAATTTATTTTTTCTAAATATTTTAAACTTGAAAAAAACATTAAAAATTTTAATTTAATAATGAAATTTTCAAAATTTCCTCCTGCGGCGCAGAAAGAAATCTGGCTATTGGCCTCCCAAATTTTTCAAAATTTTCGCCTGCGGCACAAAAAATGGAAGAAATCTGACTTAAGGACCTCCAAAATTCTCAAAATTTTCGCCTGCGGCGCAGGAAATGGATGAAATAGGAGGATTTAATGTGAATATCAGTGGATTAAGGTGGATATCGGTAGATTTAGAAGGAGTAAAATTATATTGTGGATTTGGGGATTCAAGTGTTTGGAGGATTATGAAGGATATGGGATTTTTGGGGATTAGGAGTATATCAAGTGATATTCCTCCTAATCTTTTGGTCTCGACTCTTGGTCTCGACTCTCGGTCTCGACCCGGGACTCGGTCTCGGGGTCGATTCCCGGTCTCGGTCTCGACTCTCGGGTTTTTTTAACTCCCGACCATCACTAATGTACAGGGTGACAAAAAAGTAACCGGGCACTTTATTTTTGGCATAACTTTATTCAAATTGAAAATAATGAGATCAAATAAGGATGAAATTATAGAGAACTAAATGGAGAACAAAATATAAAAATCTTTTAGAATTTTCCCTATTCTACTTTGAGATAAGGTTCAAGGAAAGTGAGAAAAATTATTGCTACTGTTCGCACCTTTTTTTGAGACATTTTGTTTATAACATTAGAATAGATTGCAGGAATTTAAAAAAACCAGGGATCATTCCTCTTGATTGCCTGAAAATTGTTACGGGAATTATTTCCTTTGTTTTTAAGATTCTTGGAATATATGTACTTAAATGAATGATCGGGCTAACATAAGCTAAAATCCTATCTAGTTATGACCAAATCTCAGTTATTCTCCGTAAATTTTTGATATAAATTATTCGAGTAAACTTATTTCTTGAAGCAACAACAATAATGTGATTTGGACAAGTTTAAATATTGTTTGAAATTCACATGTTAAAAAAAATTAATTTTAATTTTTTAAATTCTGTCAAGCGAATTATTTTTACATGTGTTGCTCCAAATTCTATAAAAGAAAAATTTTAAAAAATATCAGTATCACCGTAAAACTTTTATTTATTCCTCTATAAACACTCGGTTGTGCTTGATTATTGTTAAGTGGCTTAATTGTTATCTGCTAAAATTTGAAATAAAAATCTAAAAAATTAAATATTTAACAGAAAAACACAAGTCTCCTGAAAGTGTTATTTAATTCTTTTCTATTATTATGTATTAACTTTTATTTTTCTCTATAAAAATTTTTGAAATAATTTATTAAGGTAAGCCAAGGCCTCTTGGCTTTCCCATCTCCTCTCCTCTTTTGGCATCTCTCACCTCTCATGTCCTCTCTCCTATATAATATTGCCAACTATCCTATCATTTCTTCTCAAGGGCAGATTCGAAATTTCAATTTTGAAGAATTGTTTCTTTCGAATTTTGTTTAGACTTTTTGGTGATTTTTCGATTTAGAAATTTTTAAACATTTCCTTTGTGACGCTAAAAGGAGGAATTCCTAGTAGTCTTGGCTTTCTGAAATTCATAAAACTTTCCCTTGATACGAAAAGGGATATTTTACGTTTTTGTTTCTTATCCTTTTATTTAATTATGGCTTGAATTAATATGCTTTATGTCTTCCAAGCAAAAATGTTTTATTATCTACTATAGTGTTACGGAGAGAAAATTCTTTATTCGGATTCGTTAGACTAATTAGATGTTGGCTGAGGAACAATGTTGAATTTCGAATTTAAACGAATTTTTCAACATTGTTCTGAGGAACAATGTTGAAATATTAAAATTCAAATATTCGAATCGTCCGATCACTATCAGTCAATAAAAATTTTATTCTCAACTAAATTTAGCTCTCTCCTCTTTAAAATTTTTACTAAACACTATAAATTTTAATTGTTATCTAAAAAAATAAAAGTTTAACGGGAAAACAAGTCTCCTGAAAGTTTTATTTAATCATTTTTTGATTATTAAGTATAACTATTATTTTTCACTTAAAAATTTTTTTAACAATTTGTTAAGGAATTACAAGGCCTATATTGGCATTTCCATCTCCTCTCCTCACTTGGCATCTCTCACCTCTCATGTCCTCTCTCCTATATAATATTGCCAACTATCCTATCATTCCTTCTTAAGAGCAGTTTCGAAATTTCGATTTTGAAGAATTGTTTCTTTCAATTTTCGTTTAGACATTTGTTGGTGTTATTTCGATTTAGAAATTTTTTAAACATTTGTTTTTGCCGCGTTAATAGAAGGGATTGATAGTCTTGGTCATCTGAAATTCTAAAAACTTTCACTTACCGCGCAAAAAGGAGCGTGTCGAGTTAATACAAGGAAAGACAAATCAAGGAACGACAAGTCAATGAAAAGACAATTCAAGTTAATATGTAATTAACACTAAGCTTTAGTAAAACCTATTAAAATTCATTTTAAAGAAAATTATTACACTAAAAAGCATTCAAGTATAATAAACTTGAAACATACGTTTTTAGGTTCGAAGAGACACAAGTGTCTTAACACTCTTCATTAATCATTATTTATACAAGTTAACATTCAACCTGTTTTCTGATAAAATTCTTTCCTCTTAGTTTCTACTTCTTTCCTCTTAGTATGCTTTATTCTTTCCTCTTAGTTTTTATTTTATTAATTAACACTAAGCTTTTAGTAAAACCTATTAGCATTTATTTTAAAGAAAATTTTTCAATAAAAACATCCTTCGAGTATAATATTCTTGAAACATATGTTTTGTAGGTTCGAAGAAATAAAGATAGTAGAAAATCTGTAAGAGGGATCATTCTTGATTGACTGAAAATCAGGAATACATTAAGTTTATTGTTACGGTAATTATTTCCTTTGTCGTAAGATCACTGGAATATATGTAAATAAATGTTCGAGCTAAAATAAGGCTAAATCTCAGATATTCTCCTTGAATTTTTGATATAAAGTATTCGAGTAAACTTATTTTTTGAAGCATCAGTAACAATGTGATTTGGACAAGTTTGAATATTGTTTGAGATTCACATGTTAAATTAATTTTAATTTTTTAAATTCTGTGAAGCAAATTATTTTTACCTAAAATTAATTATTTATTAAATTATTTATTCTTTAAACGAATAATTATAAAATATCAGTATCACCGTAAAACATTGATTGGCTGAATTGTTTTTGTTAGATGGCTGAATTGTTAGATGGCTGAATTGTTATCTGTTAAAATTTGAAATAAAAATCTAAAAAATTAAATATTTAACGGAAAAACACAAGTCTCCTGAAAGTGTTATTTAATTCTTTTCTATTATTATGTATTAACTTTTATTTTTCTCTATAAAAATTTTTGAAATAATTTATTAAGGTAAGCCAAGGCCTCTTGGCTTTCCCATCTCCTCTCCTCTCTTGGCATCTCTCACCTCTCATGCCCTCTCTCCTAAATAATATTGCAAGCTATCCTATCATTGCTTTTTAAGAGCAGTTTCGAAATTTCGATTTTAAAGAATCGGTTCTTTCGATTTTCGTTTAGACATTTTTGGTGTCATTTATATTTAGAAATTTTCAAACATTTGACTCTGTGACGCTAAAAGTAGGAATTCCTAGTAGTCTTAGCTTTCTGAAATTCATAATTTTCCTTGTGACAAAAAAGGATATTTTGACGTTTTTATTTTTTATTTTGACGCTTATCCTTTTATTTAATTATGGCTTGAATTAATAGGGCTTTATGTCTTCCAAGCAAAAAAGTTTTAATTTGTTGTGCTACGGAAAGGAAATTCTTTATTTAAATTAGTTAGAATGATTAGCTTTTGGCTGAGGAACAACTGTTAATTCCGAAATTGAGCTATTCGTAAAAAATATTAAAATTCGAATATTCGAATCGTCCGATCACTATCAGTCAATAAAAAATTTTTTCTCAACTAAATTTAGCTTTCTCCTCTTTAAATTCTTACTAGACACTCTAAATTTTAAAATTGTTTACCTTTTATTACATGTGTCATTTCCCTCAGCCAATCACCATTTAAATAAACTATTTTACTTCATCCCCCGCCCCCCCCCTTAAAATTTTTTTATTTATATTTTTCGCAATTCCCCGATTTTAACTTCATTTAATAAACTTAAATTAATTAATTATTTAATAAAAAAGTCAATTAAATAGACTTATTTCTCAAATGTCATTCTTGTTTTTAAATAAAACCGCTTCAAATTTAATAATAAAACTACATGAATGTTAATGTTTAATTAGGATACCAGTTTTTTACTTTTTATATTAGGATACCGATTCTTGTTAGCAGTTCCGCTATTAACTATTTGGTACTTTCTTGAGTACTGAGGGAGTAACGAATCGTTCTGAGGCTGGTTTTGATAAAATTTTCTTCAGATTTTAAAATTCTTTATTAAAAAACATAAATGTGCTCGATTGGAATTAAAATCATTTTCGCGTCAATTATTTTGGTGGTTTTTTATGAATTCGATGTTGTGAATAGTACACGGAATAGACGAAGACGAGTGGAGGTTACTTTCATAACAGATAGAGAGTTGCAGACTAGAAATAAAAAACCCTTGCTTTAATCGAAAGCCTGGCATTTTAAAAAATTCTATATTTTTTGGAATTTAAGATATTGTAAGGAGGAGAAAGACCCAGCTGCTAGCATTTAAAACGCTCACTAGGCGAGGGTTTAAGATCTATTAAAAGAGTCGGTGAAATCAGCGTCCCGGCAGCTCAGTAGGTTTTATTATTTATTGTGAAAATAATTTTATTTTCACATTAAAAATTTCCAAATAAATTTCTAGCCACCATCAATTCATCAACTTGAACAAGAGCTACAAAATTTAGCGGCTCGATTTAATGAGTTTATACAAGGGAATCATACTATAAATGACTGGCAAGAATTGGTGAAATTTGTTATTATAAATACTTTATAAATTGGTAACGGAAAATCTTTAAATAGCATTCATAAAATTCGGATATCTCGATCACGTATGTTCTGAATGAGAAACTTTGGCTAGGAACCTAACCAAAGATTTTCTCGGTACGGTTTCGGATATTAAAAGATTTTGCTAGATCTTTTTTTAGTTTCCATTAAAAAAAGTTTGCTGAAAAATTTTTAGGCACAAGAATTTCGAAATCTTGAAAACCAATTTTCAACTCATCCAGCAATGACGGAAGCTGCAGTATGTTTATTAAAACAATTTATAAATGTGTCCACTATTATGCATCCTCAGAGAGAAAAGTTTAATAATTTACCTAAATCCCAGTGGTTCTTCCATAGATCCTCACGCGACTATTTGTCATTTTTTCCTAACATGAGACATGTAAGTGGGACCGGAGATTTATATTCGACATATATACCAATCGATTCCTCATATCGAGATGAATATTTAACCATTTTTTAAGAGAAAAGCTCGAATAGATACAAGCCTGAAAATTGGAAAACCATATGTGGGAGTAAGCATTTTGGGTTTGGAGTAAAATAATATTGAATTTGGAGTTTGGGTTTGGGGTAAAAAAATATTCCGAGTTAGTCTACTAAATAAATCGGAATAAAATAACTCAGAATATATAACTCGGAACAAAATCTTAAAGTATTTTCAATAAAAATTTTTAAATAGACTGAAAGAAATCGACGCAGCATTGCAGAACTCGAAGGATTGATTGCTATTAACATTATACATCAGGTATTTATTGTTTAGTGAACAACATTTATTGTCGAATGCGTTATCTACGGTAATGGGTAGCAGGGAAAGGTCGGATTACCCTAAACCTGGATTTGCAATAAAAATCCAGAAAATAAAAATTCTCACATTCACGAAGCGACACCGAAAATATTCTATTGAATCTTTCAAAATGAGAGAATCCGGTGTTTGGCTTTAAAATTCTCAAATTTCATTTATGGAAAATTAGTCATAGTAAAATATTTTTACGCAATTTAACAAGACATTGCATATCAATTTCGATTATACAAAAATTTAATTACAGATCAATTTACAATTTGGTCATATAATCGGGAAGCTTCGAAATGAGCATTTCGGAGGAACACGTCAAGAATATCAAGATCTGGTTTAATTTATCATTATTAATGCTATTAATTATCTCAAAAATTAAATAAATTTTGAACAAAATTATTACAAAGTTATGGCTTAAGACCGAAAAATTTTGGCCGTAAACATATTAATAACCAGAACTGTTTTTTTATTTTAAATGAGCCTAGCTTTATTTTTTAATTAAAAATGACTTCTTAAATTCATCCCAAAAAGGATCTGCCCAAAATTCTAAAAAATGTTTTATACCCCTTCAAATAAAAACTGAATTAAACTATGAAGCTTTGATATATAAATGTCACGCAATTTATAGATCCAAGACCTTCAAGCACTTCATATCCAATATCAAACATTAAATGAATATATTGCATCTGTTCCTGGAATGCCTAATGATGCTGAAATTCATCACAATGTAAATTCAGTAGTAACTAAAAATGTTTATTTGGTAAAAGTTGAATAAGTTTGTCAAGGGAATTTGCAACAAAAATGATCCGATTGCTTAATTTTCTGGTTCTACTTCACTTTATGAGTCAAATTGAACTTTATGAGTCTAATCAAAATTTATGAGTTCAAACAAATTTTATAAATCAGAACATGTTTTATTATTCTAAGTAAAAATTTTGGCTCTACTGCAGTTTATGATTCGAATCACAGTTTATGAGTCCAATCAAATTTTTGTAACAGGGGTAGGTCGTCAGATCGAGGCTGAAAATGGAAAATGGATAGGTTTATGTTGCTGTTGTAGAACCCAGCGACCGTTGACTCCGCGAGGCGCGTGTCGTAAAACCCTGCGTGAACCGCTGGTTTTGCACAAGCGCCTCGCCTACGCTCCTTTGGTTTAGCAAATCCTATTCATTCTTAATGTATTATTTAATAAATGCATTACTTAATAAAATCTAATAAAATTTGATTGGACTCATAAATAAATTTGATTGGACTCATAATAATTGATTGGACTCATTTTTGCGTTTTGTATATTTCTCTTAAAAATCAGGTTAATTTTATTTTTTGCGTTTTGTATATTTCTCTTAAAAATCAGATGCCTATCGCACACAAACGTGACTTCTTGGGTGCCAATCTCTCCCCTATTGGCTCAAAAATGACGGAAGATCAACTTGCTTCAGCTCGTCAAAAATTCTTGGTTACAATCAACGAACTTAATTTTGACAACAACAAAATTAATTCCGACAACGCAATTCCTGACTGGGCGAAGCAACTTATAACAACAATGGGGACCTTGATTCAAACAGCAGGAATTATTCTCGCTGCTGATCAGCACAAGCAGGTTATTAAAGAAGTAATGGATGAAGAGCGCAGGCAGCATTCCGTTGTTGCTGCAAGTCTGCCTGAAAGCAAAGCAACAACACCAACAGCAAAAGCCAAGGATGACCTCGACAACGTTATTAAAATTTTGAATGAGGCTGGCGTTGAACAACTCCCCATTGCGGTTTACCGCATGGGTCGACCATCAGCAAATTATCCACGTCTTCTGAAAATTGAAATGCCAACGAAGATTGGCGCACAAATGCTCATTCGTAACCGTGGCCGCCTCCGAGAACATGCGCAATTCAAAAACGTCCGACTCCGCGAATCCTTATCCTCTGCTGGCCTTAAAGCGAAAAAAGAACTGGAAGAAGAATGCAAAGCTGAAAGAACGAGAACAGGTCTCGATTATATAATTTATGCTGGTAAAGTTATTAAACGGGATGAAATCCCAAATTTTCGCAAAATTTAGACTTTTTTGACCCAAATTTTTTGAATTTTTATGATAATTTAAATTCGTTGTTTTTTACATATTTTATTTTTGACTGTTATTCCGGGGAGAGCACTTACATTACTAGCACTATAAAAAGTCGTGATCACTTCACCCAGAGTCTTAAATTTTATTTAATGTCTATAAGTTGTTTAGCAGTAATTAATGATAATAATGGTAACATTGGGTCACTTGGAACACTATTACCTACGATTGATCCTTCTAAAGCTTACCCCGTATCAAATACCAATAAAATATCGGGAGTCCTTATAAACATCAGGTCCATTTATAACAAATTAGATGAAATAGCTTTGATATCCCAAATTAAACAAATTGATCTTATATTTATTACAGAATCGTGGTTTAAGGGTGACACTATTCCAAATGAAATTTTGAATAAAAATTTTAATTCCTTTTTTTGCAATAGACCAACTAGAGGTGGGGGATGTTTAATTCTTTTAAATAAAAAACATAAAGCATTTATAAGATTAAGTGAATCCAAATTTAGCTGCGAAATTTTAATGGTCCAAGTACAAAACGCTAAAAATACTACTTTTATTCTAATTTATAGACCTCCGAAATGTTCTATGCAAAACACAAAAAATCTATTTAAATTTCTCAATGACAAATTAGGTGAAAATTCTATCCTTCTTGGCGATTTTAATTTTGGCATAAAAGATCTAAATTGGATTTCAAATATACCATACCCCAAAAGTTCAATTGCAGAAATTTTCGTTCAGTTTATTAATCAAAACTGTCTCTTTAATCTTGTACCAGGTCCTACTCGAGATAATGCCCATCTAGATCTTATATTTTGTAGAAAATCAAATTTAATTTCCGACATTTTAATTGATGAAAATCTATTTACATCTGATCACAGTTCTATTCTTTTTTCACTTAACATTCCTTTTAGTAAATCTACTAAGAAGAAATACTATATTAGAAAATATACTCCAAAGAATGTTAACTTCTTTAATCACAAATTTATTACTAACTTCCCACAAATATTAAATAACATTTATACAATAGATCAAAAATATAATAAGTTTATTTTCGAAACATTAAGTTATCTTGATGTCCTTATACCTAAAATTGAACATACAGCCCAAAAACAGATCAAAATGCAATATCCTCCCGCTCTTATTGCATCTATAAAAGAAAGGAAAAACTCTGGAAGCTTATGAAATCTCGTCCTGATCAATATAGACAATCATATCAAAGCATATCTTTACATATAAAAACTAAAACAAGGCAACTACTTGAAAGTAGAGAAAACAAAATGCTAATTAACGACAAAAAATATATTTTTAAACATATACGAAAACTCTCCCCAGATAACCATCATGATATTACTATCATTATGGTTAATGGGAAATATATCTATGATGATTTTAATATAAGTAATATTTTTGCTGAACATTTTTCAATATGCTTTAATAAAAATAATTACGACATTCCAATTACTGATACGATATCTCCTAATTTAAACATAAATGTTCCAATAATTGAAGACATTGATTTTGATGTCATCCACATCAGAAACATCCTTAAACGTTTACCGAATAAGGAAAGCACATCGCCTGATGAATTGAGTTATAAGTTTCTTAAACAATGTCACTTTTCAATAGCACCCACTATCACAGAATTATTTCGAATATCAATGGATTCTGGAGAAATACCTAATATCTGGAAACAATCTATTGTCATACCTATATTTAAAAAAGGTGAAAAGATTTTTACCGATAACTATCGACCTATTTCCCTTACTTGTTGTCTCTGCAGAGTTATGGAGAAAATTATTAATCAAAGAATCATAGATTTTTTGATAGTTAATTCCCTTTTTTCTGAACACCAGTTTGGGTTCATCAAGGGAAGATCTACAACCACCCAGTTAATATCAACCATTGATGACTGGTTTGAAGCTATCAATCAAAATAAAAATATTGATTGTATTTACATAGATTTTAAAAAAGCCTTTGATATGGTTCCACATAATCTCCTCCTGTATAAAATAGAACGAATCGGAATCCGAGGCAAACTTCTTAAATGGATATCTAACTTCCTCAAGGGAAGAACATTCAAAGTTAAAATTAAAGAAACATATTCCGATGAAAGGCCAGTTCTATCTGGTGTTCCACAAGGATCGGTTTTAGGACCACTGCTCTTTTTAATATATATAAATGATCTTCCAGATAAAATTCCTCAAACGATCAAAATCAAATTATTTGCTGATGATTTGAAAATATACTGTTTTCACAAGACTACACCAGATAAAATTGATATACGAAATGCTATTAAACAGATAGAAGAATGGACCGGCTTATGGGGTTTAGAAATATCCCTAGAAAAAACATTTATTGTTTATATTGGTAAAAATAACTCTAAAGAACAATATAAACTGGGAAATAAAACAATAAATGAAACTGAATCAATCTCAGATCTTGGAATACTAATTGATAATAAATTAAAATTTAACGATCATATCAACAAAATCACTAAGAATGCCTATTTTAGGATGCATCAGCTTTTTAAATACATCAACTCCAGACGTATAATAGCTTGGATAAATATATATAAAAGTTACATTAGACCACTCCTAGAATATTCTCCTGAGGTTTGGAATCCTAATCTTGTGTCTGACATAAACAAAATAGAGAAATGTCAAAAATATTACACCAGGATTGTTTTAAAAAAATGTAGATTACCACACATACCATACGAAGAAAGATTGTCATTCCTACAAATTCCAACACTTGAAGCCCGCAGAAAATTTATCGAACTTACTACGGCATTTAAGATTATCAATAATCTTACTTGTCTAAAGTCATCATCATATTATGTACCATATAGAAGCAAAAGATTTACATTTCCGAACTCCCTACGATCAAAACTACAACATAAAAAATCCTTTTCCTTTAGGTCATCTTACCTATGGAATCAGCTAGATAGTTCTATCTCAAAATATGGCTCACTTGCCATTTTTAAAAAAGAAATTAAGACATGTCTATTTGCGCAAAATCTATAAGGGGTCATCTACTAATTAAATCTAACATATATACTTCAAAATTTATTTATTCAATACTAACTATAATCTAAAATCCCCTTATAGATTTCTGCCTTTTTTTCAATTACCGATTCTACATAATACTATCTACATGTTTTCTGTTCTTTTATTAAAGCTTAATTTACCTCTCAAATCCTCCTCTTCTTACCTCTATTAAATCAAATCTTGTATTAAGATACTCTAATTAATTACCATTTCGTACTCCTGACATTTTGGTTTTGATTTAAAATTCCACAAAACTTACTAACTTTGATTTTACATTATGTAATTTACATAATGTAATCTACCTTTCAAAATGAAAATTTTCTTTTAAAAATTTTTTCAAAATGGAAAAATCTTTCTCTCTTTTTTTGTTGTGTTTTTTATACATTTATATCAATTTCTGATAAATTTCCATTTCCCTATTGTTTTTACATTTTAACCTACAAAATCATTTTTTTTCAGAGAAAGTAAAAAGACAATTTTATTTTTTGCGTTTTGTATATTTCTCTTAAAAATCAGGTTAATTTTATTTTTTGCGTTTTGTATATTTCTCTTAAAAATCAGATGCCTATCGCACACAAACGTGACTTCTTGGGTGCCAATCTCTCCCCTATTGGCTCAAAAATGACTTAAGATCAATTGCATTTTCCCTCTAACAAAGCATATTAGAAATGGCTAAGATATTTGCATTAATTTTTTATAAACAACTTATAGAAAATAAAAATAAAAATAAAATTTCGTAGAATAAATAGGGTAATTAATACAGATTAATATATAGTGCAACAATGTAAATGGCTCACCCCGTTTTGTTGCTTATTTTATTTTAAATAAATAAATAAAAAAATAAAAAAAATAAAAAAATAAATTAATAACCAGAACTGTTTTTTTATTTTAAATGAGCCTAGCTTTATTTTTTAATTAAAAATGACTTCTTAAATTCATCCCAAAAAGGATCTGCCCAAAATTCTAAAAAATGTTTTATACCCCTTCAAATAAAAACTGAATTAAACTATGAAGCTTTGATATATAAATGTCACGCAATTTATAGATCCAAGACCTTCAAGCACTTCATATCCAATATCAAACATTAAATGAATATATTGCATCTGTTCCTGGAATGCCTAATGATGCTGAAATTCATCACAATGTAAATTCAGTAGTAACTAAAAATGTTTATTTGGTAAAAGTTGAATAAGTTTGTCAAGGGAATTTGCAACAAAAATGATCCGATTGCTTAATTTTCTGGTTCTACTTCACTTTATGAGTCAAATTGAACTTTATGAGTCTAATCAAAATTTATGAGTTCAAACAAATTTTATAAATCAGAACATGTTTTATTATTCTAAGTAAAAATTTTGGCTCTACTGCAGTTTATGATTCGAATCACAGTTTATGAGTCCAATCAAATTTTTGTAACAGGGGTAGGTCGTCAGATCGAGGCTGAAAATGGAAAATGGATAGGTTTATGTTGCTGTTGTAGAACCCAGCGACCGTTGACTCCGCGAGGCGCGTGTCGTAAAACCCTGCGTGAACCGCTGGTTTTGCACAAGCGCCTCGCCTACGCTCCTTTGGTTTAGCAAATCCTATTCATTCTTAATGTATTATTTAATAAATGCATTACTTAATAAAATCTAATAAAATTTGATTGGACTCATAAATTCCTATGGACTTATAAACTTTTCATTGGACTCTTAAAGTTCGATTGGACTCATAAAGTCAAGTAGAACGAATTTTCCACGTAGAATTCATTAATTATCCTTCAATCCCCAAAATTTTTAAGTTGAAATAATATTCCATATTGAATACAAATTGAGACATTTTATTTCAATAAGAACTTATCATAAATTTTTATAAATTAATCAAATTTATTAATAGCTTAATGGAATTAAAAATTCGATTGAACATGCCCTAGCTGTACTGGAACAGGTTATATTTAAAATTTAGCATAAAATTTAAAAAATATAAATGGATTTACCAGAAACATAAACTTCAGTGTGTTAAATATCTTCCAGAGATAATTGAATTTAAAAATTAAAAAAAGACGACCCAAAAAGCGTCCCCAATTGTTGACGGGTCACTAAAAGTCAGATCCATAAACTGGCTTGATTACGCATAAAAATTACAGTTTCCTCTTGTTTTGAAAACCTTATGGAGGACCAAAGTCACTTGATAATCTTTATAATGCATAATTTTATATTCAGGATTTTGCTGCATAATAAATATTTTTATGTTTTTGGGGAAAATAACACAAAAATTGCCCAAAATCCTGTATAAATTGTATTTGAACTTCTTCTATACTAATTCGAACTTCTCTTAAAATTAGTAAATATACTTAAAAAACTAAATTTTAACATTCCTATACTCAAATTTAAATATAGAAATATTTATTAACTTTTAAAATCTGTTTTAAGGCTCTACAGCCACCTCAGCAGCCACCTAGTAACTAAACTTTGATGATTGGATGAAAAAAGGATCCTTGGTTTACTGATCAAAAGTGATTTGGATTGATTTTTATTCGTAGTTTTTTCAGGTCCCTCCACTTATTGGAGTGGATTTTTATTCGGTATTTGTAACGCAAATCTCCTTTTCTGTTCTCTCTATAAAAAATTTCAAAGTCTTCATCCCGGGGCTAAACTGTACGACACTTGCTAGAATCCTTTATCGTACGGGTGATCGAAGGGTAGTCAACAATAGCGACTATTTTAAAATTTAATTCTTTTAATTTGGAATTGTGCAAGTGTCATGCTCTTCTTTACAATCACTATGTATTTTTCATAGTTAAAATTCAAACCCTGTCCTGGCAGAACTCGAACATACTAACGACTAACAAATCACAAAAGACAAACCCAAAACCAATCTAAAATACAGATTTTTGTTTGAACGAGTTTGCCTGGACCGCTTTTGGAAAACCGGTTTTTGACCCACATCTTTGTTATTTATTCTTTATTAGTATAGAAAAAAGACTGGAGCTCTATTAGAGAATGGGGCTTTATTTGGAAAAACACGGTAATTTAGATGTAGTATGACCAGATGCTCACTAATTCTCTTGTTTATATTGAGTTGTATTTAGTTAAAAATGTTATTTGGGATCCTTCAAATCATTAAAGATCACAGATGTCTGATAATTTTCAGAATTTTTAAAATAAACAAGAAACTAGAAGAGCCGGTCATTAGAATACTTTATTAGTTATGTACATATTATTCTTTATGTAAATATTATTTATTTTTCCTTACTCTTTTCCTGACAATTCATTGTGATTTTTACGCTATTTTAGTATAAAACATTTAGCAATTTTTCGGTTGACTTTTAAATTTAAAGTTTTAAATAAGAAATTGATAATAGAAAATTGAGGAACGATTGTCGATAATAACATGAATCTAATATCGAAACATGTAACCGACACATACGAGATCTCTAATAAAAACCTTGGCAGTCGAGATGAATAATTTTTCGAAATATAATCTCGACTCTCGCACAAAAGTTGATAAAGCTATTAACAGTTGAGGAGGGAATACAACAATTCTGATGAATAAATAATTCTTTTAGTTTCTAAATTAAACTTGAATTTCTGTTATGGGATCCAAAACTTTTACTTCAAAAATAAATTATATTTTTATTTATATTTAAATTTTAATGAATAAATATTAGTGAATTTATTCATTATAAAAAATTCCAGCAATTATCATATAAATTAATAAAATAAAAACAAAATTTCCAAAAGATTTAAATTTAGAAATTCCACCATTGCCAATGCTATTTATTTTTTTGTGTGCTTTTAGCTTCTGGATTAATTAATGTTGTAGATACTTGTTTAGTTCTAGTTGTCGGTTGAGGAAAAGCTATTGAATTAATTTTTAATTAAAATAATTTTCTTAAAATTTTTTCATATTTAATTGCCTAGAATGTTTCTTTATTCTAATTAATACAAAAATTCAAGAATCAACCGTTGACTCCGCGAGGCGCGTGTCGTCAAACCCTGCGTGAACCGCTGGTTTTGCACAAGCGCCTCGCCTACGCTCCTTTGTTTTAGCAAATCCTATTCATTCTTAATGTATTATTTAATAAATGCATTACTTAATAAAATCTAATAAAATTTGATTGGACTCATAAATTCCTATAGACTCATAGACTTTTCATTGGACTCTTAAAGTTCGATTGGACTCATAAAGTCAAGCAGAACCAATTTTCCACGTAGAATTCATTAATTATCCTTCAATCCCCTAAATTTTTAAGTTGAAATAATATTCCATATTGAATTCAAATTGAGACATTTTATTTCAATAAGAACTTATCATAAATTTTTATAAATTAATCAAATTCATTAATAGCTTAATGGAATTAAAAATTCGATTGAAAATGCCCTAGCTGTACTGGAACAGGTTATATTTAAAATTTAACATAAAATTTAAAAAATATAAATGGATTTACCAGAAACATAAACTTCAGTGTGTTAAATATCTTCCAGAGATAATTAAATTTAAAAATTAAAAAAAGACGGCACCAAAAGCGTCCCCAGTTGGCGGGTCTCTAAGTCTGATCCATATATGTAACCTGGCTTTATTATGCATAAAAATTACAGTTTCCTCTTGTTTTGAAAACTCAAAGAGATCCAAAGTCACTTGATAATCTTTATAATGCATAATTTTATATTCAGGATTTTGCTGCATAATAAATATTTTTATGTTTTTGGGGAAAATAACACAAAAATTGCCCAAAATCCTGTATAAATTGTATTTGAACTTCTTCTATACTAATTCGAACTTCTCTTAAAATTAGTAAATATACTTAAAAAACTAAATTTTAACATTCCTATACTCAAATTTAAATATAGAAATATTTATTAAATTTAAAAATCTATTTTAAGGCTCAACAGCCACCTCAGCAGCCACCTAGTAACTAAACTTTGATGATTGGATGAAAAAAGGATTCTTGATTTAATGATCAAAAGTGATTTGGATTGATTTTTATTCGTAGTTTTTTCTGGTCCCTCCACTTATTGGAGTGGATTTTTATTCGGTATTTGTAAAGTAATCCTCCTTTTCTGTTCTCTCTATAAAAAATTTTGAAAGTCTTACACCCAGGGACAAACTGTTAGACATTTGCTAAAATTCTTTATCGTACGGGGGATCGAAGGGTAGTTTATCAAATAAAGTATATCAACAATAGCAACTATTTTAAAATTTAATTCTTTTAATTTGGAATCGTGCAAGTGTCATGCTCTTCTTTACAATCACTATGTATTTTTCATAGTTAAAATTCAAACTTGTCCAGCAAAACTTGACCATTAAACAACTAACTAATCACAAAAGACAAACCCCAAACCAATCTAAAATAAAGATTTTTTGTTTGAACGAGTTTTGTCTGGAACGCTTTAGAAAACCGGCTTCTGACTCTCATCTTTGTTATTTATTCTTTATTAGTATAGAAAAAAGACTGGAGCTCTATTAGAGAATGGGGCTTTATTTGGAAAAACACGGTAATTTAGATGTAGTACGACCAGATGCTCACTAATTCTCTTGTTTATATTGAGTTCAAATAAAGTTGAAAATGTTATTTGGGAACCTTCAAATTATTTCAGATCAGAGATTTCTGAAAATTTTCAGACTTTTTAAAAAATAAACAAGAAACTAGAAGAGCCGGTCATTAGAATCCTTTATTAGTTATGTGCATATTATTCTTTATGTAAATATTAGTTTTCCTTACACTTTTCTTGACAAACATTGTGATTTTTTAAGCTATTTTAGTAAAAAACATTTAGCAATTTTTCGGTTGACTTTTAAATTTAAAGTTTTAAATAAGAAATTGATAATAGAAAATTGAGGAACGATTGTCGATAATAACATGAATCTAATAGAGAAACTTGTAACCGACCCATATCTCGAATTAAAACCTCGGCACTCGAGATGAATAATTTTTCGAAATATCAATCTCGACTCTCGCGCAAAAGTTGAAAAAACTATTAACTGGTGAGGAGGGAATACAACAATTCTGATGAATACAAAAATTCTTTTCAGTCTCTAAATTTAACTTGAATTTCTGTTATGGAACCCATGCTTATACTATTAAAAATAATTTATATTTTCATTTATATTTTAAATTTTAATATTTATATTAGTGAATTTATTTATTATAATAAAATTCCAGCACTTATTATATAAATTAATAAAATAAAAACAAAATTTCCAAAAGATTTAAATTTAGAAATTCCACCATTGCCAATGCTATTTATTTTTTGTGTGCTTTTAGCTTCTGGATTAATTAGTGTTGTAGATACTTGTTTAGTTCTAGTTGTCGGTTGAGGAAAAGCTATTGAATTAATTAATAATTAAAATAAATTTCTTAAAATTTCTTCACTTATTTAATTGCCAAGAAGGTATTCCAATAAAAAACTCAAAACCCAAAATTAGTTAGAATCTTAGAACTTTTATTTTCTTAATTTATTATTAGAGTTTGACATTTGTAAAATGCCGGATCCGGTTTCCCATTTTTTCTATACGGACCGGATTTTCCGAATCGAAATATGGAAAATCCGGATTTTTCGACCCGGATCCGGCCTACAGTATCAAAAAATCCGGGTCCGGTCCGGGTTCGAAGCGGTTTTTTAAGAAACCGCTTCTACGTTAGATTTTTCTTCTTAAAGTTTTAATTCAAGATAAAAATTATTTATTTTAAAATTCAAAAATGTATTTGAACGGCAATATTATTTTTATTGCTTCCATACTTTTGGTGATTTTTTGTGAATTCGACGTCGAGTCTAGTGGAGGAGGTGGTAGACGTAGAGTTCAGGTGATTTTAGTGGCGCTAACATTGTATCAGAATTTTGCAGACCCAGAATATAAACAGACACTAGACTAAAACTCACGAGAAATGTCAAAAATGAAAAATATTATTAAAATTTTATGGATATATTTTTGATAAAAAATTCAAACTCAGATTAAAAATATGAAAATAATTTTATTTTCACATTAATTCGTTCCATGTAAAATTATAGGTAGGAACCACTGAAGCATTGCAACGAGAAATACATGCTTTAAGGGACGGATATATTCAGGCTCTACAAGAAAATGATATTGTTTTGTTGCAAACTAAGGTTAGAATTTATTATTAATAAAATGAATCAGGAAAATTTTTTGGAAGCCATTCAGATATCATGATCCCGAAATTTATTTTTGGATTTGCCGACTTATTGAGAGTTATATTTTTGAATAAAAATTTAATTCACCCTATTTTGTTGTTAATATTAAAAAATATCTGACAAATTTTTAGTTAGATCGGACAAAACAACTTCAAGATGAATATGTACCGATTCCAGGAATAAACCCATTTACAGTAAATTTATTAATAAATAATTAAAAATTTCTCTAAAATATCAGAAAAATTGGATACGTTAAAATCTCTGAATGATAACTCCATTTTAATACCCGTCTAATACAATGATTGAACAATCGAACGGCATGCCATTTTAATAGAGTTTTTATTGCAATTAAAAGTTCCAATCGTTTTGCGTTGATTTTGTCTTTGCGCTGCGTTTGTCGTTGTTTTTCGGTATTTTCATAATTCTCAAAATTTTCGCCTGCGGCGCCAAAATGTGTGGAAACTAGCTCCTTGGCCTTCAAAAATTCTGGAAATTTTTGCTTCAGCTTATATACAAGTTTATCCCCGATGATCCTCCAATCATTATCCATCTAAACACTTATATCACAAAACAAATAAGACTCCCTGAAATAATTGGAAAATGTCTAAGCTTTGGTTAAAAAATTTTTTCCCATTTTGCGGAACGAAGAAATATAATCGAACTATTATAAGTCTGCATCCAAATAATTGGAATTTTTCTATTTAAATTTGATCTTAATGGAAGTCAATTCTACCTAATTTTGGCTTCATCTCTCTTAGTAAATTACTCCAATTTCCCGATCCAATTCAAAGTTTGGAACTTACATTTTTATTACATACATTTTATTAAATAACTTATCTTGAAAAATATTTATTACCTTAACTATAAAAAATCTTTTAAAGTTGCACGAGCTTCAACAATTTATTAATGACATTGAAAGATATATTACGTTTCGACAGGTGAGATATCTGTAGTGTTGGACATGTTACGGTATTACCGCGGTAATTTTCGATAATACCCATGGGTATTACCAGTATTACAGTTTCGTACCAATTCACTTTTGAAATTTTTTAAATCTTGGTTTGATTCATTATATAGAAAATTTGATACTGTGAAATAAATATAGAGGAAAGTTAAAAGATTTTTAGAGGCAGAATGAGAGAATTTTATAGAGAAAAGTTCTCTAAAAATTTTGGGCTAAAAAGATTTACCAAAACCCAAATATACAAAAATGGTACACATATACAGCATGTCCCCATGGAAAATAAAAATTAAAAGTAAATTTCTAGACACAGCGTCTTTCGCAAGCCGTAATTGATTTACTTCAAGCGATTGATTTGCCACGTCAAACACGTCGAACTCGTCAGAATCTGGTAATAAATTGATTTTTAATATGAACGTCTAGAATCATTGCATATCGGGATTCCCAAAAAACTGTTGAGTATATTGATAAGATAACAGTATATTAATAAGATAATTGGGTATATTGATAAGATTCAGCATTTTCTCTACAATATATAATATGTACATACAAAAAGCACATTTAAACAAATAAATTTGTTAACAAATTTATAGCGTCAAAGGGCTCAAGGGCTTCGTCAAGAATATTTAACAATAAATCATAATGTTCAAACAAATCCAGTATTGAATGCTGATGGTCAGATACAACAAAATGTAAATTTATTAATAATTATAAATTCGTTTATGTATCTCTAAGAATAAAATTAAATGAGTTTGTTAAAGGATTACTATAGATAACCTATATTCATTTAATTTATATTTTAACTAAATCAAATTTATAAATAGCTTGATGCAACTCAAAATTCTATTGAAACTGCTCTACACAATCTTCAATAGGTTATATTTGAAAAAATTTTAGATTATGGGTTAACTTACTGATTAATAAAAACCTATCAAACTCTATTAATTATTCATAATTTCAGAAAAAACAATGATATAATGATAAAGGTTACAGGATATACCAGGGGTGTAGCGGGTCATCGATTGCGGGTGTCAGTTTGAGATTTTGCTCGTTTTCTTATAGTTGAAACCCGTGACATCCATAATATATAGCTAAAGGCCCGTGGAACATGTTTTAAAAAATATATGAACGGATTTGAGGTTCACTAAACATAACTAAATATCCCGGAAACAAGGTTTTAAGTTAAAACCTTGTTTTTTAACCTAAAATCTAATGCTATTAATTATATTTAACTACTAATTAATAAAATTTATTTCTAAGATTTCATCAGCAACAGAAATTTATGATTGAACGAAGAAAAGAATTGAAGATTGACAAATCAAAAGTTATTTGGATTGTTTTTTATTCGGGTTTTACTATTTTCACTAATTCTTTAGTGACTCCCCTCCTGTTGGATGAATTTTCATTTAATCTGTAACGCCCTCCTGTTAGGTTCTTCATAAAAATTTTACTCAAGTATTCGACATTTGCTACGATTCGACATTTGCCCTTAATAGTATAGGCCAAATAGGATCAAATGATAAGCAAAACATTGCCGTAGTACATAAAAATTCTCCTGTTGAATGTATTTTTAAAATTTTTTAAGCTTAGGTTTACAGCTTTGGATTATGCAAGTGTCTTACCCAGTTCAAATTAACTATTTTTCAAATTTAAAATTCAATCTGTTTTTTGATAAAGTACCTCTTTCAATTTTATTATATTTCATTAACATTAGGCATTGTCATCGTGTTTTACAAAGGTCAGACAGGGCCGGATCGGGACTCCAACCCTATTGATCATTAAAAACTGAATATTATTCGAATGAAAATAATTTTAAAAGTATGAATCATTCATATTTATAATTAAGATTAGATAATTTATTTCTAACAAATTGAAAAAAATTATCAAAAAAATTATTTAAGTATATTTATAATTTAATTCTCGATTATTCCTCTCTATTCAGGACTTCTACATTCTTTTTTACATATAACTGCTCCACAGTTAGCACCACAATTTAAATCTTTCCAATGTCCATTTCCATTAATAGCCGTACATTCACGGCATTGATGGGATTCTTTTTCTTTATCGTCTGAGGATATGTCGTCTGATAAGGGTAAGGTTCCAGGCTGTTAAAATTTATGAATATAAAACATGAAATTTGTTTCTAACCTCCACATGCTTTCCAAAATCTACCCTACTTCCATCATCCCAAAATCTTTCTTTTGAACCTCCATGGGCTGAATGAAGTCCAATCCAGGAACAAGCAGAAATGTTTCCACCTGCCTGACCTATGGCCAATGCAGAAGTGATTTTGTTTTCATCGTTTGAATGAATAGAAGCAACTTGGGCATCGTGTTTATGGCAAATGGAAAGAGCCTAGAAAATTTCTTAATTAATAGGATATGTCAGGAAGAAGAGAGATCCAGCTGACTAGCATTTAAAACGATTACTAGGTGGGGGCTTAAGATCTATAATGTAAGGAGCGCCGCAATATGAAAGTAATTAAAGCCAAGGGGCTTTAATTTAAATTGCCAAGGGGTCTTAGGATCGATGCTAGCCATGGCCTCAACACCGCTTTATCTTACTATACATACATATAAATTCAAAATCCATTCAGGTATATATTTTTACCTGCCAATAATTTCCAGGACTGTGCAGAGGAAAAGCATGGAATGCTTTTCCATCCACATATGGCCAGCCATCCTTTCCACAAACTAAAAATAAATTTCAAATTTAAAATGTTATTTAGATACCATCATGTTTATGTTCTCCGTCACAAGGCTTTTTACATATAAAACCTCCAATTTTTTGATTACAAGCGAGATCATTCCATTTAGCTATACCGGATGATGTTGCTAAATATATACCTGTACAGTCCTCTGATTGGCCATCTTAAAAATAGACAAAATACGCAAAATCCTTAATTAAATGCCCTGACATTCTATTATTCAATTATCTTCAGAGGCATTTAAAGACATTTATCTGGGGGGGGGGGCATTTTTGGAGATTTAATAGTAAATTTAAAATATTTTTTAAGTAAATTTTTACGTCCGTGTGAACTATTAGTTCCAGAAGGGTCACAATTGCCCCATGGCTCTATTTTCATACTGCAATCGACTTCCCCTTCATAGCAACCATAATCACATTCGGAGCCATCAGACCACACTTGTACTACCGCGGGATTATAACTAAAAATATTGTGTTATTCTTATTCTTTTTAAAATTACAATGGATAAAATTGGCTTCGATGAAGACCAAACCAAAATCCTCTAAGAATCTGGTCAAGAAGTTCATGTGCCTTATCTATATGAGGAACCCTTTCAGCACAAATTAAAGGATTATTTTGACATTCTGCCAATAGAGGAGCTGCCAACTTTGCAACAAATGAATTTTCTTCAGCACTGTGAATGCTTACAATTTCAGCACCCATTGAACGGCATCTAAGTTCAGCCTTTAAAATTTTTAAATAAATTTTCATTAAAAATTTATGCGCGGTTATAAGTTTCAATGACTGGTGGAATTTAGAAAGTTGCTTTAGCGTACTACATGTATAAAGCAGAAGATCGGATATGGAAGATTGGAAGATTCTAAGCAGACAATTGGATATGGCTTTAGGATTTGCGGATTCTGAGAAATTTCGACATCCGGATCTGATATCAGAAACGAAGAGTTCCGAAGATCTTGTTTTTTTCAGATCCGCCGTCCTCACATGTTTTAATTGTATTATGCCTTACCAAATACTAATAAGTATATAAATCCCTAATGATTCCCTTCCAGATCTAAGTGTTTAAAATTGAAATAATCATCCCAAAAAATTTTTACAAACTTGAAAATAATTGATCATATCTTCAACAAAAACTTTGTAACCATACAAATGCCCATCTTTTGGATTTCTAAAGGTTGTCCAGTCATCTGTACATTGATTATTTTCATTATGTTTATTTTTATGATAAATTTCTTTTTTAAATAATGCTTCCATCATCTGTTTATTTTCAGCTAATGACATTAATGAAAACTGATTTTCATTTTCTAATAATTTAGGTGATGGATTGGATAAAATATTTTTAATGTGTGCGAATATTATTAACAAAATTGTTAATTTGTTGAAAGAAGTGGAATGGGAATTATTATACATTTTAAAATGGCTGAAAAAATTTTTTAAATAAAATAATAGAAAACTTAAAGAAAGGTTCAATATAAAATAGCTAATCATCCTCAGAAAATTTTTTTCGATCTCAAAAAATAGTAAAAGATTGTATGGATTTTATCCAGATATATATCCAAGATCAATCATCCAAAGTTGATTAAATTGTTGGGCTAAGATTTTAAAACCCCGGAGCCAGGTTTTGAAATGCCGGAGGCGGAGCTATCCAGTCCAGCATTTGTTATACCCAGAACTAGTGATTTAATACTTAGTTTAAAGCGAGACATTTTAAAATTTTGGAATATTATTCTAGATAAATAATTTTACGAAAAATTTTAGGATGATATCTTTCTGATAATAATTTTTATTTTTGAAATCGAGCTGTTTTAAATAAACTCACTAAATAATTATTTTTATTTTTGAATAAAACCTTCCCATGTTGTTTCTTTATATATTGCCAAATATTAAAACAAAAAAATTAGTCCAAATGGATTTGAAGGAAAAATTTATTTATAAAAAAAATTAGATTAAGGATTAAAAAAAATAAATGTTTGTCGGGCTATCAAAGTTAAAAAAAAGTTGAAACATTTGTTTTAAATTTTTATAAAAATAGCGCTAAACAGATGATATTATTTTTAATGTTCCACCTATATGTAAATTTATTATTAATTTATTTTGACAATTATATTTAGGTTATTTTTTTGAATATTAATTTTTGTGTCTGGTTATTGGGCAATAATATAAAAAAATTTAAATAACCAGATCACCAATGACCACTAGATTTTATTATTGATGTAGGGTAAATGTGTTAATGTTGCGAATTATTATTTTGTAATTTATTCGTCCATTATAAAAAATATCATTTTATTTGTAATTATTTAAAATATAATTTTAAAGTTTAATATAATTATTTTGAAAATTAATTTTAAAATTAATTTGCTTATTATGTATGAAAGATCCTCGTGCAAATTCAATATCAATAGCTCGCGGAGTTATAGTGGATGCTCGGATAATTATCCTCAATCAAATAATTCCTATTCTCGAATAAATTATACCCTCTAGCGTGAGGTTGAAGCGAAAATTAGCCAGAGTAATTATTTGAGCAAATGCCGAAATTTTAACTGTTCTATTGCCAAAATTTGCGATTGAAAATAATATGGAAAAAATTTTAGTACATACAAAATGATCATTAGTCAACTCCGCCCTAGCCCCTATACCATAACTGGATATTACTAGTAAATTAGTACATTCGATTTTTATTCAAAAATATTCATTATAAAATAAAAGTAATTAAAATTAAAGATAAAATAATTTTAATATAAATTGAAAATCCTCTGCTAGTTAAATTTCTTTTGCTGCCATTTTTCCAAGGACAAATCCTTTTCTTTTTCGGAAAGGATTGTGTTGTTTCAATCTTTTTAGTTGATGATATTTCATCTATTTTTTTATAATTTTTAGATAATTATACCCCAAAATAAGCCCTTATTGAAATATAGTCCGATTTTAGCGTTAGTAAAAAATCTAGTTTATTTATTGATGTAACTCGAGTAAATTGTATGACCTTATCTTAGGTTATATTTATCTGATAGTCGATATTAGAGATCGGCCTGGGTCTGGACCAAGGCCTGGGTTTTTCTTGTACCCAGAGTCCAGGCCCAGGCATTTTTTGACCTTCCTGGGTTTTTCCTGGGCCTGGATTTTTACTGTACTACAGGCCCAGGATCCGGCCCAGGTGAATAAATCAAACCCGGAACCCAGGAACAGGCCCAGGCTTTCCAAAATTTCCGATCTCTAGTCGATATGATATTTCGTTCATTTTCCCTACTATTTCAGTTTACTTCATCACCCATTTTTTCTTTAAATATGTAGTGTTATAAAAATTTTACATGTCTTATATGCCCAAATTATATAAAATATATGCCCTTTCTGTTCTTGAAAAATTAATCCTATAATTTTTTTTTGCCTGTAAATAGGCAACTCTAATAAGATCATAATAAAAAGTAATTTGCTCTCTGACAACATTTTGTTTAATTCTTATAATTATTTAAGCCGCTTAAGTCAGGTGGGGCTCAAAACTTAATTGACAGCCTAATTATTTAGGATTCTGGCAGTGGTTTAATATTTTTACTTACCAATTTTCGCTGAATCCGATTTTGAACTTAAAAATTCTTCAATAGGCCTATTTGTAGAAATTTCATTCGTTGTCTTTTCAGTTTTTCTTATTGTACTAGTTGTTGGGTTAGTTTCGACATAAGGATTGTTTACTTCGATTCTTTCAGGATCTTCACTTGAATCCTCCCCAATTTTATACGAAAATTTATTGACAGATGTTCTAGTTATTTTACTTAAATTTACAAGTGGACTATCGTTACAATATTCTGTCCCACAAATTAGACAATGGTGACAATTATCTACTTCGTTCAGAACTTCACAAAAATTAAATTCGTTAATTACTTTTGGAACATTTAAATTTTTATCTGTCTCATTAAAAAAGAATTTAACATCATCCTCGTGTAAACATTTGTGTACATCTAAAAATAAATTAGCATCAGTGTATCAGCAGATTTTTCAGTTAAAATAACGGAACCTACATCTCCGATAATTCATTTGTTTGAAAATATCAACTCTAACATAAGACATAATATTATTTACCTATTTGAACTTTGAATAGGACCATACAAAACTAGCAATATATTAGATGGAGCTTTGTTTATGAGATTAATCGCTCGATTCTGAGAATTAACCAAAAAACCCTTATTTTTGTATGGAACCCATGCAGGCCTCATTATTTATACACATATAGAGAAATAAGAAAGTGAGAAAAACTGGCTAGAATTTAAAGCTCTTAAGCGGGATTTAAGATTTGCACCAGATTGTTCTTAATCTAGTTAAAGGTAAAGCTAGTAGCGCAGTAGGTAGTAGCTATTAGTAGCTCAGTAGGTAGTAGTAGCTCAGTACTACTACCTCAGTAGCTCAGTAGTTTACTAATTTATTAAACATGTAAACTTAGTTACATTGTTCTTCATTATTACAGCGAAATAAAGCCAAACAATTCCCTAAATCATTACTTCCTCTTTTCGCACAGTCAACTCGATAAGCCTGTGTTTTGTTGTCGTAACCAAGTGTATCATTTAAATTATCTCCCTCGTTGAAATCGTTGAAAAAGCATCGAATTGCTATTAAATTAATTTATTAATTTTCTTAATTATTTTTTATTAGACTATTGCTTAGGTTTTGTCTTCCTAGAATGTTTTTGACATTAATTCTTTGTTTGTAGTTCTACATGTTCAGGGTGACCGATTCCAAACCACAAAAATAGGGCGCAGCCACTCAAAAATGTGGCAAAAATAGTGCGAAATAGGTCAAAAATAGGGCATGATTTTAAAAACATAAAAATCAAAATCTCAAATATTAACAAGTATTATGGATATCTTCACTAGTTATAACTAAATTGATCAATTAGAGATCAGATAATATTCTAAACCTAATTCCTATCACTTTTGACATGTTTCAGTGATTTTTTAACTAAAGATTTATATGATATACGTTGATAAATGGGATATAAGCGTCTATAATTAGGTTGGGCATCAAATTAAGAATAGAATTTTTTTTATTTTTTAAAATCTTGGACGTTTGATATTATTAACCTTCGATTTTGATAATATTTGGCAAACTCAAAATTAAAATAAATAATACAAATATTAATTCGGATTAAATTTAAATGAGAATATGAATTATCTTAATAATTTTTAAATTATTTTATTTAAATAAATTAAAAGGGGTAAATTAATGATTTTAATTTACACTTTGATTTTACTGAAAAATAAAAATGTGTATTATTATTACTGAAATTTTATTACTGAAATATTTATTGCTGAAATGATTATAAAAAATAAATGATTCATTTTAAATTATTTTTTGATTTTTTTATTTAAATTAATGCAGATAAATATTATATGTATAATACATAGTTTACCATTTTTATTGCAAAAATTACTAAAAAAATTTTTTTAATATGCGATTGAAACTGGACATGTGACGGAAAACAGTATTCTGCTCTAGTTAATGTTGGTAGCATAATGAAAAATCTGTAGTTCATACAAAATTTATGCGTCAAATAAAGCCTTATCAGTCTCATGAAAGTTTATGTTGGTATTGTTTTATATTGGATTTAATTAATTCTTCATAAATTACTTAACTCTTCTTTTTTTACTTTAAAATATTTTTTAAATTAATTTTCAAAATAATTAAAAATTTAATTTCAGAACATACAAAATTTCTCTGTAAAATTTAAAAGCAAAAATAAAATAAAAAATACTAACAATTGCACACTAATTTAGCACAATTTTACTTAAATGTACTCCTAAATATACTCAGACATTTACAAAGATTAGTAAATTTATTTTGAAAAAAATTCTTTATTTTTCAAGAAAATTATATTCTACTACTATTATTTTTTAATAAAATCTTTCTATGTTTAAGCAAGGCTCAATTTGTGTTAAAATTCATTAACGAAATGTGAAGCATCAAGAGGCGAAAGTTTATCAAGTAATGCTTCCTGAACAATATTTAAATACATCAGTTTCCATATTTGCTTCAATTTTATTCATTCCACTTTCAATAATTGCTTTATTAATTAATTTATTATATGCTTGTGTTTTGATTTATGGGCACCGATATTTTTCTACCAAAATTGTTTATATTTGTTCAAGACATTTAGTAATAGCTGATATAGTATCTTCACTTACACAAATTTTTGTAATTGTCCCTACTGTTATTTTACCATATGAGATTGGAAGAGGTTAGTGTTGAGGAAGAGTGTTGACAAGAGTCATTAACAAGTTAATTTAAATTAAAGAATTTCTTCTCTCCCGATTTGTTGAAACCGTCCTAACATGCGAAACCCTCGCACACATGGCAACTTTCCATTTTATGTTTTTACAATCACTTGGACATGTTACAATCAATTGTTATATTCACAAAATGAAATAGCTATACATGCATTAAATAATTGGGGTTCTATTATTTGTACAAGTATTTGGATTTGGTTAGCTTGTAAGTCGAGAAATATTATTGTATTATTAGAATAATTACTTAGTTAATCATTGTGTCGATGACTATTAGAAAAATTAATAGAAAGAGGGCAATTATCCGAGTTTTAAATTCTTAACCTATTTAGGGCATTTGATGGGGGAGGTCATTATTGGTTCAAATAAGAGGGGGGGGGGGTAATTAATGGATATGATTTATGATTAAGGGCAAGGTATCAACAGGGGCAGTGGAAGCTTAGTCTTTAGAAGATGAGTGATTATTTGGGAAAAGTAGGGTTGTACCCCGAACGTTCGGGGGCGGGTATGTCGGGGTACGGGGTTTTCCAATTGTTTCGGGGCGGGGTTCGGGTCGGGGGAGCAAAATATGGCCGGGGTTCGGGTCGGGGTACGGGGGTTTAGTGGAAAAATTTTTAGAGAAAAAATGCTCAAAAATATTTAGAAATCGATATATTTTCGTTGATTTATTCAAAAATTAAGTAGGTTTTGAAGAAATTAGAGGGGATTTGAAGGGATTAAAGCGTATAACTTGGGATATAAGTGGATCTGGAGGGATTAAGTGGGATTTTTAGGATTAAATGGTATATCTTGGGATACAAGGTGATCTGGAGTGATTTTTGTTGGTTCAAGGGATATTAGTGATTTATAAGAATATTGATGTATTGCGGATAAGGGTATTTGGACGGATATCAGGAGATATCTTCGATTATTCCTTAAATCTCCCACCTTATATCCCTTTAAAACTCCTTAATTCTTCGATATCCTACAAATCCCTTTATATCTCTGATTCCCGTTAACATGACCTCGATAGTTTACCAACTGTTATGGTTGAGAACTGGTGATACAGAGGGTTTGAAGGATTAAGGGTGGTTCAAGGGATATCAGTTAAAAATAAAATTAATATTTTCAAATTAAAATTTAACTCGTTAATAATTTGTTTTTGTGAAAAAATATAAAAACAACAGAGTTATCCTTATATGGATCCGAACCCAATCCTATATTAATGAAATATCGGCTAAAACCAACGACTAAGCCACTCAACCACAAGTCTCTTAATAAAGAAGGAAAGAAAATTATGATATTTCATTCATTTTTCTTTCAAAAATAATAAAAGCAAAGTAAAATGTGTGGAAATTTTTCAAATTTTCTTCATTAATTTCTCCAAAAAATGACATTTTTTAGGGGTATAAAACCCCGTAACCCCGAAACTTTTTGGGCCGGGGAACGGGGTTTTCACTTTTTTTCGGGGCGGGGTTCGGGTCGGGGAGAATCGTGAAAAAATCGTTCGGGAACGGGGTCGGGGTTCGGGGTACGGGGTCGGGGTACAACTCTAGGGAAAAGGTATTAGGGGGGATTTGATGAGTTTTTTACTTTTGCGGTATTATAAAATGTATATTAAAAGCTAACTTTTACAAAAATATTTATAAAAATTTCTGTTAATTAACTCCAAATTTAGTTTTACTTTTAATCTTCGGAGCTTTTTATCGTTGTGTTCTTCGATTTAATATTGTTAGCTACTCCTTTTATTGTGTCTATTATGATAATGATAATGATGGATTTAGTGGGGCTTATTTAATGAAAATATTGCTTGGATTTTTAATGATTATGTGTATTGGAATTAATTTGTTTGGAGCTATTTATTTTGAAAGAAAAATACAGTTATAATTAATTTAATTAATTTTAAATTTTATTATTAAATTTTGATGAGATCTGGTGAATATTGGCTCATAAATTTAGATTAAATAGGATTATTTGTCAGACTAAGAAAATGTAACCAAATAATCTATAAAGTAGAGTTGATCAAAACGATACTGGTATCGGCCAACCCGAGACCGAGATTGACCGATACTCAAGAACCCGATACCGAGACCGATACCATCATTTTGAGCCGAGACCGATACCGAGAAACGATACCGACCGAGACTAACAGAAATTTTTATTTTATGTCAAAAATACGTGTAAAAATAATTTATTCATTATTTTCATCATCCAAATCATCAGATAAATACTCTTTATTATCTGGATCCGATTTGAACAATATTTTTCCAAGTGTTGTACCAAAAAGTCAAATTTTTATTTTCACCAAAATGTTCTATTTAAAGGATATCGAAGATTTATGAGGATGAAAAGAGGATATAAAAGGATTTGCGTAATTAAAGGAGAAATGGTTGAATTTGGAGTGATTAAGGAGGATATGAGCTATATCGAGTGATAGTTGAATTTGGAGGGATCAAGGATACATGGGTCAGAGGGATTAAGGATTATATAAGGGATATCGAGAGAGTTTTGGAAGGCTAAGAATTTGAAAGGCTAAGCTAATTTTGGAAGGCTTACTCATACCGAAACTCAGTTGAGGTATATATAAGGGGGGTATAGGTGTAACACCAGCCTCTTGTTGATCACGCTCAAATTGCATAGATAACAATGGCTTCTTTTGTTCACGAAAAGCTGTTAACATACGAAAAATAGAGAAATTAACTACAAGATTCAAGAAATCCATTGATATCAACTTAAACACCCAAATCCCTCCAAATAACCCAGTATTGTATTTAAGCCTTTTAATTTCATTAAATTACTGAGACTCAGTTGAGCTAGATAAAAGGGCAACTCAGTCGTGCGAACTCAATCGTGAGGGCTTAATGAAATGCTCGGATTTTGTAAGGCAAATAAAGAAGGATTCACTCTTTTCAGCGCCGCAGGCGAAAATTTTTTGAAATTCAGAAGGCCAAAGGTCAAAAATCCTCAGTTTTATTAAAAAATACAAGAAAATTGGGGTCTTTGAGTCAGTATCGTTTCTCGCCGAGAAATGGACCGAGAATATCGGTATCGGTTTCGAGAACGAGAATGAAAAAACCGAGACCGATATTGGAAAAAAGCCGAGAATCTCGGTATCGGTCTCGGTATCGGTCTCGGCCTGTCCAACTCTACTATAAAGCCACAAATTCCGATTTCTAGTAGTTCAAATCATCATATGAATGATTTGTCGGATTATCCTAAACCTTAGACTTATTTCGACTCGACTCCGGAACCCAAACTTACATCGATTTTGAAACCCGTTTTAATGAATCTTGAAAACCGCTTTTTTTCTTAATCGACAAATCCCTGCTTGATAGCATCATGCTGTATGATTATTTTTCCAATGATTTTAAACTCTATAAAACATTATTTTATCTATAATGGAAGATAACTTTTTTGTATCCAAATTTGAATTTAAAGATTTCTGTTTAGATTATTATTTCCTGGAAATTCTTGATCTGCTGCAATATCCACAACCACAGCAAATATTCGAAGGACATCAATAAGCGTTAGTGTAATACATCGAGTTCATTTACAACAGCAATCTATCCAATCAAATCAAAGAAAAATTCTTTATGAAATGCTTAAATCTAAAGCTTTTTTTGTTCAAGTTGAGAAAATATTTTAATTATTTTATTTGAAATTTTAAGGGATTTTATATGTCTTTATCTTTATTAGCTCGTTATTCTGGTTTTCATTTAATTCCATTATTTTGTTTGTTTTTGTATGGTAATGGAGTTCAAACAATTAATGAAAGAGCAACAATTAATGTTACTGGAAACGTTTTAATTTTGGTAAATTTTAAAAGTAGAATCCGAATTATAGCCTTTAGAGCTATGCCTTAGTTTGCTGAGAATGACATGTAAAAATTTTTACAGTAAAAGATTTTTTCGACAAAATAACATAACCGGCTTTCATTTACTAATACATTTTATGCAAAAATTGAACCATTTTCAATACATAACTTTATTCAAATGTATCGAAAAAAAGAAAATAAGAAGAAATAAAAAGGAACAAATTCAATCAAGAATTTGCTAAATTTCTGACCGTTTAAATTGAAGGCCAGGGAAATATTGTGGACAAAGTTTGACATTTCTGGTAGATTCTATGACTTTCCTAAAGATTTTCTCACAATAATATTTAATTTAATTAAAAATAAAAATTCACTTTAAAGTTGAGTATTTGTTGTCATTCAATTATTTATTGGTTTTGGAACTTTCGTATACGTTCTTTAACTGAAGAAGTTTTGATATTTTTGAGGACACTAATTCCTAATATTTTTCAAAAATAGAAATGTAATTTCACAAATATGTAAATGTTAAAATTTATAAATAAAAAATATTTAGATATGTATTAATTAGAGTTCGAACTTTTCAAAATGCCGGGCCCGGGACCCGGTTTTTTTCTCTCAAAATTGCACCCGGACCGGTTTTTCCGGATAAAACCGGAAAAACCGGTTAGCCCGGAAAAACCGGATTTTTTCAGACCCGGGCCCGGACCCGGTTTTTCCCAAATTTATTAAAAACATAAAAAATTATCACACATACAAAGGATCGGAAAACATACAAAGGATCGATTAAAGGATAGATGAATTAAAGGATAGATGCGCTAAAGGATAGATAGCAGGCGTGTCCGCAGGTGGAAAAAAATTTTCCGCAGCCGCAATCAGCAATTATATTTTTAGAATCCGCAGCCGCAATCCGCAACTCGCAATTTTTAGTTTAAAATCCGCAGACGCAATCCGCAGTCCGTAAGTCAAACGCAAATCCTCAATTTTTGAAATAATTGGTAGTCTGGGAAAATAAGGGGATTTGAAGTATTTAGAAAGCTTCCATTGATATCAGTGATTTGAGTGTTATAAAAGATTATGAATTTGAAGGGATTCATAGAGAACTCATGAGATTTGTAAGAATATTAAGGGATATCAGAGAATTAAGCCCTCGATATACTTCTTAATCCCATTAATTTCTCTTCCCTTTCTAAAAATTTAAAGAATTTTGGAACTCCAAGGGGCCAGACTTCTTCCTTTTTTACCGCCGGAGATGAAATTTTGAGAATTTTGGAAGGTAGGCCCCCAAATTTTTTCCTTATTACCGCCGGAGGCGAAAATTTTGAGAATTTTGGAACACCAAGGGGCTAAATTACTTTTTTTACCGCCGGAGGCGAAAATTTTGAAAAATTGGATGGCCAAACAGCTATATTTCTTACATTTTTTGACTTCGTCAAAAAGACTCCGGGCCCGGCAAAAAATTACCGGGCCCGGGACCCGGTTTTTTTACACAAAATCGCACCCGGGCCGGTTTTTCCGGTTAAAACCGGAAAAACCGGTTAGCCCGGAAAAACCGGATTTTCTCAAAAATACCCGGTTCCGGGCCACCGGGCCCGGAAAAAACCGGTCCGGGCCCGGCCCGGGTTCGAACTCTAGTATTAATCATAATAAAATATTCAAATATGTAAGAATAATATTTAATACTGTATAATTTCCTTCATGGGTGAGAATTTATTTTTTTAAATGTTTCTTTAATTTTTCCAAATTCTTTAGCATATGCTTTATTAAAGTCAGAACTTAAATAGTTAATTTTTAATCTAGAGATAAACTCTATGGCGTTATTAGTATAAATAACTAGATTATAACTAGGGAACGGATTTATATGGACTATCAATCGAAAAATATGGACATATAATATGGACTAAAAATCTTAAAATATGGACTGAAATATGGACTAAAATCCAAAATATGGATCAAATATGGGCCGAAATCTGAAAATTTTTAACGCAAAACTTCCATTTTTAAGCAGAAAAGTATTAATTGAGTTAATTTTGACTAACAATATTACAATAAATCAATTTATAGTAGTTATTTTGTTTCTAAAAATTTTTGTATAATATCTGAGGCGACAATTTTTTGAAAAAATTTTGTATAAGAATTTTTCAAAAAATTTTTACAAAAAATTTTTATAAAAAAATTTTTTGGCCAAAAAAATTTCATAAATTTGCAAAATTTGACTAATTTTCGGCAAAATTTTACAAAAATTGACTAAATATGGACGAAATATGGAAAATATGGACGGAACCAAAAATATGGAAAAATATGGAAAATATGGATTGATAACTCATTATCGGTCTTATCAACATATGCTAAAACTATGTTTTTTGATCGTTTTAGAACCCAACTAGTCCAGGAAAAAAATATGGAAATCCATATAAATCCGTTCCCTAATTATAACTGATAGATCTTGTTGCTTTCTAATGCTTCATATTCCTAATGTTAATTGAAAATTGACTAATCATTTTTATAATCTATAATTTTGATCACGAATTCAAAATGATTTATAATAGCAAGTCTAATACTCGGAAAATTATATTATTCCTACATATAGCCACCATTGTTACTCTTGTGATTATCATTGTTATTCTATTCTTGTGTTATTCTGTTAGTATTTCTATTCTTTTGTTACATTTAGGGCATAACATTGTCTCCTATCTATATCCTATTTTGCAAAAATATTTTCTATTCTTACCTGCTAAAAAATAAAATAGGGCCATTCGATGCTGCAGATATATTAAGTATAATCCCAAAATAAACTCTTAAAACCCAAATATCAACTTCAGAAACCACAAAAAATGGCCACAAAAGAGCTAATAGCATCATACTAAAATAACCGCCAATATTTACAAAAACTATTAGTGAAAGCGAACGTAGCAATTTACGTATCTTTTCATCTGGCAAATCTGATTGTAATAAATTTTAGTATTGCCTAATTTTTATGTATTTACCTCCTTTAATTTTTACCAAAATTCCAACAACAATATGTAATATGTATAATAGCAATTAACATTAATGGTAAAACAATAATTCTTGAATCAAATGAATTTGGAGCACTAAAGCCAATAATTTCTCCGATAAAATTAGCTACATGCCAATTTGGATATGCCTCTATTATAGTATATTCCAAATGAACAATAAATATTCCAAAAATAACAATTATCAACAAATGTATTGAGATATAGAGAACAAAATTAAGGTTGATGTAGCTGTTAAAATTTAGAAATAATAAAAAGGGTACTGAAAAAATATTCTGAATGTTAATTTCTATGCTAAAATGGAGAGAAGTTCCAGTATTATTTCTTTGTTCTTTGCCAGGATAGGATATGTAAAAGCTGTTATTCAAACTAGGGTATCTCCCCGAGCCTTCAGGGTCGGAAGTATTGGGGGATCGGGGTTTGCCGAGGAGGGGTGACGGGTTTCGAAATAGGGGTTGACTTTTGGATAGAGTTCGGGGTCGGATGTCTGGTTTCACTAGAAATTCTTTTAAGGCCCTTTTCCACGCTTAAAAAATTTTGGCGTTATGTTTCGTGTTCATGTAGATGACATTTCTAAGATAAATCAAAATTTAATTTATCAAAAATTACAATATTGGAAAAGCGACAGCAAAAAATCGATCCAAACTTAATGATCCAAACATAAAAATAGATGCAAAAGCACCAAAGATTGGTATAGCTTGGTATTTAAATGCCACAATTGCTGGTACAAAATTAATTCATTTTATTGTAAAAATCAAAAAGAATAAATGGCCAATTTGATGTAAAACTTCACAAAACGAGTTGTTAGCCAGTAAAATACTTGTTATGCTTTTTATTGCCGTATATTTTCCCCTAAGATTTTATTTAATATTAACCAAGGAAATAATATTTTTTGGCTAAAATGTACATGTGATTTTTCGGATATTGTAGGACGGATATCGAATATAGAGTCTGATATACTAGTACATAATCGGAACTAGAAAATAATTTCTTAGATTACCAATAGTTCACGACAATATAACAACACTTGAATTCATTGAAATTCCAAATAAAGAGATTAAGCCCAGTAAAAATGCCGGAAGAAAAATGGCAATCTGAAAGCCCGAAGATGGATAAGCCATGAAAATTCCCTTTAAAAAATTTTGTTTTCAATTTTTAATTATAATAAATTTACAGGTAATTTTACTGTTGTATTAGTTTCATTCATTTAAAAAATTTTTTTGAAACCTTTTCCTTTGATTAAAAAAAATAAATCATTTATTTGACTAATACTATAATAAGAACAAATAATTTAATATTAAAAATTAAATAATTAGTTGAAATTTTTACGAAATATTTAAATTTAGACGATTAGGGTCTGCTTCATAATTATACCTAGAACAGGGTGGCCCTTTTGCCCTATTTAGAGGGCATTTGCCCTATTTTCGACCTTTCCGCCCTATTTTTTCCCTATTTTTACATTTGCCATATTTTTGCCCTATTTTTACCATTTTGTAAAATTTTTACAATTTTTGAATTTTGTAAATGAAATGGCAGAAAAAGTAAGAAATCTGGCTTACCGCCTTCCAAAATTCTTAAAATTTTCGCCTGCGGCGCAAAAAAGTAAGAAATCTGGCTTCTTGGCCTTACAAAATTCTCAAATTTTTGCCTGCGGCGCTGAAAAAGGAAGAATCTGTGAAGACTTTGTGTGAAATTTTGGGATTGAAAGGGCTTGAGTGGAATATAGGCGGATTTTACTAAAGACTATTTAGGAGGATTTACTAGGATTATGGGCTCTGCTTGGATATCGAGGGATTTGTATGATAAAGAAAGATAATAATGATAGATATCAATGGATTTGAGAGATTAATAGTGTATGCGAGGATTAACGTGGATAGGAGACTAAGTTGGATATAATGTAATTTATAATAATTAAGGGTATATGAAGGGACATCGGGGGATTAATCCCCAAGTGCCTCGATATCTCTCTTAATCACCCAATCCCAGCACTTAATCCACCAAAATTGAACGTAAAAAATACCCGATGTTTCTACTACTCCCAAATCCACTGAATCCTCACAAATCCCTAATAAATACAAGTTTCTAACCATTTATCCATCTTAGTTAACTTTCTTGATCCTAAATTCCATAGATAACTCTGTTACCCCCAATTCCATTAATAATTGCTCAAAATCCCCCTATATCCCTCCATTTGCTCAATTTAGTTAAACCTAGTTAAAAAATTTAGAATAAAGCTTTTTACTTGAAATTTCAATTATTTTTAAGATTTTTAAATAATGCCCTATTTTTTGCCCTATTTTTGGCCGATTTCGCCCTATTTTTGCCCTATTTTTGAGTGGCTGCGCCCTATTTTAGTGTTTTGGAAAGGGCCACCCTGACCTAGAAGAATCACAAATTTTTTCTAATAAGTAGTTCGAATTTTATTACCATGAAATAAATGAGAATAGAAAGCTCTATTCACCTAAAATTATATTTCACACCTAAATTGCCTTAGTTTACTTGTGCTAATAAAAATTATTAAAATAAATATGTATATCTACTTTTTCTGTAAGAAAATTTTTTTGCTAAAAAAATAAAGGTAAAAATATATTATTTTTGCATTTTTAAAGAATTTCCTGCCATTTGATTTTTTAATTGAGATAAAAAATTATTTTTAAACAAATAATATAAAAAAGTTTTTAATGCCAAACATTTTTTAAATAAAAACAAAAATATCATGATTTTATTTAAATACCTATTTTATTTTTATTATAAAGTGGGCTTTGAAGACATTCCTTTTTTGTATTTGAATGCACGCATAAACTTTGACAGGAATTTGCACAAATTTTTTAGATAAATGGTATCATAAATGAAATGTTTAAATATGGAAACATAATTTTTTAATTGTATCTATCTAACTTATTTTCATAAATGAGAATTTATATTTTTACATGTATCTTTAATCCGTCCATATTCTTAGTATATGCCTTCTTAAGGTCAGAACTGAAATATTTATTTTTTAATCGAGAGTTAACTGAAGTATAACAAAGGTATAAAAATGGAATTATAACTGTACTAGTATAGGAATTATTATACACTAAGATTTTTAAATAAACAACATCCTATCTCTAAAATATATTCTTGCCATTCTAATCCTTAATTTGGATATCCAATGTAAAATACGATTATTGAACAAAGAATAATTTTTAAGATAAACTTAAGGATAAAAAAATATCTTATAATGAGGTTCACTAATAGGGGAAAAATAATTTAGATTGAAAAACCATTTATTAAATATATAAATTACATGAATTTATTGTTCATTAGAAAAAATGGAATAGTAAAAGATTAAAATTGAGGATACCTATGTGAAATTATTGGAATAAAGGATTAAATTTGAAGAACATATCTGAACTTAAACATTTGTCGTTCAACATTTTGGACAAATATTGGGGAAGGTGGGAGGAGTGAAATTATAGGAGGGGAATGCTTAATGAAAAATGTCCACATGTTTGCTAATATCAGGTGGGGATAATCCTGTGTGATTTGAATGAATATCAGCTAAAAAACTTTTTATATCTAATGATATCCCCTCAAATCCTAATTCGTCCATATCCTTATATACTTCCGAGTAGGACCGAAATATCACATATGTAGGGGCCTAGGATATGTGGCCCGAGTCGAAAAATTTAGTTACAAAATATTTATGATTTAAAATTCTAAATTAATTATTTAAGGATTATTGAATAAATAGTAAAATTAAATAAAAGGACGCCGCAGATTTGTTTGACAAACCCCAACCTGAACCCTACCTCCTAAACCAGACATGTTTTCTCAAGGAAACTCAGATGCCGTTCGAGGCTACAATAATTAAAATTTTAAATTAAAAATTTGATAAATATATTTAAATTATTTATTTAAACATTCTTTTAATTCTTTACTATCTCCTTCCAAATAAATCACTTTTACTTTTCTACTTTTATTTAATAAAACAGAGGGTGTTTTGTTGTTAATATTTTCAACAAATTTATTTAAAATATTTCAATTATTTTTATTGAATTCTATTTGTTTTATAAATTTATTTGTTTCAATTCCAACCCACCAATGTTGGATATAATGCCCACTAAAATTCAAAAAAATTAAATTTTTAAATCAAGAAGAAACCGTCAGAACCCAGATCTAGTTCTGGTTTAGAGCCGAAGCTACTAGGTGAGAATAAGAGGCTGAAGAATTGAATAATAATAGTTATGTGTTATTCAACGCTCACTCCTTCAGAGTGATCTACATTGTACGAACAATTTCTCGATCGTGCAATGATTATTTGAATGACGTTTCTCTCAGGCGATGTCATTGTTTGAGAAAAGGCTGGCCGGGTTTCACGTCGAAAAATTTAGGGTTTTGAATAACCTGTGTTATTTCAGGAGCATTCTGTGTCCAAATACCCTAGGTTGATAGGAAATTTCATTAATTCTCAATCCTATCTCCACCTTATATGTATCTATTTACCTATATTTTTCTTTAATTGCTTGTGGCAAACATTTTTCATGACTAGTTGCATGAGCATATTTTATTTGTTCTTTATCTTCTTCAACCGTAAAAATTAATTCTAAACGAATTCGACTTTCAATAAAACGACAATAATTTTCGCTTTCTTCAAACAGATTTTCTCTTTTATTTAATAAATCTTCAGCAAGACATAAAATGAGCAAAAAATGTTTATACTTAAATTTTCAGTTATTATTTTAAAATAATTTAAATTTAATTTCTTACTTTTATCAAAAAACTAGTACCAATTAACCAATCATTCCAAGCTTTTACAATTGCATCATTTCCTCTATTATTATTTTTAATATTTTTAATCATATGTATTATTCCCTAAAAGTTAGCATTAAAATATAAATTATTTTCTATAACTACATTATTTTATATTTATTGACTCTAACGATAAGTCCTCCGAATATATAATGCCTTACTTAAAGTAAGGGATGTAAGATCCAGCTAATGAGAATTTAAAAAATCAACGAGTATTTAAGAGCAACATGGAGGATCGTACTTAAATCAAGATCGTTATCTCGAAAAATATCTATTTCAATAACCCAGATTATTGTTAGAGATCTTAGTTTCTATTTTAAATTATATAAATGAAAATGAAGACCTTTCATTTAGGTTCCTGGAAATTCCGAATCGAATAATCCTCGGTACTTCGGTTCTGTTCGATTCGGTCTAGAACCGACGACCCTACTCTCTTTGATACGCTGGCTGAGTAGGGAGTGCCTGGATTTAAAGGCCGTTTTCTTTCCGTGGCTATTCCCAGACTATATCCTATTATACTAAACTAATAAATTAATATTATAAAAATAAATAACCATTCGCAAACTCTTTTAAAATTATCTTTCTCGTAGAGTAATTAACATTATATGAACAATTCTGTTCTGGATAACCAAGTGTTAACACAACCATTATTGGATTAGTATGTTTTTCTAATCTAATTCTTTCTTCATTACTATAATTAATATATTTTGAAAGATATTGGTTCTTTCTAAAATTAATTTCAGATTCCTCATTCCAACTTTGCGATTTTTGAGTTAATTCTTCTAATTTTACTGGAAATTTCCAATCCCTAAAAATTTTAATTTTTCCTTTACTTAAAAAATTAATAACCATTCACTAAATGTTTCAAAAAATTTTTGTAACAAATAAATCTGGGATGAATCAAAATAAAGTAGAACAATCTTAAGAATAAGCAAATTCAAAGTTGCTCCATTTAGAAAACCAAATTGATTATTATAAATAAAATGATCTGAAATTTTTTTGTATAATTTTCCAAACTAAAATATAATTATTAATTTGTAGGAATTTGTTTTATTAATTTTTAGGACGTAAAGTTTTAATGTATAAAGCAATAATTTTTCTAGAATAATTGATAAATTATAGTAAAGGTTTTCGTATTCGGAGCTTCATATTGTCAATAACTGATGGAAAAGGGGAGACGGGATCCCATCCTTGGCGGGACGGGATCCAATCCTATACAAACCAGTGATGGGATGGATTACCCGTAACCTTTTACCCGTAACCCGACCAGTTAAATTTTCCAAGTTCCGAATAACCACCTATTTTCTCTATCTTCCTATCCCTGACACCCAGTAAATTAAGGCAGAACGCGAAATCGAGAATTGAAAAAAACTAAAAAAAGTCAAATAAATCAAAATAATTTTAAAAATTTACTTTTAGCCCACAATTTCAAAGTTTTTGTTAGAAATATGAATTTATTTAAATTTCCACTTTTATCAATAATATTTTTAATAATTTTATTTGAATTATATGAAGCTAATGTTAATATTTCTCCATGTATTTCTTTAATTTTATTTTCATTAACTTCTAAATTTTGTAATTCTTCCAATTTTTCAATTATTTTTCCAATTTCAAAATTATTTTGTTGAATAAATTTATTTAATTTTATCGGTATTATATCTTCTAATATAACAAATGATATATCAAATTTAATTTTAAATAAAATAAATTCGATTATTTTAATACGGGTGTGAGTGTTTTTACGAAGCTGATGAATTGGAGCTTCCTAAATGAATTAATTTTATTTAGATATTTAATTATTAAAAAAGTTTAAATTCACCTTTCCTTTTGAGATGGTTTTGGGAAGGTTGAAATTCCCACCCCAAAAATAGACCAACTCTTAAGATTCTTTTTGGTGTTGCGAAAAAATATAGCTGCCACTAGAGACGTCCGAGATTATTTGTCTCGATTCCAAGGGTTTTTTCGGTCTTGATCTTGGGGTCTAGTTCTGGTCTTAAGACTCAGAAAATTTTCGGCCAGGAACGTCTACACTATGAATTTAAGTCTTCTAATGCATCAAAATATAGTACTAGATATTAATCCTCTGTATTAGAAAGCAAACCGAAACGATATCTTTCGGTTATAGAGAATCAAGATTTATCGAGATCTCTATTCTTGTACGACACTCCCAGTCCGGTCTCTACTCTTTATTATAGCACCATTTATATTAGTGCCACCATTTCAGGATTGTTACAAAATAAATTTCCCGGGGCCTATAAAAAAGTTTAATTTATTTACATTGTATAGTAAACAAAAAAGTGATATTTCTGATTCTTCAACTTTCTCATAATTTTTACATTCATCATCGTTTGCATTACCAATAAACTGATTTAATTCATTTATTTTACACCCATCGTCTTTATTTTTATTTAAAACAACAATTCCATCAACGTCAGATTCAACAATATCTGTATTTAATAACTTCGAGCCACTCAACAAAAATTCAATATCTATACAATTATAACCATTTTTGGCCCATTCAGAAATAATTGACTTTAAATAATTTAAAGCAGAATTATATGAATCCGATTCATTGTTAATTTTAAACCTTTCTTTGATTACTACGGCAAGCTTTAATTTAAAATAAGTTATAATTAGCTACCATCAATAAGATAATTTTATTGTTTCACTCAATCAACGAGTATATGTATACACAAATTTATAACGTCACTAATTTTGACGCTTCGATATTCACTAAATCATACCCACCAAATTGATTACCGTAATATACTTCAATAATTCTCCTGATTATTCGAGGGAGATAAAATATTGGAGTGCGGGTAATAATTATACATATTTACCAAATTGAATTACTCAATTAATTACCCTGATTATTCGTGGGACAGAAAATATTGGAGTTAGGTTATTTATCTAGTAAGAAGAGTATTCAAAAATAAACTTACAGAACTTTCGGCAATATATTTCTGGTCAAAACTGAATGGTAATTCTACAAATATTTTAAATTCCATTCCAACATTTTCATCTAGAAAAATTATTTTTTTTTGAATAAATCTTGTTTAAAAATAAAATTACTGTATTTACTCTTATAAAGAGTTGGGTTAATTATCGCTTCAATCTCCCTCAAGAGTGAATTAATAGGAGCGGGTAAATAATTGAGGTTTTTTAGACTTAATTATAACAATTTTAAGTGGGAGATTAATTTTAGACCTCCAGAGAGAGTAATTATTAGGGTGATTATTATTATTTAAGGGTAGATAATTTACGGATAAATACAGTAATATACTATACTCACATGTCAAATGTTTTTGTTTTAATTTCAATTTATAATTTTGTAAAAATACTTCAAATTCATGGCCACTAATATTACCCAGTAGTGATACCAAAATAATTTTTAGATAAATACTGTTTATTTGATTCAATTTTTGATTTATAATCAAACTGGCCAATCTTAATTTTAAAATTGTTTAGATTCCTCAAATAATACTTCCCGTTTTATTACTAGAGGAAGATTAAAAAGGTCAGATTAAATAATCTACTGACCTCAGTATCAAGGTTGTTGGATGCGGATATCCAGATCCAAAAAAGGCCGGATATCCGCAAATTTTCGGTTCGGATATCGGATCCGAATATCCAAAGATTTGCAACATTCAGACAACCTTACTGGATAAAAAATATATTTAATTTAAAAAACTAGTTAAAAGCACGGAGTTTACTAAGGTTGTGAGGTATCTAACCCGATCATAATCCTTCATTTTATTTTAAGGGTCCAAAAGATAAAACATATCGTTCTTTGAAGGTATGAATTTAATTATTTTTAATATAATTAATTACAAGCTGAAATCCTCCAAATAGCTCTATAAAAACCTCTACAAACCTATGTTTATGAAGCATGCTTTTTACAGGAATCATCTCATTATTATTAATATTCCCTTCATTCCCACTTTTTATCATAATCCATTCATCAGTAATCATTACAAATTCTCTTAACAAATTATGCAATTTATTTTCCAACTTATTTTTATTTCCGGGAATAAAATTTTCTTCTAATATTTTATTAAATTCTTGCTCTAATTTATTAAATGATTCTAATCCATCATAATTTTTGTTATCAATTTGAACTAGAATTAAAAATACTTATACTTCGTCAGAAAAGATAAACGCACTTATATGTATCTTATAATTTATTTTAGTATATTTATTAGGGTTGGACATGCCGGTTATTAATAGGTACCCTTGGGTTTCGGTTAATCCAATTTTAAAATACGCGGTTGCGGTTTTGAGTTTAGGGGGAATTTTTAATAAAACTTTGTATCTTTACAAAGTTTAGTTTTCGTTTTCTAAAATTCTCTGAAAACGGTTAATTTTTGCAAAAAATATCAAAAATTCCGGTTCTAGAACCGGTCGTTTCCAACCCTAACATTTACGAAATTCTTAAAAACTTTATAATTTTTTAAATTTTATTTAAATGTTATATACACATTACCTTCAACACTTCCTATACTAATTGAAGTTATAGATTTCTGTTCTATTTTTTTAACGTATTCAATTCTATTTTTATTTTCCTCAACAAAAACTCCAATATTTAATAATTCATGTATCCTTTCCTTATCTTGATTATTTGAATTAATTAATTCAATATATAATTCGTCCAATTTATTATTATCCAAAAATATTTTTGGATAAAATATGGATAAATTATTTTTTACTTCCTCTTCCTTGAAAATCTCATTTTGCTTCCCTTCCTCAATTTTTACTTCCTTTTCTTTTAAAACCTCATTTTTCTTCCCATCCTCAATTTTTAATTCTTTTTCCTCAAAATCTAATTTATTTTTTCCCCTCTTCCCTTCAAAAAAATATTTATGGTGATCTAACTTTAAATGATTATTCCAAGAATGATCTATTGGAAAAACATTGAATTCTTCATCATCTTCGTCCTCTTCCTCTGATATTTTTTCTTTTTCTTCTTTTGTATTTCTCTTCTCTTCCTTTTCTTTCATTCTTCTTCTCTTCATTTCATTCCTACCTAAATTTATCTTCCAATCATCTTCTATCTCTTCATCATTTTTAAATAAAGTATTCTTCTCCCTCATTATTTTTTCAACCACTCCTTCTAAATTTAAAATATATTTAAATTCTTCCAGCTTTTTATCTTCATTAAATAAATTTTTATTATTTTCCTCTTCAGTTTCTTCAATTATTTTATTTTTGCCTTTAAATATTTGCTCAGTTTTATTTTGTTTATTTTTATTATTTTTGAATGAATTTTTATTTTTACTAGATTTATTTTTCTTTCCTTTATCTAACAATTCTATTTCATTTAAAATCTTTTCAATCTCCTTCATTTCAGCTAAATAATAAAAATTTTAAATTATAAATATAGATTCCTTCGATATCCCTCCAAATCCTCTGGTATTCCTACAAATTCTCTGATATCTTTCTTTTCAGCGCCGCAGGCGGAAATTTTGAGAATGTTGATGATTATATGCTAATAAATTCACCCCCTCAGCCCTACTGTCTACGCCCTTTAAAAGTGTTTATTGTAGAGGTCAGAGTATAGCGGTGGCTTTACAGGGATTAAGGTAGGCTTTGAGAGAAAAATCAAGGGATTTATCAGTCAAGGGATTTACCAAGTCTTTTTAATCTCTTTATATTCATTTAATTCCATGATATTATTTTAATCCATTTAAATACACCATAATCATTTCAAATTTAACAAAATTCCTCTTAATCTCCGAACCGCTCCGAAAAATCTGGCTAATTGGTAAAATTTTTAACTACCCGAACTGAAACCCGACCCGAAACCCGGACTCTGACTAATTCTCAACCCGTAACATCCTTGATATAGAGACGCATGCTATTTTTCAATACTCAAAACCGGGCCAGCTCCAAATCGGTTTGGAGAGGCCATCCTAATATATCTTATTTTATATAATTATCCTTACAATCTTTGTAATTTACTCCTTTTTCTATTTTTAACTTCAATTGTCTTCTTTCCTGTTTTTCTTTTTGAATTTCCTTTTTTAAATATTCATCAATTGGTGCTTTTGAAGCAAATATTTGTTCTATTCTTTCTAACAACTTTGGCTTTTTGTTTTTGTAATCTTAAAAAAATTAATTAAAACAAATAATAAAAAAATCCCCTTTAAATTGAAATTTTTAGGTAAAGAAATTTTATCGATTTTTCTACCTAATCCTAGCGTACTAGGTTTTTACCTTTGAAAAATTTTGTTTGAAAATTTTTATCCAAATCTCCACTTTCAATTAATTCAAGAAAAAATAACATTTTTCTTGCTATAAATGAAATTAAGATTCTTTGATCAATTTTTATCAAATTATCATCATTGTAGCGGAAAAGATTTTTCTTTGCCTTATTCCATAGTTTCTAAAAATTATTTTTGGATAATTTTAAATTATTTTGAATTAAAAATACTCTCGGTTCTGTTTTTTACAATTAATTATAAATATGTTTTATTTTACGAGTTAAATTATGATATAAATAATACATATAAAAATAATATGATAAAGATAAAAATAAGTTAGGCTCATTTTCATTTTGATTAAGGGAAATTCCTTTATACCGCATATCACACGATATCCACTTAATTTCTATATCTCTCCAAATCCTGGAGATCTATGATCGGCTCCAAAACCACAGGCCCTGGATCCAGACTTTTTAATATTTTTTCCTTTAACAATAAGCTTCCCATCTTAAAGGCCAACTGAGCCCTATCATACACACCAAATAACTTTATAAATTTTCCAGGTTTTATTTTTTCGATTTTCGACTTTCGAGGTTACTTTTCTTTAATTTTCGAGTGTAGGATAGTAGTTACCCCCCCCACAAGGTTGCACTGCGTGCAACCTTATGGAGGAGGAAGTCGGCAAATCAAAGGAAACCAAAAGGTAAAGACACATTTCATATTCCTAACCACCCTTTTCTTACCACCCCTTGGTTGCAGGGCAGTAGTTAACTAGTCCCCAATCGCTCCACAACCCAAATCGCTCTTCTACCCAAATAGCTCTTCCTTTTTTCAAGGTAGCTACCCAAATCGCTCACTCCCTCATCAATAAAACCTAAGCCTATAGGGGGTATTTTTTGATATTTGCCACAAACACCTTTCTTTGGGAAGTGTTTAGGGGTAATTAATCACGATTAATTAGGGTAATTAATCATTCCATTATTAATTTCCCTTTGGCCTTTGTGGGGAATGAAAAAATAATTTTTTGACGTTTCATGGTGAGACACATTTTGTTAAAAAATTTGACAATATGAAATTTGACATTTTGAAATATTTTTAGTCTTGATAGAAAAATTTAAAAGGGACTTTCTAATTTAAAAATAAATTTAAAAAATTAAATAAAAATAGTTTTAATTAAATAAAAATGATAAAAAATAAAATTTACAAAATTTTGCATAAAATATAAAATGATTTTAAAAAATGACCGGAAGTACAAATGTAAGGGGTTTATTTCAAAATGCCAAATTTAAAAATTGGCGGGCATTTCAAAATTTAAAAAATTTCCAAAAAATTTTAAAATGTCAAAAAATAATAAAAATAAATCATAAAATTTAATAAATAATTATAAATTAAAAAATGAGGGAAAAAATTTGACAAAATTCTAGAAAAAAATTAAAATGATTTTAAAAAATGAACGGAAGTACAAATGTAAGGGGCGGAGCTAATTATTTCGAAATACCAACATTCAAAATGTCAAACGACAAAATGCCAATTTTCAAAATGTCAAGCGACAAAATGCCAATTTCCAAAATGTCAAGCGACAAAATGCAAACTTTATAAATGTCACCGACAGATTGATGATTTAGAGCGAATAGATTTTACTAGTATCTTCATTTGTCCTTGACTAAAATATTTCGTAATCGCCTATCCGTCTGAAACGAAGAGTATAAAAGGCAAAGTTTTTATCATTCTTAACCATTTAACTCAAAAACCAAAAACACTTTCTACAATTTAAAATTAAAAACTTTAAAATGGCATTTAATAACGATCAAACTACACCCTCTGCCAATAAGCGCGCAAGATTTCTCATCCGAGATCTTCTTCCACATTTATTCATTGACACACAAACCGGTGCAGGTGCATTAAATTTGCAAAACTATTATCGACAAATAGACTACGATACATCATTTAACCGTAAATTTAAAATAATGGGGACAACAGGCAAGTTTATTATTGAAAAGCTACCCGAGAATCCGGAGGAACTACTGAGAAAAATAATTCACGATTGTATGGATCAAACCATCGAAGCCTCAAGAAGGCAATCAATTGAACCTGACCGATTAGGAGCTATAATATCTTCACAATTATTAGACAACGACATATGGATCCCAATTAGAAAAATTGAAAATGATACTATCGATAACATTCTCAATAGATTCCAGCTTGTTTCTCAATCTAAGATAGAAAAAGGTTCTCTTCTTGGCCAACCATTCACAGTTAAAATCCAGACACTTGGTATTTCATCATTGCCAAAGAATCAATCAATTAGAGGACGCGCACCCCAAGAAAATTCTGCAATAATTACACATATAAATATTGATCGATTAATAAAAATTTCAAACCCAAACAATTTATGTTTATTCTATGCGCTGGAAATAACAAGAAAATATTTTGCTAAAGAATTGGGCGCTAAATGGAACTTTTCAAGATATTTAAAAAATGGCGACAGACAAATGGATGATGTTTTCAACCTCATAAAATCAGCAAAAATCCCTCATGATCTTCCTGAATATGATGCTGTAGAATATGTACCAGTTGTTGTCGATTTTTGGAATAATAAATACAAGGATGCAGGCTATAAATTTAAAGTATTTATTTTTGGAAGTATCAGTGAGAAACCTATATTCAAATATGGGAACGATAATTTTAACATGCCTATTTCAATTTTTCACAAAAATAACCATTTTGATGGAATAAGATTTGTTGGAGGTATGTTTGGGTTGAAACACAAATACTGCTTTACCTGTGAAAAAAAGTTTCGAAAGTCAAAGGAACATGATTTGAAATGTAAATCTCTCTGCAGATTATGTGGACGCATTGGAAGTGAACGACCTTGTGTGGCAACAGGAGACTTACAAGAAATGTGATGAATGTGGGAAAATATATTTGAATGGAGAATGCTTCAACCATCACAAAAAGATTAGCAATTGCCGCCAAACAAAACAGTGTGATAAATGTGGAGTAATCTGGTCAATGAAAAATTACAAGAGAGAGGCTGAAAAGAAACATGTTTGTGGTCAAAAGTGGTGTCAAATTTGTCGTCAGTTTCACAACGTGGATAGAGGATGTTTTATTCGCCCTTTGGAACTGAAAAAAGGAGTTGATTATCGTCTGGTTACTTTCGATTTTGAGGCCACACAAAATGAAGTGATAAAAAATGATAATGAAGAAAGACGGCTACACAACGTAAACTTTATCGCAGCAACAGTAACTTGTACAAAATGCATGGAAAATGAACAATTATGGCGCTCACCTCTAAGGCAAAAAGGAAATAGTTGTACAATCTGCGGGAACAATCGATCCATAACATTTTCACACCGTCCATTCAATCAAACAAAAGTTGATAAGCAAATCGTCACACAAAACCCGCTTAAATTCTTCATACAATGGATTCTTTTTGAACTTAACCCTCAATATACAACAATGGCATTTTCACACAATGGAGGGCGTTATGATATGATTATGGTGTTCAAAGAAATATATGTAAATGGTGTTGTTCCCTCAATAATTCGTCGTGGTAATAAACTTTATGAATTGAAAATTCCCCGCAACAATAAATGCAATGAGGTTATATTCCGGGACTCGTATAACCTTTGTCCAGTCGCTCTGGGGAAGCTGATTGGTGCATTTGGGCTACAAGTAACTGAAAAACAATTTTTTCCGCATTTGGCAAACATCTCTGAAAATTATGGTAAAACTCTACAACAACTACCCCCGAAATCTGATTACTTATATGGAGGAATGCCCCCTCAAAAGCAAAACGAATTTGATAAATGGTATGAAGTTGAAAAAAATAATCAATTTTGTTTGGATGAAGCTTTGGCTGAATATTGCACAAACGATGTACAAATACTTACAGAAGCATTGATCGCCTTTAGAAAAAAATTTTCGGAGATCAGCAAAAAGAAAACTACACGACCTGGAGCAGTAGTTGAAGGAATCGATATTTTGAAGGATGCAATGACAATTGCATCGGCATGCATGAAACATTTCCGACTCAATCATCTGCAGCCTGAACATTTGGCAATTGTTCCCGAAAAGGGATATGAAAATATTGATAATCAAAGTGAGCTTGCCCTGAAATATTTACAATGGTATGAAGAAACAAAAGGAGTGGAAATACAAAGTGCACATTCGGAAAGTGGCGAACATGTAGTGGATGGAAAATATAAAGTAGATGGATATATAGCGGCAGAAGATAGGGCAATTGAAGTAAATGGCTGTGTTTGGCATGCATGCCAAAAATGCTTTGGAGATGATTTGAACAAAATATTGCCCAATGGAAAAACTGTGGGAGAGACACGTGAAGATGATGGGAAAAGGATGGAAATAATTAAAAAATATATAAAGAATGTTGATATTATATGGGAATGTGAAATTCATCAGATGCTTCGTCGCAATCAGAAAATGAGGAAAGCTTTTGCAAATTACCACAACAAAGGACCAATAAATATTAGAGACTGCTATTTTGGCGGGAGAACTGGACCACTACACACGCACTTTGACGCAGAAAAAGAACAACACAAAATTGCCTACTTAGACTTTAATTCACTTTACCCCTCAACAATTGCTACAACATCATTTCCTGTTGGGCATCCGAAAGTGATTGTTGTACCATTGGCTGAACAAAAAGTTTATTGGACAAGAAGTGAGCAGATTCCGTTCAAAGGAATTTTAATAGTGTTTTTGCTACCACCGCCTCAACTGAATGTTCCTGTAATTCCAGTTAAGTTTGATGAAAGACTTCTATTCCCACTATGTAGAAAATGTGCACTCATGTACCCAAATGGCGCAAATATCAAAGATTACCATTGCCCGCACAATGATGAGGAGAGAGGCTGGGTCTCTACATGTACATCACTTGAATTGGAAGAGGCATTAAAAGTTGGATACACAGTTACAAGATTTTATAGAGCTTTACATTATGAGAAATGGGATGAAAATTTATTTAAAAATTATGTGGCCGAATTTATGGCAATGAAAATACACGCAAGCGGGTTCCCTGAAGGAATAGAAGGAAAAGAAAATGAGGAAAATTTTATAAAAGAATGTAAAGAAAAATTTGGAATTGAACTTCAAAGAGAAAAAATGGTTCCGGATCAGGCAATGCGCTACATTTCAAAATTAATGCTTAATTCGTTATGGGGAAGGTTCAGTTTACGGAATGGCCTGTCAAAGAGTTTAATCATCAACTCCCCCAATGAACTACGTGAGTTTGACAACAATAAATCAATTGAAATACAATCTGCTGATGATCTAACTGAAGATACTGTTCTATTGACCTATAAGCCAAGAGAAGAATTTATAATAGAACATGACACTTCAAATATTGTGATTTCCTTATGGACAACGTCGGCAGCAAGAATTAGATTATTAAAAGCAATGCAAACTGTAGCAGGAAAACTTGACTGCAATCTTCTCTATGGGGATACCGACAGTATATTATTCTCTTACCCAAAGGACATGGAATGTCCGCTCCAAACCGGTCCCCATCTTGGTGATTTGGCACGAGAGTACGCAGGATTTGAAATAAAAGAATATGTTGGAGGGGCATGCAAGGCTTATGCACTGAGAATGGAAAACAACAAAAATGAAAAACAAATAGTGTTCTGAAAGTACGTGGTATCACTTTAACAGCAGATGTCTGTAAAATTTTGCACTTTGACACTTTCAAGGAAAGCGTACTTAAATATGCAAAGGGGGGAAACGAAGATGAGGAAGAGTATGAATTGGATAGAGGAGAAATTATGATTGAAAATCTAAATTTTATACGGCGGAATGTGAAAGATGGTATAGTTTACTCAACTAAGATGAGAAAAATATATAGACCAATGATACAAAAGGGGATAATTTCAAAAAAGCTCAAAATTGTAAATTTTGGACAAAAATAATTTTTCAATTGTATTGTAATATTTCACAATATTTTTTCAATTGAATCTTTATATTTTCATAATGTTATTAAGCAGTACATTGTTATTTTAAATTTTTTAAAACTGTATTTAAATTTGTTGATAAAACTGTTCTATTAATTGATTTAATTTTAGGGTTAAAAGATAAGGTTATGAAAAAAGTTAAGGATTATAAGATAAAACTGATGTAAAGTTAAACCTCAGAAAATAGCATTCAAATAAAGTTAAGAGAAATAACAAATATTTATTAGAAAATTATAAAAATATCTCCATTTTTCGCAAACCTTCCTGAAAGGGATTATCCATTGGATAAATATGTAATTAATATACCTATTAATACTATGAATATACTAATTTGAACACACAACACTATAATACTGTGCCAAACAAAAAAAATATTAGTTGTAATTAATGTAAAAAAGATTATGAAGGAAAGACTGACATAATGCTAAGGGTTATAATATACTTACAATTACAATAACATACATTTCTGTGTGAATGTATTCATAAACACTCATTATATCTGCGTGCACACACTATTCATTTACACAAACGAACACTATTCTACTGTAAATTATTAGTTATTATTAAAATTGTTATATTGCTAAGGACAATTATAAAATTACTGTATCGTTAAGTGATTGAAGATAACTTACTGTAAATCTAAGAGTTTGAAGATAAAATTTGTGCAAATTTAAGAGATACAAGATATAATTCATGCAAAGTTAATTAACGGATGATGCAGATTTTGGGGGTAAAAGTGCAAAGTTAAGCGTTAGAAGATACAATTTATGTAAAGTTAAGCATAAGAAGATACAATTTATGTAAAGTTAAGGAAATTTATAGAAATTTTGAGTAAAACTACGCAAAAATGTGAACACTCGTGACTTGAGGCATATTGAGCCATATGCTTGTCTTGATGCATATGTATGTTCTGCAGTGAGTGACCAATCTAAACTGATGAACACACGCATGCAAACATACTATTCTGGTGTAATTTTAAGAATTATATGATTAATTTACTGTAAAGCTATGAGTTTGATAATACAATTGTAGCAAAATTCAACATTAGAAGATACAATTATTAAAATGTTAAGGGATATTAGTATAAAATTGATATAAAGTTAAAGAAATATCACATATTTTGAATAAAATCAGCAAAAATTATGGTTCACACATAATCTTTCAACTGTTACAACTATCCTGTGAGGTAGCTTTTGAGGGAGGGGCAGGTTTTGAATGATTAATTGACATGTGACAAGGGTTAATTGTCAAGTACAAGAGCTATTAATGATTGACACTTCAAATATGGTAACCGCAAAAACATGTGATAGTCAAGTTCGTATTCGTAAAATTAATTTTTACCGTAACGGAAAAACTCGCAAACCTTTTGGTTTCTTTCTTAACATTCAAAATTTCATTCATACTGAATATCAATAATTCAATAGAAGATTATGTTTCCTACACCCTCAGAATCCTCTTGATATCATAATAATTTTCCTGCAATCTCTGTAACGTAAAATACCCAGACCTTCAGGTTTGTTATTAAAACCTTTAGCTTTCAAAAGGTACAAAAAATTATATCCAATAAACTCAAAACTATCAAATGTGTCCCAATGTATAATTTTGAGTTTATTGGATATAATTTTTTGTACCTTTTGAAAGCTAAAGGTTTTAATAACAAACCTGAAGGTCTGGGTATTTTACGTTACAGAGATTGCAGGAAAATTATTATGATATCAAGAGGATTCTGAGGGTGTAGGAAACATAATCTTCTATTGAATTATTGATATTCAGTATGAATGAAATTTTGAATGTTAAGAAAGAAACCAAAAGGTTTGCGAGTTTTTCCGTTACGGTAAAAATTAATTTTACGAATACGAACTTGACTATCACATGTTTTTGCGGTTACCATATTTGAAGTGTCAATCATTAATAGCTCTTGTACTTGACAATTAACCCTTGTCACATGTCAATTAATCATTCAAAACCTGCCCCTCCCTCAAAAGCTACCTCACAGGATAGTTGTAACAGTTGAAAGATTATGTGTGAACCATAATTTTTGCTGATTTTATTCAAAATATGTGATATTTCTTTAACTTTATATCAATTTTATACTAATATCCCTTAACATTTTAATAATTGTATCTTCTAATGTTGAATTTTGCTACAATTGTATTATCAAACTCATAGCTTTACAGTAAATTAATCATATAATTCTTAAAATTACACCAGAATAGTATGTTTGCATGCGTGTGTTCATCAGTTTAGATTGGTCACTCACTGCAGAACATACATATGCATCAAGACAAGCATATGGCTCAATATGCCTCAAGTCACGAGTGTTCACATTTTTGCGTAGTTTTACTCAAAATTTCTATAAATTTCCTTAACTTTACATAAATTGTATCTTCTTATGCTTAACTTTACATAAATTGTATCTTCTAACGCTTAACTTTGCACTTTTACCCCCAAAATCTGCATCATCCGTTAATTAACTTTGCATGAATTATATCTTGTATCTCTTAAATTTGCACAAATTTTATCTTCAAACTCTTAGATTTACAGTAAGTTATCTTCAATCACTTAACGATACAGTAATTTTATAATTGTCCTTAGCAATATAACAATTTTAATAATAACTAATAATTTACAGTAGAATAGTGTTCGTTTGTGTAAATGAATAGTGTGTGCACGCAGATATAATGAGTGTTTATGAATACATTCACACAGAAATGTATGTTATTGTAATTGTAAGTATATTATAACCCTTAGCATTATGTCAGTCTTTCCTTCATAATCTTTTTTACATTAATTACAACTAATATTTTTTTTGTTTGGCACAGTATTATAGTGTTGTGTGTTCAAATTAGTATATTCATAGTATTAATAGGTATATTAATTACATATTTATCCAATGGATAATCCCTTTCAGGAAGGTTTGCGAAAAATGGAGATATTTTTATAATTTTCTAATAAATATTTGTTATTTCTCTTAACTTTATTTGAATGCTATTTTCTGAGGTTTAACTTTACATCAGTTTTATCTTATAATCCTTAACTTTTTTCATAACCTTATCTTTTAACCCTAAAATTAAATCAATTAATAGAACAGTTTTATCAACAAATTTAAATACAGTTTTAAAAAATTTAAAATAACAATGTACTGCTTAATAACATTATGAAAATATAAAGATTCAATTGAAAAAATATTGTGAAATATTACAATACAATTGAAAAATTATTTTTGTCCAAAATTTACAATTTTGAGCTTTTTTGAAATTATCCCCTTTTGTATCATTGGTCTATATATTTTTCTCATCTTAGTTGAGTAAACTATACCATCTTTCACATTCCGCCGTATAAAATTTAGATTTTCAATCATAATTTCTCCTCTATCCAATTCATACTCTTCCTCATCTTCGTTTCCCCCCTTTGCATATTTAAGTACGCTTTCCTTGAAAGTGTCAAAGTGCAAAATTTTACAGACATCTGCTGTTAAAGTGATACCACGTACTTTCAGAACACTATTTGTTTTTCATTTTTGTTGTTTTCCATTCTCAGTGCATAAGCCTTGCATGCCCCTCCAACATATTCTTTTATTTCAAATCCTGCGTACTCTCGTGCCAAATCACCAAGATGGGGACCGGTTTGGAGCGGACATTCCATGTCCTTTGGGTAAGAGAATAATATACTGTCGGTATCCCCATAGAGAAGATTGCAGTCAAGTTTTCCTGCTACAGTTTGCATTGCTTTTAATAATCTAATTCTTGCTGCCGACGTTGTCCATAAGGAAATCACAATATTTGAAGTGTCATGTTCTATTATAAATTCTTCTCTTGGCTTATAGGTCAATAGAACAGTATCTTCAGTTAGATCATCAGCAGATTGTATTTCAATTGATTTATTGTTGTCAAACTCACGTAGTTCATTGGGGGAGTTGATGATTAAACTCTTTGACAGGCCATTCCGTAAACTGAACCTTCCCCATAACGAATTAAGCATTAATTTTGAAATGTAGCGCATTGCCTGATCCGGAACCATTTTTTCTCTTTGAAGTTCAATTCCAAATTTTTCTTTACATTCTTTTATAAAATTTTCCTCATTTTCTTTTCCTTCTATTCCTTCAGGGAACCCGCTTGCGTGTATTTTCATTGCCATAAATTCGGCCACATAATTTTTAAATAAATTTTCATCCCATTTCTCATAATGTAAAGCTCTATAAAATCTTGTAACTGTGTATCCAACTTTTAATGCCTCTTCCAATTCAAGTGATGTACATGTAGAGACCCAGCCTCTCTCCTCATCATTGTGCGGGCAATGGTAATCTTTGATATTTGCGCCATTTGGGTACATGAGTGCACATTTTCTACATAGTGGGAATAGAAGTCTTTCATCAAACTTAACTGGAATTACAGGAACATTCAGTTGAGGCGGTGGTAGCAAAAACACTATTAAAATTCCTTTGAACGGAATCTGCTCACTTCTTGTCCAATAAACTTTTTGTTCAGCCAATGGTACAACAATCACTTTCGGATGCCCAACAGGAAATGATGTTGTAGCAATTGTTGAGGGGTAAAGTGAATTAAAGTCTAAGTAGGCAATTTTGTGTTGTTCTTTTTCTGCGTCAAAGTGCGTGTGTAGTGGTCCAGTTCTCCCGCCAAAATAGCAGTCTCTAATATTTATTGGTCCTTTGTTGTGGTAATTTGCAAAAGCTTTCCTCATTTTCTGATTGCGACGAAGCATCTGATGAATTTCACATTCCCATATAATATCAACATTCTTTATATATTTTTTAATTATTTCCATCCTTTTCCCATCATCTTCACGTGTCTCTCCCACAGTTTTTCCATTGGGCAATATTTTGTTCAAATCATCTCCAAAGCATTTTTGGCATGCATGCCAAACACAGCCATTTACTTCAATTGCCCTATCTTCTGCCGCTATATATCCATCTACTTTATATTTTCCATCCACTACATGTTCGCCACTTTCCGAATGTGCACTTTGTATTTCCACTCCTTTTGTTTCTTCATACCATTGTAAATATTTCAGGGCAAGCTCACTTTGATTATCAATATTTTCATATCCCTTTTCGGGAACAATTGCCAAATGTTCAGGCTGCAGATGATTGAGTCGGAAATGTTTCATGCATGCCGATGCAATTGTCATTGCATCCTTCAAAATATCGATTCCTTCAACTACTGCTCCAGGTCGTGTAGTTTTCTTTTTGCTGATCTCCGAAAATTTTTTTCTAAAGGCGATCAATGCTTCTGTAAGTATTTGTACATCGTTTGTGCAATATTCAGCCAAAGCTTCATCCAAACAAAATTGATTATTTTTTTCAACTTCATACCATTTATCAAATTCGTTTTGCTTTTGAGGGGGCATTCCTCCATATAAGTAATCAGATTTCGGGGGTAGTTGTTGTAGAGTTTTACCATAATTTTCAGAGATGTTTGCCAAATGCGGAAAAAATTGTTTTTCAGTTACTTGTAGCCCAAATGCACCAATCAGCTTCCCCAGAGCGACTGGACAAAGGTTATACGAGTCCCGGAATATAACCTCATTGCATTTATTGTTGCGGGGAATTTTCAATTCATAAAGTTTATTACCACGACGAATTATTGAGGGAACAACACCATTTACATATATTTCTTTGAACACCATAATCATATCATAACGCCCTCCATTGTGTGAAAATGCCATTGTTGTATATTGAGGGTTAAGTTCAAAAAGAATCCATTGTATGAAGAATTTAAGCGGGTTTTGTGTGACGATTTGCTTATCAACTTTTGTTTGATTGAATGGACGGTGTGAAAATGTTATGGATCGATTGTTCCCGCAGATTGTACAACTATTTCCTTTTTGCCTTAGAGGTGAGCGCCATAATTGTTCATTTTCCATGCATTTTGTACAAGTTACTGTTGCTGCGATAAAGTTTACGTTGTGTAGCCGTCTTTCTTCATTATCATTTTTTATCACTTCATTTTGTGTGGCCTCAAAATCGAAAGTAACCAGACGATAATCAACTCCTTTTTTCAGTTCCAAAGGGCGAATAAAACATCCTCTATCCACGTTGTGAAACTGACGACAAATTTGACACCACTTTTGACCACAAACATGTTTCTTTTCAGCCTCTCTCTTGTAATTTTTCATTGACCAGATTACTCCACATTTATCACACTGTTTTGTTTGGCGGCAATTGCTAATCTTTTTGTGATGGTTGAAGCATTCTCCATTCAAATATATTTTCCCACATTCATCACATTTCTTGTAAAAGTCTCCTGTTGCCACACAAGGTCGTTCACTTCCAATGCGTCCACATAATCTGCAGAGAGATTTACATTTCAAATCATGTTCCTTTGACTTTCGAAACTTTTTTTCACAGGTAAAGCAGTATTTGTGTTTCAACCCAAACATACCTCCAACAAATCTTATTCCATCAAAATGGTTATTTTTGTGAAAAATTGAAATAGGCATGTTAAAATTATCGTTCCCATATTTGAATATAGGTTTCTCACTGATACTTCCAAAAATAAATACTTTAAATTTATAGCCTGCATCCTTGTATTTATTATTCCAAAAATCGACAACAACTGGTACATATTCTACAGCATCATATTCAGGAAGATCATGAGGGATTTTTGCTGATTTTATGAGGTTGAAAACATCATCCATTTGTCTGTCGCCATTTTTTAAATATCTTGAAAAGTTCCATTTAGCGCCCAATTCTTTAGCAAAATATTTTCTTGTTATTTCCAGCGCATAGAATAAACATAAATTGTTTGGGTTTGAAATTTTTATTAATCGATCAATATTTATATGTGTAATTATTGCAGAATTTTCTTGGGGTGCGCGTCCTCTAATTGATTGATTCTTTGGCAATGATGAAATACCAAGTGTCTGGATTTTAACTGTGAATGGTTGGCCAAGAAGAGAACCTTTTTCTATCTTAGATTGAGAAACAAGCTGGAATCTATTGAGAATGTTATCGATAGTATCATTTTCAATTTTTCTAATTGGGATCCATATGTCGTTGTCTAATAATTGTGAAGATATTATAGCTCCTAATCGGTCAGGTTCAATTGATTGCCTTCTTGAGGCTTCGATGGTTTGATCCATACAATCGTGAATTATTTTTCTCAGTAGTTCCTCCGGATTCTCGGGTAGCTTTTCAATAATAAACTTGCCTGTTGTCCCCATTATTTTAAATTTACGGTTAAATGATGTATCGTAGTCTATTTGTCGATAATAGTTTTGCAAATTTAATGCACCTGCACCGGTTTGTGTGTCAATGAATAAATGTGGAAGAAGATCTCGGATGAGAAATCTTGCGCGCTTATTGGCAGAGGGTGTAGTTTGATCGTTATTAAATGCCATTTTAAAGTTTTTAATTTTAAATTGTAGAAAGTGTTTTTGGTTTTTGAGTTAAATGGTTAAGAATGATAAAAACTTTGCCTTTTATACTCTTCGTTTCAGACGGATAGGCGATTACGAAATATTTTAGTCAAGGACAAATGAAGATACTAGTAAAATCTATTCGCTCTAAATCATCAATCTGTCGGTGACATTTATAAAGTTTGCATTTTGTCGCTTGACATTTTGGAAATTGGCATTTTGTCGCTTGACATTTTGAAAATTGGCATTTTGTCGTTTGACATTTTGAATGTTGGTATTTCGAAATAATTAGCTCCGCCCCTTACATTTGTACTTCCGTTCATTTTTTAAAATCATTTTAATTTTTTTCTAGAATTTTGTCAAATTTTTTCCCTCATTTTTTAATTTATAATTATTTATTAAATTTTATGATTTATTTTTATTATTTTTTGACATTTTAAAATTTTTTGGAAATTTTTTAAATTTTGAAATGCCCGCCAATTTTTAAATTTGGCATTTTGAAATAAACCCCTTACATTTGTACTTCCGGTCATTTTTTAAAATCATTTTATATTTTATGCAAAATTTTGTAAATTTTATTTTTTATCATTTTTATTTAATTAAAACTATTTTTATTTAATTTTTTAAATTTATTTTTAAATTAGAAAGTCCCTTTTAAATTTTTCTATCAAGACTAAAAATATTTCAAAATGTCAAATTTCATATTGTCAAATTTTTTAACAAAATGTGTCTCACCATGAAACGTCAAAAAATTATTTTTTCATTCCCCACAAAGGCCAAAGGGAAATTAATAATGGAATGATTAATTACCCTAATTAATCGTGATTAATTACCCCTAAACACTTCCCAAAGAAAGGTGTTTGTGGCAAATATCAAAAAATACCCCCTATAGGCTTAGGTTTTATTGATGAGGGAGTGAGCGATTTGGGTAGCTACCTTGAAAAAAGGAAGAGCTATTTGGGTAGAAGAGCGATTTGGGTTGTGGAGCGATTGGGGACTAGTTAACTACTGCCCTGCAACCAAGGGGTGGTAAGAAAAGGGTGGTTAGGAATATGAAATGTGTCTTTACCTTTTGGTTTCCTTTGATTTGCCGACTTCCTCCTCCATAAGGTTGCACGCAGTGCAACCTTGTGGGGGGGGTAACTACTTAGGATTTATTTAGTGTAGGATTTACTTAAATTTAAAACCTGTATTTCAATATAGAAAAACTCCTGTCCGAGCATCTCATTGTTGTATTTATTTGCAACTTCTTTTAATTTCAACTCTTCAATAGATGAAACCATATGTGTATAGAAAATAAAAAATTTTCTATGCATTATCGTTAACCCAAATATATCATTATCTAATACTAAACAATATATTTGATCGAATATATCTTGCCATTTTTCCCACAAATCAACAGCCCATTTTCTCAATTTTTTGGTTATTTCAGTTTTAAGCCAATCTCTAACATTATTATTAAGAATATCATCCATATGTCTATGCCAAATAATTATATCTACGGCTAAATTATTCAAAAGATAATCCTTCTCGTTGTCGGCATACACCGCATTTGAATAATGTAGAGCTAATTGTTTATTGTCGCTATATACTAAAACGAAGAAAATCGGATTAATTTTTGATTTATTAAATGCTAGAGGAGGGAGTCGTCCTTCGGGCGAGCCCCTTCCGCTAGCCAAGTTCTAAATCATTACAAAGACTTATACTTAAAAATAACTCATATTTAAAACCTCACTCATTACTTTACAGATCTAGTCCATATCTTCTATTAAGATTAAGGTCAACATATTCAGTAACAGACACCAACTGATATAACTTTTCAACTATCCACTTTTAGTTGATAGTTACTCGTGTAGCCATCAACTATTCTAGTAACTATCAACTTTTATTGACAGTTGTCTATTAAATGTCAACTATCAACTTTTAACTATCAACTCTTGAACTATCAACTATTTCGAATAACTATCAGTTATTCTATTATAGCAACTATCAGCAATTTATTTGACTTTTGGAAACATTTCTTAATTTAATAGAATTTTCTTACTTTTCTTGCATTCCTGCTTTAAATGACCGTCAAGAGTGCATGGCTCTTTGCAAACTTCATTGGCTAGAATTTTTTCAGAAAATACAATTGAAATAAATGTTAAAATAGTTATTTTAAAATATAACATCTTAATTTAAAATTATAAATATAACTATTAAATAAAAATTATTAAAGTTGCTTTCCTTTTAAAAATAAAATGAAAGTTCAATATAAATCCTTATCCTATTTAAAGTGCTTTATTTTATAGACATCAAAAGATATTAAGGCGGGATTTATTTTTGTTGTTATTTTATTAATAAGAATTTTTGAGTCCTTAATTTTATTTTATTTTCTATATCCCTTGAATTCCGTCCGACAAATTTAAATAACTTTAATCTCCAAAATATATATCAAGAATGATAAAGAAGATTTAAACAATCACGTTCAATGGACAGATCTGAATTTTACTTTTATTTAATTATTTTTTTAAATTTATTTTATATACTCAAATATTAGATTAAAATAAAAATATTTTCGGCAAGATAAAGCAAAAAAGAGCATTAGCACTTGTAAAGAATTTTGCCGCCCATCAAATGACAAAATCGAATTTATTAAAGGAAATGCGTAAATGTCTAGCAATTTTATAAAGAAATTTTTATATACAAGTGCAATGGACTTTAATAATTAATTTAAAACTGCTTAATTTTGAAATATTTAAATGTTTAATTTTGAAAATTTAAAATTTTGAAATTAACAATTTTAAATATTATTGAGTAAAGGGAAGATGGATGTTGAATTTTTTTCGCTAGTGTTATAAAGGCAAATTTTCTCTTGAAAAAATTTTTATGATAAGTAAGCTAGTAGTCAAAGCTTTGATTGACACTTTATCATATTCAAGCAGAAAAAGCAAGAAAGACGAATAGATTATAAATTGACATTGAAGAACAATATGAATTAATAATATTTTATAGTGCTTAAATTTCATGATTGTTGGGAATTTGTATTCTTAAATATATTTTTAACTCGTCCAAATTCCTTAGCATATGCCTTTTTAAAATCAGAACTGAAATATATTGTTTAATTGAGATATATCTTTAAATTAAATTGAATCCCCAAACCTGTTCAAAAACAGAATAGGACCGACCATTAGATGCTGCGGATATATTAATTATAATTCCAAAATAAACTTTTAAAAACCAAATATCAATTTCTGAAACCCCCAAAAGTTGCCATAAAATAACTAATAGCATAACAATAAAATAGCCACCAATATTTACAAAAACTATGAGAGAAAGCGAACGTAACAATTTACGAATCTTTTCATCTTGCAAATCTTTATTAAAAAATTGTATTGTTCTTCGTGTAAAATTATGCCTGAGAGCTTGACTATCAACTTACCTCCTTTAACTTTTACCAGAATACCAACAGCTATATGTAATATAATTGCAATTAACATTAATGGTAACAAAATGATTGTTGTATTAAATGAATTAGGAGCAGTAAGGCCAACAACTGATCCAATGTAATTAATTACAGGCCAATTTGGATATACTATTATTAAAGTATAATCCAAAGTAACAATAAATATTCCAAAAATAATAACTATTATCAGATGTATTGAAATATATAGGTGAAAATTGAGGTTATTGTAACTGTATAAAATTTAGAAATTTAAGGTTATTTAGTATAAGGTCATTTAGTATACTTATAAACATATTAAAGATACGAAAATAGTAAAAATCCTAGAGTGCGTTAAAATTGTATCCATTTTGAAAAATTTTTGGTAATGGATATAAATTTTGAAATTAATAAGATTGTGTTGTTTCAATTGATAATTTTATAAAATAGAAATTCGAGATGAGCAAAAGTATTAGGTGCTACAAGGAGACCCTGTGTGATCATCAACGAAACGTTGGGATTCCGACGATCCTGTTGGCTTCTTAAAACTCGAGCTCCTGGGTTGAGATACAGTAATATCTCATACGTAATCTTGAGATACCGTAATAAGCATACGTATTTAGTGCGATTTAAGACATGAAAATAACCAGTGAAAATTTTGTAAAATAATAATAAAAATTAATTACTATATAGGAAAAGCGACGGCAAAAATCCTATCAAAACTTATGGATGTAAACATAAAGACTGATGCAAATACACCAAAGACTGATATAAATTGATATTTAAATGCTTCTATGGCTGGTACAAAATTAATTCCTTTTATTATAAAAATCAAAAAGAAAAAATGGCCAATTTGGTGTAAAACTTCACAAAATGAGTTGATAGCTAGTAAAATGCTTGTTTTGCTTTTCATAGCAGCATATTTTCCCCTGAAAAGAATTTTGATTATTTTTGGAAGAAATAGAATTTTGAGAACTTCATAAATTAGGAATAGTGTGAATTAATATCCTGCATTTCCCTTTCTCTTTTATTGTATTTTTCTTAAATACATATCACAAGTTACCTATTTTAATTCCTTTTTAATAAGAATTATGATTGTCTATTATATGATTTTCTATTTATGATTGACTATTTATGAGGTCTATTAAATCACCCTAAATAGTCGGTACGGAGTATATTTATTTAAAGAAAAAAAACAATTAAAATATAAATTTATTTATGTATGTGTTTTTTTTAAATTATTGACTTTTATTGTTTTATGCGGTTTATATTTGTATTGCATTTTTATGTGCCACACTACGACATTGTTGTCGAAATAAGTGGAACGTCCTTTTGATGAAATTTTTTTACTTTTTGAATAAATAAATATAAAAAGACAGTACAAATTCTTTGGCGATGAGTACCTAACTCCACATTTGAAAAAATATGGTTCCGCATTGTGCGTGTGCACCTTAATGTGAGCCTTCTAACTCAAAAATTTTTAGGGAATGCGGTGAAAGTTCGTATGTTCTTAGTCAGAAGCTATTTCTCATGACAAAGATTCACTGTAAAAAGCAAAGCTTGGTACAGAATTCATAATAAATCATTTGATTTAAGAACTTTCAAAATTTAAATTACCAATATTTCCAAATAATATAACACACACTTGAATTTATAGTAATTCCAAATAAAGCAAACAAGCATGTAATTAATGCTGGAAGGAAAAGATCAAATTGAAAACCAGATGATGGATATGCAAGAAAAATTTCCTTAATTTATTTTTAATTATGGATGTGATCAACAAAGTTCAACATTATGCTTTTAGAACCGATCCGAAATTCGATATTTTTCATGTAAATTTTTCCATAAAAAGAAAAATTCCGGGAACTTTTTACGCACTCTGTATATTTCTTAGCCGGGATATCAAATAAATTAAAGGGATGTCATCATCGGAGAGACCTCTGCAATAGGAAAGAAAAAGATAAGGAATCATTGGTAAGTGAATTTTTTTCCAATTTATAGGGAAATTTTATAATCAGCAGAATTTCCTTGATCTTTGTCAGAAATTGAAATTTAGAAACGTATAAATAAACTAACAGGTAATTTCAATGTTGTGTTATTCATTTTAAAATAAATATTTTTAAAATATTTTTAATTTAAAATTTAAGCGATTTTACTTGTCGTTGATTGGATAAAATTAACTAGATTATCTTAAATAATTCTAATAATAATTTTTTATGAAATATTTTAAATGAAATACATTTCATTTTTAATGAAATATCTATAAAAAATAATCCCGATCTTAAATAGAATATTATTTTATTTTTAAATATAAATTAAATTTATAAAATAAAATTTACTGGGAATTGTGAAACAAACCCAAATTTCTATATAAATAATGAAATTACATTCATCTAACTTAAGTCAATTAAGCACTTAACACGACAAATATAACATAAAAACTTAATTACAATATTATTAAATAAAATTACATTTAATTACTAGTATTGAGCTTTAAAAAATTCCCAAAATAGAACACAAGCTAATTGGGTTCATTTACATCAGGTTCATTAAAAAGCGAAACACGAAATGCTATCCAACCTCGTTTTTCTCGAATAATGGCAAAAAGCTAAATTTACAAATTGGAAACAATTTCGGATAGGGAAAGACTTTTGCTAAAATTTTTAATAGTTAGAATAACAATTGCTATCTTTAGCAAATTTAAATAACTTTCGAATAAGCTTAGTAAACTTTATTAGGGTTTGAAATTTCTTTAAAGATCTTACACCTGTTTTATATTTATTTTCACAGTATCTAGAGTAAAAAAAAGTAAAATTGATGTAAAATATAAGTAGAAAATCGCAATAAGTAAATTACAAATGAAAAACTAAAAATTAAAATTTAAGTTCATATTCAATTTACCAAAAAAAACTAAATTCTCGAATTGTATATACTGCGAAGTAAAACAAATTATGAATATAGTAATAGTGAAATATCATTTGAAATAGAATTGTGAAATAGTATTTAATTATTTTCATCATTGAGAATTTATATTTTTAATAGCTTTTTTAATTCGTCCAAATTCTTTAGCATATGCATTATTAAAATCAGAACTAAAAATATTTTTTTTAATCGACTTGTAAATTTGGTATTATTTTAAATCACCAAACCTATTCAAAAACAGAATGGGACCATTCGAAGCTGCAGATATATTAAGTATAATTCCAAAATAAGTTCTTAAAAACCAAATATCAATTTCTGATAAACCCAAAAATGGCCATAAAACAGCTAACGTTAAAACAATAAAATATCCACCAATATTTACAAAAACTATGAGAGAAAGCGAACGTAACAATTTACGCATCTTTTCATCTTGCAAATCTTTTTAGATTTTAAAATAATTAATAAAATATAAGAGAAATAACTCAAATAAGTATAGAAAATAAATATTTGATAGATTTTTATAGTAGGTTTGACAATGTTTGTTTGTGGTAGAATTCTTTGAATGGGATATTTTGTTGTAAGGGCTAGGCTCCCATACTCTTTTAGTTTGGCCTTGTCGAGGATCGAGGTTGGTAGTGTAGGAGATATCGAGCTTCAGGCATCTCCCCGACACATTACTTCTCGGAGATACCTCAAGCGTCTCCCCGACCCCCGACTTTTTGTCGTTGTCGGGGTTTATCAAAAAATAGCTAACTAAATATTATATTTCGGCGCGCGTGCGAAAATTTTGATTTATAGTTGCAGTAAAATCCAAAATTCATTATTTCGGTTTTGGGCGAATAATTTTCAATTAGTATATAACAATAAATACATATCATTTTACCTCCTTTAATTTTTACAAGAATACCAACAGCAATATGTAATATTATAGCAATTAACATTAATGGTATCAAAATAATTCTTGAATCAAATGAATTAAGAGCAGTTACGCCAATAACTTCCCCTAAAAAATTAGCTACAGGCCAATTTGGATACGCCTCTATTGAAGTATAAGTCAAATGAACAATAAATATTCCAAAATTAATAATTATTATTAGATGTATTGAAATATAGAGATGAGAATTAAGATTGATGTAACTGTATAAAATTGGCAAATTAAAACCAAGTAAATACACGTACTTATAAGCACTAGTGTATAAGTACTACTACGTTCAGTACTTTTTTCGGATCCTGATCTATCAAACTTACTGGAGACTTGGTAAGTATTTACTGGAGACCACCAACTTACTGAGACCCTTTTGGGTGTCTTATACATACATATTTGAGGGAAGAAATGATTGGCATTAATTAGGGAGGAAAATAAATGATTGACGGTAAAAAATGAAAATTAATCTGAGACTCGAATAGGTGTGGGAGACGCGATATGAACAAAGTACCATTAATAGTTTTATAAACTTTCATTGGTGTAAATTTATGGAGGTCTCCTAACTCACTCACAACTCTCTCTACGCTCAATTTATAATGGTTTTATAAATTTATTAGTTACAATATTGGAAATGCGATAGCAAAAACTCTATCCAAACTTAAAGATGCAAACATCAAAATTGACGCAAAAAAACCAAAGATCGGTATAGCTTGATATTTAAAAGCTAATATAGCTGGTACAAAATTACTTCCTTTTATTGTAAAAATCAAAAAGAATAAATGACCAATTTGATGTAAAACTTCACAAAACGAGTTGATAGCCAGTAAAATACTTGTTTTGCTTTTCATTGCTGTATATTTTCCCCTAAATTATTTAACCCGATTTAATTTTATAGAGTAGGTTGCAAAGGTTCAGCTTTGAATTCTATTTTATATCGTAGGTGTATAATTCAAGGATCTTGAGTTATCATAGGTTCTGATTATATAGTAACACTAGTTAACACAATGCCTGTCTGATTTACGTAGAATTCCGCAGAATTAGGAATGATTCTGATTAATCAATTAAATCAAATAATAAAAATAATCAATACAAACTCAATAATTAATTGAAACAGGCTTCTTATCGCTTTCTAATGATCTAAGTTTATGTAGCACAGCCCTGATACTTAGGTTACTGATCTTAATTGATTGTCTTCACCATCAATAAAATAGGATTTAGGCTTCTCATAAGAAAATCAGTGGTAATAATTTTATAAAATATTCAAGATTTAAATCACCAATATTTCACTACTATATAACAAACACTTGAATTCATTGAAATTCCAAATAAAGAAATTACACCCATAAAAAATGCAGGAAGAAAAATAGCAAATTGAAAGCCATAAGATTGATAAGCCAGAAAAATTTCCTTGAAAAATTTATTTTTAATTTCTTGATTAAAAGGGCGGCGAAATATTTCAACTTCTGGCCTATTAAAATTGCAGCATATTGCGATATGATACTTGATATTTTTGTTGAAATGTTTTATGTAAAAAATATAGAGGTCTCCCCGACTAAACCGCTAAGGATCAATCGAGCGTTTGAAATTAAAAAATAGTAGTGATCCGGTGGGTATCAGGGTTGAGGCGTAATTACGAATTACGATTACGAATTACGGCGTTTTTTGAGTTACGAATTACGATCACGATAATATCGGTCACATACCTACTGGGTATGTGATCAAGTCTTAGTCTTGAGTATTGGACGTTTTTCTGTCTCAACATTTAAAAAATAAACTAAAATAAACTAACGGGTAATTTTAATGTAGTATTATTCATTTTAAATTAATGTAGTATATTAATGTAGTATAATTCTTCTAATTTATTAAATTCTTCTAATTTATTAAAAATTCGACAATGTCCAAATCGACAAAGAAAAGACAAAAATCATTAGAAAGTTCTGAGGATGAAGGCAATATAATAGAACAAAGAATAGATCGATTGGAAAAATTAGTAGAGCAATTAACAACAAAGATTTCTAATATTGTTTCTCCCTTGACAACATCAAATAAAAAAAATAATACTAATGAAATTGTATTGACACGTATTGAAAAAATTGAAGAAAAAATATTAAAAATTGAAGAAATTTTAACACGTATTGACAATAATAACAACACCACAACTTCCCAACCATCATGGGGTTCGCCTATTTCTGCCCTAAGTCCTCCACCTGACCTTGTTATGAAACTAATATCTTCAGCAGCATCTAATGGGGATCTTCTCAAGCAAAAATCATGTAGAGCTGTTCTTGAAAAACTACCTGAATCTATGGATGAGAAGGAAGTGGTAGGAAAAATTATTGATTCTATTGGACTTACTAATGAATATTTACCAGAACATACACACCGTCACCCACAAAACAAAAATATGTCTAGCGAAATAAACAAAAAACCAAAATTAATTAAAATTTCTTTTAAAAACACTATTTCGCGTGACAAATTTTTGTATTCTTTTCGAAACACTTTGCGTAAAATACATTCCCTTCCCCAAAATCTTACTGTTCGAAGGGATATGATCCCGGCCGAATTAGCAATATTATATTCACAACGGTCTAAAGCATATTCACTTAATGCTTCATGTAAACTTTTTAAATATTATGTAGTTGACCTACAAATAAGGGAGTTACGCGAACCTAAACCTCTCAATACTAAATAGGATAAATTGAGTAAACCCCGAAAGTCAAAAAATTCTAACATTGATATAGATATAAAAAATTTAACATGCCTTTGCTTTAACAGCAGATCACTAAATAATAAAGTGCCTGATTTGCAACATTTTCTTGAAATACATAACCCTAGCATTTGTATGATTACCGAAAGCTGGCTTACTCAATCTAATTGTATAAAAACAGATTTTTCAATGGGTGATAAATATCAGTGTTACTTTGCAAATCGTCCAAATAAAAGGGGAGGTGGCTGTTGTCTTTTAATTTTATCAACTATACCTGTCAAACTTTTATTCTGTGGGACAAAATTTGGTTGCGAAATTATTATTATTGAGATTCTGATTACCAAACCTACTGTTGTTATTACTTTATATAGACCCCCATCACTTAATCAATCTAGTACTAATAAAATACTTAAATATATTGCTGACTTAAACCATAAAAACTTAATAATAGCTGGTGATTTTAATATTAACACAATAAACTGGTTAACAAACTCTTGTTCAAATGATAATACTACACAAATATTTATTGAATTTGTTAATCGCACCCAACTTAAACAACATGTTACATCACCTACTCGCGGCGATAATATCTTAGATCTTGTATTTTCGAGACCCCATGACTTAGTTAGAAATTTAGAGATCACTGAAAATTTTTCAACATCTGATCACAAATCCTTAAAGTTCAATCTTTCCTTATGCACTATGCGTATTCCACAAAAGAAGATATACATAAGAAAAGTAACAGAAAAAGGTTTCTCCAAGTTAAACATAGAGCTAACACAACTTGATTTTATAAAATATATGTCTGACAAATATGCAATCAATGAAAAATATAATTCTTTTACTGAAATACTATATTTCTATTATGATAAATTCATACCACTTAGGACTATAAATACCATAATTAAAAACGAATATCCACAAAAAATCCGATCTCTGAATCAAGAAAAACTAAAATTACACAAAACTTTGAAGGAATCTCCTAATTCTAATCTGGCAACAAAATATAAAATTATCTCACGACAACTTAAAATTCAATTACAAAAATTTCATTATAATAAGGAGAACACCATTATATCAAAAGGTGCAAATGCAATTCACAAATTTATTAAAAAGAAACTTAAAACAAACGCATGTATTGAAGCATTAATAGATAAAAAAGGAAATATATTTACAAAAGATCAGGAAAAATGTGAGTTACTCGCAGAAAGTTTTCAAAGTAACTTCACTGATAAGGAAACTCAAGGTCAAGAATTTATTGACGTCTACTCTCAAAATCCTAACTCTAATTCACAAAATCTTATCAAAGATATAAACTTTGATATTCTACAAATTCTAGATTTACTTAAAAGACTTCCAAATAAAAATTCAACATCACCAGATCAGATACCCTATATATTATTAAAAAGATCGTGTGATCAAATTGCACAATATATTACAGAAATCTTTAGACTAATATTAGATAGCAAAAATATACCTGACATTTGGAAAACATCAATTATAATACCTATACATAAAAAAGGAATAACAACAGATCCAGAAAATTATAGGCCAATTTCCCTAACTTGTACATTATGTAGAGTTTTTGAAAGAATCATAGCCAGTAATATTATAGAATTTTTACATAATAAGGATTTTTTTGATAAAAATCAATTTGGTTTCCTCAAATCAAGATCGACTACTACACAACTTCTAACAATGTTAGAAGATTTTTACAATGCAGTAGGTAACAATCAGAATATAGATGTAATTTATATCGACTTAAAAAAAGCTTTTGACACAGTTCCAATAAATTTATTACTTACAAAAGTTAAAAATGCTGGTATATCTGGAAAAATTTTTGAATTCATAAAGCATTTTGTAACAGGACGATCCTACCGTGTAAAAATAAATGACTCGTTTTCAAGATCTTTTCGTACATATTCAGGTGTTCCCCAGGGCAGTGTTTTGGGACCTATTTTATTCACAATCTTTATTAATGATTTCCCTGTCAACCTTCCAAAAGAAATAGGCTATAAAATATATGCAGATGATATAAAGCTTTATATTTCACATAATAATGATTCTAATATTAATTATCTTAATAAATCAATAACAATATTACAAAATTGGGTTATATCAAACTTTTTAGAAATATCAATTAAGAAATGTGTAATACTTTATATAGGAAAAGAAAACCTTAAACAGGAATATAAGATATTTAATCAAACATTAAACACATCAGATTGTGTGCGAGACTTAGGTATCCTAATTGATAACAACTTAAAATTTAACAAACATATTGATAAAATAGTTAAAAATTCATACTTTATAACTTATCAAATACTAAGAATATTAAAAACTAGAGAATTTAAGACTTTAATAAATGTATATAAGTCTTATATTCGTCCTCAACTTGAATATGCCACTGAAATTTGGAACCCAAACGGAATTCTTCAAATTAATAAAATAGAGCGAGTACAAAAATATTTTACAAGAAGAGCATTAAAAATCACAGGAATAACGTCACTACCTTACGAACAAAGACTTAACAAATTCAAACTAAAACAACTAAGCCATCGAAGAAAAGTAGCCGATCTTGTAATGGCGCACAAAATTATAACAAAACAGACGCATCTAGACCCACAAAAATACTTTGATTTTGCAGTAAAAGCTAAAAGGAAAATATTTTGTTTAAGGAACAAAAAGTTTAACGGTAAAACTAGAAATAATTTTTTTAATAGAATCATAAATAACTGGAATAGCTTACCTAATGAGATTTTACAAACATATAATTCGCAAAAATTTAGAGTACTTGTTAATAACTTTATAAAATAGAGGTTTTAGTTCGCAACTCCCTTATCCTCCTAGATTGACATTTTTTTTATAAATTTATTATGACATTTTCTTATAGTATTTTGAAAATTTATTTTTAATTTTACCACTATAATTGTACTTTTTTATGTACTTTGTGGTTTACTCAATAAATTAAATTAAATTAAATTTTTGATTAAAATTTAAATTAATAATGTTGCTTAAAAGTTACATAATTAAACTAAAATTACTAGCTAATAAAATTAGAATATTTACATACATCAAGTTTACAAATTATACGACACTAAATTTAATTATAAGCTTGTTTAAAATTATTCTATAATTAAATTTGAAATAACATATTTCTAGTAAATTTTATCTTTGCTTTAATAAAGTGTACCGGAACCAATTATAATTTAATAATTTAAATAAAATTTATTTCGTTCAAAACGGCAAAACTGACATAATTTTTTTAAACAATAATCTGATTGTATTTTTAAATGTAAACAACAAAAACTGGAAAAAATTTACAAAATCGTTGTAAATAAAGCAATTTTTAATTAAATGAATAGGTAGATTGTTGTGGTAAATTAATATAATAAAACTTTACATGTAATTGTTGGATTTATGTAGATAATTATGTGAAAATGTATAATGGTGGGAATGCCAGAAAAATGCAACACTCCCCAAATCTTTTACCTCATTAGTAGTTTTTACCTCATCTTTTACCTCAAATGCTTCTTGTCGTTATCAAATTAAAGAATACATACCCTAGAAATTAGTGATGGTCGGGATTCCCGGTCTCGGTTCCCGAGTCGGGAAATTTCCCGGGTTTTTTGAGCTCTCGGTCTCGGTCTCGGTCTCGGTGTTTTAGTCTCGGAAAACGAGACTAAATTTACACCCCTAATGACGAAAATTTTTTTAACTTTTTGAAGGAAAGGGGAAAGGAATATATTTATAATTTATCCCATTTGCTTTTGATGGTTGATGGTTGAGTGGTTAAGTTGACTGACTTCACTCTTAAATATTTCGTAAGCGCTGGGTTCTAATCCTAAGGTGGAAAGAGGTTGTGAAAATTTTTCTTTTCGGAAATAAACGTTTTTAAACTTTGATTTTGATTTTAAAATTTTTAATTTATTTTTTCTTAATTTTTTAAACTTGAAAAAAACATTAAAAATTTTAATTTAATCATGAATTTTTCAAAATTTCCTCTTGCGGCGCAGCGTTTTCGCCTCCGGCGGTAAAAAAGAAAGAAAGCTGGCTATTGGCCTCCAAAATTTTTCAAAATTTTCGCCTGCGGCACAAAAAATTGAAGAAATCTGACTTAAGGACCTCAAAATTCTCAAAATTTTCGCCTGCGGCGCAGGAAATGGATGAAATAGGAAGATTTATGGCTTCAAAGCCTTGCAACGTTTGTTGTGTGGTTTGTTGTGTCACATGTCCCGTGGGACATGTGAGACTGAGAGAGGGTATCACTCCTAATCTCTTGGTCTCGACTCTCGGTCTCGACTCTCGGTCTCGACTCTCGGTCTCGACCCGGGACTCGGTCTCGGGGTCGATTCCCGGTCTCGGTCTCGACTCTCGACTCTCGGGTTTTTTTAACTCCCGACCATCACTACTAGAAATACAGCATTCCCTCCCTGGAAAACTCAATCCGCTGTCCGCTGCTTTTAAAGATTCAAAAGTTAAATTTTCTTTAATTTGATAACGACAAGAAGCATTATTTAAAAATAAAATATTTAAATTTAAAGAAATGGTGGTTAAAAAGAAATAAATACTAAAGAATAAAAAATGAGAGAGAGAGATAAATATGAGAACAATTTTTTAAATAATTTTTTTCTTGATTAAATAAATTAATCCTTTAATTTTTAATACAAAAATCATCCAGCAGCTTCGGCAAGTTCAGCCAAAGGTTCCAAAACTGGAACAAAACGAACACGATCTGAACCTCCAGAATAAGAACGACGACGATGCCGACCAACAGTATGTCCAGACAAATAACTTTCATCAGCCATAGGCTTTAAATGATGAACTGAAGAATCCTCACCAACATTTGTGGGTGACAATGGACGGCTATATTTATCAGGAATGACAGATTTGAGGTAAACCTGGAAAAAAATTAAACTGTAATAACTATGATGGTTATCTCTCAGGGAGTTACAGTCAGAGGAAGATTTTTGAAATATTGGAGCCGGAATCGAAACTGGGAAATCAGAAAAAATGTCTTAACTCAAAACGAAATAACGTCATAAATCGGATTTCGACCGACAACTTCTAAGTACAAAAAATAATCCAAAAAAAATAATTATGTTTTTTCATTTTAAAATTCAAAACATAATCTTCTTAAACATACATCAGGAAGTAATTTATCAGGCTGCGCCTCATCTCTCACAATTCGCACTGAGCCAATATTACCTTTGATCAACTATAACTTTTAAAATAAATTTTTGATGAGCAAAATAAAGGACCTGTTCATAGCGAATTAATTGCCTCCAAAATCCAATATTTGGTCTAACTAAAGGCCGTTTTTCACACATTAAATGATAAGCAGCACGTAATGACCGAGTTCGATATTTGAGCAAATATGCAAGACAAATACTTGCTGAACGGCTAACACCCGCAACACAGTTGACAAGAACGGCGCCACCATCTCGAATAATGGCATGCATCTGGAGAAGAATTTTTGATTAGATTAAATTAAAAGTTTATTCAAGGGTTCTAAACCGATTATACGTAGTTGCGAGAATTCGTATTTGGAGAACGGGAAGTGGAACCTCCTGCAAGCTGGGGGACCTCCGACTGTCATTAATCGGGGAACTCACGAAGAAGGGCAGTCCCCTAGAATCTTATAATTTAACTTTCAATGAATAGTTTGCTTGATCTCCACCCGAACCAATCCAACATTAAGGACGGTAATAGAGGAATTAAATGTAAGCTTGCCCCAACAAAAAGACCTCTAAATTTGGGTTGATTTTTTGGACTTTTAACAAACTAGGCTGTCCTAGTTCCTTTTTACTAGCTAAACATTCGATTATCTACCTGATCAGCAACAATATCAAAATGAGCAAATAAATCTTCTTCAGGAGTATCCTCAACCCACAATTTCATTCTTGGTACTTGTCCCAAACATTTAGAGTTCGGAACCTCTCGTGTACAGTTAACAACTAATTGAATTCTAAAAGCACAAATATTCGCTGCTGTAAGCCCATTAACACCACAAATGAATAAACCAGGAATTATTTCAGATAATTGGGCATACTCTTCATTTACACGGAATGACAAAGGTGGCATATTTTTTAATAATTTAATGTTGTATTTTTATGGAAGGATGTTTTTGAAAAATAAGTTTTAAATTATTAAATGAAAGCAAATTTTCTGTGTACGTCTGAAAAATAAAAATAATTAAAATTAGTCTATAAATTTGACAAAAAAAATTAAAAATTTCTTAGGAATGGAGAAATACTTTAAAAAAACTATAAAAGACTGATGAATATTAATAAAAAATGGCGGTATGTAACAGGGATGGATCCGCTTCCGCCTTCCGCTTTTTAAAATTGAAAATTCTCAATCTCTAGTATGCAAATCAATGATAGAATTTTTATATAAAAGTCAGGATAATTGAGGAAGTATCAGTTCTGATATCGAATATATCATTGGAATTTAAAGGATACGCCAACCCCAATATTAAATATTATCAAAATGAAGGAAAAATAATTTTAAAAATAAATTAATGAGAATCTTATTAAAAAAGGTCATTAAATAAATATTTACTCAAAAGAGGAAGTTAAATATTTAAATTAATTTTTAGGTGATAAAATGCATATAAACTAAATAAAAAGCAAATAAAATTTGGAGGTTAATAATAAAAGTATATTTTAATTAATTAAATTATATCAATAAAATTACTAAAATATTTTTTATAAATTAATTAAAAATAAAATAATTAAATGGCTAGACCAACAAAAAATTAGAACGATAATAATTGCAAATTTAAACAAAATAATGATCAAATAAATTAAATAATTAAAGAAAAAATTAAAATTTGTAAAACATTAAGTACCGTATATACTACTACCTTGGGTAATTATTGTTTCGACCTTCCAGTGGAGGGAGTAATTAATCGAGGGGGGTAATTATACGAGGTTTGAAATTTAGACGTGTTTTAGGACATTTGTTGGTTGGTAATTATTGTTTCAATCAATCGCTGGATAAGGCAATTGATAGAAGTGGGGCAATTACTTGAGGGAGGGCAATTAATATAAGTTATACGGTCTTTTTGTTATAATTTTATTTAGAATTAACTTATAAAAGTATTTTTATTTCTAAAAATAATTTTTTAAATTATCTATAGTTTTTCCAGGTATTGAGGAAGTTATTTTTCAGATTAAAGAAAATAATATCAAAAAAATTTATTTTGGTATTTTTAAATATTATTTAATTTTATTTATAGAAATAGAATTTGAATAAATTAAATAAAAATATTAAATAAATAAAAATTAATTTTTTAAACTTTGTTTATAATTAGAGACAGAACTTAGAGAATACTCGATCAAGATAACCAAGATTTTCGATCGAGATCTCGACTTGGTCCGGTCTCGAATTATAACTTATTGCCGAAAAATATGAATTAAAGAAATTACATTTCATCAATTCCAACGCGAGATATAAGCGATCATCTAAGACAATATGAAAAACGAACTAAACACCTAGTTAATTAAAATTTCAAATTAAAAATTAGGGTTGTCCAGCAATTGTAATAAAGATGGCAAGATTGAGTTTTTCTTTGTCTAAGAGTTTTTATGAAAAATTTAACACCAAAGACTTTTATAAAAATCATAGTAAATCAAAAATATGAAAGCAGAGATCTCGACTTGTTCCGGTTTTAATTTTAAATTATTATAAACAAAATAAATTAAAATTAAAAAAAAGTTTATTTTTATTAAAAATCTAAACAAATTTTTAAAATAAAATTTTTAAATAAAATTTTCAGACTAAATATTATTTAAATAATATTCCATAAAGAAATACCTAATTATTTATTTAGTCAAAATACACGTGAATTTTGAGTGTTCTTTGGAAGATATAAAAAAGATAAAAAAAATTTAAATTCCAAATATAAATTTGGATGAGTAATTTGTTTAAATTAAATTTATAAATTACCACACAAAGTATTTAAATTGAAAAAAATAAATAAAATTATTGAAAATTTAATTTAAAAAATAAAATTGGAAGATAATCTTAGTTGGATAATTAATTATGAGAGGTAAAAAAAGATATACTAATTGAGAAAAATAATTTTATTTAAAAAAATAAAGGAGAAAAACGAATGAATATGTGAAGGTGGGGCCGGACCCAAAACTCTAGCTATTTTTATTTCAAAACTGAACTAAAATTTTTATAAATGTTTCGTTACGAAATGAATCAGAAAAACAACCCTAACAATGAAAAAGCGAAACGCATCGCAAAGTTTTGGTGGGACCCAACTTTATAGTGGATTGAAATTTATAATTGATGCTACTTTTATTTTTATGATAATACTCTTAAGATAAAAAAAATAATTAAAACAATTTTAAAAATATTTTTCTTAATTCTATAATTTAAAATATTTTTTAAACATTAACGATCACATTATCATTTAGTAAATTTAATCATTATTAAAATAATGATAATCATTTTGAAAGAAATAAACACTCAAAAATTCAAAAAAAAATTTTTTACAAATTTTTCCTTCGAATTTTATTTTTTATAGGGGTTTCACGATCATTTTTTAAATATTAAAAAGCCCTTATTTATGATTAAATGATAACGGAGGAATTAAAATGAAACAAATAAGCCGTAAAATAATTAAAAAGGCCAAGGAATAAAGTAAAATATTTGAAAAAATTTTTATTAGACAAAAAAGTATCAAAAAGTAAAAAAAGACTTCAAGAAAAACTGATTTCGCATGGGTAGATGAGGGAAGAATTTTATAAAAAAAATTCCAAAAAGATTATTTGGATATTATTCTCAAAGACAGGAATTCCCGAATGATCACTAATAGAGCTTTCCACGATTTCCGATCGTGGAAAGAGCCCATAATCAAAAAATGAAACATCAAAGAAAATCTAATATTCTAGAGAACTGATAGACGAGGCCTCAGTACATTTCACAAATTTTTTAAAAACCAAAAGTCGGTCAAGATTTAAATTAGGAACTTCTGGATACGTAAATTTTGTTACTTCAAAAGTGTTTAATTATGAAGAAATAAGATAAGATAAATTTTGTTTTTTGTCCTATAGGGTTCTCAAAATATACCTAGAGTAATTTATTTTGATAATACTAACGAAAATTTAAAAAAAAGTTTTTCCTCTAGAATTAAAAATAATGAAGAAATGATAGGAAAAATTAAACAGCTGATGATTTAAATATATTCAAAAAGAAACTAATAAATTAAAAAATGAATAAAAAATAATCATTCTGTTTCTTATGACAAGGGATGTAATAAAAATAATTAAAATAAAAATAACTTTAGAATAAAAATAGAAAATGAAAAAATAAAAGAAAAATCGAAAAACGTGGTAGGAAAATCAACAAAAATATTTTTACTAAAAATATTTTAATTTAAGAAATGTGATTTGAAAAAATAATTTTAAAAAAATAAAAATCAAAAATTGAAGGATTATGAAGAATTTAAGAGATTAACAAAAAAGAAGTCTGGGCAAAAAACAAAATTAGTAAGCCTGGAACTCTCGATTCATTAATTATTTTTTAAACAAGTTTTTTAAAATTTAAAAAATTATTGAAAAAAATTTTAAATTAAATTTTGTTCAATTGCTGACAAATTTTATCAGTTAACTTCTTAACTTTTAATAGATGTTTTTTAAATTATATAAATGTACTTTAATCTTAAAATTTTTTTGTTTTTATTTTTTTATTTTAAGAAAAGAGATAATCAGAATTAAAAAATTAAAAAACGACATAAGTATCTCTATTATCATGTTTCTGCGTTTTTAAAGTAATTCAAATTTGTCAAATACACGCGGATAAATAGTGCAATAAAATCCGGAAATAAATTTTTCAAAAAGATTCAAACTGAGTTTCGAATTGCATGAAGTACAGGGTGTTTCACCAGAAAAGCCCTTTTTGAAAAATTAATAACTTTTTTCAATATTGACATATTTTATTGATATTTTGTATTTTATATCAATAATCTATAAGGTTTTTTTTGACATAAAAATTATGTCTAAATTCGAACCCTAACCCGAGATAATTTCGTACTCTACCGTTCTGTTTTTCCCTTTTTCCCCACATGCATTCTTACTCCCTTTTGTTTGTTACAAGCGGCGAAAGACAATAGAGTAAACACTAGGCGATAGACAATACATTTTCAATACAGTATCTACTCTTCGCCATACGCAGGAAAATATATGAAGTAAGATAGCACACAAAGAAAATAGAAAAAAAAGAGAACGGTAGAGTACGAAATTGAAATAATGGGTTAGGGTTCGAATTTCGACATAATTTTTATGTCAAAAAAAAACCTTATAAATTATAGGTATAAAATACCAAATATCGTAAAAATCTATCCACGCAGTAAAAAGATATTGATTTTTCAAAAAGGGCTTTTCTGTTGAAACACCCTGTACTAATCCCAAAAACATAATAGACCGGCTGAAAAACATATCTAGCGGCATAGTTTAAAGTAGTGTTATATGATAAAACGGAATATTCATGATATGCTTTAAAATAAAAGAAGATTCAATTTTGATTTAAAAAATGTTAAAGATTTTAAAGAGAGTTAAAGAAAAAAAAGATATCATTTGGACTGGGATTGCCCTCAATCAGTTTGTTCAGGTCCGTGTCAGGTACAAAGTCCGTAAAGCAAAAAATGAAATAAAATAAAAAAGACATTCATTTCAAGGTCCAAAAATTAAAGAAATAACAAATGATAAATTTTCTAGATTATTTGATTGACATAAAAATAAAAAAAAGAGAAAAAATAAAATTAGAAAGAAATTAAAAAAATGAAACCGAAAATGACAACAACAGGAACTAGTTTTCTTAAATTCCCCGAAATTTGGGGACAGGAACAATTTTAATTGGTTAGCCTAGGTCTTTGGGGTTTTTGGGGACGGATGCGTCGGGGATCGGGGGTTGTCGTGGAATTCAGGGTTCGGGTCGGGGTTTTTGCCAAAAAAAAGTTGCCGGGATATGGGGGACGGGGAGCTACCCTAACTCTAATGAGTATCTAAATTTTTAAAAAAAATTCCTTACAAACTAAAAAAATAATATATATATTAATATATTTTTAATTTCTATTTTTAAATATATTTCTCTTTTTTAAAAGAGATCTACATGATTTTTTTATTTATCAAAAAAACTTTTACTAAATTTTGAATAATAAAAAGCTATTTTATACAAAAATTCCTTTTATAATAGGCCAAACGCTAAACAATCCCGTGACTTAAAAATATAAAAACTGTGTGTGATTCTAAGAAAGGAAAACTAAAAATGAGGCAAAGAATAAACCTACAACAAAACGTGATATTGACGCAAAAATTTGTTTAAAAATAAAAAATTTGAGAAGAAAATTGATTAAAGAATTAATAAAAAATTTGGTTATTGAGCTTTTGTTAAGAAATTAATTAATTAAATGAATAATAGATAAAGATGGTAAAAAATAAAAAAATTTCTATTTATGTAGTCAAAATTAAATAAAAAATATTAAAATTGAAAAAAACAAAAATTTAAAAGATATAAAGATAAAAATAAGGAAAGATTCCCTCCTAAACTTTTTTTAAATTTAAATTAGTTATAGAAATTTTTTGGGAAATATATACTAAATTATGGTACCGTGTTATAATACCAAAAGCTTGAAATACCATCACTTGAAATACCAAAAGATTGAAATACCAAAAATTGTAATACCAAAAGCTTGTAATACCAAACCCCCAAAAGCTGTTAAAATACTAAACCGTGGAAAAAAGCTTGAAATACCAAACCCCCAAATACTGTTAAAATACCAAAACGTGGAGAAAGACTTGAAATACCAAATAAATACAAAACTAAAATTTTTTGTTATTTCTGTTAAAATTTTTTTGTTAAACTTTGTTGCTTCGAACTTCAAAATTTTTCCAACCACAAGTATGTTGTTGTTCCAATTGAATCTTCGCTGGAAAAACTGTTTTTGTGCTGCTACGGAGGGTAGGCCGGGCATGGTCTTCGCTACACGATGGCCGTGCTTCGCTGCGGTCGTGCTCGCTTCGCTCGCGCGACCGTAGCGAAGCGGCGGCCGTCGTTCCGCTCGACATGCCCGGCTTCCTCCGCAGCGGCAAAAACTTTTTTCCGCGTATTCGACTCAGCTCGACGAGCTCTTTCGAATGACATATAAATCACCCATCCCCCGTTCACGGGACAACTTCCCCCGTTGACGGGACAACTTCCCCCGTTGACGGGACAACTTCCCCCGTTGACGGGACAACTTCCCCCGTTGACGGGACAACTTACCCCGTTGACGGGACAACTCCCCCCCGTTGACGGGACAACTTCTCCCGATCAATGAGTCAACATCCCCTGACATTGGAACGACACTTTGGTATTTCAACAGCTTTTGGGTGTTTGGTATTTTAAGCTTTTTTCCACGATTTGGTATTTTAACAGCGTTTGGGGGTTTGGTATTTCAAGCTTTTTTCCACGGTTTGGTATTTTAACAGCTTTTGTGGGTTTGGTATTACAAGCTTTTGGTATTATAACAGGCTCCGCTAAATTATAAACAAAATTACTAACTTGAGTATATACATAGGAAATAAATTGAATAAAAAAATGAACTTGGATCAAAAGTTCGCGCTTCGGGTAACATTGACATCTCTCTATTGTGCAATAAAATCCTTAAACCTATTATCGACATAGCCTTAGGCAGAAAAAAATCAGAGTTTTGAGTCGGGTTTTCAAAATTCTTTCGTGGGCATCCTTTCCACGACGGTTTAAAATTAATATATTAAAAAATTTAAAAAAAATAAATATTTGAGAAATGTCAGTTAATTACTCATTAATAATTATTCATTTTTACTCATTTATTACTCATCCCATCCCGTGAAAAATTTTTGTGTTTTAAACAAATAATTTTTTTATATTTAAAATAGCTTTAGTGTCCCTAAATGTCTACACACTGTACCGGAAACAAACAAAACATTATTTGCCAGAACAGGGGTGTTGTTGCTTCCGTGCCAATTTGTTTTTTAAAACGGGTTTAATAAATAAATAGTTGGCTTTTGGAAAAGAAAAATGAATTTATCTGAGAGCGTTAATTGAATCTATGCTGCAGATTTTGAGGATTTTTGAGGAATTCGTGAAAGCTCCTGGATCATCGCTCCTGGAGCCGGCGCTAAGATTTGAAAAATGCAGGAGTTGGAGCCACAAAGAGCCCGAAACCAGTACTGTTAAAAAGAGGAGTTTGGTAAGGAACGAAAGAAAATTCTAAAAAAATTTTTTGGAAGAAAAAAATTTTTTGAATGAAAAATAGTAATAATAGAGAATATTTTAATTCTTTTTTTACTTATTTAAAGAGTAATTTTAACAAATTTGGGCAGGAATGGGAGACAAACCTATACAAATAATTTATATAAAGTAGTTGCTGTAAGAACGAAAATCAATAGAATAAAAATTGGAAAAAACGAGGCAGCTGACTGAGGACAATTTCCGTAAACCTCGCTTACCAAAAAAATTTTTTTATCTAAAATTAAATTGTAACCATGCGGAATAATTAGAAATATTGTAAGGCTGGTGAGAGTTATCGCCAGCAGAGAGGAGGAAACTGCATTTTACATTTGTAATAAAAATTACAAAAAAATTTTCATTTGCAGAAAGCCCTGCCTGCCTCTCATAACAAAAATTATACCAACACAATTTTTAATATTTTCTCGAACGAGGTTTACTGTATTATTAAATATTTGCTGAATAAAATTTTGAAAATTTCAAATTAAATTAAGAAAGATAATTATAATTAAGGCTGGGAAAAATATGCACGCAAATCGCTAAATATGCGCGTATATATGCAAAAAAAAACCCCAAAAATGCAAAATTTGCCAAAATATGCACCAATATGCAAATATGCACAAGAGGGCCGAAATATGCAAAAATATACATTAACAACCTGGTCTTAAAGTGCTCGGAGCAATGTAAAAACACCATTTTTGAGCTTCTTTCATAAAGAGATATCCGCATACCGGCCCTAATTATCCGCATACCCAGCCCTAATTATAATATCTGAAAGAGATATTCGCGAGTAAAAATAATTATAGCGAGTAAAATATCATAAATAAAATATAAAAATAAATAAAAATGAAGAATGTTTATTTAAATAATAAAATTTATAAAATAAATAGTGATGTGATAATATAAAAAATATTTAATTATAGTTTTTGGCCTCCATTCTAAAAATATTTTAAATGTGTGAATAAAAATGCTTTAAAAGCATTTTTAAACAAAAAAACTTGTTCCGTATTACAATTGTAAAGTTATTCTGTAAACTATGGACTTGTGTAGTTTTAAAAATAAAATAAAATACTAACACAGAAAGGAACGGAATTATATAGCAAACAAAATCTATCCACATGAAAAGCATAAAAATGAAAAAAAATTTTTTGTCGGATGAATAGGCGCTGAGAATAAAGTGAATAAATAGAGGCTGTCGTATTCACGTGAAATTCATATGAAACGGACAAATAAATGGATTGTGGTGGGAGGAGAATTAAAGCAAAATAAAATGATTAACGATGTCGAAAGCTAAAAATTAATTGAGGAGAGAGGGATATATGTGGGGAAATTGAACGTTATTGTACGAAGAAAAGCGGAATTGAGAGATTGAGGGGTTGCTAAGGAAATAATTGGTAGATGTAAAATGAGGAAATTTGAGATTTTTTAATGAAAATGATGGATAAAGTTTTTTATATTTTTTAAGAGGGAAGGAAGTTATTAATTATTTTTAGTAACTAATTTTAGAAAATTTATAAAGAAATTTAAAAATTAACGTGAATAGGGAATTGAATAGGCAAATATGTAACAATTGTGATTTTAAGTCAAGTTGAGGCAATTTTAATTAATTTTCTAAATGTTAATGATAAAAGTAGGGTTGTCGTATATTGTTAGAGGTACTAGGATTATTATTATTATCATTAAAAGAGGTGCAAAACATAGTGGTCTAGAGACAGGATTGAGAGACCTCTCGAACAAAACTCCTTGTTAACCTCAAATAAAATTTTTTTCCAGCGGCGCTAAAAAACTTTGGGCGTCTTAAGCGTTAAATATTACACATTTTCATTTTAGTCCGCGCAGTTAAGCTCAAAATTTTCAAAATTTTTTTAGATATCTCGACAACACTTCTAGTCTGGTCTCTAACTTTGAGAGATTGCTAGTCTCTTCTAATTTTTGTTTCTTTCTACTATTTCTCCAGACAAACCAACATTATATTTAAATATATTTATGTAGTCATTAATAGCTTCTCACTCAAACAACATATCCGGTCTAGCTAAGTTACCCAGACAAGCTTTCACAATGCCCTTTTAAATAAAATTTTTTTCGACGAAATGCTAAAGCGAACGTCAAATAAAAGCTCCAAATATTAATGAAGAAAAATAAATATTGGAACAAAAAAGGAGAAGAAAAAAAATTAAATTTTAAAAAATAGTAGAGAATTAAGCAGCTGTCGCAAGGAATAAATAGACAACATGACAGACAGTCTGTCTAAAATAAACTCTAACATAAATATTTACCCACTATAAAGGACCAAATGTGCTGAAATCCCTTTTTTTCTCTCATTTACGATTTTTATTTTCATGATGCGACATTTGAGGACGAGACATTTGAGGAGTATGAAGTTCAAAATCGGTGTTAAAAATGATAAAAATAGAGGTTAATTTTATAAAAACAAGCTGGTAATTATTCATAAAATGATATAGAGTTAGAACAAACTTATGGCAATAAAATTATGTAAGCTATAAACTAGAAACCAGAGGATTGTTGGAATTCTGATTTCCGCCGTTATTCCCTTCGATTTCCGAAATTTTTGAAAAATTTCGGATTTGCGATAGTTTTTGAAGCATTGTTCAAACTGCGAATTTTGAAAAATTTTAAAAAGTTGAAAAAGGAAAAATTCGGGCTTCATCTTACAATTAATTTAGAAAAATATATGCATAATATCCTCAAATGTCGGCCCGCAAATGTCGTATAGCCGTCTTTTTATTCCTTCTCTTCCCTAAGCGGCTGGTAGCAAAAAGAGAGAAAAATATTTTTTGTGAGGTTCACACAAAATTCACGTGAATTTCATTTTGTTGGTTATACATAGAAACGCGGAGAAACGCGGACAAACAAAGAAGAGGGAAGAAAAAACCTTGAGCTTTGAGAAGTTTAGAGGAGTATTTAATGCGTACTTGTAAAGTGCAGCTTTTTCAAAAATATTTATGGTGGGAATTAATCTATAGAATTAATCTATAGATTGTGAATAAATAATTTAAATATAAACAAAAAAAGATACAATTTTTTGAAACGTTGGAAAAAATATTTTTGCTAAAAGTAAGGTAATTTAAAATGATTAAAAAAGTTTTTGAGTAAAATTCGCCAAAATATAAATTGATAAGGACTGTACTGTAACTCGATCCTACCAGTATTAAAGATAAATTCCTGATTTCAAAAATCGGAACGGCACCAGGGCTGGACGCATCTGCAGATTGCGGACTACGGATTGCGTCTGCGAAAATTTTTTTTTAAAATTGCGTCATCCCTGCTGTTCCACTACATATGAGGGAAAATGTTGGGATTTAGGAGGACGTGAACAACTAAATTAGAAAAGAAAATTACACACAAGTGAGACATACAAAAAAGGCAGGCCGAAACTTGCGGACCGACTTTTGCGGACCGAAACTTGCGGACCCGACGAATTTCTCAAAACATAGCTCATTCGAAAGAGCTCGACGAGCTGAGTCGAATGACATCAAAATCATCGTGATTGTACAAGTTTGGACAAAGTTACGATAGAAAAACAAAAACCTAAACCTATGGTCCGCAAAAGTCGGTCCGCAAGTTTCGCACTACCATCCTTCCATCCTAAAAAAATAAATTTTCGATTTCGAGGATCGGGAATTCCCGGCCAAAAAACGTCGAGAATTCCCAATTTTTGGAAATTTTTTGGAATTTTATTAGATTTTGGAGGGAATTACTTTCGATGATCGAGAACCTGGACTGAGTGATCCTTAACATAAAAGGCGAAAAACATATAGTTTAAATTAAATATTAATAATATTTATTTACAAATTAAATAAATGAATAGGAAAATGGAAAAAATATTTACTATATACAGTTGATTTTCTATCCCTATGTCAAGTCTATTTCTTAAAAAAATAATTAAACGGAAGTGAAAGTTAAATAAAAATGTATTTTGACGGAAGTGAGGAAAAATCAAGAAAGTAGGGGTGGGCTGTTTAGAAATAATGTAAAGTTTACATCAGAGATCCTGTTCAGACACAAAAATTAACTCAGATTTTCGGCAAGTTCAGGAATTTTGTTACTCCCTCGATATTGGATTAACATCAATATCAAGGAGTTGGAGGGGAGGGGGTATTAAGATGGATATTCAAAGAGGATTTTGAAGAGATATCGAGAGATTCTTGGCTTGAATCCTGACGCAAAACATTGTGGATTTTTTTCGTGATAAAGAATGATAGTGAAAATGAGTAGAAAAAACTAAGATCATTTAAATTTTAGAAGCCAAATATTTTAAATTATTAATCTGGGATAAAGTGCAAATAATTTTAAAAATTAAAAAAACTGGTAAATAAAAATATTCAAATTGAAAATAAAAATATTTACTAATACAAATAAAAAAATTTTTTTGTTTTCCCAATACTTGCCCTTTTAAATTTAATTTTTCTGTTTATTTTAGTTTGGGAAATGCTGCAAAACACTCAAAATTTAGAAAAAAGTGAAATAATAATAGGCTGAATAGACGCGCATAAAATGGGGAAAAATAATATTTTCAGCTGAAAATATGAGAAATTCACGTGAAAATAAATTTATGTAAATATTATAAGGGAAAAATATAATTTTGTTTTAATAAACAAATTATATTTATAAAACTCTAAAATAGAATTCGGACACGAGTCGGGCTCCGAAAATCGGAATTTTCAGCCAATGCAAGATGTAACCATGGGGAGGTGTTAAACTTAGGATGACGCAATTTAAACAAAAAGGAGTTATTTTAAGAATTTTAAATGTTAATACTTTTTCACAACAACATTTATAAATAAATATTTGCAGGTTTACTGACAAGTTTTAGCTAGAAAAAAGAAAATAATAAGAAAATAATATTATGAAGTAAAGGATTATTCATTTATTTTAAAATGAATTTCACGTGTATTTTTGTGCTTTTCATATGAATTTATTTTTAAAAATTGTATTTTTGTAGTAATAGAAAGGTAAACAGATTTTTAAAAATAGAAAAAAATAATATTTTTCCAGTCAAAACAATAAACATGTTTTCAAGAATTACAAAATAATCAAAATTTTGTAAATTTTATTTGAGTATTATTTCGAGAAATACTTGGAATTTTAAAAGTAATAAAATATTTTTTTTTATAAATTATCAATTTAAATTTTATAAATAAAATATAATATGTAGGTACAGTTGTGTCCGTTCTTGATGATTTTCAGATCAACATATTATTTCATGTTTGTTCTCGAAAAAACGCACAATCCGTGTGTAATTGCTGAATTTTGAATTTTTTTATTAATCACTAGTCGCTGTCCTCAACAGCTGTTTGAAAATTTATGTTTCTATGTTTCTATTGCTGTACCTTTTTAGGTTGCCTTAACAATATGCAGTGATTTATGCTTTTATTCTTTTTAAATTTCAAAGAGGAAATTTTATAGAATAATAATAAAATTAAGCTGTTCTTTATAACAAAGTGGTAATATGTATTAAAAGAAATTCTCTTCAAAACATTGATTTTATACCAAATTTCTCTTATCTTTTTTTAAGAGGTTTAGAATGTAAAGATTTTTGTTTTTATCATTTTATTTACATAAATAAAATAGAAGAAAAAATCTGTCATTATATTCTTTAACTCAAGCATTATTCAATTGAAAATAAGAAACCTTGAGCGGCAATCAGACCCTTGGGTTGAAAAGAACCCTTGAGCAGCACATAGACACATTATTTGAAAATTTCCGAAAAACCTACGTTAAATTTAAATCATTTTATAACTTTTAAATTTATATAAAAATGACGTCTGATCAACAAAATGGAAAATCTCCATTTTTGCCAAGATTAGGGATGGACAACGAGGACAACAGAAACAACACCAACAAGTTTAGGAGAACAAACATCAATTCTATTTGTTCCTTCAATTTCAATCGGTTCCATTATTGTGTTCTGTTATGTTGGCTGTTTGGAATTTTCTTCGCAACCCAAATGATTTTTTCCGTATTTTCAAATTATATACCAAAATGGAAATGTTTATTAAATAATACTTCCAATTTTGCTAGAAATTGTACAATATATCAACAATGTCCAGAGAATTTGATACAATTTGAAGAGAATATACCTTTTCATTCAGCGGCAATGGAATTTGGCTGGATTTGTGGAGCTAATGCATATAATCGAGCTTTATTTAGGTAAATTGTTTTCCTATTGGAAGTTATATGAAAAATTTATTTGTAGTGTAAAATTACTTAATTTCATTAGCTTTGCGGCATTGAGCTTTTGGTAATCCTTCCAATCACCATCAATTAAAAAAGATGCCTTTAATCTCCTAGACACCGCATAGGAGAATGCCGGCGTTGATCCCTAAGAGTAGCAAATCACTCTTGGCATTTCACTCTCCGTGAGAGCTGAACCAAACATTTGAAAAACATGACCATTCTTTAAATCATAAAACTGTTTCTGAAAATTATTATTTCTAAACCTTTTAATAAACATTTTTAATTAAAAATTTTTTGATTGAAGCCAAATACAATTTGCTGGTGTGCTCATTGGCACTTTAACTTTTGGAGCAATATCAGATGCATTTGGACGTAAACCTGTTTCTATTTTTGCATTAACTGTTGGAATTGCTTCAATGTTTGCTACTGGTAATAATTTTTGACGTTTTAAAATTTTTTTCTTAAGGATTTGCACCCAATTGGCATTTCTTATTATTTTGCCGTTTTATTCTTGGTCTCTGTATTGGAGGAGATTTGGTCGTTGTATATACTTTTGTGATGGAACAATTGTTACCAACTCAAAGGATGGCTATTAGGGGATTTTTTAATTGGGTACTTTAGTTTTTTGAGGAAGGGGTGGGGGGTGTTTAAAAGTTGTACGGGTCATTTGGAAGCTTTACATTTCAGATCCTGATTTCATGGGTTAAGAAATAATCGGGTTGTGTTTCAAAATTTTTTTCGAGGCAGGTTTCTGGTCGAAAAAATGTCCGTCTTTCAGTCTCAGATCTGATTCTGATAGGACAGTTAGTGGGTAAAAAATCTTGTTTTTGAGTAAAAAATGAGTAAAATATCTTGTTTTTCAAGGGAGTTGCCCGCCTAATATTTACTTTGATTTGTATGTTTTTCCCTGATTGGCGTTCTTCAAGTATTGCTTGTGCTATATTTTCAATGCCTGCATTAATTATTATAATATTTTTAATGCCTGAAAGTCCAACATGGCTAGTATACTTTTAAATATTTTAAAAATTTAAAATTTAAAAAATATTTTAAAGCATAGTAAGGGTCGTCTTGAACAAATGCGAATAAATGAAAGAAAAATTGCCCGGTTAGCAGGTCTTCCACCGACAATTAAATTACCTGAACATGAAAAATTATCACCAAAGGAAAATTCTTTTTGGAATTTAATCAAAGATAAGACGCTTTTGAGACGTGTTTCGGTTCTTTGGGTCATGTGGCAAGTGAAATGAATTACCGTATTTTCTCGATTAATTCCCCTGGGGAATTATTATTTCAACCCATCTCTGGCATGGGGAATTAATCGAGAGTGGGGAATTAATCGAGGGTGGGGATCGAGAAAATACGGTATCTGATTATTTTTTAAATTTTTTTAAAAGGTTCACAGCAGCAATTTCAGGATATTCTATAGATTTAAATAGCTCAAATATTAGTGGCGATCTTTTTCTTAATCAAGTAAACTACTTTTTTAAACTAGGTTTGGTAATAGTTCGGTTCGTACCTTCCTTTTTTTCCTTCCTAAAAGTATTAAAAAATGGTCAGTCATTCAGAGGTTATAGAACTCGTCGAGCTGTGTCTATTGGCACCAAAATCAACCCCCGATCTTAACTTTGGGCCGAGATACAGACCCCCAAAATGTGAAAAATAAAAGGGTGGACCAAGCTCATTTTTTGGGCTAAAAATTCGATAAACAATTAATCCAGTTGTACATAGTCTGAGACGCTTTTGCAAAACTTCTCTTTGCGAAGTGTTTTTGTCTGTATCTCGGTCGTTAAGATCGGTGGTTGATTTTGATGTCATTCGACACAGCTCGACGAGTTCTACAAATAAAACTGACTGACCATTTTTTAATACTTTGAGGAAAAAAAAGAGGGGGGGGGGAGTACGAACTGATCTATTACCCTAGGTTTTCTGGCTATGTTAAGCATCTAAATATGTTAAGCATCTATCGCATATGGATACATTTTTTCAATTTTTAAGAGCCTTCTTTCGTCGATATGTGCAATCTCTAAAATATGCCTTGTTATAGTTGATACTGTATTTCCAAAATTTTCTCGGCGTAATCTCCATCAAGGGGCACAACTTGTAGTAATTATCTCTGCATCGCTTCTAGTCTTCTTCGTTTTTTATGATCATGATGGAATTGGAATTCTTTTGGCTAATTTAATTGGAATAACTTTCATTGAATTAACTTGGTTGTTATTTAATTTTAAACGGAATTTGACCCAACAGGACAAGGGTAAAAAATGGGTAAATGATCCCCGTCCCCTTGTAAATAGATGGGGGTGGGAAGGGGAATTAAACGTAGAAATCACTTTCTATGAAAGAAAACTCGTGTTGCTCTTGTGGACGTTTTCCAACAATCCCCTCGCCTTCGAAAATCGTTCCATGCCACGTAAGAGTTTTTTTTTAATTTTCTAAAAAATTGAACAAAAGAATCAAAATTTTTTATATTTTCAGGGATGCCTGCTATCTCTGGTTTGATTTATAAATAATAATTTTAAATAATTTTTTAGCGCCGTAGAATCGGTGCCAACATCATTGAGGTTTTAAAATTTTATTCCTCAACTAAAATAATCCCTTAATACCTAGAGCCTCATCAGTTGGTTCATGTTCACTTATAGCTCGTATTGGTACCTTAATTGCTCCAGTGGTCTTTAAAATTTTCATAAAATTTTCAAAATTTAATTATTTTCAGTTAGTATTTTTAAATACTCGTTGGCCCGCAAGTGTTTATTTAATTATTGTCTTTATTGGTTCAATAAATTTGTTGATTTCTTGATTATTTTTAATTGAAACAAAGGGAATTAATTTGGATTCTGTACATTTGCACGAAGATAATAAACAATACGAATTTATAAGGAACGAAGAAAGGAAATGTTTAAAAATTGAAGAAAATAAGGAATAAATTTTGTTAGTTTTGTAAATTTTATGATTTTTTGTAAATTTTAAGCACTTTTTGACAATGTTTCGCTTTATATTACGCATTTTTTCTTATTTTTTTTATTCCACTACAGAGATGTTTCGAAATTTCGATTTTCGTTTTTCGATTTTCGAGGTTTTTTCCCTTTTGATTTTCGATTTCCTATTTTCGAAATTTTGTGATATTTTCGATTTTCGATTTCCGAATTTTTGAAAAAATTTGAATTTTTGGCGCCAAAAATGAGGAATTCTGACTTAACGGCCATCATAAATTTAAAAAATTTTCGCCTGCGGCGCTGAAAAGAGACGATTTTTGGCTTAAGGATTCTCCAAAATTCTTAAAATTTTCGCCTGCGGCGCTGGAAACGGAAGATTTTTGGCTTATGTTTCCTCCAAAATTTTCAAAATTTTCGCCTGCGGCGCTGAAAAGAGACGATTTTTGGCTTAAGGATTCTCCAAAATTCTTAAAATTTTCGCCTGCGGCGCTGGAAACGGAAGATTTTTGGCTTATGTTTCCTCCAAAATTTTCAAAATTTTCGCCTGCGGCGCTGAAAAGAGACGATTTTTGGCTTAAGGATCCTCCAAAATTCTTAAAATTTTCGCCTGCGGCGCTGAAAAAGAAGAATTCTGGTGACATGGTCTTCCAAAATCCTAATTGGAGGAATCCCTGAACTATTAACGATACTATTAACCATAGGTTCGGCTCCGGTATATTGGAGGATTTGCTTGAATTAAGTTGGATTTGGAACCCCCCCCCCCCCCCCCATGCCGGAACCCCATGCCAGTTACCGCCCAACCCTATGAGTAAAACGGCCTAGCTCTACTTTACTATATCAGGGGATTTTGCTCAAATCCTCCGTTATCCCTCTTAATCCACACATCTTTAACTTAACACAAGGAATCTGGAGACAACATGAAGCGGCTATGAAAATCACCGGCTCCGAAGCCAAGATTTTAATAGATCGGAGCCTGTGCCGTAGATTCGGATATGCAAAATTTTGGGTTTGGATATTCGTGATTTCCCTGGATCTCCGATTCTAGTCATTTGTTTTCCCCAATTCCTTAGAGTTCAAGCAAAAGTTCCAACTGACAATGAGACCTACCATAAAAATTTATTTTTCAATTTTTTTATAAAAAATTTTTTTTCGATTTTCGTTTTTCGATTTTCGAGGTTATTTTTCTTTCGATTTTCGATTTTCGATTTCGAAGATTTTGAAAAATATTTTCGATTTCGATATTTTTGGATTGTTTTCGATTTTTGATTTCCGATTTTCGAAGATTTTTTTGTTTCGAAACATCTCTGTTCCACTAGAAGGTGGGGATTAAGTGCTTTTCGATATTTTTGATGATTGCCATTGATAATAAATGTGTTGAGTTCGAACTGTTAGAGAAAAATTTTACTCAGTGTCGAAGGGCTATGAGGTGATTATAATAATTACCGAGGTGATTATAATAATAATCATCTATGAGGTAATTATTTTCGTTTAGGCGTTTTTTTTTTCTTTCAAGTAAAATTTTTTAAGCTAAATTCAATATATAATTTTAAAATTCAAGAAACGTTGCTTATACATACATTATAATTTAATAAAATTAATATCCAGTGGGAACAAGGGGTACAACGCTTCTTGACGTTAGAATGCGGCAAACAAGTGATATGTAATTATTAAATTTTATTTACAATAAATTTTTAAAAAATTGTTCCTTAATTACCTGTTTACATTTAAAAGTATAATTTTCAATTCTAACTCAAAATTGTTACATTTAATATTTTCCCCTTGAAAAGTATTATTTAATTTCGTTTAAAAATTAAATTATATAGAATTATTTAGAAAATCTAATTAAGATTTAAGTTTCTGCGTAAATGGGAATATGTAACTAAATGTTTCTTTAAATTATTATACTATATCACACGTTAATAAAATAATTTTTTATGTATTAATATTCAAAGAAAATTAAATTAGTTTTCATATGCACATAGTACATAAAATCAGAAAAATTATTTTTTAATGTTTAAAAATTAAATTTCAAGAATTTTTCAAAATATATAAGATATTGCGTATTTTCGTAGTTCTTAATTCTTCTTTAAATTAATCTTTGTTCTTCATCCATATCGCTTTTCCTGGATCTTAATTGAATTTAGTGAATTATTAAAAATCGTATAATGAACAATTCAACTTCACTTCCGGTATGTTTATTAACATTATATTTAAAATAATAATCTGCCTATTCCATTCCTAATGGATTCAAGAGGGTTGGATAAAAAAAACAATGCATATTTTTGCATATTTCGGAATTTTTGCATAATTTTTGAAAAACGAAAAATTTTTGCATAATTTTTTATTATGATTGTGTAAAGTAAAATAACGTTTATTTTCAAATCCTAATAAATTAATCAAGACCTATCCGTTTTATATAAATCAAATTTAAGGCCATTTTCCTGGCATATCAAGATCCTGGCTTCCATCTTCCTTTATTCCTTCCAGCGCTATCACTGACCATACCGGCAACAATTGGAATTATTTTAAATTCAAGTGTTTGTTATATTACATGGAAATATTGGTATTTATTTGCGAGATTTAGGAGTTTAAACTAAAATTTCCTTGAATCAAGAATTTAGCTGAGATTCACTCTTGTTTACGACATTTCCAAAATATGGGAAAATTAACATTATAGTTTAACTAGTTTCATGATGGTGTGGTCTGCTAAGAATGTGGAAAGTTCTTGAAAACAATACATTGAAAAACACCGATGGGGTTAGGTCCATGATTGGAAGCTCGTACCAAAATTCGTACTCGTAATTGTACGATTACGAGAAAACGATTAGGTATGTACGAGTACGAGCAATTTTTTTATCTGTGTAGGCCCAGTCTTCAAAATTTCAGATTTGCTCTTACTCGTATGAGTCATTAATTTTTTGGTCATACTTGTACATAGTATTTGGACTCATAAATTTTACTAGTAACGTACTTTTAAGCCAAAAATCTAAACTTTTGGCTGTTTTTATTAGTATTTGATATTTTATCTACTATATTAATATAAAATATTTTAAATAAATTTAGGGGCAAATATACAACATTCAAATCCAAAACAAGTATTTTATTGGCAATTAACTCATTTTTGGAAATTTTGCATCAAAGCGGACATTTTGTCTTCTTTTTTATTACTTTGACTGGAATAAATTTTATACCAGTTTCTTTGGCTATTAAAATTCAAGGTCATTCTGTTGTTTGTGCTAATATTGTTAACATAATGTTTTTAACTATGAGCGTTGATAGAGTTATCGCAGTTGCATTTCCAATTTTGTATGTATTTTCACAAGGAAATAATATAATTACCACGAGTAATAATCTCAATAGATTAAGACAGATTTGATTTATTTTTTTGATGTTGATTTTTAAAATTTTCCATTAATTAAATTAACAATGATTTTTTATATATTACTTAGTAGGAGAAATATTGGTCTATTTAGAGGGTATATCTGAATATATGAGCTAATTCCCAATACTCGATTAATCTCCAATCCGTAATAAATCTAATAATTCCATTACCAATTAGAATTTTTGCAAAGTTAAGAATCTTTATCTCTACAAAAATTTATTCTCCCGTATTTTTCTATTTGAGAGAGGATCTATCCGCTAGAGAGGTCCTTACAGAGGAAATTTAAAAATACAGCTGCATGCAATTTTATTAGGAAAATACGGTATACCGTATATGCTCAAATAATTACCCGCTCTCAAATAATTATCTCCACTAGCGAAAGTTAGAAAATATAATTAAGGTAATTATTTGAGCATATACGGTATCTAAAATTATCATAATTTCCTGGTAATTTTCTTCACTATTTACCAAATCATTTGCTTCATTTGAATCATTAACTGAACTATTTTCAAATTCTTCTTCGTCTATATCTTCAGTATTTCCACTCAAATTTTCGAACTTCCCCATTTTTGACTGAATATCTTTATTAAAATCTTTTAAAAAATTTCGTAATTTCGTTACAGAACCTTTAGTTGCTTTTAAACTATTCTTATTCTTTTCAATATTTTTCTCAATAATTTCTAATCTTCCTTCTACTTTTCGGAAGCTCTTTGCCACCGAACGTTCAAAGGAGCGCAATTGAGCAAGGATAGTGCTGAAATATTTCTTTTCCTCTGAACTAAAATGTTCAGGAGCAAAATCAGATCCAGACATTTTCAATTTATTTCTCTTTTTATTTAAATTTTTTTTGAATTCTCCGTCTAGTTCTTAAAACTAGTCGGGTCGTGGCACCAGTATTATGTCTCCGGATTTAATATATCCTAATCTATACTCTCAAACAAGACTCTAACAAGCAACAATCTTTATTATTCAGTTTAGTTCAAAATAACGCAAATTAGATGAAATTACAAATGGGTATTTATAGGGTTTTGGAATAGGCGGGAAATAGGAAATAAGTTTAGCTTACAATTTAGATAAGAAAATTATATATTTGAATGTGAAGGTGTAAAATGTTATAGGGGAAAGTTTTGAGAAAGATCAAAAGGAAGTTATATTTAAAATATGGTTTGGGGGAACAATTTGAAAGAGAAGGCAGAAGCATTCATAAAAATTGATAACAAATAAAAACATATAATAGCGGACATATCACTCCTCCCTCCTTTAACGAAATTTGTCCTCAAATTTAATCTCTTTTCTAATAGCATTTCTTCTCTGAAATTTTGACATGTTGTTATTTTTTTGTTCATTTTTGATAATTTAATTTTTGGCCTATTTATTCTTCCTTGTGTTCTAATATCATATATTTTTTATTTTAATTGTTCTAAAGTTTCTTAGATGGCTCGATTTTTTCATTCTGCTTTTAAAGGAGTAAGGGATTATTCGAATCCCACTGAAGGATTTAATGATTATGAATTAATAAAAAGATATCGGTTTAACCGAGAAGGGATAGAGTTTTTGGTTGATTTAGTTAAGGATGACTTGACTCATGTTGGACCTGGTAGAGCTCAAATAAATCCAGAAATCCAAGTTTTTCGTAATTTTTAATTGTTTTAAAATTTCCATTCAATAGATACTAACTACTTTAAAATATCTGGCTTCCAACTCTTTTGAACTTCATGTAGGTGATAGTTTTGGTATAACGCAACAGACCGTTTCTGCAATTGTTAGAAGAGTAATAACCTCGTTAGCTAACAAAGCTTCTGAATTTATTTATTTTCCTAATGATTTGAACAAGCTCAGTTCTGCACAACATAGCTATTGATCGTCGTTTACCAATCTATGAAGATGAGATTGAGGATGACCAACCAGAAACAGAATTTTTTGAGGAAAATGTTTTGAATGTAAGTGAAAGAAGATCAAGACAGGAAGCTATTTTGAAGCGGAATGAACTCGCTTCTCGTTTTAAATAATAAAAATTTTACTGATAAAAGCTAAATTTTAAAATTTCTGGAAAATTTCACAAATTTAATCTAGTTTTAGATACATATTAGTTAAAAATATTTTTTTCATTTTTGAAATAAATTTTTTTTGTTTTAAAAATATTTTATAAATTATGCTTTTTACCCGATTACCCTGCCCCCTAGCAGGGTCGTCATTTTACCCGGAGCTGCGGGTTATTTAACCCCGGGTAGCTCTTTTATTGTACCGGCCGGTTAAACAACCCCGGGTTGCGGGTTAAATAACCCGGTCATTTAACCCTTAACTCGGGGTTTTCATTTATTGTGCGGGTTGAGGGTTATTTAACCCTCGGGTAGGGGTTAAATAACCCAAACCCCGATTTTATTGTACGGGCCCAGATGTGCATTCTCTTTTTTATGGTGAATAGTGACGAAAGGTTCAGTGACGAAAGGTTTGGTGACGGAAGGTTCAGTGACGAAAGGTTTTGACGAAAGGTTCGGTGACGAAAAGTTCATTGACGAAACGTTCGGCCACCAAAATTTTTTTGATTATCGTTTAAATATTGTCCCCAGGTAAATAGAAGACTAATAAAAAATTAATATTTAATTTCGGCTTAAAATTACTAGATTATTTTGCCTAAGAGGAGAATAGATATTGTGTTTAATTTATAATCAGTGTTGTATTTTGGAACCTAACCGAAAATTTCCAATATCTGAGTATTTCCAAAAACTTACGACCCTATTCGTGACATAATAATTACCATTATGATCATTCAGAATCGAACCGAAATGAAGAACATAGGATTTTTTATGTCGGTTCTATAATTCGGTTTTAGATATATGAAAAATTTTTAAACGCGGAACAGAGGTCGATCAGAAATAACGATGGTACCGGAAGTCGGAAATGGCCCAAAATTCGGAACTCGGAAATTGCAATCGCTCAGATTTCGGAAAACGTTTCGGAAACTCAAATTTCGGAAAACAAATTTCGGAGATTGCGTGGTAATTGAAAATTTTTTTCGTAATCGTAATTCGTAACTCAAAAGATACGTAATTCGTAATTACTACGCTACTCTGATTCCGATCTACCTCTGATGCGGACAGCCCACTAACAGAATCTAATTTCATCTTGCTTTAATTTAATAATATTACTGATCGAATTCAATAAATATTTAAAATAAATAAAAAAACATTCATTTAATAATTTTAGCAACAGGCAGCAAAGGCACAATTTTTGGCTTCAACAGGCACGGCAATTCTTGCTGGATTTGGAATTATTTCAGTATTAGCTTTAATGTTTGGATTCGTTTATATTATTGTTAAATTGTTTGGTTCTAAGAGATAATTGAAGTGAAAGATTATTGAATGATGTTAAACAAAAAGTAGAGACCACTATCTAGCTATTCATCAGGGGATTGATTTATCTATACTTTGCAATCAGATTTCATTAATTGTGTTTGATAAATAGTGCATATTATTTTAGTTTAATAATTAATTTTTTCTGCAAAGTTTATTCACAAAAAATTTTTCTTTAAATTCGCCAAACAAATTTATAGTATATAGGCTATGTTTTAAACGAATTTCTTTTATAAAAAATAATAACAAAAATATTTTTATATTTTATTTATGAACATTTTTCAATGAAAAACTTAAAAAATCTCTTCAATTTACTAAAATTATAATTTATTTAATTGTTTATTTTGAATACTCAAACGGAAGATGACGCATTTAAATAAAAATAAATAAAATAAAAAAACTTTTTAATTTAAACTATAAAATATCTTGAGGTTTTTAATTTAAAAGGTCATTATTTTGTGATGATTCATTATTTATTTTTGCAAATTATTTTTTCTAGTTTTGTGGTTTGTTGGATATAGTCTTATGATGTAAAAAATTAATTGGAATTCCTCAAATGCTGAAATAAATTATAAAAATGTGCTCATAATTTTACTATTATAAAATAAATTTACAGAGATTCATTGTCACTAAATTATATTCTATCACTCACTGCTCAACTACTTTTTAATGAATTTTTATAGCAATCACAACTTCTACAGAACACTCACTACTAGGGTTGACGATTTCAAACCGAATCGACCCTAAAAACAGAAGATATTCGACTCGGTTTGCCGTTTCGGTTTCATTTAACAATAGAATCTGGAAAACTCGAAAACTCTCTAAAAACCCACAATAACCTACAGAACTACAGATGTCCTATAATAAAGCCGAAGGAACTAGCTTTTTTTATGAAACTAAATAGTGTTTAATAGAACCATCATTTTGGTTTGGCGGACTTGTGTCGCATCTTTTACACCAACCCGATAATTATTCTAGAATACTCGAATAATTACCTTATCTCAAATAATAGGGAACAAACTGATGTACCGTAACTTTGTTCAAAATTGCCGAATCCGTGGCGCCCTGCCTTGGTTCGATGCATCTCGACCAGCTGAATAGGACCACACCAGGGGTGTACGGAATTTTCGTCTCTGGAAATTTCGTCTCCAAGACTTTTCGGAACTTTCGTCTCCAACATTTTCGGAATTTTCGTCTCCAGCGGAATATTCGTCTCCAAGGAAATAAACGGAATATTCGTCTCCGCAATTTTCGTCTCCGCTAGGAATTTTCGTCTCCAGAGTAAAATTACCCGTTGACGGACCAGAGAAAAAATGATGTGTTCCGGCAACGGGAAAAGTTGTTTCGCAACTGGGGATGTTGTTCCGTTAACGGGGATGTTGTTCCGTTAACGGGGATGTTGTTCCGTCAACGGGGTATGTTGTTTGGTAAAAGGGGATGTTGTACCGGTAAAGGGGGATGTTATTCCGTCAACGGGGGATGTTGTTCCGTTAACGGGGATGATGTTCCGTTAACTGGGGATGTTGTTCCGTCAACAGGTAATTTTCCTCTGGAGACGAAAGTTCCTAGCGGAGACGAAAATTGCGGAGACGAATATTCCGTTTATTCCCTTGGAGACGAATATTCCGCTGGAGACGAAAATTCCGAAAATGTTGGAGACGAAAGTTCCGAAAAGTCTTGGAGACGAAATTTCCAGAGACGAAAATTCCGGCACCCACACCAGGGCGCCACGGATTCGACAATTTTTGACAAAGTTATAGCTCCGCGGAATCCCCCCCCCATTAATTACCCCTACAGTGAGATTTTTGACAATAATTATCCAAATGGCCTAATACACCTCAAATTACAAAACGCCCTACTCGCGACTATTTGCTTACTTACTGAACTTATTAAATAAATTTTTAGAAACTTTCACTTTATAAAAATGAATTCTATTTTTATAAAATTTTTCCTAATAGCTTTAATATTATCATTTGCTTATGCGGCTGAAAAAGGCCCAGTAAATGAAGCAAAAAAAGATGAAAAAGCAGAAATAACGGCACAGTCAAAAACAATAGAAGGGGCTGTAAAACCTGAAGCAAACCCTAATCTAATATTTCAATCTAAAAATAAAGAAAAATCTGATGTTGCTCCTCCGTTTATTGTCAAATCAGGAGATGGAAAAGAGTAACTTGATTTAAATATTATTTAATAATTTAACGATTAAGTGAACGGCAAAAACGCTGGGGCTATGGATATGGTGGATGGGGTGGCTATGGAGGTTGGGGCGGTTTTGGAGGAGGATGGGGATGGGGTGGAGGTTATGGTGGAGGATGGGGATGTTGTGGAGGATATGGTTATGGTGGTTGGGGATGGGGACGAAAATAAACAGCATTCTCAAAACGAATTTAGGAGTCAATTTAAAAGAATTATCGAAAGCATACAATTAACTTTTTAGCTTATTTTAATCTTATTTATATTACATGTCCATACTTTTCATTTTTTATGATAAATATTATATAATCTTATATAAAATTTATTTTTTATACATAATTTCTAGTTTAAATCAACTACAAAATTTATTCATAAAAGGCGACACAAATGTTACCGATCAAATTATTTATGCCATATTGTATTAGAATTAGAAATAATTTAATCAAATATACCAATATATCTTTATTGATAGTGAATTAATAAAGTATACGTATATTAATCAAAAAATTCAAAGTGCCAACCCTTTGCTTGGACACAGAGTTGTAGCCGCAGGAAACTCACGAGAGCTAACACGAGAGCATACACAATAACTTATTTTAAAAAAATTTAAATTTTCCCGAATAAATAAAAAATGGTATGTAAATTTAATTTTCATTCTAATACTAATTATAAATGAATGAATACAATGAAGCAAAGTTAATAAATACATAATTTTGTTTACTTTTTGCAATATTTTTTTTTTGCATTTTAATATTTCATGATTTTTTTATTTTAAATTTTTTTTTGTCAGATACAGAATTTTTTAAATTTTTTGTCTTTCCTTTTTTATAGCGAAATAGTCCATTACTGCTTTAAATAGTTTAGATTTAGTTGAAATCTGAAACCGTAGCGTCACTATCTGATGCTTCTTCACCATCTCCTTCAACATTTGCAGCTTCTTCTCCGTCCCCTGCTTTAACATATGGAACTCCTTCACGATCTCCTGATTCAATATCTTTAGATTCTCCGCCGTCTCCTGCTTCAACATTTGTACCTTCCTCATTGCTTCCTAAAAATTAAAGGTTTAATATCGAGTTCAAATCCATTTCTACTATGTTTCATGCAAAAATTATTGCAACAAGTATAATGACAATGTCTTAATGAGAACTTCTCTTTAATAACCCTCACTAAGTCCATTACTGTATGTTATGTTTAGATATGTATACGTCTGCATAGGAAAACACCGTATCCAAAACTCTCTAATATCCTGACCGACAACGCTTGTGATGAATATATTCGTTTTTATTAATATATAATTAAAAATTTAAATTACCTTTATTTTCTTTCACATTAGGGACATGAATTTGATGGGCATTTTTAAGATGTTTCTTTAAAGCAGTCGTACATCCCAAATAAGTTTTATATCTCGTTGAGCATATATTACATTGAGCCATACCATTCTCCGCATTAAAATGATTCCAGGCTAGTGATTTCCTTCCTATAATATTATATATTTCTTAATTTTATGTATTTAAACAAAAAGTTTATAAAATTTTGAAATCCAGTTATAAAGTTAAAGATTAATCTTGGGAGCATTTAATCAAATAGGACTGAATAAGTTTGACAAAACTGAATAAGCCTGACAAAGCCTGACATTCTTTTACTAGTACCAGCCCTTTATTAACCTACCTTGCCGTATATTCAATAATTTTTTAAAATTACGTTTTGGTAATCCATCACAATTTAGCACATTTTGTATATTAATGCCATGCTTTTCAAGATGTGCCTTTAACTTTATTATAGGTCCATTGTCTTTCACCACATAAGCTTGAGGGCACGTTTGATCGCATTCTTTACAGGTAGCTATTCCATTATTTACATTAAAATGAGTCAAAATTTTTGATTTGTCCTCTATAATAGTAGAGTTCAGCGGGATCGGGATCCCGGTCGGGATCGGGCGGGATTATCCCGGGTTTTTCGAATCCCGATCCCGATTTTTCTGATCCCGGTCCCGAAATAAATATCCCGATCCCGGCCAGTCTCAATCCCGAGCCGGGATCCGGGATCGGGATGTGCATCAGATCCCGGAGAAAATCCCGATTTTATAAATATTTTATTTTGTAATTTTTATTGACAATTTATTGATTTACCTAATTGACAATTTTTATTATGTATTAATGTTCCAATAAAACGCGACTTTTTAGACTGAAATTACTAGAATTTTATTTTTACATTTTTTAATAATTTATTTCTATTTGAGTTAAGATTTCAAATGTCAGAAGTTTGGAAATATTTCGAGAAACTGAATACTGAGAAGGCACAATGTACTATTTGCATTGTAATATTTATATTTAAAAATTAAATTTAATTATTAATTCAGATGACATTTTTCAACGTCCAAAATCTACGACACCTATGGCTTCAACACTTTCTTCACGAATTGAAGTACAACTTGCAAGTTTAAGAGGAACTGAAAGAGCACCTATCGATGCAGATATATTTAAGTGTTGGAATATGAATGGAGGACATTTTCCAGATTTGTTTCGTTTGGCGAGAATTGTCCATTCAATACCTGCTACCTCAATATCAAGCGAAAGACTCCCGGGTTTTTCTCTAAATCCCGATACCGGCCAACTCTATATAATAGTAAATATGGTGTATCCATTAAAGCATAAAATCCAAATAAGAAAAGATTAATTCCTTCATTGGCTTAAAGGATAATTTTGGGAGCTTAGATAACAGAGTTTAAGAGAATAGTATATACATATAGAGATATCACAAATCGTAAAAACATTTTAAAGCTCATTCGGACATAATCGTTTATTCCTTTGTTAACTTTATTATCAGCATTTGAAGGTTAATAAACAGCTAGATAAAAAAATACTTCATCACCGCATTTTTAATACCTCGTGCTTATTTAGTAAAGAAAAGCTTATTATATTTTTATTCTACATATAATACCTCTTTTGCGTTTTATATCCTTTGAGGTTTCAAGTTCCTCGTTACTCACAATACTAAAATCTTGCATTAGACGAGGTTGTGTATTGACTGTTGCATTATTTCCAGCTAAAAATTTTTATAAAGTTTATTTCTAAGATAAAATTCAAAAAAATTTAAGCCAAAAATATAATTTGATCTAATAATAATGGATTGGCGAGATTATCTAACACAAAAAGCTTATCGTTACCATTTAATGGGAATACTTTGATCAGGGATACTTTGATAGCCCTAGATTTTAGTCTATTTAGGTAGCCATAGATAGCCCTAGATTTTAGTCTTTCTATATCATCCTACACAATAAATTATTCCAGGATGGTGATTTTCATTCTATCTTGTCAGGATATTTCAATGATAAAAAAGTTATAGCTGATCGAATTATTAAAAAGGAGATAAAGAAAATGGGAGAGACAACCAAAAAGTAACAAAAATTTTGTAAGCTTCTAATCTATCTTGATTTTTACTTTTGGTCAGTAGAAACTTCCTTGTATTGAAAATCATTTAATGATATTTTAATTCCTTTTACCAAAAAGTGATTAAAGCGGAAAGATTAAACTTCCATTCCAACACTACAATTAAGATTGAATTTTTTATTTATTCTTTTCACATTAGACAAATCTAGCAACTTACGCGTATATTGAACATCTAAATCATTTCTTTTTTCACTACCGCTTGTAGTCCCAATCAGTTTTTCCTTTCCTTTACTATCCCCTGCACCTTCCAATAAAGCAAAAAAGTTTAAAATATTTAAGAAAAAAATCACATAATTAGTTAATTTCATCTAAAAATTGCTAATTAAATTATATGTTAAAGTATTTTATTCTTATAAGTTTATAAGAGAATACAGTCGTATCTCGAATTTATGTAGTGATTTGTGATTAAAAATTTTAAAGAATTCTTATAGTCCCCTCTTAATGGCCTACCAAATAGTAAATATAAACTGAAGTTAAGGATATATATTTGAACGTATCCGCTGTTTTATTTAATTATTAAACATTAATTATTAAAAAATTTTTTTAAATGTTATTGCTTAGCAGAGCGGCATTTAAGAGCGACATTTATTGATATGTTAAGAAATAAATCACGAGAATACATAAGCGGCAGATTAAAGAGAATCACACACTCAATTATTCGATTTTTTATAATGTCTGTAAATATTTAATAATTTCATAACAAGAGTTATGCACTTTTAGTTAATTAAAAACAATTTAAATAAATTATAAAACTTTATGGTTTCAATAAATCTTAAAATGTTTAACTAGAAAATAAAATAATTAAAGAAATTAAATATATTACTGTCGGGAGCAAATAAGTAATTTTACTAGTGTTCGAATCCCGTCCTCAGGGATGAGAATATTCTCTTTCTACTTATTCGGCATCGTTCATTACACGTAATTATTTCTCTGGATTAAGCCAGAAGTTATGTACAGATCTTGCCCGGCACGATTATGAAATCTAAAGGTTTCCGATTTTGAAAAATGATTTTGCCGTCAAATGTTAATTTGCAATCCTTGATTAAACTCACCAAATATTAATTCCCCAATTTATTGATAGATTTTCATAATTTTTCAATTTTACTTGTTGAAACATTTAAAAACTTGTTATAGTTACAAATTTTATGTGAAAAAAATATTTTCAAAATATAAAAAAATTATAATAATTAAATTTTTGAAAAAATAAACATAAGAATCTACAAATAATTTTATTTTAACATAGACTTCAGAATAATTTTTCTAATTACATATTTTATTTTTATTTTTCAAATTTTTATGGCGCATTATTTTTAGCAGTTTTCTTCTCTTCCTTAGTGCCAACACTTTGCTAGGACAGAGAGTTCGAGGTTCCCCGACTTTTCGTCAAAGGGCTTTCCGTCAATGGGTTCCCAGATCTTCTTTCACTTGATACTTTATTAATCGCATTCTCAATTAGGCTTCAACTAAGAAAATACAAGTGAGGCATAAACGTGAGTATCAATTCTCAGGCTTATCCGTGAAAAATTTATTCAAATATGGCTAAAAGTTTTCAAAAATTCAAGAATATACCTAAAATCCAATAAAATTACACAAAAATTGTACAGCCCCTGAAAATTGAAAACCTTGAATTTTGAAATAAAAAATTTATACAATTGATATTATTTGTTTAATTAAATCAACCACAATGTTTATTTATACCCAAAAGTATATTTAATAATAAATTATCCAAAAATTAATTTAATAGCATAAATTAATATTATTTTAACTTAAATTTTCTTTAAAACCCAAAAATTAATTTAATAATAATCGCACATCCAATTGCTTCATTAATATTTGTTATTTACCAACCAACACATATGCCTTTTTTGTTAACATTATTTGTGCAGCATTGTTCCTTTTTTTCTGCATTTTCTTCAAATAAAAATTATCAAAGTAAATATTAATTAAAAACAAGTGAAATAAAGCCTAGAATGAATAAAATAAATAAAGAAAATGTTTCAAATTTAACCAAGGTCCCTGATGAAATATTATCATTGATTTTTCATCCGGAGCACTGAGCCTAAAGTTTCAGCTTGGAATCCGGATCTTGTTAAATCGGGATTTCTGAATATCAAATTAAAATTTTTTTCCACATCCCCGATATCCTCTTGATCCCTCTAAATCCTATGATGCCCATGAAAATGATATCCACGATTTATATCCACGATTTTTTGATATTAATAATTCTTACAATTGACTTTTAAGTAAAAAAATTAAATTTAATCATAAAATTCTCAAAATTTTCGCCTGCAGCACTAAAATTTTTTGACAATATTTAAGCGTACATATAATTGCACAAATCTCCCACGAAGTGCTTATAAATTGAAATTTTTATGTTAGAATTTACATTATACGCTCAGATCCCTAAATTTAAGCAAAATAATAATTAGATTGATTATATTATTTCAAACCAAAACAAGTTAACTTTGATTTTATATTTGTAAAAATACTTTCCCCTTTCTTAGGGAAAACTATTTCACCTTCCTATTCTTTAATAGGGAATTAAAATATCTTAAATTAATTATTCCCTCGGAATAATTAACTAGATAAAACAAATTAAATAAATAAACACAAACACAACTAAAATTCTTTATCTTCAAACAAAATAAATATTCACACAGAATATTAAAAAAAAATGAATATCTCAAAAGACATTGAAAAGTGAAATTTCTGCCTACTTTTTATAGGCAAAAATTTCTATATAAAAATGATGCAATGTTAAGTACATTGCAAAAAAGTACATAAAAAATTGTCAAAAATGGAAAGTGACTCACTGAGTCACCTCCAAAAATAATAAACAAAATAAAAAATATCAAAAATATTTCAAATCTTTAATTCTTCAATTTCGTCATCGACAATATTTATAAATTTGACGAGTAATTCTCAATATTAAATAACTTTTAACTTACCTCCATTACGAATGCAACAGGTATTGGTAGCACAATGTAAACCAAATCCACAACATTGTAATTTAGAATTAAAGCTACTCGTCGCGCAACATTTTTGTGGGAAATTGCAAGCTATAAATATTAAAAGAACAAATTTTTATTGCCTCAACTTTTATCACAATAAATTTTCGGATTTCCTTCTTCTAACGAATCAAACGGGCTCATTTTTTTCTCTCGGATCCGATAATTTTGAAGATATTAGTTAATACTTTAACAATTGTTATGCCCACGTAAAATCAAAGAAATTTTCAATGTAAAATTTTTTATTAATTACTATATTCTCAAAACAACCACAAAATTATGTTAACCTCAATTAAAAAAATCATAATAATTATAAATATTTATAATTTTTCATAATATCTTATATATTAATATTAAATAAAAATCTGTCGTTTGATTCAGTAAAAGTCAGGAAATTCGTAAATTTAGGTCGACATTATACTTCTGTGGAGCATTTGATTTTTAAATGTACAAATAAATAATAGTACATCCTATACCCCATTAAAATAATTTGAAAATTAAGTTGAACTCTCTAGGCCGGGATGCTCTATGGGCCCACGACATCTCGGATCCGATAATTTTGAACGAAGTTATATTTCGGAGGTACGTTGGGCTCGCGATACACCCTGGCCATCTCTCCGGGGTGTAACTCTATTTCAAACAAAATAGTCATTATTACGCAAAAATGTATTTATCAAAGTTTAAATTTACATCCTCCAAGGACAGCACAATCATTCTTTCCTTCAACAGAAAATAAAAAGATTGAAACAATTAAAATTTTTGCAAGCATTTTGAATGAATTATTTAATTGAAATTAATTTTTAGTTTGCTAATAAATTTTGGAATTTTTTGAAATTGCTTTCTGAATATTCCTTTAAATTCAAAACCATTTATTCGAATTAATGTTTATTTAATCAGTAAGTAGCACGTGCAAATCTTTTGCAAAGCATCCATATACGTATTAAATAATTTTTTAAAGCATAAAAAATATGAATTATTTATGGATTATAAATCATACAAAAGAAAGAGAAACTTAAAACTTTCTTTTTTGATTTTTGATGCTTGAAATTAAATAAAAATAATAATATTTATTTTTTTAGCTCAAAATAATAAGCTAATTGTGATTTAATTAAATAAAATTATTATTTTTTTATCTCAAAGAAATTCTAATCACAATTAGCTTATTATTTTGAGCAAAAAAATAAATATTTTTTTATAATTAATTTCAAGCATCAAGAATCGAAAGCAAGTTTTAAATTTTCTTTTTCTGTTGTACATAATTTATATTTTTTATGCTTTGATGAATGATTTAATACGTATTTGGATGCTTTGCAAAAGATTTGCACGTGAAGATTTTGAGGACATAATTATAAAAAATTTTTTAAAAACTGCAAAAATCAAAATTAATTTTCTAAATGTTTTGGCTAGTAGAAAAAAGCTTTTACTATCGACTCTAGTAAATGTAAAATAATTCTAACTAAAATTCGAATACCTATACATAAAAAAGTCTAAAAAGCGCAAAGGGCTCATTATTTATCTAAAACCCATTGATTTTTTCAATTATATTAATTAAAATTTTATCTTAATTCTACATAGTAATAAAAACCAAAATTTTTTTAATTAAACAAATTATAAAATGTTATTATGAATAAAAAATTTTTATCCCGATACGGAAGAAAGAGAATAAGGAGAGGAAAGGTGTAGTAGTAAATAAGGCTTTACAAACAGCTAATAGAATAAAGAATTATTATGTATTTAAAAACTTTTTCTTGTTAAATTTGAATTAAAGATCCTCTTATTAATTAAAATTTTTAAATGTTTTAACAAGAAAAATTATAATATGAAAATCATTAATAAACTGAAGGAATATTACCGCATATTAAATTTTTACAAAAGTTTTACAACTAATTTTCTTTTACCACAAAATTCAGAGAATCTTTTAATAGTATCATAATAAATTTATATTTATTCTATTTCAATTTTTATGGTGCTTTATTTTTAGCAGTTTCAGTTTTCTTCTCTTCCTTAGTTTCTTTCTTCTCTTCAGGTTTTAATTCAATTTTTTCATCCTTCTTTGCCAAGTCTTTCTTTGTTTGTGAAATCTTTTCTTCTTTCTCTTCCTTTTTTTCTTCTTCTTTATTTCCTTCTTTTTTATCTTCCTTTTTAATACCATTTTTCAATTCAGGCACCGCTGTAAATATTAATCTAGCTTTCCTTATCATAACTCTCTCCCCTTTTTCACGAATTGATGCTATTGTATCTTCCCCTCTTTTAGCTTTACTTTGAGGATTTTCTTCATTTTTTGTATCAGAATCTTCATCTTTACCTTCAGGTTTCTCTTCAGGTATTAATTCATCTTTCTCTTCAGATTCCCTTCTTTCTTTTGTTACTTCAGGCTTCTCTTCAGTCTTTTCCTTGGATAATCCTTCAATTTTCGATCCTGTTTCTTCCTTAGGAGGTATTAGAAGAGCAAATCAGATAGAAAATTGAATGATTAGAATTACTATTAAAATATGCATTTCTTATTTTTAAAATAATGAATTAATCCAGTCTACTTGAAGGTTCTAAAAATAAATAAATTTATTGAAAATTATTGTGGTATTTTTATTATTTTAGTGGTGAGATACCATCCTCAATCCTTCTTTAACCAGGGATAACGGTGTATTGAGTTTGATTGTTTACCTCCGTGAACCCACACATGGTATACCCTGGGCTTTGTCATACCTATAATAATTAGACTAATGTATACTATTGCTAATTAGGATGAAGTTATGAATTTTATTGACGAAAACGGGAAGTTGTGAAATTGCATGAAGAGAAATAACAAACTCAAGTAATGAAATTTTGCCTCTATTAGTAAACTTTTATGTCATTTCTTCTAGCCTTTCCAATTATTCAAGTTTATATTTTTTAAGAGATAAAAAAGTCATAATTTAACTATCTTCAATTTTCCTTTAATAATTATTTTAAAATTTATAAAGTTACAAAAAAATGTTCAAGAGGGCAAGACGCAGCTTGAAAAAACCTGAGATTTTTAAAATAAACTTTAAATATTGACGTTTTTGATAGAAATTCTAATTTATTTTTTGTTTTTGAACAGAAAAATGAATATTATTAAACAAGTATATTTATTATAAAAATTAATTAATTAATTAAAAATATACGTTTTTGAAAATTAATCTGCAAAACTAATTATTGAATAAAATTGAAAATAATGTTGTAAGGAAAACGAAGTTCGAGTTCAAACGAGCATTAAGCTGAGGTGGTTATTAGACATTATTAGATAAACGCAAGATTAGTAGATAAACCCGCTCTTGTCAGCCGTGTTGAAAAGAAGTCTCCTGACCGCTCAACATGAGAAACTTTTTTTTACTTTTTAAAAAATAATTTTCAAATTAAATCTAAATTGATTGGACACATACATACATACATTTATTTTAATTTCCTTAGACTCTTGTCTTTTAAATTTTTCGGTAGAGTTTTTAATACATAGGTATTACTAATTTTTATAAAAGGAAATATAAAGATTTGACATTATTCCTAATTTCATAACACTAAATAATACTTACACTGATAGTGAGATAAATGATCATTATAAGGTTTGAATTCTTTTGCTATAAAATAAAAAATTTAATTAATACCGAATAAATTTAACATATTGGAATTAGATTCTCAGTATGAGAATAAAAACTATTGAAAACCAGTCATTCCCTTTAGACATAAGAACATACCGTATTATCTCTAATAGAATGGCCGTCTCCATTTGAATGGCCCCTTCTAATAGAATGGCCCCCTAGAGGGTGATTGAAAAATAGAATGGCCGTCTCCATTTGAATGGCCCTTCTAATAGAATGCCCCCCCCCTTTAATGCTAAAATTTTCCCAATATAAAATTTTGTTTCAAATTTTCACCTGTAGTGCCGGAAATCAGTATAGATCTCAGTGGATTTACAAGATTAAGGTGGATTTGGAGAGATATCGGAGGATTTGTTTCGATAAAGAGAAGGCGGAAGAGAAATGGGGGGATTAATAGATATCAGTGGATTCTTGGAGTTAAGTAGGATAGAAGGATAAAGATTGTAGGAGGGTTAAGATGAATAGACGATAGTAGGATTAAAGTGCCATTGAGCGACTTTATCAAATTGATTTTTCTCGACTAATAAGAGAGTAAATAAAATTCCTCTCCCTTACGTCCGCTCGCTCGCTCCCTCTCTCCCCTCCCTTCCTCTCTCCCCAATTTAAAATTTATTTTAGAAATTTAAATTTGTTTAATAATTTTTAATTAATAAAAAAACTTTTTACTGAGAATTTTTTAACATTTTATCTTTACATCAAAACTTTTGTAATCCATTTTAATAGGTTTTTGGTAATGTTTATATCTATTTAAGTTAATAGTTTTTTATTCAAAATTTATTTTAAAAATAAGTTTAAATTTAAAAAATCCTTTTTGGCTTTTTAGTGCCTATTTTAGTCGTCAATTTCATTGTTTTTACTTGCCTATAAATCCTCACTTTAGTTATAACCTATTTCTTGCGATATAGTTATAATGAATTGAGCTCAAATCCGTTTTTATTTTTAAAAATCTTTTGTTTTCAGTGAGTTATTATCACTAGGGATGAGATTTAGATGGATTTCCATATTTTTTCCTGGCCTAGTTGTGCTTGAAACGAGAGAGAAATATATTCTTTATTAATTTAATTCAGCTGATCAAACAATTCATTTACTATTTGTAAACAACCGATTTAGAATTGTAGGACTCTAAGTCCTTTCCTAGTAAATATTGGGAATTTGTTCGATTATATGTCGGCGGAAAAATTCAGATTTAGGAAAAATTCAATTTTTCCGGAAAATTTCAATTTTTCCGGAAAAATTCAATTTTTCCGAGCATTTAGGAAAATTTCAGATAATAATAAAGATGTCAGTTGAGTCTGGGCTAGTTTTATGTTTTTTTGCGTTTTTATGTGTGTTTTTGTTTTTTAGTGGGTTATCTATAAATTTCTTGATTTAGTCAAGAGCACCATATTAAATAAGTTTGGATTTTTAAAAAACACACGAAAAACAACAACATAAACCTATGGGGAGTCGGCTAGACGCTTGTGCGAAACCCCGCGCTTCGCGCGGGGTTTCGCGGCACGCGTCTCGCGGAAGTCAACGGTCGCTGGGTTCTACAACAGTAACGTAAACCTATTCCTTTGACCGATTTTCAGCATTGAAATGCCGACCTAACCATTCAGTTGTAGCACAAAAATTAAAAAGCACGAACTAAAACCCAAAATAAAAAATAAAAACAAGGGAAAATCTTAAAAAGGACAAACAACAAAAAAACAAACATAAAACAAAAGAAAAACAAACAAGAAAAACAAACAAGAAAAAACATACTCAAAAAACGAAAAACAAGCGAAATAGTGTAAGACAGACTATTAAATTAATTTAATATCTGAAATTTTCCTAAATGCTCGGAAAAATTGAATTTTTCCGGAAAAAATGAAATTTTCCGGAAAAATTGAATTTTTCCTAAATCTGAATTTTACCGCCGACATATATTTCCGTTCACATTATTTAAACTATCCATTAGCCTATTGTCCCTGCCACTTAAATGTTTATTTAAATGATTTGATCACAGTTATACACGGTTCAGTTGTATTAAATTATTATTTATTATGTGCTAGCTAGCGATTATATTATTGTCAACATTTCCTAGTTTGTGAATAAAGCGCTTTAATCAACTTTGGTGTGTTCGGTGTTAGGGAAGAGTCTAAGGGACCCGAAGGTCTTCTAGGAATGTCCCGATCACATCCTCTCCCCTTGTATCCTATAATAACTGGGAAAGGGCTCTCTCTATAAACAGGCACAGATGGTCACTCTAAACAGGCATAACTGGAAAAATATTTATAGTCTAAAGCAAAGAAGTTTGTTTGCCAAAGTCCCGCTATGACTGTCTCTTTCTTGAGAGAGAGAGATGCCGCACACGTTGAAACTTTTTTAAGTGTTAGGTAATTATTAATAATAATTATTATTATTTCAGCTTTTCAATCATAAATCCATTTATGTTTAAATGAAAACTATTATTATATTATTATTTATTTTGATACTATTATTTATATATCTAATTATTCCTATTAAATGCGCATCACAAAAGGATGATTCGATACCCGAATCTAGCAACAAGCCAGATCCTGGCTCTTCTACAATCTCTTTAAATCCTTTAGGTATTTCAAACTTTATCAATTTTTGTATCTGGGGTTCAAAGGGAATCTGGGGTTCAATGGTTTATTCTCATACTGACATTCATTTTAGAATTTCTAATTTGTTAAATAAATTTGGTATTAATTAAATTTTTTATTTTAAAGCAAAAGAATTCAAACCTTATAATGATCATTTATCTCTCTATCAGTGTAAGTATTACTTATTTTTATAAGAGGAGGTGTTCAAATCTTTATAATTCCTATCATAGAAATTATTATTCTAAACTGTTTGCCAAAGAATTTTAAAGATAAGGCATTTCTTACATACTAGGTGCTTTGGAATCCTGTCCTTTGGACTGTAAAATCTTAATTCAAGTCCCTTGGAAAATATAAAAAAAGGAAAAGATGAAGTTCTGATCGAATTATTTAACCCTCGATTAATTTTTAATCAAAAAGATTTAATTCTTAAACTGATTAATTTTAGCAAATTTGGCAGCTGCCGAATTATACTTTCAACAATTTTTACCTCAAAATATCACGCCAACTGGAAGCTGTGATTTTGATAAATATTTTCCAACATCTACACAAAATCCTGAGAGATTAGACTTCCCAGCTTATTATGAAAGTACTTTTAATACAGGTTTTTGGGGTGTTCCAAATCAGAGTGAAAATACTTTGAATCAACTTGAAAAACAATTTATTACGGAGTTCAATCCTGAAGGGATTATTTATAATATATCAAAGCATTTTGATGAGTTTGGATGGCCTGAAGACGAGAAATTTTTATCTGATGAAAAGGTTGGAAAATAGATTAATATAATCAAATATGCTTTATATTATTTGAACTTTTATTTAATAGACCCCTTTTTCCCGTTTATAAGTGTCTCGTTTAGGAATTGAGTGTATAAGCAGAGTCGAGTGTTTGAGATCATGAGTGAACTCCGCAGAGCATAAGAATAGGTGAATCGCACGCAGTTGGATGATTTTTATAGGCTTAATAGGGAAGCCACCATGATTTGGAGTTATAGGGAAGCCCTTTGATATCACACTTGATTTTAGCATCGTACCTCGTACCTCGTCCCAGCTCTATTTCTGCTGCATATAGCGATGATTTCACTTCACGTGTCTTTAGGATGATTCCGGCCTCAAAATAGTTTTAATTTTGATTTTATAAATTCTTTGTATTAATTAATGATTTAAAAATTATTATATGAAATGAATTAAATTAATAAAAATTATAATTTTTAAGTATTTGATGGGCATCAATTTCTTATCAGAAAAAGCAAATTGGATGCTAGAAATTGTTTCAAATAAAAATAAAATAAAAGAAGGCAAGGTAAAAGAAAAATATGAAAAGTTTGGACATTATGGTGATAAAAAAATGTTAATGACATTCAAACTGCTTGATAGATATGCGAGGTTTATTTAATTACTAAACAGAAAAGCTTGATAAAGTGACACCTCGGATTAATTAAATAACGCGATTTCCTGAGTATATTTCTGGGTATGATTTTCCCATATGACACCTCCATCCTTCATGTTGTTATTAGAGATTATTTATGTTTAAATTTCATTTTTAGTTGTGTTGCTAAATTGAATAAGAGGAATATCATAACAATCACAGGTCCAATATCAGCACTTGTTTCAGAAAAAATTGAAAAGAAGGGAAGTGTCAAGAGTTATCCGGTATGGATTTAATTTATCTTAACATAGTAATTTAATTTTCGATGACATTTTTCCTATGAACTTTGATCTGGCAATAACAGCATGCAAATTATTTGCTATCGAATTCTCTATTACACTGTAATAGAGTTCGGCACAAGATCTAACAATACCATATATTTTTCTTCATTGTGTAACTCCTCTTAAGTTCAATCCCTTCCGCATTCTAGTAGCCAAGATTCATGTGTTGCATTAACGAATCCTGTATTTTCTAAACGAGCAGAACCTTAATTATCTCATTATTACAATCACATTCGATCATCAAAATTAGTTAAAAGAACTTTTCCTCATTTATATAATTTATTATTTAAGTTCAACAATGAAGTAAAGCATCCCCCAATAACAAAAGTTTTCAATGTTATAATTATTGAATATGAAAGTAAAATATATTGTGCTGACATACTTTTTGCCGATGCTATTTGGAATGAAGATACAAAATTTGAAGAAATTTTTAAAGAAAATTGTGGAAAAGATAAGTTAAATAGTAATTGGGACTACAAAAATTATATTAAAGATTCTAAAATTATGGGAGAATTATTCAAAAATGAATTGGAATTTTTAGAATGGTATACTGGATTTGAGTTGATTGATTTGTTGCAAAATGCTGGATTTGATAATATAAAGAAATTAGGTACTATCTAATTGAGCTTAATTAGAGAAAATAAATCAAAATATGTTTTTGATTTAATATCCATTGAAAATAAAATTCACCATTCATAGAATATAGACCTATCTAATAAATTTAGTATTTATTCTTGATTTAAAAAATTCCTTAATTTTTTCGGTTTAGTATGTAAGAAGTTCCGACTTTGTACTTTGAACCATTCAGTATTGTAAAGCTGGTAACGAATTTTTAGTATTCAACAAAATACACTTTTGGTTGAAATTCAGATGAATTGAATGTCTTAAGATATAAGTTAAGTAATGACTCCTCGATTACCAAATTTAAAGCCAAAAATAGTTTTGAATCTTTTAAGTTTCATGTATTAACTCTTAGGCCTAGTATTGGTTTTGAGTTAGGCAAGATTTTTAGTTCGAAAAGCTTTAATACAAAGTTTCCAAGCTTTTATACAATCTAAATACTAAATTATAGATATTTGTGATAATAGCAAATTGTTTAAAGCTGCGGAGCCAACCTCAAAAAATAAGTCTAAAAAATATAAAAATGAATTATATCCTCCAACATTTTCAAAAAAATTTAAAAATATAAAATTAAGTGATATAACGGAGGTAAATAGAGAAAAATATAGAAAATCAAATATTCGAATATATAAGGTTGCTTAAATTTAATTTTTTAATAATTTATTAATCGAAGTTTCTTGATAATTTTTGTTTCGTTCCTTGTTTCTTGTGTTAGAGAGGAATCTTCCTTAAAAGAGTAATTTCTTAGGTAGAATTTTCCATTACTAAAAAACCCCATGATGAGAGACAAGGTTTAAAAATCAAGAATGTCCTAGAGAGAAATTTTCAGAAAGAAAGGGGAGAAGCTTTCCGAAAAAAACTTCCATAATTAATAAAATATTTTTAAGGATTTTATCATAAATTTTAATAGAAGGAAGAGAATACCAAATTGGGTTTTGGAATATTTAACGAAGGAAAATATGAATAATTTAGCTGCTGGAAGATTTGATTGGGGACCAGATCCAAATTTTTCGGAAATATTCCAGCCAAAATATAATGATTATGAGTGCCATCCGGTTTAACCTAATCTTTTTCCCCTAAATTTTGTAAATTAAGAATTCTATACATAATCATGGCCATTTAGCAACGGGAAATTTACATCCACACAAGCAAGGCTTTTACCTTACAAATACTGTGCCACAATACGATAAAGTTAACAGTGGACATTGGAGGGTTATTGAAGAATACATTAGGTAAATAAATAACATCAATAAATTTATTTCCTCTAATTTAATGCCCTCTCTAGCTGATGACCAAATCTAATAGAATACCCCCTCTAGAGGATGATTTAAAAATAGATACCGACTAGATTTATGAGTTCACTTAAAAACTTACATAATAGATATCGAGGCTAACAGAGGATTTATAGGGATATCGGATGTTTATGAGGGTAGGGGAAGGGGGGATTAAGATTTTGAGTGTTATGAGATTGTATTGCTATATAGGCCGCAGCAGAAAATTTTGATTTTCAATTCTCTCAAATTTTTCGAATTTTGGGGACGGGGACAAACACTAGTTACAATTTAAAAAAGGTGTATTAGATATTTTTTAAGTTGCATGGCAAAAGTAGCAGAAGAAACATTTATTTATACTGGACCATTATTTTTGCCAAATCGAAAGAAACATTTAATGGAATTTCAAGTAATTTATTGTACTATAATATAAGATAGTAAATTAGATTTTAAATATTAGGTTATCGGTCCAAAAGAAATTTATGTACCTACACATTTGTTCAAAATTGTTATCCTTAAAATATTTGATAATTCTAAATGGAAGTATTGGTTGGAGTCTTATGTAATGACGAATACAGATTTAAATGAGTTATTTGACATAAAAAATGGTATGGTTTGGATAGAGATCTTTTTGCTCTATTTTGGAGGCAAGGCTCTAAGAAGCAACCAAACTAAGAATAATCTATCCTAAGACACCTTTATTCTCTCAAAATATCACTCTCAATGATTTAAAAACAATAAATACAAATGAATGAACTTCAAAATGAAACTGACTCGCTGAGTCACCATAAAAAATACCTAAATTTGTTTAAAAAATTAAAAGATCAAATTTTTTACATATTAAAATTCGACAAAATTAGGGCCGTTGACCTAAAATTCATTTATATTAATTTTCAGAAGAAACAAGGAAATTCGTTCCTGATGGATCGCCAGAAATTGTTCATAGTTGCCGAAAGATACCATATTTCCTTGAATATGTGGAGGAGATAAAAAAATACACAGGGAATAATTTTCCAAGACATATAGTCAATTTACTAAAATATTATAGAAAGCCATATAAATTTATTGAAGAAAATAGTGACTTTCGATTGTTAACTTTATTAAGTGAGAAAATAAAAGGAATAAAGGATGGTGTTCTTTTCGATATGGAATTTGAAGATAACAAGCCTGATGATACTTCAGTGGATTTATCATTAAATAATAGTGAAACCATAAAGGATAACGTCGATAAAATTGATATAGTTGAGTCCCAAACAGAAAATAAAAAATCCAAAAAGAAAAAAAGTAAACAAAAGAAAAATGATTTAAAAATTGCAGAAACAGCAGGGAATGTTGATAAAGAAACTATAAAGTTAAAATTGGAGTTGGTAGAAAAGAATTTAATAGAAAACCCGAAGGTTTCCGTTAATATTAGTTTGTATTATAGTAATTATTTTAGATTAAAGATGATCAACAAGAATTAGTTCTCGATCATAAAAAAGAAGAATGGCAGGAATCGTCAGGAAAAAAGAAAAAGGGCAAAATACAAAATAAAATTAAAAAAATAATTTCTGATGTAGAGCAAAATATAGAAAATAAAAATAAGGAATCTAGGATTTTTGAAAGTGATAACAGTTTGGAAAAACAATATTTAAATAAACTAAAGATTAAAGATGATAATTTGCTATTAAAACAATCAGCGGATTTACAAGTATGAACATTTATAATAATAATTAAATAAATAATGTGGAACTTGTTGGGGCATTGGAATGTGGCTTCCGTGGTCGATTCACCAAATAAACAACTCAACTTTCTTATTGTTTCGTTGCCGAAAGAGATAAACATAATATAAATGCTGTCAAAAGTCTAATGAAAAAATACTCTACACAATAATAAAATAATTTTTATATTAAAGTGTAAAAGACTAATTTTGCGCGCGGGCCTTTCCTGCGATGATCTCAAGTTCAGCCTAAAGATCCATTGACCATTTGAGTTTTTCTTACAGCTGTTCGTTTATGTCTCTGTCGCCGAAAAAAATAATTGTTTCAAATTTACAAGAATTTTCTTGTCCATTTGGATGCTTTATGTGTCAAGAGCTTGAGTTTTCTATATTAAAATTTTTATTTATGCAATCTAAAAGTAGAAATATCTTTATTAAAATTTTTAGTTTTTACATGAAGCTGAAACTCCAAATGAAACAATATCTGCTGATAGTAAAAAAGCTGATAAAAGAAAGAAAAAGAAGAATAAAGGAAAGTTAAAAATAAACGAACAAGATAATAATAAAAAGAAAAATACTCAGAAAGATTTGGAAGATATGAAGTATTTAGATGACGTTATAAAAGAAAAAAATCGTCGTCTTCGAGAGATGGATCAACTAAACAAAAAAGCTGAAAAAGAAGCAGGAAAAGCTAACAAAAGTGAATTTGGGGATAATGCACAAGTATTCCAAAAAATAAGCGAATTATTTACAAAAAATGAACAATTATTAAATCAATCTAAGTCTAAAAAAATAGTCCCTGAAAGATCTGCAATTATACATATAAATAGAGTATATATATCAGCATTATATGTTTTGGACAAAATTCTGTTAACTAAAAGATTTAATTTAGAGGATTACTATGGAATTGAAAAGTCTATTATATCCTTTTTTGAACTGATTAAAGATTATTTTTTGTTATTCGACATATCATTCGAAATGATTACAAATTGGCGTTATGATGATAATTTTGTTAAAAAATTTGAGGATAATCTTTATTTAATTTCTATGAAATATCAACCACTAGTTGAAAATAATGAAGAATTAGTTAAGCTTGGACATAAATTTTTGGAATTTTATCAAAATAAAGAAAATAATGTTTATGATATTATAAAAGAAGATTTTGAACAATCATTATATTTTATTTTAGATTTGAAACAAAAGGAAGGCGAAAATTTATCTGTTGAATATGCAATAAGTAATATAAATTAATTAAAATTAATTTAATTCAACGGATATCATGATCCGGGTGCGATATCGGAACAGAAAATCTCCGGATTCCCCTGCAGCAGGCCACCGCCGAGCTATAACTTCGTTTCAAATTGTCGAATCTGGGAGGCCCTGGTATGGTTAGATTCAGCTCGTTGAGGCGCATCGAAACATACCAGGGCCTCTCGGATTAAACAATTTTGAACGAGGTTATAGCACGGCGGTATAATGGGGTGTACACGGATTCCCCATACTAAATGATTAATTTAAAAAAATATTTATAGTTAAATGGCCAAATTTCAGGACAGGATTCTAAAAATAGGCAATAATAGGAGAAAGGTACATTTATAGGAAAAATCTGTCCAATCTTTGTTAAAATATTTAATTAAATTTCAAAATTTATTTTTAGGTGAATCAATATTTAAAAATAAAACCTCATTATATACCATGAGTATACTTTATTATAATATGGACAAAATAGAACATGTTGCTTTACACGATCTTGCTGTTAATATTTATAATTTTTTGCAATATTCAATTTTATTTAATGAAATTATACAGAAACAAAAGCTTGTTGATAATCGTTTAACAATATTTTGCCCATCAATTTTAGTTATTCTGTATGAAAGAATGTATGTAAAATTTAAAAACTAATTAATAAAGTTGTGTTAATTAAAATTTCATTAAATATGTACATTATAAATAAATGTCGAGTTTACTACAAAAAATAATTTAAATTTATAATCCAGTCCATTATTAAATATTAAAAGCCGCCGGAACGCGTTAGTCTTTTATCTCGTTTTATCTTGTTCCCGTATTTTTATTGAGAATCTCGTATCTTGTGTCTGGGACTAGCGTCAACACTGACTCATACCCAGTTATCATAAAGCCTAAGGGAATACATATATAATAGTTGTTAGTGGATGACAACATTCACATATATCCCCTTCAGATTATTAAACATGCTGATAAACCGACTTACTCGTTCCTAAAATTATTCCTTAGATTATATGGACTATTGATATGTGATGTAAATGTTAAATTACTATTCCTTAACCCTATTTCAGCCTTACAATATTTTATGTCTAATAGTGAAGTAAACATTTGTTTCTGAAAATTAGTCCAATTTTATCATCAAAATTATAAACAGATTGACTAAAAAATTTGTAATTTTAGTGGTTGTTTGATTTTTAATTTAAACTAATATTTTATTCAATTAAAAATTACTCTAAAATATTATAATATTTTTTATAATTTTATTTATTTATTTAAGGATGCCATCAATAGAAATAGAAAATGAAAGTTTATATGATATTGTTGATACACATATGAAGGAAGGGCGTTCTGAATTTCCCGTAATTATTAATAATACAATAAAACTATTAGAAGATGTAATTTCAAATATTTTAATTGAAACATCTGATAAGGAAAATGAAACAGAAAAAGATTTAGAGGTTAAAGAAAAACGGAAAAAATATGCAAAAGACGTAGTAGAATGTTTTAGAACGAATTTTAGTAATTTAATTAAAAACTGTTTTCGTACTATTACAAATGTTCATGCGTTGTCTAAAAATGTTAAAGCTAATAACGAATTTAATAAAAACAAAACTGAGGGTAAGTTCATTTATTTTAAAGGATAATTTCAAATTTGAACATATTTTAATTTAATAAAAAGGAATTATGGATAAAAAGTAAGGAGTTTCGAGTTGAGAATTTTGGGATAAGGTTTTATCCTTAAAAAGGTTGGGGTTCGTAGTCGGGGTTAGACAGGGTTAAATTGTCCTCCTTCTAAAACACGTTGGGTTAAGATTTCTCATAAGCAAATGTGAAAAGGAGTCATGGTATTTAGTTGGTAGAGCACATTTCCAAACAGAATTTATAGTATGTATAACTTTAACAACTTTATTAAATTTTGATTAATAACTTTAATTAAAACATATAAAATTAAAGATATGGGTAAGGCAAAAGCAGATAAAGGAAAATCTATTTTAATTGAAGAACCAGACGAACAACTATATTAAGAAAATATAAAACCAAAAATTATTTTAAATTCATAAATTATAAATTCCAACTATTTAAGTCTACTGACATCGATGATTAGTAAAATTATTATCAAAATCTTACCTGAAATTTTTTTGAATATATCATATCATTATTTAAAAATGCCTGATTTTTCATTATATACTTTGATTATTATTTTTATGTATCTTCTCAAATATTATATTTCTAACAGATAAAATGGAACAGATAGAAAAATTTACTAACTATTTTAGATACATACAAAACAGGGATGTCACGGGTTACCCGAAACCCGATACCCGAAACCCGGCCTTTTTTTCGACCCGATACCCGAAACCCGAAACCCGATCCGAGAAATTTTCTAAAACCCGACCCGAAACCCGACCCGAGAATTTTTATTTTTCAAAATTCGACCCGAAACCCGACCCGAGTTTTCTCAAAATTTTCGCCCTCGTCGGAGAAAAAGAGAAGATTTTTAGCTTAATGATCTTCCAAAATTCTGAAAATTTTCGCCTGCGGCGCTGAAAAAGGAAGAAATCTGGCTTCGGACCTTCCAGAATTTTCAAAATTTTTCGCCTGCGGCGCTGAGAAGGGAAGATACCCGGACTTTTTTTCGACCCGAAACCCGAAACCCGATCCGAAGAAAATTTTGAAAACCCGATCCGAAACCCGACCCGACTTTTTGCTCAACCCGAAACCCGATCCGAGAAAAATTTTGGAAACCCGACCCGAAACCCGACCCGACATTTTTCTCAACCCGTGACATCCCTGATACAAAACAGTGTTAGAAGTTTTCAAAAAGACTTTTGAGGTGTTGGTTTAGCCTTAAAAAGTTCGGAGTTCAGAGTTGGGGTTAGAAAATGTTATTCCCAAGAATAGCTTCCTAACCTAGATAAAAAAATAAACAATTCAAAGGAAATCTTTTATTCTCATAAAATACATGAATTCTGATAAACTACACTTTATGGTTTTATCCATATATGGATGATTTATATGTCATTCGAAAGAGCTCGTCGATCTGAGTCGAACGACATCAGAATAAGCCCGTGGACTCAACTGTGGACCGAGATAAATGCCCCCGAATATCGAAAAACCACATGGGGGAGTAGGCTGTTTTTTGGGGTGAAAAATTCGAATATGCAAATTATATCTCATGCGAAACAGCTCGTCGAGCTGAGTCGAATAAATCCAAAAATCTGCATTGATTTGACAAAGTTATAACCGTTTGTTTTACCCCTCACATAGGGTTCTACGCGGAAAAAGGTTTTTTTTGGAGATTGACTCTTGCGCCCGCCCCTGATTCTGATAGAGGGTAATCTATTCAGAGCAAAAATTGCTGGACTTGGGGGACTATTTTACTAAATATTATATTCAGAGTACATATTTTAGTTTAAAATATTTAGTTTAAAATTTTTCTGTAAAATAAAACTAATGTTAATTAATAAAGTATACAAAAAGGATAAAGAATTTTATCAAAAAAATGTTGAATTTTAACATTGAAAAATAGTAATTGTTAAAAAGAGAACCAGCTACGTATACGGAAACTCAAAGTAATGAAGATATTGATAGTGAAGCTACAGAGTCCGATTGAGTGAATCGCATATTTACTGCATTTCTTCGCATATTTACTGCATTTATCCCTTTTCGTGACTTTGTTTATATCGATAGCTAGTATTAAAAAATGAATAAACAATAGAAATACATATCTTGTAAAAATTTTTATGCCATCTTGTCACGTTCTGGACGGTTGGGGTCATTTTGACCCCAGTTGTGTTAAGCCTTATAGACTCGAGACCTAGATTCAATTATATATCAATCGATTCCACTCTCCAAGCTGAGTCGAACGGTACCATTGACTAGGTACGGAAATGCCTGTGGATCGAAATATAGACCGATACATAGATCGAGATATATCACAGTAACCGACCTATAACTCGGTACTATCAAGTCAGATTGGGGTGATTTTGGTGACTTTCGACCCAACTCAAGGTGCCCTTTCGAATGAGCTATCAATAAAAAAATCGATTTTTTTACCCCAAAATTGGGGACTGGGTCGTTTTGGCGCGGGGCCGTTTTGGCGCGAGCTTATAAGATAGCGAGTTCGTTATCAAAAATGATAAAATTTTGGGATAATAACTCTCGTACCTTTATCTAAGTTTTCCAAAAATTTCAGAATTTTTGAGTAAGAATTCGCGAAATTATGGCCAAAAATGTTGATTTTCTGGAAAATGCCTAATTTTTCGAGGTCTATCGACTATAACTTCAGAAATATTTGATGAAAAATTCTGAAATTTCTGGAGCAGGTAGTCAAGGATGTTTAAGAAATTTGAGAAAATTTTTATGAAGTTAGGTCTCGCCTAAGTACCACTTTTTTGTTCTTGCGCCAAAACGGCCCGGCGCCAAAACGACCCCAACCCCAAAATTGAGCTTACTCCCTCATATGGTAGTCTGATTTTCGGGGACCTATATCTCTGCGAGTTTTCGTCCCCCACAAAAAATTCTTACATATTTGAACTCAACTCAGCGAGAAGAATTGACTGGTGTAAATTTCGAATCTAGAGCTAAGGTCTATAATCGTTTGGGGTCAAAATGACCCCAAACAGGCTTTAACGTCGTATGAAATTTTCCGTCGTTTAAGTGTTAAATTACCTATTGGTAAATACAAGAAGGTGAACAAAATGTATACACGAAAGAATTTAAAAATTAGTTATAAAACAAAAAAAATTTCAGAAAATGACAAAAAAAATATAAAAATTAAAAATTCTAAAAAATTAAGGGTAAAATGCAAACAAAAACAAAGAAATTTTTTTTATCGAATATTCATTTTATTTTGTTATTTTTAGTTTTAGTATAAAAATTAGATTTAGTAAAAAATTTTTTTATAAAAAAATTAATAAAGAAATAAGCTCAAAAGTTAAGATTTTTAACTTTTGTTTTGATGAGAGATTTGTTCTAGGAACAAATAAAATTTTTGTCTTGAACATTTCTAATATGTCCTTTGGTGGAGCCATATCCTACTGATTAGGAATATGCATAGTAGGAATGGATGCACACATATTCCGTTTTAACAAATATAAGAAACAATATAATCATAGTTGGTTTAATCACCAAATACTATTTGTTGACTTCAATTGTTTCTACAGGCGACTTAATTGAGAATAATTTGCTCTTATTTGTATTATTAGTCATTAACTATATAAAAGGGCACGTTATTTGATTTAACTCACAAATCAGTCAAAAAAAAGAAAAAAATTAGACACAAATTAGGAAAAACACAAATCAGGAATATTGAAATTTACTTTTTCCTTTTAATCCCATCACTTTTAAATTTAAAAATGCATTTAAAAATTAAATAACAAAGTAATTATTAAATATTTTTGAATATTTATTATTATGAAATTAACTAATTTTGCCAGTTGTTTCTTAATTATTTTAAATTTATCCGTTTTGTCGGAATGCGCTTCTGGAACGGGAAAGGAAAAAGTTGGATCGACATGAGGGGCCGAAGATTTTACAAATACGGGTAAGCTGCTTTAGAAAGCAGACCGTCTTTAGGATTTATCAGATATTAGTTACCTTCTGGGCCGTTATCATAAAAGACGTAAAGTGAATATGTTAGATACAGAGCCAACTTGATCCTACGCAACAAGTTTAGGAAAAATAAGTAAAAAGAATTTTTTATTTAGGAATTCTTTATAAAATAACATTTTATTTTGCCTAACCATTATTAATCATTACGATAAAAGAGAAAGAAAAAAGGAAAAGAAATGAAAAACATGCGGAAAAACATTTGCGGATTAGCGGGGATTAATGCGTAGCACCGATAAACTTGATATTTCCCAATAAATTTACAATTCTAGGTAATCGTAAATTGTATTGTTTTTCGCACTACTTTGCAATAATACAAGGAACTTGTAAAATATTTTTATTTTAGCTTCTTTAAAATAAAAAGAAAATCCTTTAATTATTCTAGAAAAATCAAAATTCTATATCGTAAGACAGTCTTTTTAAAAATAATCTACGTGAAAGAAAAATAATTCACTTGTAAGCCAACAAGCACTAAAATCAAAGCATAGCCAAAAGAATATATTCACTCTTGGCTCAATATAGGGCATCCGTCCCAAGACTTTTACTCGTGTCTTAGCAATTAAGCGTCCCATGCGAGTATATCCGTCCCAAAAATTACATACGCATTCCTATATATATACCTCTAAAATTAGTATAATTCAGGGCGCTTATCCAAAGCTTATACGCTAGTACCTAAATTCGTACTAGTACGAAGTACGGAGGCAAAATTTGACTCGAACTTTTGTACTTGGTATTAATAGCAGAATTGAAAGAAATATTTAATTTATTTTAATTGCCATTATATGAGCGGGCAGTGGTTAAGGAGTTATGTTTCAGCCAAGATATTAAAATTTTGAGTTGGGTTCGATGCCTGGCCAAAGCACAAGGAATTTTCATGTTTTTCTTTTCATAAACAACTTAACTATCGTATTTTTCCCAATAGAAGCGCATTCTATTTTTCAACCTCACCGTAGACTGCGCTTCGAATCGGATCTGCGCTTGTATTTTTCAATTCTCTTGAAGACTGCGCTTCTAATGGGACGTGTCTTCAGTCACACGTGAAAGCCAAGGAGCTTTAAAATTAACGCATAACCGAAAGAATATATCCACTTTGGTTCAAAATGGTCAGAGCACGGAACAAATGATAAAGACCCAGCACTGCTTAATTCTCTGAATTACTCGAAATACAAATGTAATCATATATAAATAATTATATATTTTTAGATGAAATTAACTAATTTTGTTATTTTTTTCTTAATTATCTTAAATTTTTCTGTATTGCTGGAATGCTCTAGTAGCAAGGAAAACGAAAAAGTTGGATCGTCAAGAGGGCATAGACAAGGACATGATTTTGATTTGAATTTGAGTATGTCATTTTAGAAATAAATTCCATTCTAAGTAATTTTCGGTACATATTCAAGTCTAGAACTCCCCTTGTCACGAATGGAAGTAGTTCCTAGAGTAATATAATTTGGATGATCTTTATAATTAGAGATCCATTATTTCTTTGGATGTTTAAATGTTAAAATTTTATCAGAGCAATAAACTTTAATAATTTTAGCTGCAAATACTTTATTTATTTTTATTTATTTATTTACACCACTAGGGTGTGACAGTCAAAAATAAAACAATTTGAAGTGAAATTATGAAAAATAAAAATGTAAATAAAAAATGTCTCTCTTACGATTCTAATCACCTTGCTTACTGGTCCTTATTACTGCGACTTCGGTTAAGGATATAGAGCCAAGATCCTCTTTAATACTAATCAATTTATAGCTTATGTCGGACAAGAATATGATGAACAAGGATATGTACATGGATATGGCGGTCAAGGACACGATGAACAAGGATATGTACATGGACATGGCGGTCAAGGATACGATGAACAAGAGTATGGCGGACAAAATATCCAAGATAGTCGTAAGTCGTAAATAGTCGATTGACAAACTTATTGTCCTTCTGACAAGCCCGACAGTAATATTCCATTATGGGTACCGATAAAGTTTTTAAGGATCCAAATTTTTTAATGAATTAATCAAAATAATTTTTTAGCTGGATATAATGTAACATTCAATGAACATCCTGTCTATCATCCAATTCAAGGGATTCATATTACGGGAAATGAGGAACATGAAAACTCTATGAACACGGGTGAAGCGGGCAAAAAAGGTAGAATATTTTGTATTCGGTATGATCTTAAAAAAGGTTGGCAAATAAAAGAAATTCTATACTTATTGTCGAGTGATTGATACAGTTCCGGCAATATGTTTACGACCACTAGAAAAATTTTTTAATTCTTAATTTTTCATTCAAAAAATACGTTCTATATAGCAATCGAAAGCTCTATTTGTATCTCAGTTGAAATGTTTCTGCATTATTCATGAAAATGAAAATTGGCCGAGATAATCCTGATCTACCGGAGACCCCAACTCCTAGGTCCTCGGAAAAATTTTTACAAAAAGATTTAACAAACCCATTTGATAAAGCATATTTTTGTGCGTATTTACCAAATCAAAATTTATCAAATGTGTTTGTTAAATTTTTTCCATAAAATTTTTCCGAGTATCTGGGATTTGGTATATCCGATGGATCCGGATTATCTCGGCCAATTTTAATTTTCATGAAAAACGCAGAAACATGTCAAAAGCTTTCGATTGCTATATAGAACGTATTTTTTGAATGAAAAATTAAGATTAAAAAAATTTTCTAGAGGTCGTTGCCGGCACTGTATGTCGAGTGAACCTAGTAGGAACACACACCCAGCGTTATTGCCTAATAATTTGAACTAGATTTTCGAGTTTTAAATATATTAATATGAAATATATATAATTAAAAATATAAAATAAATTACAGTAAAAACATCTTCAACATGGAATCATTTTAAAAAAATTGTAAATGGTAAAGCTACTTGTAAGTATTGCGATCAGGAAATGTCTGCTGTACGTGTGTCAAATTTAGCAAATCATCTGAAAAGTTGTTGGCAACGTAATTAAAATTTGATATTTAAATTTTTTGAAATTATTTAATACATAGCAACATTTTTCTTAAATACACTATATAATAAGTGTATAGCATCATCGAAATGAGTCTGATATGGACGTAACCAAAAAATTACTAAAATCAGCTGAAAATCCAAATATCTTATCTCTAATTTATAGATTAATTAGATTAATATCTTTTCGAATTTACTCAATAAAATTATTTAATATTCTAAAATTAAGAATATTTTATATTATAGTTAACAGTAAAAAGGAAATAAATGATAATTTCACAAAAATTGATAATGCTAATGTTTCTTGTAATAAATGCAATCGTAAAATGGCGATCAGATGTCCGGACTATTTATCAAATCATATTAAAGAACATCGTGAAGGTGAAGCTTTCAATATTTAATAAATAGGGATTGGATATTTAGGTATTTTATTAGGTATTTTATTGGTTATTAGGTATTTTATTGGATATTTAGGCACAAATATTTTTCAAATTTTTGTCCCATTCTGCAATTTCTAGTCAATATAATTACGCTGCTTGTTAAATAACTAATAACTTAACTAATAAGTAGAGACCGGATTTTTATGCATTAAAAAATGCAAAATATGCACTATAATATGCATAAAAATTTGCCAAAATATGCACAAAAATATGCAAGTAAACCAAAATATGCACGCATATATGCATGAAAAATACCATTTATACCTAAAAATTTTACATATTTTTAGTCGATATGATTTAAAAACCCATTTTTTATTAAGATTTCTCCTATTTTAAATGTATAGTTCGACAAATTGAGCATTTTTACGGTGTTGGAAATTTTGAGATGAGGCATTTTGGTGGTTGGACATTTTGGGGTGCGACGTTTTGAGGCTGAGACATTATGGGTGTGGCCCATTTTCTGGCGAAACCAATAAACACAAAAATTTTTTTACAAAATTTGTAATTTTTACAAATTTTTTTCTAAATTTTTACTAAATTTTCACTTTTTGGCAGGATTTGAGGCAATTTTCGCAATATTTTCCCCAAAAACCTCAAAATATGCAGTAAAATATGCATTATGCAACAAAGTCTGGAATATGCAAAAATATGCATTATATGCAAATAGAAACCCCCTCTAAAGTTTTCAAAACTTGCGGAAACAGTGTTTTTTGTGCATAACACATCATGAAAAGTTTGCAAAAAAATATGCATTTGCATAAAAATCCGGTCTCTACTAATAAGTAATTTGCTAGTCGATCCTTATTTTAAACAAACTGAGGACGGATTCTCTTGTAATGGATGCGGAAACAAAATAGTTGCGAATCTAGTGAATTTAAATAAACATCTTGAACATTGCAGATATAAAGAAAAAGGTAATTTAAATCTAATATGTATTTAACTTTAAAAAAAAAATAATAGTTTGTTGCAAAAAACTATCTGACATACATATAACCATTTGCAATAACTTTATTTTCTTTGCTGGCTTCTAAATAAGATTCTATTATTGAACCATTTTCCTAAGGATTCAGAAGGAAGTAGGCAATACTGTTGACTTAAAAAAATTATAGAAATTGATAAGTAAAAACACCCGAAAAGGTCAATCTTTAATTTAAATAAAGCTATGTTATAAAGTTGTTTCCGTTACTTTTTTGTCACCATGTCGATTAATAATCACTTGATTATATTTTTAATAAAAAGAATTTTAAAAATATTTATATTTGAAGGAAAATTAAAATACAAAAATTTATCGTTTATTTTTTAGCAGGTGAAGTGTCAAATGTTGAAGGAAATAATGAAGCGCAAGATGTTGAGACCTCAGAGTCTGATTGAGTGAAGCAAAAAATATTTAAGTTACCTTTTGGTAGATACAAGATACATGACTGAAAATTTATGGGCCAAAAAATGTAAAAATTAGGTCTAAAACAAGAAAAATTTCAGAAAATGACAAAAAAATCTAAAAAAATTAAAAAAACCAAAAAAAAATATGGGTAAAATGCAAACAAAAACAAAGATAAATTTTTTTTATCAAATATTCATTTTATTTTGTTATTTTTAGTTTTAGTATAAAAATTAGATTTAGTAAAAACTTTTTTAAAAAATATCAAAGAGATGTTTTCAAAAGTTAAGCTATCGGTGGAGCATATATGTACTAATGATTAGAAATAGAAGAATATTCCTTAATTACTATTTACAATTGCACTCACCAATGAAAATTTTTGTATTTTTATTAAATAATTAGATATTTTGACATTTAACAACAAAGATGGATATATTAAAGATTATGTAAACTTTAAATCAGATAGGGGGCACTGAATTTAGCAAATATGTTGTTGACGACCGGTTTTAGAACCGCAATTTATGAAATTTTTCTGACAAAAGAAAAATTTATGAAAATGAGTGATTTTTTAATAAATTCCCCCAAAATAAAAATGTATTTGACAAAAATTTAAAATTGGAAACCGATTTTTAACATTTGGATTAATCGAAAAATTATTTTTGAAAGTTTGCTTTTTTAGTGATTATTTTATTTATTTATTTATTTTATTCATTTTATTTATTTGCTTTTGGTTAGTTTTATAGACAATTTTTTTAAAAGTTTTCAGATACAGTTATGAGGAGCTTTTGTTAATCCAAATTGGCTTGAAATAATTTAACCAAAAGTTACTATTCTGGTATTACTTATGGGGATTTAGTAGTACGCGGAAACTTCAAAAAGGTGCGGTTCGGTAGTTAAGAATATACAATTAGTTTTAGCTTCGATAAATTTTCTGAAAATGTCAAAAAATCAAGTGAGAGTAGGGAGAACATACCTCATTCGTCGTTGGGTTTTTCCTTTGCTCGATGACTTCACTTCAAAGAAGACTGGGATAGAACAAAGCAAAAACGATTAGTTACTCCAATGATAATTCATTAAGTTTTTTATTAAATCCTTTTCCGATTTATCAAATTAAAGTTTTTTGACTACAAAAGTGCATAATTCTAATTAATAATAATAACAAATCCCGTGTTATTTTACGCGTGTTGAAAAAAATCGAATAATAAATTTTGTAATTCCTCATTAAATATGAATGTTGGCATTCTCGTGATTTTTTCTTATCCTCTAAGTCGACGTATATTAAAAGTCTGCGTTAAATAAAAATGTTGAACGTGTAAGTAGTCGGTCATTTTTGATAATGCGAGAATCCTTTATTAGAGAGTATGTAGTCAAGACATATGTAGCGATAGTTGACGTGTACATATTTAAAAATCTGAAAGCCGTAAATGATTTTGCTGCGGGCAAAAAATTTGAAAATTTTTGACACCCAGGAGACAAAAATTAACCAATTTGAAAAATTGTTTAAGCTTCATTTAATAAAAAATGCTTATAATAATTTATTTTCCAAATAAAAACATTTAATCATTCGTTGTGATATATTTCGAACCTATAATTGAATGAATATACGAACCTAACTCACTATCCAGTCAAACAAACATACTACGCAAAAAATAGGAAAAAAATCTTTTTTACCCGAACTGGGCCGTTTTGGCACGGGACCGTTTTGGCGCGAGCTTATAAGATTGCGAATTGTTTATTGAAAATAATAAAATTTCGTAATAATAACTTTCGTATCTTTATCTAAATTGTGCAAAAATTTCAGAATTTTTGAGCAAGAATTTTAGAAATTATGGCCAAAAACGTTGGTTTTTTGATAAATGCATAATTTTTCGAGGTCTATCGATTATAACTTCAGAAATATTGAAAATTCTGAAATTTCTGGAGGAGGTAGTCAAGGATGTTAAAGAAATTTAAGAAAATTTTTAAGAAATTAGGTCCCGTCTAAGTGCCACTTTTTTGTTCTCGCGCCAAAACCATAAAATAATTTAATATTTTAAAGTCAAGTATATTTTATATTATAGTTAATGAAGCAACAAAAAATAAATTTATATCAGTTGGTAATAATAAAGTTAAATGTAATGAATGCAAACATGTAATGGCGTCACGTAAGTCGTCGGATTTAGAAAATCATATGGAGAAGTATTGCGGAAGTAAATTTTTTAATATGTAGTAACTAGAGACCGCATAAATATGTATGAACAAAAAATTGTGAAATATTGATTAAAACATTAAAAATTTTTAAATATGGATGAAATATTGAAATAAATTTGACTTAAAAAAAATTTTCAAATGAAAATAAAATAATATTGAAATTTATTTCAATATTTCATACATATTTGCAATTTTTCCCATGTTTTCATCATATTTTCAAATTTTAACACTATTTTGCGATTTTTCGTTTATATAATCGTTACTTAGTAACAACTAATAACTTAACTAAAAAGTAATTTACTACAGTCTATAAACATTTTCCACCAACTGAGGATGGTAAATTCAAATGTGAAGGATGCGACCAGAAGTTGGGTTCATCGCGTTTAACAACGCACTATAATAATTGCCGTTATATACAAAAATGTAATTTAGATAAAATATTTAAAATTAAAAATAATTATTAAGCAGAGCTTGGATTTCGAATTTTTAAAAACCGCAATTTTGAGCTAAAGAACCACATTTTATATCAAAAATCTACAAAAAATTTATTAAATTAAAATCATGTTATGCGTAATATTTTTAATTCCAACAATTGAAAATTTTTATTCTCACTTAATTCAATTAATATTTCTCTCCCATATATTTTTTGAGCGCGCAAAATTTTCTAGACTACAAGAAAATATAAAAAAATCCTCTGTATTCAACTAAAGACCACAAAAATCTTTAAATCCGCGTTTTTATAAATAATCTAATCGACCTATCAAAAAAATTAGGAAACATCCGCACAATTAGAAGCTCTGTCATTCCCTATCTGTTTATATTTTCAATTACAAAAATTTTCCAAAATATTTTTATTAGAATAAAAATTAAAAATACAAAAATTTATTGTCTAATTTTAGCAGGTGAAGCTTCAAACGTTGAAGGAGGAGATGATAAAGCTAAAGATGTTGAGGCTGCAGGATCTGATTGAGTGAGCCGAGGATTATTTAAATCCCTATTGGTAAATACAAGAAACATGACTGAAAATTTATGGACAAAAAATGTAAAAATTAAATCTAAAAACAAGAAAAATTTCAGAAAATGACAAACAAATTTTAAAAAAATTAAAAAACCAAAAAAAATTATGAGTAAAATGCAAACAAAAACAAAGATAAAATTTTTTTTATCAAATATTCATTTGATTTTGTTATTTTTAGTTTCAGTATAAAAATAGATTTAGAAAAAGTATAAATTCAAAAATAAATATACGAAAGCTAAAGATAAATATTTGGCATCCGTAAAAGGGAGGACTATTGCACTTACTGTCATTTATAGCACTTCCCTTAATTAGTTTTGAGGGCAGCTTGTTTTCGGGCAAAGGAAAAATTTTTTCATGGACATTCCACCCAAGTCCTATTGTTTTTACATATCCTTAAGGTAAACTTCTTTTGATACATGCGGTGATAAACGACGATAGGAAAATAAATATTCATTAATATAAATATGTATTTCTTCACTACTCAAAACATTAATTATTAAATTTCGTGTTAGTTCAACTTTTCTTGGCAAAAAATTTTTTAAGGATTTTATAATTCCACTTTAATTTACCCTAGTCAGAGCAAAAACTATTAGGAATCGTAACTATTGCATACGATGTTCATTGCTGTGGAAAAATTGTTTGTATGGGAGATGGAATTGAACCATCATGGAATGAGCCCAGACCAAAGCACAACCGACTGTGTCACCATCCAATCCGATGATAAAACGCCGATTTTTGGCACCAAAAATTCGAATATGAAGAGCTCGCTTAGTTAGAGCTCGTCGAGCCGACTCAAAGACACCAAAATCATCGCATGTAAATAATTGGACTCGTATTGAGGACTCGTACATTTCGTACTTTCGCCTTGCTATCGGTTTGTGTTTTGGTCTAATATCGATTTTATTTGGGGGAGATTTTTTTAATTATTAATTTTCAAAAAGTTTTGGTTTTTTTAATTTCGTAAAAATTGTTCAAAATTTTCGGTTTCAAAATTTTTGGTTATAAAACAAGTCTGACCAACTCTATAAAGACAGAAATTTATGCCTCGAAATTTCGCCTCGAAATTTATGCATCGAAGGAATTTATGCCTCGAAAATTCAAAATTTTATTTTTTTCCTTTTGAATTTTGTTTTTTCCCATAGATATTTTAAAATTAATAATTAACTAAAATAAACCCCAAAAATACAGAAAATTCAATTCATCTTTTTATTTTTTAAAATAAATAAACAACATTATAAACTAGCATGAAAACTAATCATAAACACCAAAAGGCTTTGTCCAAACTTGATTTCTTCCAAAAATTTGTTTTCCCAAAGGGAAACGAAAAGGAGGAAGAAAGTAAAGGAAATGGAGTAAAAAATAAGAAAAAGCTCATTCCGGTTCCCATGCCGCCCAGCGGCTGACAAAAGGGCATTTGATGGAAAGTGTCCTTTTAAAAGGAAAAAACTAAAAATCCAAAACATAAAGAGATGAAGATTTAAAAAGAATAAGGCAAAAATGCACTAAAAATTTATGTAGTCTAAATTAGAGTTAAGCGGTATCGGGATTTAGAGAAAAACCCGGGATCGGGATTTTGGAATGGTGATCCCGATCCCGATCCCGGATCCCGACACGGGATCGGGATTGGCCGAAATCGGGATCGGGATTTGGAATGGAGATCCCGATCTCGATCCCGATCCCGAATCGGGACCGGTATTGAAAAATCCTCCTATATTTTTGCGTATTTTAGCCCTATCTATTGCCTAGTAATGTGTTTAAAAAAAGCAATTTAATAGTTCATTGGTTGGAAATTCTTGATTCCGAAATCTGGAATTTATTTTTTATTTAGAAATTTTTTATTTAATTATTATATTATGTCTTGCATATTCTCGATACCTTAATTAATTCATCTATTCTTTATTCAGACAATTTTTTTATTATTATAAATTTTTATTTAATTATTTTCTCATTGAGAAAATAAATAACTCTTACCTTCAATTTTATATTAAAATTTATTTTTATTAAAAATTTTTTCTAAAAATAATTTTCCTCAGCTATGTACTCTTTTCTCAAATTCTAGTCTTTTATTTATCCACCGGCTCAAACATTTTTGCTTTTCAAAAAATCTCACGCGCCCAAAATGTAGTCAATGTTTGCCTAAAATGGTTGGACATATTGACTTTGTAATTGATATCATTTATTTTGGTTAATATTTATGTTGGTTTTGAATTTTTTTATTAAAAAATAATTTTTTTAATAATTTTAAATTTAAATTTTTCTATCATTGGATGATATTTAGCTTTGTTTTTTTGCAAAATTAAAATTAAATTTTATCTCTATTGTTCAACTTTTTATTTAAGTGATCCAATGATTTTTGAGTTTTTCCCTTTTTCTCAAGGAACGGTGATCTCGGAGAATGGGCTGTCTTATTTAATGCTTTATTTAATTGTCAAAAATATGCCTTCTAAATTTTCGAAGAACATGGTGTAGAGAATAGACTGTCAGTAATACCGATCGGGAAGCCTGAACGGGAAGCCTGATCAGTGGTTAAGGACTAATCATATCTATAATTTAAATTTAAAAAGTATTACTGTTAAATATTTTTTAAGTTGTTATTATTTTTCTGATATTTTCCTTTATCGAACTCAAATAAAATTTGAAAAATAAAATAAAATCTCTCGTGGATAAGCTTCTTATTTTTTTATCACTTTCTTATTTTTTATTTGAAATATTTTATTAATTTTTAAAAATAATTTTTGACGCATGAACTATATCTAACACATTTTTACTTCAAAAATATTCCAAATTATATATGTACCCTTTCAAATAAATAATTCCTCACCTGCCTTTAATATACATAAACCTCTAAATAATGTTCTATTAACTTATAGGTCGCTAGAAAAACAACAATTACTAGCCAAAAAGCTTTTATCTTTTTTCTGGCTAGGCATAAATATTAGCATGTATGCTTTTAGTGTTGTTTTAAATAATTTTTGAGTGTTCCTATCATTTTTATTAATTTTTAAAAATAATTTATTAATATATTTTTAATTTTTAGGGGGAATATTCACATGTTAAAAAATTTTATTGTTGCTCAAAATAATTATTTAGTAACGTTCTTTATTTTAATAATCATGGTGTCTATTTCATCAATTAAAGCATTAATTTTGTCTGGTGGACGTGAATCTTTTGCTAGGTTCTTTAAAATAAAAATGAGATAAAATTATGTATAATTTAGATATCCAAAATGGGCTCAGACATTCGAAAATGAAATTAAATTTGAATTTAAAACGCATCAATCAAACGCAATAATTCTTTATACTGACGATGGTGAATAACTAAAAATAATAATTAATTTTTCAATAGGAATAGACTCATTTAAATTTATTATAGTTACCAAAATATCCCTCCTCCCTCCCCCAGAATTTGAGGCGAATAAAACTCATTAATATTTTTACGAATATTATAGGTATTTTCTAAATTTAAATTTTAATTATTTATAACGAACAGCCAAAACTACAAGCACATAAGCCTAATATGGCAGAAAAAATTTTTTAAGAAAAATAGAACTTATGTCATTGAACTTATTAGGGCAAAGCTTTAGATTCCTTCGGATTTTCAAACTCAATCACCTCTTAAGAATACTAATTTTTTCTAATTTTAATCATTTTAGGAGCAATTAATCACAATTTTCTTATAATTAGTATACTCGAAAGTTATATTCTGGTTGAGTTCAGAATTGGAGAAATTGAAATTATCCCACCTAAAAGGCACAATATTTATTTGTCGGAAACTAAAGTAGATGATGGAAAGTGGCATTATTTTACCTTATTTCAAGTAAATAATTAAATTATTATATCAGAGATGGGTAGGGATGAGAAAAATGTCGGTTTCGGGTTGGATCAGTACCCTTGATGTCCTCCTCAGATCCTCCTTTATACTTCGTTATCCAAGGAGGTTAAGGATATTTTGTAATTTAAGGAGGAGGTTTAAGAGGGATGAATGTAATCCATTTTTAATCCTAATGTCGGATAGATCCCTAAAATGGATATAGGAAAGCTATCGAGAAATTAAGAGTCTTAGATCTACATCCCTTATTGAATCCTAGATGTAATACCCAAACCAAACCCAATCCATAAATATCAATCTAGCAAATTAACGTTACTAATCTTTATAATTAAATATAATTTTATGCCAGGCTTGGGAGAATATTAAAATCCAGCTTGACGATGAAATTGTATTTTGTTTATTAGACAAACAAAAAAGTTTTATGCTTGGAAATATTCGAACAAATTCTGATATTTTTGTTGGTGGAATACCCAAAGTAAATAAAGAAATGTTTTTAAACAAACATACATATAAAGGATATTTCGTTAATGAGGATATTCCCTTGATAACCGCCTTAATCCGCTATCTCCTGATATCCACGATTTAGGGATAAGAATGATATCGTGGGAGTTTGGTGAGGAGGATTAGAAAAATCAAAATTAATTTGATAATTTTAATAAAAAAAGATTCGAGAAATGTTCCAAAAATACCAAAAAAACTTTCTTTATTCTAAAAAAATTTTAGTTTTGTTATTTTTTTCATTTAAAAAATATATTTTGCACTTTTGGGGACTATATTTACATACATAAGCCACTAGGGATTTATTTTCTTTTTTGAAATTAGCTGTGAAAAAGGACGACACTAAATTATCTTACGAATATTTTGGACAATAGACAAAATAATTATTTTTTAATAAAAATAAATGATAAAAAAATATCGTGAATGTTCTAAGTATAGCCCGGCTCTATTAGAAGCCTATATTTAATACAGGCCCATGCAGAGTTGGCCTATTTAAAAATAAACACCCAGTCTCTGATAGTAGAAGCCTATATCTAATATGAATCCAATCAAGATGACCTATTGGAAAGATAAGGCCCAGAGCTTTAATTAGAGCATTTTATTAATTTTTGAAGACAAATTAATAAAAGACAAATTAATAAAAAAATTAAAAATTATTTTTAAAAATTTCACAAAAATTCAAAAGGATGTCGAAAAACTCAGCGCTCCTTTAAGAAGATATTCTAAAAGATTTGCTGGTTTAATTCGTAATTTAATGTATAGAATATATCCACAAGGAATGGCTGCACCTTTAATGATTGACTCTTTTGGTACTCGAAAAACTGATGATAATTATTGTTTGAAGTAATTGTAATTAAATTATTTATTTAATTTCTGATTGTGAAAACAAGGGTTATTATTAAATATCATTAATTTGTGTTTTTGAATCAAAAAGTTACCGACAGATTTTTGATAGGAATTAGTATAGATAAGACTCCATGATCCGTAGTGCGACACTTGCGGACCGACTTTTGCGGACCGACATTTGCGGACGGACATTTGCGGATTGCGGACCGACTTTTGCGGATCGGACATTTGCGGACCGTTTTTGTGAAAAAAATTTCAAAAAATTAAATTTAATTTTCAAAAACAAAAATCCGCTTTTACTTTTTGAAAATCCGCTTTTACTTTTTTCCGATCCGCTTTTACTTTATTTCGATCTAACAAGTTAGACAAAGTTATGATCGTTTATTTTAGCTCTTTAACTATTGCATCCGTGGAGTTTTTGCTGCTGCGGGGAAGCTGGGCATGACCATGTTATCGATGATAGGAATAGGCTTAAGTTTCGAGCCCAGAAACCAGCGACCGTTGACTCCCCGCAGGTGCGTGCCGCAAAACCCCGCGCAAAGCGCGCTCGCCTAATCTCCATAGATTTACGTTGACCATTTTGATAAAAAAAGTTGCTCTTCGAAAAAATATTAAAATAAAAATATTTTTTTTTGTTTTTGAAAATTAAATTTAATTTTTCAATTTTTTTTTCCTAAAAACAGTCCGCAAATGTCCGATCCGCAAAAGTCGGTCCGCAATCCGCATATGTCGTCCGCAAATGTCCGATCCGCAAATGTGTATCCGCAATCCGCAAATGTCCGTCCGCAAAGGTCGGTCCGCAAAAGTCGGTCCGCAAGTGTCGTACAATCCCATGATCTAATAGAAACTCATAATAAGTGCTCGGAACAATAGTACCGTTGAGCTACCGAAAACCTATCTCCGGTACCATCAGAAACGTCTAGTTAGATTATGAAATTTTCGATACATGTTCGGTACAATTAGTTTTTTGATACTACTGGTTTCGAAAATTTTTATGCCGAACACTACTTATATTTTATTCACGGCTCAACCCCAAAAAATTTATTAAACTTGATATTTATTTACTAATGAAAATTATATTAATATATAAATTATCTTTAAATTTATTTTTCCTTTAGAGAACACAATTCAAAGCATATAGAATCAAAAGATGGAAATAACTTTTGTTTAAATTCTGGAATGTGTTATAGTGCAAATAGTGGTCCTCGTTGTGATTGCTTCTTTTCAGATTATGAAGGGAGAAAATGTGAAAATAGTGAGGGAATTTAATAAAAATTATAATTCACCTTAAATTTAATATGTCCCGGCTCTTATTCATACGTGGTTAAGTCAAAAAGTTTAAACAATACTAATATTAACAAAATTCCGACTTTTAATCCTAATTTCGGAGATTGGGAACTCCAATTGATATTTTATTGAAGATTTCAGAAATCAAGAATTTTTTAGTCCCGATTTTGTAACGACTTTCGGGAATTTCTAAGGGTACTTGTATGAATAATACGAGTTACCAGTTGATAGCAGCCGAAAACTATCTAATATAAGTCTAATCAAATTGTTCTATTGAAAAGTAGTATCCCGGGTTTTATTAAAGCATTTATTGTATGAATTAATTAATTTTATAGAAAAGCCAAGCACAGAAGTATCATTTTTTGGAAATGAATGGATAGGCTATGATAATTTACATAATGAAGGGAATAATAATGGAATTAATGATGAAGACCTTTTGGCCGTATTGAGTCATCGAGAAATTTTTAATATCTCCTTTAGAACCAATTTTTCTAAAAATTCTCTTCTGTTTGTTGCTGGGGATTCTAAGGTATATTTCTAAATATTTATGGGAGGGGGGATTAAATGGAAAATAAAAATTGGATATTAGCATAGCCCCATTCTCTGAATTGGAGAAATTTTAAATTTTAATTTAGAAAATTAAAAATTTTCCTCTTTTATAAGCACAATTATGGAGAAAAGGAAGTTTTTGTGGATTATTAGTGAAAATACGCTATTTTTTTGTGAAAAATGTCTGTCTATTACATTGAGCATTATTATTACTCTATTACTCACTCAGTACCACGAAAATCCCCTTCCCCGAAGATCTTTTTGGCAAAAAGCCTGAAACCCCTAAATGCCCTCCTGAAACCTCGATCATGGAGGGTCGGGATTCTCCACTTAGGTAGAGTTGGCTGTAAATTAATGGAGATTCTCGTTTTAGTTATTATTTGTGAAGGTTTAAAAGTGAAAGATGTTTTATAAAAAAGCGATTTAATTATTATTTTTCAAAAATTAAGAGTAATTTTAAATTAACAATTGAAAATGGAGAACTTCTAGCAACCCATCAATTGGCAGAAACTGAAAAACGCCTTATTCGTGTGCAAGATCGTAACCAAAGATTACCTCTACATTTTGATAATAATTTATGGCATAGTGTTTGTGTTGTGAGAGAACTGAATTCTGTAGGTTTTAATTTTGAGATTTGGATAAAACGAGATCTTGGTGAAAATCTCGGTTATCATAATATAACAAATGATATGATCCATGATATAGCAAAAAGTCCGATCCATAATCTTCATAATTGGAGTGAATATATTCAAATATTTCTTTTGAAGATATTTCCTCTCACAAAGTAGAATATCTGCGGTGTCTGTGGGACTTCGGGATGAAATTTGGTAATTTGATCGATCATACCCTACGTTAGCAGCTAAATTGCTTGAAATTTCATAACTAAAGTAAGGTATAATCTTTCTGTCTACCAAATTTCATCCCGAAGACCCAGGGACACCCTTTCTCAGGCCGACCAAGACACTTGTTTGAGAATGTTTTTGAGTACTTAATTGAAAATTATCCGTCAACCTAGATATTAGGGTCTTATCCTAAGGGACCTTTTCATAAGTATATAAATCTCTAAATCTTAAATTCTAGCCTGGATTTAAAGGTGCTGTCATTTCGGTAGGTCTGCCATCAATTCACGAAAAAATATTTTTCTGTTCCGTTTTTGTATTGCAGTATTAAAAATCAAAAAAATTCTGTTAAGGAGCACTTATATCTTTTAAAATATTTTCTCAACTTTTTTAAAACTTTTATTTGCTGTGGCCATTCTGGGCATTTTTCTTATAAATTTTTTCTTTCATTTTCCTTGATAGATAATTAATTCAAAATTTAATTTTTTTAAAGATCCGTCTAATTGTTGATGACATTTTTGATCAAAAAGTTTTACAATTCACCCCACGATTAAAATGGCTAGGAAATTCTTTCTTTTTTGTTGGAGGTGTGCCTCAATCTTTGAGGCATTTAATGCCGCCAGAACATTTATTACCTTTTCGTGGATGCCTAAAAAAGGTGTTTTTATAAAGAATCTTGTGCTAGAAAATAATATATTGGCGGTCTCATACATTTGATTTACCACAATTTTGAATCCCCCATGTTAGATGTAGAATCGAGGTTCTCATGAATAATCGTTAAGTCATAAGATCAACCTATTTCACTCGCTAACAGAATAAAACAAGAATAGAATAATATCTTTATCACAAGAGTAAATATATGTACAAGAATAATAATAATAGAATTAGGTATTAATGATCAAGGAAAGGAAGCGACTGTACTTCAGATTTCGATCAAGACTGATCTCTAATGACTATTAAGCACACATTTAATACTAGACACACATACCTTATAATTGTTATTTTTAATTCTTCAAATTTTTTTAAAAGTAACTTGATATTTAACCAAGCTTTCAGATATTTTTCCAATCGGGTCCTGTTGAACTAAATTTAATTCAATTGGCAGATCAAGGATTTGGTCAATCTAATGGTGTGTTTTTTTAATAATAATTATATTAATTTAGAAAAGATTTTATTTAAAAGATTAATAAAAGTGATAAATAACAAATAATATTTCCATTAAAGTTGAATCATAAAAAATAATTTTAAAGTCCAAACTTTTGGTGACCTTACATTTTCTTGTATGCCAAGTGCTCAAAATGCTCCTTTGGTTTTCTCATTTAATAATGGAAATAATTATACTAAATTACCTCCTTGGCGTTCTCCATCCCGTGGAACTTTAGGTCTGTTTTTGGAGAAATTTAATTTTTAAAAATCAAAATACAAAGTTAATCTGATAAAGAAAAAGATCTCATTGCTTCTTAACTGCCCTTTTATTAATTTATAAATAGAGATCAGTGTCGGTATTGATCGTACAATGTTCAAAAAAATCTCTATTTCGATAACCGAGGTTTCAGAAAGATAGAAGAGAGAGAGAGAGATCATATTGAGTGAGATTACCATATTTCAGAGAGGGAGAGTGAGAGATAGAAAGAGAGATACTGAGATTTGATGGGAGATTCAAAACAAATTTTATAGTCTATACAGTATCTCTTGCTGTAAATAATAATTGCTTTAAGCCTTCCAATTCCGAACATTAACCCCCGATGGATTACTTTTATATTATGGAATGTCACAATGCAGTAATTTTACCATTTGTGATTATTTGGCTTTTGAATTAATTGATGGACATTTATTTGTGAGATAAAATTTAAAATAATTGATTTAAGTCACCTTTAAGATGATAGTAAATCTGGGATCAGGTGATATACGACTTCAGGTAATAAAGTTGAATAGAAGAGTTGATTAAAATTTGAAATTCTTTTCAAATTTTAAGGGGTGGCCGAACGTTTCGTCACTGAACTTTTCGTCACCGAACCTTTCGTCAAAACCTTTCGTCACTGAACCTTCCGTCACCAAACCTTTAGTCACTGAACCTTTCGTCACTATTCACCATAAAAAAGAGAAAGCACATCTGGATGGACAAATTTAACAAAATAGATTTATGGAAATTAAGTTGAATAAAAGAAAGTTCTATCCAGAACCAACAATTCGTTGGAGGGATGGCACAATGCATGGGGCTCCTTACTTGAACAAAATCCGTTGTTAAGTAAATTTGTAAAGCGAATGATCAAAGAATTTGCAAGATGGGAACAAATAATTGCTGACTATAATAATGCACCGGCAAATGGTATCCGAGGAAAGAGACTTAAGCGGAAGTCGGTTTATGTCATTCAAGATCAAAATTTGCAACAAATATTTGCTGAATTTGCGGATATAGTTTAGTATACCGGAGTCTTGGTTTCGACACAAGACCCATACCATTCGATTCGTCTCGGCGAGCTGAGTCGAATGGTACCATTCTTTTTTTCCGGAGATGCCTGTGAACCGAGATATAGGCCCCCGAAAATCGAAAAACCATAGGGGGGGGGCCAAGCACTTTTTTGGGGTGAAAAATTTGAATATGCAAATTATAACTCATTCGAAAGAGCTCATCGAGATGAGTCGAATGACACCAAAATCAGCTCAATATCTTGATTTAGAGCCAAGATAAAAAAGTTCAAAATGGTCAACGTAAACCTATGGGGCGTAGGCGAGGCGCTTGTGCAAAACCCCGCGCTTATAACTAAATTACCGATTATGATCAATTTGTCATTTTTGACAACTTCTTATTTGATTTTTAAAAATAAAGTCTTGGTGGCGAAAGGTTCAGTGACGAAAGGTTTTGACGAAAGGTTCGGTGACGAAAAGTTCAGTGACGAAACGTTAGGGAACCTTTTAAGGCCTCTGCAAAATCCCTGAACGATGGCTTATGGCATAGCGTTGTTATGGAAAGGGGTGGGCGTAAAGGTGGATTGGATTTTTTAAAGAAATTTGGATAACTTTTGTATTAAAATTTTCAAAGGATTTATCTCAGTTGATTCACTCCGAACTGAATTTTCCTGCCCCGGAATCTCAGCAAATTTAGATATCGGTAGAACATAAATGTTGTCATAATTTAGTTAAATTTATATAGATGAACCAATTTTCCTTGGAGCTGTCCCTTGGCCTGACTTATTTTCTTTTGATCAAGAAAATGATAATAAAGTTGAAGCTGTAACAGTTATTGAAATGGATGAACCTGTTGAAATGAAAAGAAATTTTCCTTCATCTGTAATTAGTTTTTCATTTTCTTATAATGTGACGCCGGCACTGGCTATGGTTCAAGGAGCTTGCCTGGATCCGGAATCGGTCGTAGCTGTCTTTGAAATGTCCGGAGCCAGAGCCAAGATTAATGATTTTCAGGGTCCAAAATAAGCTCAAAATCACTGGTCTGCTCTATTAATTAGTGTGTTCCAGACTGTGACTTTAACTCTGACCCGAGCTTCTTACATAACCCCAACACTTCCACAACAGTAGTGAATTCAAAGCTCTATTTTTATAAATTTTTAAAGGTTTGGACAATAAATCTTCGTCAAGGCTTTCTTGGATGTATGAAAAATATTCGTTTAAATGGTATAAATATCGAAATTGCACATATGTTTCAGTCAACAAAATTATTGCCAACGGAAAGACCAACTGAAAGAAGTCTTTCATCAAAAATAAATACATGTAATTATTAAAATATATATATGCGGTATTAATAAAATACCGAATTTCCTTGAATACTTACACTTTGTAATTAATGTTTTAACCTAACGATAGGATAGTTAATTAATCGAGGGAGATCGAACGCTTACATGCGAGCATGTAATTTCGATGATTGGACTTGAATTATTTTTCGGGATTAATCTCATAATCCCAAGATCCCTGGACTGAATCCCCTGGAATCCTATACGGGAATATCCCGTAATTCCGCATGTGAAAATCTCGAAATTTCGTAATTAATCGAAAAAATATAAGCTTGAAAGATTGTCTCTATTATTAAAATTTTGTTTTAACATTATTTTTAAGCAATCTCACTTGGTTGCCCCTTCTCTTTCTCTGTTGATTTTTGTAAAAAGCCTGGCAGCAAGAATCCATGTAAAAATGGGGGTATTTGTTCATCATATCACAATTCATTTCACTGTGATTGTTCTGATACTCCTTTTGACGGAATTAATTGTCAACAAAGTTTCAAAGATATTATTTAAAAAATATTTTTTTTAATTTTAAGAGCCTCGCCCTTTGCCTTTCCCTCTACCAGAATCTCTCTCAGCCAGATTTCATTTTTCCGACTCATGGCAGTTGGAGGCAGAAAATTTAGAAATTAAATTTCGTCCAAAGCTGGGAATAACTTTAAATGAATTAAATAAACAGAAAAAACTTTTTGTTTTAATTGATACAAAATCTGATATTATTAACGAAAAAGATGAAGATAAACAACGTTTGTTGGTAGCAATTACAGGGAGTGGAGGATTAATTGTACATTGGGTATTTCAAGGGAATGAGCAAAGTGTTGGTTGATTTTATCAAAAAATAACATAATAAAATGATATAATTTGATCAAAAAGGGATTTTGTATCTAGAGGAAGAGATCAAGGATCATGGGGATTCTGGGTATTGGTTCCTCCTTTCCATTTGTAGTTTTATATCCGGCCGGTCTAAAGCCAGCTCCGAAGCTAGCTATTGGAGCCATACACAGGATGGAACGGTTGAGAAGAAGATCGAGTCGGCGTTTCAAAATGTTCTTCGGATCGGGTTTTGGGTCGAAAAAGTTCAGCTTTTCGGGTACGAGTTCTCTGGTTATTCGTCCCATCCATTATCCACACACTTTTTATGTTAAACTGTTAAACTTGTTGGAGTTGGGCTGTTAAAGATCTTTCAATTACAATTTTTGTGTGATCTTAATTTGATTAACTTATTAAATTATAGACTTTTAATCTGAGCTCTGCAAACATTACAAATAATAGCCATTGGCATTCGCTCAAGCTAATAAGAAGGGGGCAACGAATGGGGTTAAAATTGGATGGAAAATGGCATAATCGTAAGTGTTTTTATTAAAAAATGAATTAATAATTTTAATTTATTTTTGACAGAATCACTAAATAATATTGCAAACAAGCCTTTAATTCTCTCTATTAATGAAATAGCTATTGCCCAACCAATTGAAACTGCTAAAATAGCAAGTAAATTTTTGAATATTTTGTTTTAGAATATTTTTTATTAAAATTTTTTCTTTCCATTTTAGATAATTTAGAGCATCTGTTTCGTTTCCACGGCGATTTAAGGATTCTTTCATTGAATGGGCATGATTTATTAAGGCCGATACGTGTTATGAAAAGACGAAAAGGTGAATTTTGAAAATAATTTTAATTATAATTTTTTGAAAAATATTAAAACAAAATTCACAATTTTATGTGAAAATTCTTTTCATTTTTAAAAATTATTTTCTTACAATTGAATTATCCCTCCGCCATTTTCAGTATTTTCTTTTATGAATTATAATACGCGCATAAAGATCAGGTGTCAATTTAATGTAAACTCGAGATTTAATAGAGGGAAACAGCTTCAGAAATATTAATGGCAACAAGTCAAATCACATTTAGGGATCTAACACTTATTTGTTAGTTATTTCGACATATGATATTTGGTTCGGGATTAATCCAAACCTTCTCCCACAAAATCGAGACTAAATAAATATTTATAATTTTTCACAAGAAGGAATAATAAAAGTAAAAAAATTTGGGAGATAAATAATACGACATCATCATTTTCTAGGAAATTTTGCTAGGAATTTTCTTTACAAAAAAATTTTAAAAATATTTTGTAAAAAATATTCACATTACTCGATTATTTGACATTCTATCCCTAAGTCTTTTTTTATAAAATTTTGGAAATTTACTTAGGTACTTGTGGGTTATCCCTAACCAGTACTTACGGACAAATTTATGCGGACTCAGTTATGTACGAAAAGGTCAAATATTCTCCCTTTCTCGATTTCACTCAATTTTCTCTGTGGCATTCTTCAATGAGGGCATCAAAGGGAAAAGATTAATTTTAAATACAAATGACCGATTTTTAAATAAGTGTTGAGGGGAAAATAATGGGTGAGGGGAAAAAGAGGTGAAGGTTTTCCATTTTCCAAAAATAGTCCAGATAAAGCAGTTTTGTCAATTCGTCCAAATTGGTCAGACAAAACAAAAATTGGTCCTGAAAACATTACAAAAAATTAATCTTTTCCCTTTGATGCCCTCATTGAAGAATGCCACAGAGAAAATTGAGTGAAATCGAGGAAGGGAGAACATTTGACCTTTTCGTACATAAATGAGTCCGCACAAATTTGTCCGCAAGTACTGGTTTGGGATAACCCACAAGTACCTTTACTTAAATCTGGGATAGTTTACAAGCCTTATTTGCATATCTTCTTCCCAGCCTATTTGAATTTAACAAATTTTCTTTAATTTATATCAACTCCATTTAAATTTTTATTAAATTTTCTTTTAATCTTTCAAACAATTAATTGTTCTATTTATAAAAAACTTTTTTCATTTTTCTGCAACATTTTCTCGTTTAAATTCGACTCCCTTTTCTCACATTTCCATGCCTTATTTAACTTGAAACTATTCCAATTTTAACATTTTCCTCTTGACACAAATTGGATTAGTAAAAAAAATTCTTTTGGCACTTTTTTCTTGTTTTTTACTTGTTTTTTATAAAGAAATGTTTTTTTTACTCTGCGCACATTTTCTTTCCTTTTTTTAATTTTAAGGGAGGAAATAGGAAATTACTTTATATATTCCAATAACCACCATTTTTCCTTTCTAACAACTTGTACATATGTATTTATTATTAAATACATAAGCTACTAAACTAAATTCTTAGAAAAATTTTGGGGGAAATTTTATGCATAATTTTAAATATTTTTATAAAATAAGGAAATTGGCGAAACAAAATTTTGAAGAAAAATTTTTTGGGATCTGTTGCTCGGATCCATTATCTAGGGTATCTACTAGTGTTGCGCCGGAAGTTCCGGTTCCGGCCCGGAACCAAAAAAGTAATCCGGTTCCAGATTCGGTCCAAATTTCAGTCCCGGTTCCGACCAAATTTGCGGTGCCGGCGCAATCACCTCACTGACATTTTACAAAACACAATTTTTTTATTTTTCATTAAAAAAACATTTTTCAGGTCCCTTCCAAAATTATTTTTACTTTTTCTTATTATTTTTGAGTCAGCAATTGACACATTCCCTTTACCAATATTTTTTTCTCTTCAAATTTCGTCATTTTCTATTTAAAAGCTTTGCCTTCTAAACACTTCTAAACACTCTTTAGAATTTTTATTTTGGCACCTCAATTACTTTTTTCTTTAAATTTGGAAAATATTTTTTTTCGAGTCTTCACTTTGAATGACGATTAAATATGTAGCTTTGCACAAAATTTTTTTTGTTAAACTTTGTACTTTAATTAAATTTTGTGTTTAGAATGAAAATTATTAATTTTAAAATTGCAAAATTCTGAAAAGAATATTTTTGGATAAAACCTCAAAAAATAATTTTAATAGGCCCAACAAAAGGATGGGTCGTATACCTCAAAAAACCTATGCCCGCAGAGCTGTTTTAAAAACAAAATGGCGCCAAAATTCGGTACTCGAAATTTCTTGACAGCTTTTATCCGAGCCCAAGAAAATATTTAAAACAAGCCCAAAATCCTATTCAAGTTTTCTTAATTTGAAACTTGAGCAAAAGAAAATTTTGAAAACTCAACTCTATACCGACCCGAATTTCTTCTAATCCACCCATATTTAATATCCCATCGAACTCTCAAGATTTTTAAATTTAAGATTTTATCTTCGACATTTATTTTTATATTTTCTTTCATATTATACATATGTATGGCATATTTTTAATTTTTTGCCTAGACATTATTAATCCATTATACTCCCTTTGTTTTCAATTTTTAACTCATTTAATTCCCTAAAAATTATTTTTGCCATAATCTTTGCAAGAAATAACCATTTAATATTTTACTTTTATTGTTTAAAATATAAAATACTTTTCCCCTTTTCTTTCATATCTTATAGCTCCCATCATTTGTCAAAAACGTAAAAATGCCAAAATATATATTTCTTATACATATCTGTTACCGAGTTATTGAAATGGCAATGTCAAGGGGCAGAAAAAGGCTCTTCCTTAAAAAATATTTTTTTCCTACTTTTCTTTGAGTTTCTCCCAAGCTAATATCAGTGCTTACTCATCTTCCAGCATTCTTTCTTTAAAATATTATGGCACATTATGGCACCAAGGAATTTTATTTATATGAAAATATTTTTCAAATTTTATTCTGAAATTTTTCAAGAATTTTTGGAATTAAGCAAATTTTAATTGAGGTTTTACGACGTAAAGCCTAAGTTTATTTTGATGTTTATGCATAAAGTTAAAAATGCCTGCATAATTTATTGGATAATTTTAATATTTTTTATCCAATTTCCTTACTAACTCGAGAAAGTTGAGATTTTTCGAGGCTGAGTAGTTTTTAAAAATACTCTGATTATGTTCTGACTAGTAAAGAGACAGAGATTGAATCGCACTTACTAGGATTGTTAATTTATAGAGAATTTTAAAATATTCGATACTGAAACCAAGAACCGAACACAAAAAATCATTGGATCTTCGGTTCGGCTCCGAATCAACCTACCTATTTTCTACTATAGTCTATTTATCAAATTTATTGGGTTAATAGTGCTGCTTTAATAATAATAACGGGAATTGAAAATTTCTCTTGAATCTCAATTTTCGATTATAAAATTTTTATCTAAAAATTGGCAAATTTCTGTAATTTTATCTAACATTCTCTCCAAAATTATTTATACAATATTAACATTTTGATCTGAAAAAATAATTTCATATTTAAAAATTTATATTAAATTTCTTTTTATATCTATTTAATTAAAAATGCATGTTTTACATATTTCTAAGCTAATAGCACGTAGTACTTATATTTAACTACATATTAATAATTTATATTTTAGCTCTTTTATGTTCCCATAGACTTTTATTGAATTTTTCTTAGATTTATTTAAATTAGAATTAATTTTAAAAATTTTATTCTCTCAATTAAAATTTTAAAAATTAAAAAATTTTTTAAGGTTCTTCAACATCCTCACAAATTCAAGAATTAAATTTAAATTCTTCCGAACAAGTAGGAACGACAAATTCTAGAATGGAAAATAAAAATGGAAATTTATCAGCAGATCATGCTTTGCAAAATGGAGGAAGACTTAGACAAACGACTACGGTAATTAATTAAAAAAGAACTAATGAATTAAGCTAACCCCCACCCTTTCCGGTGATTTTTGAGATTTTGGATCTCAATAGAAAAATTATTTATGTGCTTTGTTCTTTTTTTGTTTCTCTGCATAATATTCGGTGTAATTTTTCACAGAAATTTTTTAAAATTTTTCAAGCATTTCTAATATGAAAATCAAAACTTTTTAAAGTGGTATTATAATTTATTAACGCATTATAATAAAATAAAGATGAGTAATTCATTATGTGATTATTGAGCGGAAAATAACCTCTAAAATCCCTTAACTAAGTCTATGTCATTTTTATCTATTTTCTGGGATAATTCCAATTTATATTTAGGTTTCCTTATATCCTGACTATATTTTATTTTATATTTTATCTTTTTTGTATATTTTATTATTTTATTTGTATATTTTATCTTTTACATTTGAAAACTAGAAAAATTATCAAAATAAATTTCCATACTTCTTACGTCTAATCTCAATTACTAATTAAGCTAACAAGTTTTATGTATAAATTCTCTTAGTTCGAAATCTGTCTTCTTTCTTTTAATTATTTTATTTTCAAAACTAAAATATAATTTGTTTAATTGTTCATCCAACCATTAAAAAAATTTTTTATTTTTCTGTTTACCTTTTAAAGAACTTTAACTAAAGCCATAAAATAGATATAAAGTCACACATTTTGCTTTTGTTATGTGACATTAGCAACCACCAATTTGGATAAAATTGCTTCCATTTTTATAAAAAAAACAGCAAAAAAGTACATCCAAATTATCCTTTCCTTTGAATAGGAAAAAAATTTTTTAGAGGAAAATATTTAGAAAAAATGTCTATAATTATTAACTGAGCTTTATATTTTTGTTTATTTAATTGTTTTTTTATCCAAAATAAGGAATATGACAATTCCATTTATTTTTTTAAGTTTAATAAAAATATTTATTTTCGATTTATTTTTAGTCTAAAAAAGTAAAAAAATTATTCTAGATTTTTATTAAACAAAAAATCTTTTTGCCGTCTCTTTCTTAATTATAAAGTTTATTAATGAATTTATTAATTTTCTAATTACCTATTTTTAGTTCAAGGTTCAAAATTTTTGAATTCTATTTGGTTTAAAATCTTTAATAAATCTTTTATTTTTTGATATTTTATATTCGCAATGTGGTAGTTCCATTTCATATACCGTCACAATCCAACCCGTCCATGGTTGGCGAATTTTGATTTAGGATTCGAATAAAGTCCGGATATCTGAAATTTTCGGATCCGGATATCCGCGATTTTCTATGAGTTTACTCTCATTATCAATAAATTAATACACAAAGTAACACAAAATAAATACTGGATTTTGTTAGATTAAATTAAAATAAATTGATTAAAAATTTAATTTTTTAGTCTTCCCAACAATTAAATAATTTTTCATCAAAATTTCAAAACGATTCCATTTCTTCTGTTTCTGCCTCATTTTTCTTCACAAAATCTCCACTTGGCTGCCTCAAACAAAACGCTCGAAATTGCATACCAGAACCTGCTACTGAAGATAGTAGGTCTTTTTAATTAATACTAAAATAAATAATAAATAACCCAAATAGTTACTCCTCCCTATTAATTACCACCTTCACCCAAAAATTGTGAAAATAATAATCACTCGGTAAATTAAAGTTAGCCTTTTTAAATAACCTCAAATAATTATCCCCTCCCTTCTCTTCTCCATTAATTACTCATTCCAGTAATAGATTAGGCGAATAACTACCCAGGGTAATTATTTGTATAATTACGGTAATGTAAAATATTGTTTTAATAAAATATATATAAATTTATTTTTTGATTAATTTTTTTATTTTTCAAAAAACATCACTTTTATTTTTTTACTCTTCATTTTTAATTATTTTTAAAATTTATTTTTTCTTATTTTTAATAGTGATAAATAAATACGCGTTTTAGGATTTTTAAAAGAAATTTCCATTTCCTTAATTGTTTTTTTTTCGTGTTCCGATTTTTAGAATTAAATTTATTTTCCTTTATTTTATTTTTTCTTTCCTAAATATTTAGATAAATTGCCCAAACTTTTTTTAAAATCTTTTTTGGGTTAACTGTCTGAATATTTGGATACATATTTGACGTCAAACTATACATATATCTAATTGTTTCATTTTTCATTTGTACATATTCATTTGACTTGCAATATTTATTAAAATTAAATTTTTTTTTGAAATTTTTAAAAATTTCTTTTTGTTATTTCAATATTTGGAAGGACATTTTTATTATTTTTGAAAAATAGCTAATTAAAATACTATGGCCTTATTTAGAATATTCTGAAAAATCGGTACCTTTTTATATGTAGTACCTATTTTCCCCCGTTCCTGAACAATTTTTTAACAATTATTCCCGAACCGAACGAAGGCTTATCTTGATATATACAATTCAAAAATTAAAATCTTTTTATTTATATGTATAAGAAACACCAAAATTTTCCTTTTAGATAAATCTCATTTTTAATTATTCCCTCAATTCCCCCATGTCATAATTATCCCTTTTTAGCTTTAATTATCTAACAACCATTATATTTAGCCTTTGAATGGCAGCCCTAATTTTGTTTGCCTCTCCCTTTAATTTTTTTCTTATTTTTTCTTTCAAGCCTTTTCCTTTTTTCTTTATTGCACTTAAAATCGGTAATTGGTTTCCTTAAAATTTTGGAGATTTTTAGACCACTTTACTTCCATTGCGCGACATAAAATTTTTTCATTTCGACTATTCCGTTTAGAATTTTATTTTTTAAAATTATTTGGAAAAAATTATTTCCTTTTTTAATTTGCATAAATCAAAAATATTTCTTTTTAAATTTCTCCACTTCCTCTAAAATTTGTTTAAATTTTGAAATCTATTGGTCAAAGCTATATCTCAAAAAATAATTTTTTATTATAGTTTAAAGGCTCTTTTATTGGCCTACCATTTTTTTAAAATGCCTCCGCTGGAGGAAAGATCGAATCCGCCTCACAAGTGGATTTCATTCACTCGATTTCATTCGTTATTCACTTACCACATAACTAAAATTAGAGCTATTTTAAGTTTTGATTTTCGTGATTAGGTATTTATTCCTCCCAACTTTAACCTATATTTTTATATTTTTAAATCGTTTTCGGCACTTAAAACAACACATTACTTACTCAAGAATAAATTTTTCTCTAAAAAAATTTCTTTCAAAAGGATATCTCAACTCCCGGTCAAACATTTTATCCCATGGGAAGCCTAAAAAGTGTAAAAATATAAAGGGTGTTGGAAGGTTGGCCAAAATCGCCTTTCAATCTTTCATCTTTGTTTTTAAATGACCATTTCGGGTACTAAAAATAAAACAAAAAATATTAACTTTTATAAAAGAAAGGTTGTTTTTGGGGAATTTCCGTCTTAACATTTTCACTTTTTTTTTCAACTTTTATTTTCAATGGAAAATTTTTTTGTCAAAAATTTTTTTATTCAAACGAAGTGTTTTTAATCTCTTGAGTATATTATTTTCAACAAAATATTTTCAAGATAAGAAAAGTTTTTTACGTATTAGTACTTATTTTTAATATAGTGAGCTATTTCTTGACTTTCTCAGCTTTAGGCTGTGAATCATATGCCATAATAAAGATATCTAATAATGTATCTTAAATAAGGTAATCGCTTTTTCGGCGGCACAAACCAGCGGCCAATCAACATTTTAAAAACGCATTCTAAACTAATTACTCTGTATATTCTTGTTAATTACCATCTCTCAAATGCCCTTTGACACGTTCAAATGTCAAAACGCAAATTATTAGGCTCTCTCAAATAATTATCCCCCTTCACTCCAGCGAGAAGTTTTGACGTCTGTCTTTATTGACGTCTGTCTGTTTTTTAAATTTTCATTATAAAATCTCTAAAAATTGTTTTATAAAGTTAATCAAATAATTTTGAATAATCTTCTATAAAACTTTATTTTTTGCCTCAAACAAAACTTTATTAAATTCACTTTTTTAAGATATATCCCCTTTTTCATCACATTCTTTAGGGTTTTTTATTTTTTCTTTATTCAATCCACACACTCAAACCCTTACTATAATATAGGTGAGAATTATGCATTTCTCACTTTCTCGCATTTTGCGCCCTCATGTAAACCAATTTCAATAACAACAAAAATTGCCAAGGAGGAAGTTTGCCAAAGAAATGTGAAAAGAAGGTATATATTCTTTCAATAAATATGTATATACAATCTAGTAGACAAAAAATGCCGAAAAATCTACGCCGAAATATTCTGAGCTAAGGGAAATTAAGGCATGTCAAATATTTTTTTATTTTTAGTTTTTTTCACACCGTGAATGAGACGGCGCAAGTTTAACTTTTGAATTTATCCCAAATTTAGGTCAAAAGATTCTTTTCCTTTAATCTTTGGCAGACTCATTAAAAATAAGAATAATCTAGAGAGACTAGAGAAGGCTAGAGCTGGTCGAGAGGAGAGATGGTAGAGATTAAGACCGGATATCTAGCCCCTAGAGACATGGCTAGAGATTGAATCAGATGAAATCTCTAACAATGTATCTAGATTATCGAGATTCAGGATTTTTATAGAAATCCTCCGATCCAAATTCGTGTCCCAGTCCAGTCTAAATCTGTGATGAAATTTCGATCTTGGGCTGTTGAATTCTGAGATTTTGAAGAATATTTCGATGTTTGATTTCGATATATTTGTTTTTTACTATTTTATATTTTCAAGGATTATTTCGATTCCGAACATGAAATTTCGATTTTGGGCTGTTGAGGAGAGATGGTAGAGATTAAGACCGGATAGAGATCTAGCCACTAGAGACATGGCTGGAGATTCCTAATATCTCTAATTCCTAGTATCTAACGTTATGGTTCGCGCCTATAATATAAAAAATGTAAATTTTTAGCCATCTTTTTCATAAAACAAACAAATATTTAATCTGTCCTCATTAAATAATGAACACATCTTTGATAAAATAATGATTTGACTTTTAGAGAAACACTGTAGCTCTGACCCAAAATTTACTATTTATTTAGCAGCTCAATTATAAAAATAAAATCCAAATTTAATAAATATTAAAAATATTTTTTTCCATTTCTCAACAAAAAAACACAATTTATACCAAATTTAGTATACTTATTTAATAATTTAAATGTCCGCGCAACAATTTTCTTCTCCCTCCTCCCCTTCCCCAACATTTTTTACTAGCACATCCTTGCCAATCCTATGCCTCATTGATTGGCACTCACCAAAGTGCCGAGAACAGCATTATCAAATTCCTGCTCCTAAATTTGCCTCGGCACAATTTCTGCCTTTAAGTGAATCAAATGAAGACGATAATGATTATTTAAATAAGGAAAATGGTAAATTAAAAAATAAATTTTTAGGGGATCTTTTTGGGGATCTTTTGATATTTCCTATTTTTATCTTTTTGAAATTACATAAATCATTGTTGAATAATTGAGTAACTAGTTATCACAGTTTGCTGTATTTATCCGGCAAATATTTTTTTAAAATGGATATAAATTTTCGAAAAATATGCTAAAAGCAACTTACAAATATTAATTTTTAAATTTTTATTTCAATACAAAAGAATTTTTAATTTTTTCCAATAAATTATTTTTAATAATTCAAAAAATTTTTTTAAATTAATTTAAAATTAGGGTTCAATTCGTATTTGACACCGGGCCCAGGACCATGTTTCGGGCCCGATGCCTCAAAATCAAAGCTGACTTTTCGTTTAGAGTATGGGATTTGTTTGCTTAATGGTTGAGAAAAGGAGAGAGTCCCTCTGTCTGCAACCGTCAGGCGGAAAATTAAAGATAAAATCCGAATCCCAACTCCGGGAATTTTAAATGTCTAATCTACTTAAAATATAAAAATAAAATAATTTTTTAAATAATTTAATTAAAATATTTTTTAATAAATTAAAGCATTTTTTATTTACAATAAGGCTTCTTCACTCCAATCATCTCAAAATCGCTCAATTGGGAGGCACAAAGAATTACTACTACCCTTAAAACTACATCTCCAACATTTCCACCAACATTCCAAACATCTCCACCTACTAAACCAACATCTGTATACACAGCAAAATCATTTTCAAGTCCCTCTACCTCAACAATAACATCAACTACAACAACTAGAAAACGGCCTCATTCATGGACTCGACCCAAAACTAAGTTGGAACATTTTACTTTTGGTAAGTTGGAATATTTTATTTAAATTTTTTTTGGTTTTTTAATAAATAAAGCTTTAAAAATTAAATTTTTTCAGTTCAAAAAAAGAATTTTTTCTATGTTTTTTTCGATTTTTTTATTTTTTAATTGCTTTTTACTTTTAATAGTTTTTACTTCCTTTTTGTCTTTAAAATTCTTTTCGTTCACTTTTTTATTTTTTAAGAATTCTTGTCTTTTTACTAAAATTTTTTAAAAATATAAATTTGTTTTTTTAACATTTCTAAAATTTTTTAATACTTGACTTATTACGTTCCTTTATTTTAATCTATTAATAATTTTTAAATTATGCCACAGACCTGAACTTTTATGGATAAAAACAAATAATAACCCAACCCCTACTATAAACAATGAATTACAAATACATATACAATATAGTATTACAAATACAATATAGGGGCAAATTACGGTTAGCCAAAACCAAACCGGAATCCTGGACCGAAACTTTTAGTTAACCGAAACAGATTTGGTTTGAAACCTAATACTAAATAAATTCTTAAAATATTTGAGTAAATTTTTAGCGAATTTATACAAATTTTCTTCATAAAAATTTTATTTTTTTCCCATCTTTCTTAGGCTAAAATTTCTGAGGTGTCGATTAAAATTTCAATCAATCCAATCGGACCTCAATAACACGGAGAATATAAAAAAATTGGCTAAATTATTATTGAAATATATTATTCCATTATATTTCTCACAATCAGTAATTAAAAACCTCAAGTCAAGTATTGGCTTTTCTAATTTTATAATTAAAAGCTTTTTTGCTTTATTTTTTTAAAATCACGCAATTTTACAGCTTTTCTGCTTTTTTACCCCAAAAAACTTTTCTTTCCTAGAAATGTCTTTAAATATATTTTTATGCACATTTTGGTCAGTTGCACAAATCTGGCACGGCCATTGGCCTTAACAAATAAAAAATAAACAAAAATTTTAATGTTGACTCAGGGGAAAATAAATATGAAAAAAATGCACTCCAGCACGCACTTGAGCACAAAAAATAATAATAATAATAATTCTTACTTTTCTAAACTTTTTTTTCCTCTTTTTTACATATTAATTTGCTTATTTTTAATAAAAATTATAATTAAATATTTTTATTTCCTTTTACATTCCGACCAGGGCTGATCGAAATTTCTTCCTGTTTCGCTCTTCCATTCCTTTTCCACTTCGTTTCTGAAAAAATTATTTCGTTTCGAATTGACTGAAATTCTTTCTAGTTCGATCAGTCCTGATTCTGACCCTATACTTATACGACATTATGATAAATTAATTAAATATAAAACTTTTAATAAATCTAAAAATAAAATAAAAAAAAATATAATGAAAACATTAAAAATTTTTTTTTGGCTTTTAAAAATAATAAACAAAATTTTATAGAAAATTCCAATTAAATTTATTTTTAATTACAAAAAAAACATTTGTTTAATTATTTATGTTAACAGAAAATACCTAAATATAAACTTTAAATGCTCAGGCAATTATTTATTTCTAAACGGATTTTAGAATTAAATGTATATTTTTAGCTACATATAAATGTACTTTCTGTATTAAAAATTATTTTAAGTATTTATTTTTGAAATTTCCCTTTTAGAGATTATTTTTTAAATTATAGAAATTTAAATTGAAAAAAATCTGTTTAAAGCATTAAACATATTATCAGTGGTTTCCGAAAGTCATTTTAAAAAGCGAACAGCGAAAGAAAAGGCGAAACTCGCACACCCCGGCAATTTATGTATGTTATCAGTAGGGATGGGTATTGTGCGTTTTATGACTCTCCCTCTAGCTCCAGGAGCCATATTATTCTATCGTCATGACTTTCGAGAATCATAATATGTCGTTTGAAATAAAAATATGTCGACTATTCTGTCAACATAAATTAAAACATACATACATTAAAATTTAAACAAAATTTAACTATCAAATATTAAAAAAAATTTTCAAATATTTCCCAATATTAGCTTCAATTCCATCGGCTTCTCCAATTCAGCCAAAGTCTTCAAAATTGCTTTCTTCCGAATTAAATTTAATGAATTCTGACACTTATAACGTTCAAAGCACATCAAAATCTAATGAGTATTATGGACCCTCATCCTCAGAAATATTAAATGATCGAGAAGAAAAATTATTAAAAACATTGGGGTATCATAACAGACACAGAATTAAGTTGAAACAAAAGGAAGAAAAAGGAAGAGAAATTGAGGATGAGGATGAAGAAAGTCAAAAAATGGAGGAAGAAGAGAAAGAAGAAGAGAAATTAAACTCTAGTAAAAATTATATCCCTAAAGGGGGTTGGCCTATGAGAACTAGAACTTGGCCAGATGGAAGAAGACTTGGATCGGATGGACTCAAAAAATGGCAAAAATTGAGGCCTAAGATTATTCGACAAGAAGATAAAATTAAAGAAAAAACAAAACAAACAAAAACAACTAAAACTTCAATAAGTTCCCCTTCCTCGCCTTCAACTGCCTCTACTAAAATCACTCAAAAAACAACAAAAATGCCTTTACAACGTTTTACGGTCGATCCGGGTATTAAGCCTGGATTGCATTTTACTTTTGGTAATCAAATATAGTAAATTAATATTACTGCAAAATTAATAAAAAATTTATAAAAAATTTCTAAGTTTATTAGTATTTCGTCTTAACTAACTTATTGTTAGCCTCTACCATATTTTTTTGAATAATTACCATGGGTTTTTTTCACTTATTTCCAGAAAAAGATAATTAAAAAAGGTGGGACAATCATTCGAGTTTTGAAATTTGAACGGGCGTAATCCTGATATATCTCCTAATATCATGATCCGGATCTCACTCGGAGGGTAGTTAATAGTTTTTCATGATAAATCCCCTAATTAGGGTACACTAGTGAGGGTACTTAATAGGGTTAGTATGGATAATTAATCGAGAAAATCGGTAGAAGTGGACTTATAAGTTGCTCTTTCTAAAGATAAAGCATAAAAGGAAATGTTAGCATCAAAATTAGGTGTGTACGGTAGCCATTTTTGAGGCACACTAAAACCGAGTAAATTGGCAACAAGTCAAGCTTGCATCACTTTAGCCTTATAATCAGGGGATGAATTCTACTTATAGATCTAGTCCCTATACCAAAAGTTTTCCCAGACCCAGTGCTCTAAAACATACTGAAGGATTTCGAGTAGATCAAAGTATTTATTTATTTTGACCCAAGGATTCATAAAAATCAAGGAATTTTGATCGTTTTGCAAATAACAGTATATATCATTTCGAGGGAAGGGTTTTGCAAATCCTTAACAACTGGATAAGAAAGAGGAGATTTTGAGGCCCAATATCAGTCATTTTTGCGATTCGCACATGTCTCTTTCATAAAAATTTTGACATCTGAAAAGAGGAGCTGAGGAGGTGCGGCAATTTTGCAAAAATTTTTGCTTGCGTCTGCGCCTCTATCTTAAACCCAAAGAGAGGTATTTCGAAAAATCCTAATACATTTTGTTCTCCATTTAATTCTCTATTATTTGATTGTATTTTTATATTATTTGATTAAGTTTTAATAAAGTTATGATGAAAAATGTGCGGGCAAAGACTTTTGAGTCACCCTGTATTTAATAAATAGAGACCCAATTGAAAGGAGAATAGTTGTCTATTATTAATTCTAGCTAAGCGCCTCTGAATTTTTGATTTAGAAAACTTTTAAAAAGAAAACTTTTAAAAATTAATTTACAAAAACATTTAAAATTTAGCACAATTTACCCCCTATTTAAAGTCTCACTTACACAAATTCACCTAAAAGAATTGACTTTCTTTCCTAAACCAAATTTCGTTTTGTTGCACAAAAATGTTTTTTCTTGTTTTCCCTTTAATTTTTTATTAAATTTTTATTCACAAAAATAAAATCTAAACTTTATATTAAATGTTCTTTTTTCCTTAGTTTTTTTATTTAACCTTAAAATTTTGTTTTTATTATAAAAATATTTAGTGTGCGAATAGTGCTGCTGGAATCCCTAAAAATAAATTAGGTATAAGGATAGCTAGAGACACTCTATACCGATTCCCTTTATCCCCAAATCCACCAATATCCCTCTTTATGCCTCTCAAAAACTCTTGTTTTAAGTTATTAATATTTAAATGCTTCGTTATTTACTAGACTTCACACTAATTTGGATATTTTTTTGAAAATCCGGGTCCAGATCCGTGTCTATAAAATCGGGATTTTGGATTTTCGGGATTTTGATCCCGAAATATATATAAAATTTTCATGTATTCGGCGAAGAAAATTTGCTGTACCTTAATTCTAACAAAAAATTAAATTATTATTTGATTGCAGTGTGCTTTTTTAGTAATAACATGTATGTATATATTTGTTTTTATTTTCTTTAATCTAAAATTTAATTTTAGTCTTGAACTTTCACAAATTTTAAGTTATAATATAGGGCTTTTTCAAATTTTCTTTTAAAAAGTTTATTCGGTTCGATTGCGTATATCCGAAGATTTTACGAGAACAGACAAACTATTACATAATTATTTAGCTTTTAAGTAGAACCGGATAGATAAGTTAGTTGATTATTATAGTTATTTTCGAGATTTTTCGAGTTATTTTGTAGACACCTCCAGTGGCTTCTCTAATTGATAGGTACTAACGTATTTTCCTAAAAATTATCAAATCAACCCTCAATTAGAGGAAATAAAATTTAAAAAACTACCTGTAACTTTGTTTCTTTCTATTACTTTTCTTTCTTAAAGCACCACTAATTAGTTAACATTTCTAGGAAAGAAAGTCACTTCTTTAAACGGATTTGCCAAATTATTTATCTCTCTTCCTAAATAAAATTCATTCTAATTTTAAAACTTTTTTAATTTTGCAGTAAAATTCTTTTTAAAAATTTAATTTTTTTAAATGGTCCTTTAAAAAATTTTAAAAATTTATAGCACCAACTTCAAAGCCCTCAACTAGCACAACAACTAGAAAAACTTTAGCTCCCCGCTTTCCTGTTGATCCTAATGATCCGACTTTGTATGCCGTTAGACCAACGACACCAATGAACGGCGCTTCTCAATACGGAAATACTCCTACTGTATGTTAATAAATAATTTGATTTCAAGGAAAGGGGCTAAATTGAACACTTTGGCGACCCAGACCAGTTTTTTGTGTGAAAATATCAGCAATATTATAAGCGATACTGAAACTGTGACCGTCATTGTATGTAGTCTCAACATCTCTCAATAAATTAAATTCGCTATTATTTATCACTTATCCCTAAATAATCGCTGACCCTTCACTTGTAAATATTCTTTGAGAAAACAATGATTTGTTATTCTCTTAAATTTAACTACACAGCGGGCATTTTACAATCCAAATCCGTATCCAAATAAATTTTTTTGGTTATATCCGTATCTGTTTATATCGGTGGTACTTTTTATTTTATCCAGCCGCTGATATCTGCAAGTATCCGTCTCCTTTTCAAGATTTTATCCATATACTCTGATATCCTGATATCTGCGGATATATCCTTATTTTTAACCATACCTAGTTTACAGTAATTGCAGTTATTTTTACCATTAAGAGATAATAAAATAGTTTCAGACAATGGTTACTTCTACCTCAAACAATCAATTAGGCAATGATAAAAAATTTTTGATTGGAGGTATCCTTATATTTTAAATTTATATTATCTGTATTTTTAGTCGGATCACTTAGTATTGTTGTTATGCTTGGTGCCATATTACTCTGTGTCTTTTTTAAACGCCCTCATCAGATTTGTGCTCAAATGGCAGCAGCAGCTGGAGGAGGTCAAGGAGGGACTATTGGACAATCTTCGACTAATGGCCCAAAATCTGGATATACACCGATTCCTCCTAATGAATTTTCTCCTCAAGTTCAACACCATCAAATGAGAGAATTCGAAAGTAATAATAATGGAGTTGGTGCTCGCGTTGGAACTCTTGTGGTAATAATTCTAATAATTTTTCATCAGGGATCCATGTTTTGTTCTGTCTATCGGGACACCTTATGTTCGCAACGATAATCAAAATTAATCCAATCTCGAGATAGAACACAGCATAAAAATCAGCTCAAAAGCAAATAAATGTTGATCAAACTCAGTCAAAACCAATCGAACCCAAACTCAAAACATACCAAAGTTTTTTGACTATCAAACACTTTTTAAAACATGAAACTGCCCACTCACTCACTACTACCCCAACTAAAAATCCAATCCTGAGTTATACATGGACCGACAATCATACATACTAAATATAGATTTAAATATTTTAATTATTTACACTCAAAATAATCATTTAAAGGGTTCAACTCAAAGTTTATTACGTAATGGAAGTGGAACAATGGGGAATGGAAACAGCGCTTCTGCTGTTGGATTTACTGATAGATCAGGGGCAAGATTTACAACAATATTAGCTCAAGGGAATGGAGGAACTCCACGAGAAACAATTGCAATTTCAAGAGAAGCTCAACAACCTAAAAGAGAATTTAAAGAGTGGTATGTCTAGAATTGAGGAAAATATTAGCAGAAAATAGCGCTCAATTTAATCTAAACTTTAAATTTTTTTCATTTAATAATTAATTATTTTTGTCAAATTATTATCTAATTTTTGTAATCTCACTTGTCATTAAAACAATATTTATTTTATATTTTTTATTATTATGTATAATTTTTTGCAATAAATATATAATTTATATTAATATATAATTTATATATAGTATATATTACCTATTTAATTTATATTTAATCAAAAAAACCTTCTTAAAAATATTTAACATCAAAGAATATTTTAATAATTAAAGTCAAAAAATTTTGGTTATCGAGACCGGACAGGGAATGACGTAAAAATATTGTATGAGATATCGATGAATATCTCAAATCTGAAAAATAAAATTTTGTTCAAGACAGTCTCGATATAATTTTGTGTATAAATATCAATTTCAAAAAAGCTTCAACGCAATCTAAACTTAAAATTTTTTCATTAAAAAATTTTTCCTAAATTAATAATTTTTTACCCAATTATTATTAATTTTTTGTAATCTCACTTATCCTTAAAACAATACTCATTTTTGAATATTTTTATTATTATCTATAATTTCTTGCAATAAAATTATATTTATATCAAACGAAAAAACTTTTTCCAAACATTTATCATAAAAAATGTTTAAAAATTTTCTAATTAGAGACAAAAAATTTAGGTTATCATGATCGGAATTGGAATGTCGTGCGAGAATTGAGGATCTTTAAATTCTTTGAAAATCTCAAATCTTGAGAAAAAAATTTTCGTTCAGACATCGTACGATCTATAGAGATATAGATTTAAATTCTCATACGATACTCCCAGTCCGGTTTCTAATTCTAATACATTTAGGTTTACAATTTAATTTTTTTCATTCTTCTTGGTTCTTATTTCAATAAGATCATATGGAAAAAGGGGGTGATAGTTATTTGGCAATCTATCAATTTTATAATTTTCTGAATCTAGAGTTTCCTTCTTCAACACTTCATTTTCCGAAATATCCAATTTAGGCAAATTTTCATTTTTTCCATTTATCTTATCCAAGGTTCTTGCGCTCGACAGCACTTTTTCCAAAGTTTTATCCCTTCGAATAATCACTGGCGGCGGCAGCAAGCAGTTATTTACAGACATATGTCTGCAAGACTTATTCTTTGAAATATATTTTGAAGAATTCGCAGGAAGTGCCACTTTTGTAGGAAGTGACAGTTGCTTCCCAATTAAGTTTTTCTTCAATACCACTCTTTCGCTGCTAAACTTTGGTATTGCTTAAATAAATGGAATTATAAAAAATTTAAAATAAATTTTAAATAACAACCAGCTCGCGGAGGAGTTAAATTGGTCAAAACGTTGTTTGAGAAATTGATTTCCATGAAAACAAATAGTAAGATAATGGTGAGATAGTGTATCATATTCATGGGAAATGCCTTATTGTTTTCGTTGAAGCTGTAATTATTTTAGTCTGGATTTGCTTTTCTTAAAAATGCTGAGTGATTTCAATGAAACCGATCCCGTATTTATAACCTTAAGATTGCCCTTTCAACGAGATTGCCCTTTTAAATAAAAACAGGCAAATATGAAAAGGGCAGGATTCATTACCTATATTGAAATGTTGGACTTTCTGTTAATTTCACAGAAATATACACATGAAATCAAAAATCCCTTTTCATGTTTTCACATGAATATGCATGCATTTTGAAGTTGATATTTCGTTGTAAGATGCAATATGTGATGAATATATGATGCAATACACAAGCAAAACTCACCTTTAAATGCCCTTTTAACTTCAAAGCTTCCGTTATTGACAGTCTTGAGTCTGTAATTTCTTAACAAATGTAGTGTGAATGTAGCGTGAAAGGGAAATAATCAAAGAAAAATACAAAGGTGATAGGGAGACTATTATTTTGAAATTTTAAAACCGCCCAGAGCGACGCTAGCTACTCCTGTCCAAAAAAGAGGAATAAATACGCGATTAATTTCAAAGAAAAATCATAATTAGAATTCTTTTCAAGGAAATCCAGCTTTAAATTTAATAATTTTCAACTTAAACTATTTTAATATTTCACTGAATTAAAAGAAAAATCATGAGGACATTCAATTCAATGAAACTGTTGAGCATCTGTCAGTTTGTGGCATTAGTTTTCCCCATTTTTATTCTACATGCTTCAAAAGGAGTACCTGTTGGAATTATTCCTAATAGCGCTCCTTTACAAGGTGATTCTTTTTAACAAAATTTACAAATTCTAGTGTGGGAGAGGCAAAAGTCTCCTGGTAGTTATCGCTAGAATATTTCGCTCACATTCAGCGTCCACCTACTTTTCTAATGTATTTAAAGCTCCGCTTAGTAAGCGTTTTAAATGCTACCCATCTGAATCTCTCTTCTTCCCTAAATTTTTAATTTATTAATTTAGCAAAGTTTCCAATTAGTCACAACGCTGTTAGAGTTGCTCAAAATCGAAACGGACTAGCTTTAAAAGTAAATTCGTCAGCAAGCTCTAACAATGGACCGTTACATTTGGCTATGGAACATTACAATAATCCCCAGTCTGTAATTGTCTCACAAAACCAGAAACAATTTGATAATCCGGCAACGCTTGATAAAAAAGTGCTGGATCATAATGCGCAACATGCGAATGCTAACGAGCATTATAAGCTTGAAGTCAGAATTGCTAAAAAAGGTGAACGTGACACTGAAGTAGGCGAAGAAGAATACATAATGAATGCATTGAGTAAAGCGATCATTAATATCTCTCCAATGAAAATGAACGGGAAATATTCGAAATACTTTCATGAATTTGTGAATATGATCCAAGGTGATCAGACAACATTAACAAAATTCAAACTGAATCCTGGATTCAAAAAGTATATACTTGAGAACGGGATCAAAACTATCTTGGAGCTTGCCCAGTATGATGACCTTAAGGAAAATCACACTAAATTCTTTCAAAAAGCACTTGATTTGTATAATGAAGAAGTTAGGCTAGTCAAATATAAAATGGCTGGCAACAAATTGTCTGATGAGGAAAAGGAGGAAATTTTGAAAAATATGACATTTAGAGGAACAAGCGAAGAAAAATTGATGAAAGAAATTTTGAATGTTTTGAATGTTCTAGAACCTGAACAGAGTTTGATTGGAATAATGAATAAGCATATTAGTGTTTTGGAACAATGCATTCACTTTTTAAAACACCTCTTCTCTAATGACTTCGATGTTGTGGCTGATAATGCAACTAAGACTTCTAGAGCGATTAAATTAGAAATGATTGGGAAAATGGAAACATTGAAAAAGAGTAAGTTTATTTAAATAAAAGCTGAAATGTTTATTAAAGAGATCAGAATATTGAGATATCCTATCTATTGAGATCCAAGATATCGGATCTCAAGGTTGGATCTCAAATCTTGGATCTCAATCGATCTCAAAGTTGGACCACTTGAAAATGATAATGATTGAAAAATATTTTTATAATTGGTATAGGAGAATAAGGGGTAATTATTAGAACAATTAACAGAATTGTTTTAAGATACTAAATTTAATTTTCCTTTAGTTTTGAATAGTACTCAGAAGATTCTTTTATTAATAAAGCATGAAAGGATTTAGAGAAGAATTCAATGAGGATATGAGCTAAAAAACATTTTTGCTAAATAATTTGTATTTTTAATAAAATTTATCATAAAATCTATTAAAATAAATTTTACTTTATTTTATAAATTATTTGAGAGTATGGGTACATTCTGAATTGAATCCCGTCTGGTTCCAGAACACGGCATAGCCGAATTATATGTGACCCGATATCTGGAGCTCTTTTTGATAATTCTTTAAAAAATTAAAAAAAATCATTCTTACAAAACACAAAATCGACAAAAAATGATTATACTAAAATTAAATAAATTATTTTGCTGAGTTAAAAACTTGAAAAAGTTTTTTGCTTGCTGGGATTAAATCTAATTTTTGAAAAATTAAATGATTTTCTAAATTCATCAATTTAATTCATTAATCGTAGACGTACATCTACGTAGACGTACTATGCTGTTCAAATATAAATATCATTGAAAATCACATGGAATTCAGAATATCACTTTTTTCTGAATTAATGAACTAAGAATTATTTTATAATTTTATGACGTAATAAAATATTGTACCAAAAAATTTTTTCTGCTAAAATAAAAAAATTTTATTTTATTAATCGACTGTTGCCAAAAAAATTTTTCAGCTTTTCCAAAAAATATTAAATTGACTTAAGCCAAAAAATATTTTATTTTGGTTTAAAATATTATTCAAAAAAATTTAAATTCATGTGAATAAATAAATTAAAATATTCAATCGTATTTTTTAAAATTAATCTTTAATTATTTAAGCATTGTATAAAATGATTTAATTAAATGGATAATTGTATAATTAAAATAAAATATTAATTTTGAATTTATAAACAACAAAAAATATTTTTTAATAGATTCAAGACAATTGTTGCTGATACTTTATTTAATTATTTTTAATTAAAAAATTTTTTTAATTTTGAATTTATTGAAATGATATATGATGTTAGGTCATGTTGTCAGTTTCCATTTTGGATCATTTTTGCGCAATTCTGATAACCGCAATCGCCCGGAATTGTCTAATCCGCAACTTCAAAAAGCAATTGTACTTTTTTTAATGTAAAACTGCTGGCAAATAACGTATTTTCAGTAAAAACCCCATGGAATTTTACAGAAATTTTTACTATTTTCCACAATTCCACAAAAACAGGCTATATTAAAGACGGCGCACTAATACAAAAGGAGATTTACCTTTTATCCATCCCCCTAAAGAGTAGGAATTATTAGAAAGAGGGGGGGGGGGGGTAGTGGAGTGTGGTCTATAAGTCAGAATCTATAGACATAATATGATATATCAATTTAACTTAATCTAAATTTATAGAAAATTTTATTAGAAAATTTAAATTAAAAAATAATTCGTAATGGCTAAAAATATTAGTTTAATTATTACTATCGCAATTTTATTTTCTTTGATTAATTTCGCTATTAGCAAGGCAGGAGATCGTAAGTTTATTATTTTATTCAATAAAATTATTATAAATATCAGCATGCTCACAACCTAGTGATTGTGTTGCAAATCAGCAATGTTGTTCACTTGGGATTTCTACTTGTACTCCTTTAACTTGTTGTATTTCAAATAACAGTAAGTAATTTAAAAAATATTCACTCTCCATAAAATAAAATGTTAAAATATAATAATTTTAATTTGGTTTCTAAACTAAGCATCTAACAAAAATTTCTGTTATCGGGAGAGATATCTTTCGAGATAACTCGTACGATTCGCATATAACAAAAATTAAGTTTTTTGAGGTATATCGACAATGTTAGTACGACATACCCAGCCCCGATCTCTATTCGGAACATAAAAGAAAACACAATCCAGACCGGATATTCCGACCAAAATTCTCAAAATATTAGTGAGATAAAAAGTTAGTAATTAAAAATTAAAAAAATATTTTGTTAGAAAAGGGTACAAAAAGGTAAATAAAATGAGTGGACCAAAAACTTTAAGGATAACCGCTGAGATATTTAAAAGCAGTTTTTTGATTTACAGTGGCGGAAATTTAGTTAAGAAAAAATATTTTTAGTAATATTTTTGAAAATTATTTTTTCATACATTAATTTGGAATTTTTAATTTTATATAATTTTGTAGCCCTATTTATAAGCTATCAAATGAGCACTCATTTATTAAATAAAAGTTAACGAGTAAGCCAGCAAAATTCTTTTAATTAAATTTGGTCTAAAATTGCGCGGAAATTTAGTTAAGAAAAAATAACACACTTTTATTTTTCATAGTTCCAACATTGGAAAAAATCCACAAAAATTCCATAAAATATATATAGTGATGTAATAATCAAATTTAAAAAATTAGGCCAATATCTCTGCCCAGTGTCAAAATCCGGATACTTCAAAAACGTCTAAAATCAACGTAAAACTCAGGTAGGTCTATTCAAAAAATATTTTCGACCCCTTACAGGTAAGTTAAGATTAAACTATTAAAAATTGAAAAACGTCTAATCAAAATCTCATATTTTAGAACCAGTTGGAAAAACGCCATGTTGTTCAAATTACAGCAAAAATGGTAAATGTACACAACGTCCAGGAAAATAACAGAATTAAGAAGTGGGGGGCATTAATATTTGGCGTCAAGCAAATAAAAACATAAAATGTTATGGGATATAAAATATAATCAAATGAATGGGATGGGAAAATAACTAAAAAATTCTGGTTTTAAAACTTATAAAATTTAAGAAATTTTTGATTAAATTATAAACAACAAAAATTATAAAAAGATAAATCTGTATTTAAAATTCGTTTAGTTGGTAAATAAATAAATGTGATCGAAATTCTGTTTGATCGTAGCAAGTTTATCCAGTACATTTTCATTTCCAAGGCTTTTTTTCATTATTTAAATCTGAATGCCCACTGAACGTAAAGCTGCAACTGAACATAAAACAAATAAGGGTACCGATTCAAGATGCAACCCCCGAGTCCAATCTTAACGATAGAATATTTGGAAATTTTTTCGCAAATTTCAATTTCCACGATATATTTTGCCAAAATATTTTATCATCATTAATGGAAATTTGTTTGATTCGATAAAATTAACTGAACTGCCAGAGCTTAAAGAACATTTTCAAAGATCTTTACAAGGAATTGAGGAAGAGAGAAGAATTGAATTTCTTCTTAATAAAGCAAATGTGAGGATGTAATAGTAGCAAAAAGTAATTTATTAATTAAAAAATTAAATATCATATTTTTTCAACATTCATTCATTATTTTGTTAACAGCTTTCAAATTATAGTAAAATAACTTCAAACTTCCCCCAGTTCTTGCCAAAATAACGGGCATTCTTTCTTTAATTTTATCAGCGAATTTTGTTAAAATATTCGATTCTTCATTGTTTTTACCCAATTCCAAATCTTCTATTTCATTATATGTTTCAATTCCAACCCACCAATGTTGGATATAATATCGACTGAAATTATTTTATGATAATTAGTGGTGTTTTTAATTAGTTGGTAATGTTAGGGAAGAGAATGTCGGACGATGCTGTATCCTAGAGCGGAGGCTGAGATAGCAAACTGGTTGGAGTATAAGCGTTTAGGAGCACAAAACGCCAAATTGTGCCATCAGAATCACATCAGACACCCAAAGGAACCATCGGAACCGAACAATATATCCTGTAAATAAGGGTCTCTAACGATTTTTTCAAAACTATCTGCTTTAAAATTCCACGATTGTAAAGTTTGTTCCAAAATATAAATTACCCGTATTCTCTCTTAATTTCATTTGGCAAACATTTTTCCTTATCAGTAGAATGAGTATATTTAATTTCCCTTTGATTCAGTTCTATCGAAAAGATTAATTCTAAACGTATACGACTCTCCACAAATCGGCAATAATTTTCAGCTTCTTTAAGATCATTTTTACTTACAAAACACAAAATCAACAAAAAATGATTATACTGAAATTTATTGTTTTTATATGTTTTCAAGAATTTAGTACCACCTTTTTCAAGAATTTAGTACCATCCAACCAATTTTTCCAAAAATTATTAAATTCCTCATATCCCGCATTCATATTTTTAGCATTCATTATCATATTATTTGCTAAAATATAAAATTTTAGAAAATTTTGTAAAGATGGTCGACTATTTTGAGAAAATTTGCAATATTCTAAGGATCTTATGACTTTAAAGCTGTTCACTATATGATCATTTGTATGTCATAAAGTCCCCGACGTAAGACAGCTTTAAAGTCTTAAGGTCTGTCATAAAGTCCCCGAAAATTTCTCTCTCTCCGTATCCGTCGAATTTTTTTTCACTCAGATGAAATTATCCGAAAATTTCGTTCATATATCGGATTAAGGTATTCAGAGATTTTTCACTAAGTTATCCCAGGGAGATATCCAAAGATTCCCCCATAGTTTCGTTTTTTCAACAATTTTAAAAATGCAAAGCCTTGGTACACACTAATGGTATAATCAGTTATCCAAATTATCAATGTAATAGATACAAAAAATATCATTTCAAACCTTCATTAAGCTCTCTTTGAATAATTTGTTTAGTCGAATAATTTACATTAAAAGCGCAATTTTGTTCTGGATACCCAGGCATTAAAACTACCATTAAGAGATTGAAATGCCTTTGTAAATAAATCTTTTCCTCTTCGGATCTCGCAATATATTTCAACAAAAAATCATTTTTAGCCTTAATTTCGTCTTCAACTGACCAACTAATTGAATTTTGGGTTAATTCACCTAGTTTAACTTGATAATCCCAATCCCTAAAATTAATCTTAAATTGAGTTAAAATTAATTTAAAAACCACTCGCTATATGTGTTAAAAAATTTTTCTAATAGATAAATTATGGATGAGTCAAAATAAAGCAACACAAGTTTAATAACAAGTACATTCAGAGTTGCTCCATTGAAGAAACCAAATTGGCCATTATATATGAAATGATCTAAATATTATGTTTTTTTAGTTGGCTCGGAAACCTCGGCGCCAAAATCATAGAGCCCATATTCCGTTTCTACTTGGAGCAAAATTCCTTCGGATCCAGGTACCCAGTTTAGACCCTTTTGGAGCTCAGTTTGGAGTCAGAGCAAAATTGGATGAAATCTTAGATCCCAATTTTCAGTGCCAGGATTTCCGCTCATATTAATCCCACCCAATCAATATCAAAATTCTTATATTAATGAGTTATTTTATTAATGGGTTATCCATATAGTTATTTATGCAGATATAAATTTAATAATAAATCTAATTTTTATTAAATAATTTTCAGAAGTTAGTTTGGTAAATTAGGTAAGTTAACTTAAACATTAAATATTACTTTTCGCCCATCTCTTCACAGTCTTTGTAATAAATTGAAATTTATTCATATTATCATTTACATTAATCATTTGTTGCATAATTTTATTTGAATTATAAGAAGCTAAAGAATAAATTTGGCTTTTTATTTCTTTAATTTTCTCTCTATTTTCTGGTAAACCTTTGTTTAAATTTAATATTTCTAATTTTTGGGCAAATCCTTCAATTATTAATTCCACTTGTTTTTTATTTAAATTAATTATTGGAACTAAATTTTGATCCGGTTTTTGTTCAATTATTACAAATGAAATGTCAAATTGAGTTTTATTTATAGAAAATTCAATTATTCTGTTTTGTGTGTGAATATTCTTGCGAAGGTTGTGAATTTTATAGTTCTAAATTAAGTTTATAAAGCTAAAGAAAAAGAGGTTTAAAAATGAGTATAAAATCGAGAAAGTATAAGAATCGAGAAGAATATCTGTTCGAGATTTCATCTCACCCACAGGAATATCGTGCTAATATTATAAATCGTTTTTTCTTTATATTGTTACTTTGCACAAATAACAATATAAAGAATTATCATTACATTGTACTTTACCAAAAGTATATTTACACAGATCATTATCTGGACTTCCATAAAATTGGATTAATTTATTAATTCCACATCCATCATTCTCTTTTTTGCTTAAAACAACAATCGCATCAGAATCAGAAGTATTTGTTTTTAATAATTGTGATCCGGTCAACAAAAATTCAATATAATAACATTTAGATAAGCTAGCCCATCTTTTAATGGTTGAAACAACATAATTAATATCAGAATGAATATAATTATTAGTAACAATAAATGAAGAATTTATTTGGTTAATAAGCTTTAAAAATAGAAATTAAAAAAATTTTATAGAGAAAACAATCTTTCGGAATTGCCCAATCCTAAAAATAGTGTAGACCAATGTATGGATAAGAAAGTTAACAAGAAAGCTCAAGTATCAAGTCCCATCAAATCTTTTACTATTTTCTGGGTTTGTTCGGCCGCATTACATTTCAAAAAATTAATGGGATTCTCTGATGAAAATTTTTTGAATCAAAGATGAATACTACGGGTGCTTTTTAAACCGTTAATCTACACGAATTTGAATGTTACTCGTAGTCTACCAAAGCTGATTCTCTTGTTCCTCCCCCTCCCCCAGGAAGAATTAAAAAAATATTTTTAATAATTTATTAGCTTACAGCGTTTAGTGAATCTCTCTTTTGAACATAAAAATAAGGTAATTCTTCAAATATTGGCAATTCCTTTATTTTACCCATTTGCTTATTTGATTCTAAAATGTAATTTTATTATATTTTCTACATTTATTTATTTACACACCTATCAGTTGAAGCTGCGTTTCTTTTATTTGATATTGATGGATAAATGTTGATTCAACAAAATTTTTTGAAAGCAATGAAAATAAAATCCTTTTTTGTTGTTTTTGTTTCATTTGATCCCACCGACTTTTTGTTATTATTAAAGCAAGCCTTTAATATTAAATCAAAATTTTTTGAAAAAACTATCCCTTTACCTCGATTAATTACTCCCAACAAATGATTGAAACAATAATTACCCCCTTACTAATAGTTGTAATTAACCTTTATAAAATGATCTCTATTGTTTACACCTTCCAGAGAGGTTGAAACAAAAATACCTATGGTAATTACTGACTATATACGGTAGTTCTATTTATATAGTACTTTTAGCTCCGAGGTAGGGATGGGATCTCAGGGATGGGATCTCCGAAGATTTCCGGCTTCAGCCGATTTCATTCTTTTTGCTCATACGTTTACTTCCGTCTTCCGATAAAATATGGCATGGCCCAACCCAAATCCATACGTATAGAAAATCAAAGTCCGACTTTTTAGAAAATTATTAGATACCTTTCCTTGTGTAATTTGCTTTTGACTACATCAATTTCAATATCATAATCAATTTTTATTTCATTTTTGAAATTTATCAAATTCCAGTTATCCGTCACTAATACCAATTCTTTCAATAACAAATGCAATTTATTTATTAAAACTTCAAATTTTTCAAAATCATCGATGATATTATCATCATTCCCCAATAATATAATAAAATATTCTTCTAATGAATACCGTATTTATTCTAATAGTACTACGTCTCTATTTGAACCACGGTCTCTAATATAACCACATCAAATGGAGGAGTTGAAAAATACAACCACAGTCTCTAATATAACCACATATCTCTCATACTCTTAAATAAGTACTATAATTCTCGTTAACCTTAGCAAATCCAGGAAAGCACATGGAATATTCAGTAGGAGAATTTATGAGAGCTAAAGTGTCGGGGGATTATGAGGAAAATGGAATAATGTGGATTATGAGGAAATATAGAAAGATTTGGGAGGACTAAGAAGATGAGGAGAATTTGGTCAATACGAGGATTTGGGGGATTGAGAATGATTAAGATGAATTAAAAGGTTGTGAATTTTTCCATAATTAATAGGAATCCAATTCTCTTGCTATACCAGTGTATCAACTCTAATTGTTCTAAATCCATCGATATCCTTTCAAATCCTTCTATATCCCTTATAATGCCTCCATTCCAAAACTTTAATATAACAATGAGGTAGGAGTTCATGGTAAATTTCCTAGGTTCTCTTACTAGGAAATCGAGTTGAGGGTTAGATCTTATTATAGAAAATCGACATTTTTGTTAAATCTGGCGCCGCACTCGAAAATCTAGAGAATTTTGAAGTCGAGAAACCACCAAATTGATTAAAAATTATAATTATTTTTGGAGAATATGACAAGAAATTCTCAATATTTTTCCTATTTTTCAAAAAAAAAAGATTGAAAAATAAAGCCACAGTCTCTATTTGAACCACAGTCTCTAATATAACCACAAAAATCGAAGGGTTGAAAAATAGAACCACTGTAGTACTATTAGAATAAATACGGTATTTATTTTGACATTCTTGAATATTTTGTTTATAAATTTGTGTTAAAATACAGGGTGTTTCACCAGAAAAGCCCTTTTTGAAAAATTAATAACTTTTTTCAATATTGACATATTTTAATGATATTTTGTATTTTATAGCTATAATTTATAAGGTTTTTTTTTGACATAAAAATTATGTCTAAATTCGAACCCTAACCCGAGATAATTTCGTACTCTACCGCTCTGTTTTTCCCTTTTTCCCCACATGCGTTCTTACTCCCTTTTGTTTGCTACGAGCGGCGAAAGACAATAGAGTAAACACTAGGCGATAGACACTACATTTTCAATACAGTATCTACTCTTCGCCATACACAGGAAAATAAATGAAGTAAGATAGCACACAAAGAAAATAGAAAGAAAAGAGAACGGTAGAGTACGAAATTGAAATAATGGGTTAGGGTTCGAATTTCGACATAATTTTTATGCCAAAAAAAACCTTATAAATTATAGGTATAAAATACCAAATATCGTAAAAATCTATCCACGCAGTAAAAAGATATTAATTTTTCAAAAAGGGCTTTTCTGTTGAAACACCCTGTATATTTAAATAATTTATTTGTGGAGATGATTATTAGGTTATGAAAACTAATTCTACTTTTTCCATGAAATGCGAGTTGAAAAGAGTGCTTAATCATGCAGTATTTTAGAATTGGGATTTTAAATTTGGAATAAATTTGGGATTTACAATAAGCCAAAAATGCTTATTCCCACCGAAAATCCTTTCTCCTTACCTTTTAAACTCCCGAATAAAATTCTAGTTGAATTTTTATTTTCTTCACAATTTATTACTTTTTCAATATTATTTTGTTTGAATCTCTTGATATAATCAAAACGTTTTTTAATTTCATCAATAATCACTCCAATTTCCAATGCTGGAATTATTTTCTTTGGATCTCCTTTACCTCCAATAAATTTTTCATAAGCTTCAAATAGTAATTTTTCCTCTAAAAACATTTTTGGGTGAAAAGGAGTGAATTTTGAAAATGATTTGAAGTCTTTGTGATTTTCTTTTGAAATAACTTCATTAACTGGGACAAGTTCATTATCTTCTCTTTCCCCCTTTTTCAAAATATTTTCTTCCTTTTTATCAATCATATTAGCTTTTTGTTCTTCGTCTTCATGATTTTCATTAGCGGATATCTCCACTTCATTATCATTTGTTTGGGTTATCTCAATTTTTCCTTTATCCAGATTTTTAGATAATAAATTTTGATTATTCTCTATCATTAAATGTTTGTTAGCTTCATTTAATTCTCTTTTATCTTCCAAATCTTCATTCTTTTCTTCCAAATATTCAATTTTTCCTTCCTCTAATATTTCATTCTTCTCATCTCCCAAATTTTCATTGCTTTCTTCTTTCATATCTTGAATCATTTCTCTCATCAAATCTTGATTTTTTTCTACTTTCAATTTAGAATTTTCATTTTTTCTTCATCCAATTCTTCAGTTCTTTCCTTTTCCAAATTATTTTTTATTTCCATTTCTTTATTATTTAAATAATATTTTAAATTCATTTTGCTGCTATTATTCATAGCTAATAATGATTTAATATCGTCTTCCTCTTTTATTTTTAATTTCCTCAAATTTTCTTCTTCTCGAATTTTCTTCCTCTCTTCCTTTATCATTTTCTTTTCATCCTTTTTATTTATTTTCCAGTCCTTTTCTTCTTCAATATCATCATTGTTATAATTATTCTCGTCCAATTCATTGCTATTCTTTTCAACTAATTTTCCGTCCAAATCCAAATCATCATCATTTATCTCTTCAACGATTTCTTGATTTTGTTTATCTTCCTCAATATTATTTGGCTTTATTGTCTTAGCTTTCTTATTTTGCTTTTTTCGTTGTTTCTTGGAAAGGCCATTATTTTTACTAACATTAGCTTTATTATTTGTTTTATCATTAGTATTTCCTGTAGCATTTATTTCTTTCATGATATCTTCTACTTCAATCATTACTTCTGAAAAATTCAATAAAATTTTTTGAATATAGTTGAAATAAAACTTTTGTACATCCGATATATTATTCAGAAAGTTATTTTTCTGAAGCATGCAGATCCTATGTCACAGACTCGAGGATTTTTATCATATATTCGTGAACTTATGTAAGTTAATTCATCTAGCATCATTAAAAATTGCTTAGGTACGGATTAAACGAACACAGGGAAAAAGATAAAGCAATAGTCGACGCCCCGGTAGTGCTTAGTGGTACAGCATCTGCACAGGTTTAAGCGATACTGGCGAGTATCAGCGTTTTTGCGGGTTCGAATCCTGTCCTGTGTCAAACTTTAGTTACTCTTACTATTATTTAGTTTACTCTTATCTCAGATTATCAATAAAATTTCGCCCAATCCTTATCTAAATAAGAATTTAAATTTTGAATTTTCACCTTTCGTGCTCTCATTTTTTATCTCTTTAGATATATTTAAATTTCCACCTTCGTCATTCTTATATAGTTCAGATACAATGATGTAAACATTAAATCTTTCTAATGAAGGTTTTCCAAAAACATCAATAAATGTTTTTAATAAATTATTCTCTCGAGTTTGAAAATCTTAAGAAATAATTAAAAAACTAAAAAATATTCCGAATTTATTCTTTTATTTCAAACAGCATTCTTTTATTTTAAAGCACGATCTCTTCGTTTTCTTAGTTGAATTCCAAAAAGTTGGGAATCTTGGCTTTGGGAGTGTGCGACGGAATAATTAATACGATTTTACTACCGGATTTTATCTAAATTAGAGGTTCCAGGCCAGACATGCACGAAACGTTTCGTTTCGTTTCGTTGTTTCGTTAGTTTCGTTATGTTTTTTCCTGTTTCGTCTCGTTTCGTGACGAAACACTTTTTAGTTTGTTTCGTTTCGTTTTGTTAACGAAACACCTCTGTTTCGTTAACGAAACATTACCCATTTTTTAAACCAAAATATTACCCAAGAACTGAAAAATTTTCCCCTTTGGTGATCAAAATTCAAAAAATTTTTGCCTGCGGCGCTGAAATCTGGATTTTAAGCGCCTATGGCGCATAATTTACTATATTTTTTTGAATTTCTCGTTTGATCTTGTTTTTTTAATATGCAAAGCCCAAATTCTATGCTAGATTAGGCATAGAATCGATCTAACAATTAATGCCAATCAGGGCAGGCGCAAGAGTTTCAATAAAGTTTAGTTTCAATAAACGAAAACGCAACTGATGGCAATGATCATAAATATGGTTGTCTTTTTTCGGGCATGTTTCTATCGAGTCGGGCCAGACGAGTCTTTTCGGGCCAAATATCTTAGGCCCGACTCGATCTTTTGGTCCGAGTCGGTCCATTTTGGCAACCCTAATCATGAGCGTTGTTATTAACAAAAAAATCTGAGTTGAGAAATATCATTGGATTTGGCGGGAGCAATGGTGGTATAGGAATTTGGGAGAGAATAAACGTGGTTGGCGGATTTGGCGGATTTGGAAGGTTTAAAAAATTTTAAAAAATGTCGGGAATCAGGAACGGGTTTATGAGATAGTAATTTCCTACAAAATTAATTCCCGATTTTAGGGAATCAGGAAACGGGTCGGCAGGTCCCTGATATACACATATTCTCAACACAATTCGATTAAAGTCGATTTTGTGGAATTAAGGCTGATATAGTGGATTATGTTAGCCTATGACCACAATTTAAGGTCCCTCTAAGCTATTAGATCAATTATAGGCCATAACTGGCCTATTAACGTGTCTAAAATCGAATAATTAAGAAAATAAAACCGTTTTTATTAAATTTTTTGAAAATTAAAATGTTTCGTTTTGTTTCGTTTCGTTTCGCTAAATTTTTACTGTTTCGTCTCGTTTCGTTAACGAAACGATTTTTAAAAAATTTTGTTTCGTTTCGTTTCGTCTGAAAAAATTTTGGAGTTTCGTGCATGTCTGTTCCAGGCTACCGTTTGAAAAACCCCGATTCGGCACGCGGTTTGAACTCTACTTGTTATTAAATTATTCGTTAACTTGTGCCTGTTTATATAAATTAAACTAAGGCGAGTAGTTCATCAGGGAAATAGGTCTTCAGGGTGTAGGTCTTCAATGGTGGATAAAGATTACCATTCTAATACCATTATTATTATATTAGAATAAATACAATTGTTAAAAAATACCTTTAATAAATCTTGTACGGAAATTAACATCTAATTTACCGCTCATAAACAATTTTATAAAACAATTATATTTATCTTCTTTCAATGCATTTATAAATTCGACATAGTTATCTAAATTGAATATTTTCGATGCGAGATCATCCACAATTTCTTTCCACTCATACTAAAAATAATAATTGAATAATTCTATCATAATTAGAGAACAGAATGAGAGTGCCGTACGAAAGCGTACGAGATATCTAGAAAAATATCTGTCTCGTTAACAGAGATTTTTGTTCGAGCCTGATCTTGCTAGTCTCATAATACACAGCTCATAAAAGCGTCAACCTATTTTTCTTGACTTAATATGATAACACCTCGTTTCGATTAAAAAAATAAATATCGCTAAAATTAAGTTTAAAAAAATTTAGTTTTTCATGTCAATTTTTTGAGAACTTCAATCTCCTTTTTAATCATTCAAATAATCATAGTGCCACTTAATATTATTTGTTCTTTGTTAACTTTTAGACAATGTTAGGTCCCATAGCTTTTTCTTAGATTGTGACATGGGGCTCTGAAATGTAGATACCTGTAATTTCATCATATATGAATTTTTATCTAAAGATTTATAGTTCTTTGATCGTTTTTTCAATTCCATTGTCTGAATCATTCGCAGAAAAAAGACTGGAAAATTAGAATGAACTCTCGTTAATGCAGCTAAACTTTTGTTCTTATCAAGTGAATAACAGTAAGGTATATCTAATTGATCTTGGGCCAGTTTCCAAATTTCTATAGTCCAAAGTCTCATCTTTCTTGTAGTGCTATTTGCAGTCCATTCTTTATTTGAGTTTAAAGCGTCCACCATATAGTGTTGCCAGAGAATAATGTCTATGGCTAACTGATTCCGTTTGGATTCTTCCTCGTTGATTTCATAGAAAATTTTATAAAAGTGTTTCGCAGATTGCTTATAATCAGCATACACTAAAAATACTTGTAAATGAGATATAACTACCATATATTCTTAAAACTTACTCATACTCTTAATTACTTACCCCCATCAACAAAAGTTGAAACAAAAGTTGAAACGATTACTAGAGATGTTCAAGACCGAAATTTTCCAGAACTAAAGAAACAAGACCGAAAACCCAACAAGAAAAGTCTGAGTAAATACTCAAGAGTAACTCTCAAAACCAAGATTGTGACATTGCTAATAAATACCTTCCCCAAATGTCCTACTCTATTTCAAAGTTCAAAACTCGAATAATTGCCCTAACACATATAATTATCACATTTGTTTAATTATCCCCATCAACAAAAACCCGAATTATTACCTAATTATCCTTAGCAATTAATTAACATCCTCAAGATAGATGTATAAAAAATAATTATTCAGGGTAATTATTCAAGGATATACGGTATATCTCTTTTATTTAAGTCCAATTTTTATTTATCCTTTTTTTAATCTCCACAAGACAGAATATGAGATTTTTATTTTTAGGATTTATTATTTCAATTAAAATTATAAATTTATTTTTAAATTCTCTAACAAATTCAAAAATATTTTACTTACCTCCCCTACATTCCTCCTTGAGATGATAATTATCAACACATGGTTCTTCACAAATGTCTGACGCTTGTGTTAGAAGTAGTAAAATTAATGTTAAAAATATAGATATTGATCGACAAAGATTCATCAAGAAAATTTTTATAAAAATAAAAATAATCTAATCTGATTTTTAATAAAGTAGTGAGGGATTATGATTTTAAAAGTGTTTAAAGTTTTTGTCAAGACCACACCGCGATATCCCGACTTAATGTTACTCTTTTTCCCATCATATTAAGCCCAACTTAGTTGTTTTAAATGGTGTCTAGCGGATGTTGTCTGGCCGAAGTTTGACTTACAAACGCGGTCCGACGACTCTAATCGTCGGAAGTGTCTCGCTTTAAGTATTTTTTTAAGAGAGGTATTATTAAAGGTTAATTAATAATACTTCTAATATTATTAAAGAATTATTTAAAGGTTAAACTTTTATTATTAAAAGTTAATTATAATATTAGACGTTAAGCATTTAAAAAATATAAATCTGGCATGTCTAGATTTTTATTAATAGCCAAAGCAATTAGGCGGCATCTCTTTAATATGTAAAAGTGTAAGATTGAATACAAAAACATACAAAAAGTGCAACCATACATAGACATATTCACGTGAATATCATTAAACATGTTGACTTAGTCTTTTTAGTCACAGTAGTAATCAAAATGTCAAACCGGAAACCAGCCATAGTCTACTCTGAACAAGCATTTATATAAAAGTATTGGTAATTTTTAGCTAAGATTTTAGCTAAAAATTAAAAAAATATAAATCTGGCATAAATCTGGAAAAAAATATTTTATAATTAAAAGTTAATTATAATATTAGACGTTAAGAAAAAAACTTTTATTATTAAAAGTTAATTATAATATTAGACGTTAAGCATTTAAAAAATATAAATCTGGCACCTAGGGAATCTCATAGCTGATCGGTTTGGCAAATTTTGAAAATCCGTTTTTATACATATTACTTTTATCTAAAGAATATTTTCGTTTTTTAATATTTAAGAAATTATTTAATCTAGGTATGTATCAATTAACGAAGATGGCGTCTTCTAAGTGCTGCATGAACAAGTTTATTATATGCAGATAAACGACGACTTGAAGTTGATTGTTCTCCTAGACTTTCTGAATTGCTTTCAGATGCTGCTAAATATCTCAAATTATCTTTATAAGAATTCCGTATTATTTTTACCTTTTACTGTTCCTCCTCCATAACCACTACCTCCCTCAGATTTTGTTTCATAGCCTCCAACTTCTGACTTTTTTGGTGTCTCAGGAGCACTTTTATTTGGCACAGCAGCACCGTAATTATTAGCCAGATGAGCTTCAGGCGGTTGATACGGTGGAGATGGGGACGGAGCTGCTGGAGGAGCGGGCCCTACATCGACCCCTTTTGAACGTTCTGGACAAGGACAATATTCAGCATCGGCACCTATTTTAATTAGTTTACTAATTAATAAAGATAATATTCTAGTTTACCAGGCAATCCCTGGGTACCAGGACTTCCATTTATGCCATCTTTTCCTTTGTCACCGCGTGCACCTGGAGGACCAATCGGTCCTTGGGGACCTAAATTAGTTTGAAATTTATTTATCAATTTTTATGAAGAGTTACAAACCTGGTGCAGCATCATCACCTCTATCACCGGTTGGGCCCTCATCTCCAGCCTCACCGAGCGGGCCAGCAGCTCCCTTTGGTCCAGGATCTCCTTTTGCATATCCAACGCCTTAAATATATATTCATCAAATAAAAGAAATGGTTATAAATCTATTACCATCCTCTCCAGGTGTGCCTTTCACACCTGCATCGCCAATATCACCAGGAAGACCGATTTCCCCTTCAGGTCCCTCATCACCAGGTTGGCCATCTCGACCCGGTGCACCAGGAGATCCTTTTGCTCCCTTATCTCCTCTCGGCCCTCTTTTGCCCTTATATCCAGGCAAACCGGTTGGACCAGCAGGACATTTCCCACAGCCAGGATTTACAGTCTCTCCATAAGCATTTCCAGGATCAGAAGCTACTTGACTGCTTCCTGGAGCACCTACAGAACCCGGCTCTCCGTCCATTCCTTGAGAAATTTAAATCCAATAATTTATATAAATAAATTAGTTGTACACTGATCCTATAGAGATACAGTTTCCTATAGAGATACAGGAGATACAGGTTATCGAGATAAAGGTTTTCTGCAGGCTTTCTTCCTATAGAGATACAGGTTTTCTGAAACCAAAAGTATAGAACCGTAACAATATGAATCGCATTCGAAACGGATACATAGAATAAGGAACGGTTCTGATTTATTATCAGATATTTAATTAATTACTTAGTTTAATATTATTTTAATATTTTCTATTAGGTACTGGATTTTTAGTTTTTTGGGTAATCTTTTATTAACTTCCGTGCCTAGTTTGTGGGTTTTCCTACCGGCTTTGAGAAATTTCTAACGTAAAGTTACGGATTATAAATTAATATGCTATCTCACCTGGTTCTCCTGGCTCGCCTCGCACACCTTTAGGTCCACTCGGACATTGATTCTTTGGGGGACTAGATTTGATATTAGCATTCTCATCTTAACAATTGTAATATTTTTAAATACACAATTTAAGACTAAATAATTATTTTACATTGCCTTCGTTGACGAGCTGTAATTTCTGCAGCTCGTTCTTTTCTAGTTAAGACTTTCTGCTCCATTATAGTACTCCACATTTGAGAGCCCTATTTATTTAAAAATTATTTAGGTAGGCAAAATTATAAAAATCTTTTTAAGACCATATCTTCGACGATTTGTCTTTTTTGCGACATTTCTTTCTCAAAATTGGCCAAATCCATGAGCCTAAATTGTTATAAAGTATTAAATGTTTAGTATTTTTAAATTTCAGTAGTATTGCGTAACACTTTGGATATTGTTTGGAATTAAATATTCTATAGACAACCTTCTTTAACGCCTCTTTTAAGAGTAAATTCGGGTAAATTAAAGAACATAAAGGTCACTTTTAGTGCTGGTCATGGCATCTGAAGCTAGCTCTGGAGCTGGTTCAAAAACGGAACCAAGATCTGAAAATGTTTGAGGAAGGAGCCGGGAGCACACAATACCCAGCAATGTTTTTACCCAATTTACACTGTGAGGTAACGATAACTATAGTTCAGACTAGGTATGTCATAATAGTGATATCTCAAAACCGTGACTTTTTCACCGAGTTTTTGCTTGAGACCTCGCTCGGTTCGATCACTAATGATAACATACAAAATTCATTTCCTTAATTTATAATTTTATTAAATTTCAGAAGGATTACATTAACGGAACACCGAGCATTAAAGTTCCAAATGACACCAATGCAAGTCCAGCTGCAATATTCACAGTTCCTTTTGGTAAACTACTCATTGTTCTATAATTTTTTTGAAATAATGTTCAGAGAGAATTTTAAATGAAAATGCTTAAAATAATGAGGTAAATTTTTATTTTCATTACCTAGTTTCTAAGTTTGTTCAAATTGAGATGAACAAACTTAGAAACTATCGGAATCAGACATGGACGAAACGTTTTGTTCCTTGTCACGTTAGTTGTCCTGCTCTATTTCGTTTCCTTCTTGAAAGTATTTTTTGGGTGTAAGGTTGGTCCGAAAGATCGAGTAGGGCATTGAATTTTGGCCCGAAAAGACTCGGTCGGGCAGGCCCAAAAAATGAAGCCCGAAAAAGTCTCGATTGGGTAGGCCAGAAAAATGACGCTAACATCTTCCCGACTCAAAAACCCCAACAATATTTGAATTATTCCAATGAAATTATAATACTGGTTTTAATTTCCTATGTTTTTTTCGTTAAAAATTTGGAGTTTTTCCCAGGTCTGATAAGAACTAATGGACTAAAGAATACATTAAAAATTTAATATTAAATTAGAAATAACAAACATTGGAAATAACTAACAATAACAAATGAAAAGAAAACTCTCAACAAAAATAATTTGGATAAATAAAAAGCCTGTTCCCACCTTTCCGTCATTTTTGAGTTATATGCTTTGGCGGTGTTTTCTAATTAAGTTTTATGATTGGGAGTGGCTGTCGCGCAGTTCTGCCCTAAAGGCTATTGTAGAGAGTGCAATTATGAATTGGGCGCTTCCTGATTCTCTCTCTTTTTATTTAAAAAATCCAACATTTTTTACTGAGCATTATTAGCAGAAAATTTTTAATAAAAATAATTTAATTAGAAAATTAATGGAAATAGAATTTTAAAAAGTTTTTTAATAAAAATTATTTAGAAACATTCCCGATTCGGAATATATCTTCGATGATACAGGAATATTAGGACAGGGAGCAACAGCTAATGTTTAATAATTCAATATTTTATATATAAATTAATCGCTGGGATCGGTGTTTGTCGGTAGAACCTTCGGGGGTTTGGCGGGTTTTTAACAAAATAATCGTCAGGGTACGGGGAGTTCCCTAGTTTAGACATCATCTATTCTGACAAAACATTATGGTCAAAATTTTAAACTAAGGGTATATCTTTAAATTCTTTTAGATTATTTATAATTTAATCAAAAATATTTTTAATTTTATAAGTTTATTCTAGTTAACAGAGTTTATAATTTGAATTAGATAAGATTTGATTAATTATTAGAAACGGAAAATTTTTTAATTATTTTGCCCATCCAATTTGAATATATTTGACTTCCCATTATATTTTATATTTTTATCGTCTTATCCTGAAATATAAAACCCCAAATTCTTCTTCATCTTTTTATTTTCCTGACTTTATTGTACATTTTTTGTTTTTGATGTAGCTTGAACAACATTGGTTTGGATCTGTTGATGGTTCTAAAAATATTAAGATTTCGATTAAAAGTCATTTAATTTTTAAATTTTTATATTGTGCGTAATCAAATAATTACATTCGGTAATTATTGCTTCAACTTTTATTCTAAATTATAATTAAATGAGAGAGGAATGCGTACATTTTACAAGCAGTCTTATATCCGATTACGGTTGGATTTTTCGAACCGGGCCGACGTTCGATTCATATTTTCGGGCCTCATTTTTATTGAACCGAGCCGATCGGGTCTATTTCGGGCCAAAATTCGAGGCCCGGTTGAATATTTCGAACGGAACCAGACCCCAAACTCTATATCCAATATCAAAAAAAGATTGCTAATAATAAATGATTTCCGGATATCTGATTGTTTATTCTTGAATTTTTGATTCAATCTTATGACCTATTTACTTTCCAAAACTTTACAAAACTAAAATATCTTTTCATTTTTAATTCAACATTTTCCTTTTTCAAATTTTCTTTCAAATTTTGGTCAAAATATCGTACACTTCTTAATTAAATATTTCAAATAATTATATATACCGTGAATGCTCTAATCAACGGCCCTGGGCTTCTATTATGGTATCGTTTTAATAGGGATGGGCGTTTATTTTTCGACGGGCCTCATTAGGTGGGCTTATATTAGATATGGTCTTCTTATCGAGCTGGGCTTTAATTCGAGCATTTACAGTAAATGTATGTATTAATCTTACGGCCATTTGCAATACAACATGTACCAGCGCTGCAAGAACTCACTCCAATTTGACAGCATTGTAAGGTTGGACCACAACAATTTTGTGCCACTGTATCACAATCTGATTTTTAAAATATTAAATAAAGTATTAAACATACTCCCTCCAGCTTTAACACAACTAGTAGATGCGAAATTAATTAGAGAAAATAAAATTGTGATAGTAATAATTAAACTAATATTATTCATTATTAATTTTTTTATTAGAATTTTCTAAAATATTTTTAAAAAAATTTCAGATTTTAATTAGATTGTTAAATTTAACATATGTACACTCCTCCACAAAATTATAGACCCACCTATATTTTCTTCGGTTTCAATACTGTAATGACTTTTTTATTTTCAGACTTTTTTGTAATAATAAATAGTATAAGTAGTTTAAAATTAGGTGTGGAAAAAAATTTTGTTTTCAAATAATTTTTTCGAGAGTTATAAGAAATTCCCAGTTTAGGGTTCCACAAAATTATAGCCCGACTTTGAAATTTCGAGTTTCCAACATTAGGAAAAATCTACAAAAATTTGAGCAAGCATACTAAGAAAAAATAAAAAAGAATTAGACCCATATCTCAATAACATAGTGTACTCCTTAATTTTTCTGGATAGTTTTACAAATTATTAAAGAAATTATATAATTGTTAATGAAAAATTATAAAACTTTTTATTAATTTTTATGGAGAAAGATTTTTTGTTAATGATTTATTTAAGATAAATAATTTTTTCATATTATACGATGTTTAATTAAATTAAATTCTTTTATAAAACAATTAAAGAATTAAAGATTAACCTTAAAAATAAAATTATTTAATTTAAATTATTTATTCACATGTTAATAAATTTTAGTAAATTATATTTTGTTACCCAAAATAGAATTTTTTGGCATAAGCCGGCAAAATTTTTTATTTTCGAAGAGAATACAAAATTTTTTTTATTCTTTGCATACCCATAAAAATGAAACATAAAAAAGGATTGAGATAAAAAAACTCCCTTTTTAGAGAAAAAATCCATTATAAAAATAATTATCAATCCGCGAACTTTGAATAAATCTACAGTTTTTCACGTGAACATTCAATGATTTGTATAATTTAATAAAATATAACTTTGATTTTATTTTATACTACAATGTATTTTTGCATTTACTCAATAAATTATTAAATGAGTATTTTAGATTTATTTAAGATTATGTTTTGTATTATGGTTTTTTACTACATAAATAAACATTTGATTGGAAAAGCATATCGAAACTATTTAATTCCTAATGCTATGCTGGAGGCGTTATATGTAGTGTAAAGGATGGATGATATATCGGTCTGATCAAGTGAATATGCTGGAGAAAATGGGTTCCCTATATGAGTTCTTACACAGTTAAGCTTCATAATGCTTTGTACCCTGCTCCGAAATAGCTGAACCATTCCCAAATATTACGAGATATTATAACGAAGAGAATATGATCGGGGCATCCTGAACCTCCTCGAGGTTATTCAAGTCCTCAGTTCCTCCCGACACCGAAACACGCCATAGTGATTTTATGTTTTATTTGCAAACTAGAAAATACAAAAGATAAAATAAGTCAGCTAATAATTAATTAATAAAATAACAATTGAAGACTACCACAATGAACATTTTTGAGTGATAAGAAACATTTAAATAGTTGTAAAAGTAGGAGGGATAAAATCTAATCAAATAGGCCTTCTACCTAATAGGCTTCTACCTCAGGCCATCTACCTCAACCTCATTGTATTTCTACGTGGATAAACTCTTGTGTTTTCAGTCGTCTACATTAACAAGTCCCGGACGTAAAAAGTGCATTTCTCATGCACTTTAATTCTCATAAACTTATGCAACATTATTTTTCTCTTAATATGTAATTTAATAATGAAATTATTCATTAATTACTCATTAAATCTCTTATACATACACTTTGTGGGAAAATGAAAAATAACAATTAGGTATCCGTTTTCCACAGGGAATATATAAAATATTTTGAGCTCATTATAAAATCTTATTTCTTATAATTTATTGTAACTCATAGCTAGATATAAATATATCATTTTACAATATTATTTTTAAAACCCGGGTTTGTGGATTTCAATATACTGCAGATTTATATGTAAAAAATTTCGGAAATGATATTTTTAGAGATATCTGCTAGTTTTGTCTTGATATGGACGGCGCAGCGCCAAACTAATTTTAAAACTGAGATGATGAGATACCTGGGAATATTTCTATCTAAACTACATGAATCTCATTATATAAAGTATAATTTTTCAAAACTAGGTTCCTTCTGTATGAAAATTTTATCACTTAATTTAAATAATAAATATTTAGATATGCAAATTTATAAATTATTTTCTTTAATTAAAATTATACTCATTTTTGGAGTTTATAAAATAATTAGAAGCAATCTTTATATTAAAATTGAGTGGAGAGAGTATGAGAAAAGTTTGCCTCGAGATTTGTTTAATAAACTAGATAAAATGGATAAATATCGTTTTGAATTGAAACTATATGTGAAAAATGCATTCAGATACATTCATCATTCAAAAATTACAGAAAAATATGATTATTGTAAATTTGACAAACATGAGTTGTCCACAGATGACAGAACACCTATTACTTTTCAAAAAAATATTTATACGTTGGAAGTTTTGTTTAATAAACAAGTAAAAGCTTATCATTTTAAGTGCTCTTTTTGAACTAACTAGGATTTGATTTTAAAGTAGGGTATCACTCCGAGCCTTCGGGATGGGCGTCGGGGATCGGGGCTCGTGTTATTTCCAAAAAAACGGTGGTCGTGGCTTTGGGGGACGAGGTCCTACCGTATTTTAAAGTATTACATAGTTTAAAAGTTTGGTTTTCTGTGCTTTTGTAAAATTTAGCGTAAAAAGGTGGTTATATGTAGGCATCTTAGAAAGCACATTACAATACAAAACGGATTGCTCCAATTAAATTTTGAACATTAATAAAGAAATTTTTAATTTTTAAAGCTTTTACTCGGCCCAATACAAATTGATGGGGGAATAGACAAGGCAATACTAATTCCATAAATTTCATCAAAAGAACATCAAGTATTTAATTCTACACATTGTGGAGACCAGGGATGTGCGCCAGAATTTTCGCGTGGCGCGCCAAACGCCAATTTTTCAAATCACGCCAAACGTCAGAACGCCAAAATCGGCAAAAAACGACGCCAAAACGCCAAACGCCAAAACGCCAAAAATTTTATTCAACTAAGGCCCGAAAAACAAGTGTTTATCTCTTTTTAGCGCCGCAGGCGAAAATTTTTAAATTTTCACGACTTCCAGAAGTCAAAATTCATCCTTTTTTTAGCGCCTACACCCAAAATTATGGAAATTTGTTAAGAACAAGAGCAGAAATCCTACTTTTTGTAAAAAAATTGCAAGAAACATGGAAAAATCACAACCCCAGAATTGTAGATATCGAAGGGTTTAGATGTCCAGATATCCTCTTTAACCTCCCGAAGTAAGGGACTTAGAATGGATTAAGGAGGCAGTAGTGGACTTTGGTAGATTAATAGAATTTGATGGATATTGGAGGATTGAAGAAAAGTGCATTAAGATCCTTCTATTAATGCCACAGGCGCAAATTTTGAAAATTTTGGAAGGCTGCGGGCAAAAAAATTTCATTTTTTTGAAAACACTCCCCCCATTTATTCGGAAAATTCCCATCTTTAGGGGTGTATAATTTTGGCGTTTTGGCGCCCCAAAAACTGAAAATCACGGCAAACGCCAGCACGCCAAAATCGGCCAAAAATCACGCCAAAACGTCACGCCAAAACGCCATGACGCACATCCCTGGTGGAGACTTTGCTGATTTTGCGAGGCCTACAAGAGTGCTTAAATTTATTGTAAACAAAATACACCCAAATCTGAAAATGAAACTGCTTTGTGTGAATGCACGTGTTGTTTATGATTTAAGGGAACATTCAGATTATTATTCAACATTATATTATAATCGTCGTGTTTGTCAAGATGATAAATATAGCCATATATGAAAATCAAATAGAAAATCTCTATCTTATAACAATTCAAAATCTTGGAGAAGACAATTCAAAAATTTCTTCATTATGCAAACTTTATAGAAATAATCCAAAAACGATAAATGTAAGAGAAATTGAATTGGAATTGGAAAAATATAGAAAATCAAGTAATAAAAAAGAGGACACTAGTGTTCTAATCTTAGCCAAAGAAACATCAGAAAATAATAATATTTTAAATAATACCAATCAATGTAAGATTATAAAAAAATAAAATTCGTTTCCGTTATAGGATTAATTCGTACTGAATATTATTCCAATTTCTTAGTTTTAAAGTTACTCTCGACTTTATTAAAAAAATCGTATTAATTTTCGAGTGGTGGATGGTTAATTAAATATCATAATTTCTGTCTAAAAACTATTTCGATTTAAAAATATTTTAATTATGATTATTTCTAATTTATATTTTAAGCAATTGGAATAGAAAAAACGAGCAAAGGCAAACAAATTAAAGTTACTCATGAACAAATTGAACGAGGATTTATTAGTACTAATAATAATTGTAAGGCGGACTTTGATCCGGATGGGCAAGGATGGAGAAAAGGAACTTTAGTTCCTCTGGGAAAGGATTAAATAAGGGGTGGAGATTGACAAATAAGGCCGTAAGATAAAAGCTAGTGGAAAATAGTGAAAACGGGATCAGTCGACTGTTCACCAGTCAGTTGGAAAGTAATCAATGTAAAGAAAGAATATCCTGCAGAAGAAGCTAAAAGCTTATATTATTAATTCCTTGCAAGCGCATATTATTCCCGGGCAAGTCGATCTCGTAATCGACCAGCAGCACCGGCGCATAGAAAGGCCTACCCTCCGCTCCGCAATATACTCATCGGCATCGCCTCTCGGGACCTTAACATCGCACGCAACCCGCCCAACATCCCAACACCATCCTGGCCCAGCACAAGCTTTACTGGTAGCACCGTCCCACTTCCCCCCGCCACTGGCCATGGCGGTGGGGAGGGAGATCCAGGTGAGGTGCGGAATGGAGGAAGAAAAGCTGCCATAGTGGCATGAGGCCCACGGGCCTACAAAAAAATAATAATGTATATAAAAATATATATACAAAAATTTCTTACTTTAACAAAAAAATACTTCAATTTTTCTTTTAAAAAAAATTCAACAACAAAAATTCTTCTAATCTTTTTTTAACACCAAAAATTTTCTTCAAAAAATCTCAGCAAATTTTTTCAAAAAAAATATCTTTTAAAACAATCAAAATGTTTTCCGATTCAGCAATAAACTCTTCAAAAAAAAATTTTTTTTATTGTTCTTCAACAAAAAAAATAATATATATATAATTCTTCAAAAATTATAATTCTTCAAAAAAAAAGATTTTTCAAAAATTTTTCAAAACACAGACATGATTCATTTAAAAAAAAAAAAGAAGGTTACAGACAGCCTTTCATCATTTACATTTTTCCTTCAAAAAATTGTATAATGTTACTCACATATAATTTATTATTTTTCGCTTCGAAATCAACAGTGTCTCTCTCCCCATTTTAATTTTTTTTAACAAAAAGAGTAAAGACTGAAAATTAAAAATAAAATTTTTGTCTGTGTGAAAGTTTCTCTTTATTTTATTACTTTTAAAATTACTCTTCTCTTTCCCACTAAGCTCTTACTTTCTCTAGAGCATTTAAACCATTTTGCAGCAAAAGAAAATTTTTTCTTTTATTGGTAAAGTCATTTGATTTAATCGGTATTTTCTTTAAATTCTTCTATATTCCTTACACTTTACTTAAAAAAAATATTTATATTTTTACTAATACAATTAATGAATCAATTATTCACTTTCTGTTTCTCTACTAAAAAGACTTCAAATAATTATTTTACTTTCCCAAATCTGACTCAGTTAGAATTCCTATTTTAAGTTAAAATTTTTAAAGTATTTTAAATATACGCGGTAATCTTGTTTCCCTTTTCAATCTTTCCATTAAAAGCAAATTTATTTTATTTTGCTTGGGTGCCCTCTTCCTCTCTTAATGGTTTAATGGAGATCAGTTGATAAGTAAAATTAACGGGAAAAACATAAATATAAATGTTTAGTGACATTAACTATGAAATTGGGGGTATTTCGAAACAAAATTCCCCCTCAGTGGTTATCCAATTTCTAGAAAACTGGGTTTAATAGATTTTGGTCTTTGTTGAATTCATTGGTTTTAATCTTAATTCCTTTCAAATAAACATTTTACAATTTTTCTATTAAAATCTACAACTTTTCCATTAAAAAAATCTACAATTCCCTTTACAATTTTTCATTAAAATAATAGAAAATTTATTTTATTTTGCGTGCCTTTTCTCTTCATTAATTTATTGGATATTATTTTATTGGTAAAATGACCGGAAAAATACAATTATAAATGTTTAGTGACATTAACTATGAAATCTGGGATTATCGAAATAAAATCCCCTCTCAGTAACTATCCAAATTTTAGAAAACTGGGTTTAATAGAAATCTCTTAAATTTTAAAGGCCAACCAAAAATGTTTGAATGGGGTATATAAGTCCTAACTCCTTCTTTCAATCAAAAAAAAATTTTTTTTAACTCTATTTTCTTTAAAAATTTTTAAATTCTGTGTTTTCTCCTTTTTACTCCAAATGTATCCGAATTTGCCTACTTTATAATACTACCATTCATTTGTTACAGAATTTAAAGTTTTTAATGTTTTATTAACTAATAACACATCAATTTTTTTTTACTATTTAGTATTATTTTAATATCCATTACTGTTTTGAATACTTACTCAATTAATTTTTATCCCTCTTCCAAAAATTTCCTCGATCGTTTTGAATGTATGACCATGTCTGATATGATTTCCAAAAATAGGATAAAGTATAAAGGTTTAAAGGAAAGCGTCAAATGAAGGGGTCAAAGGTTTAAAGTGATTAAAGCAAAGAGAAAAGAAGCCTTCTTATTAAAAAAAAAAAGAGAAAGGCCAAGGTTTAAAGAGAAAAAGAGCGGAAGTAAAGATAAACAATCACAGTCTTAAAAAGAAAGTGAAAAGTTTGTTGGGAAAAGAACAGTGTAAAGTAAAAAGAAATTAATGGGAAAAAGGATAAGCATTTAAACATTTATCTAAACATCTTGTTTGAGAAAAATTCTGTGTAAAGTAAAAAGAAATTAATGGGAAAATGTTTAAAGGAAAGGATAAGCATCTAAACATTTATGTAAACATCCGAAAGGGATGAATAAGCATTCACAGTTATTTAAACATTTAAATGAAGAAGCATTTAAACATTTGTTTAACATTCATGTAAGCTGTAAACAGCAGTCATTTTAAGATTTACAGATTCACTTTCAAGTTGTCTCTTTAGCTTTTAGCAAGGCTAACACTAAGAATTTTTTAAAATTTCTATTTAAATTAAAGTATCAATTACAGATAAAATTTAAAAGCTATCAGAAAGCAACAAAAGCAACGATTAATTGGTCTTCATGGTTGGTAATGAAGACACAAGCAACAAGGGCATCACGCCCGCGGATACCAAGGTACCACAAAATTCTTCGTCTTCTTCCAGTTTGGAGGAAACGCCAATCAATGTAGTTGACAAGAAACTACTAATAGGTAAATCCAACACAGCTCAGCTGAAGATACAGGACCTGGAACAGGTATTTGGTGAAACAATACGTTTAGAGGAGGGTGTAAACCGCTCTCTTCGACTCATGAGTCGCAAGGTAAACCAAAATTCAACAGGGTTAACTAAATTAGCTGAGGAGGTTAATCAAGGGTTCTCCACTTTGGGTGATAAAATAAATAGCTGTGAGCAAAACATTACTGAATTATCTAAAAGAAAGTCGAGGTCTGCCTCTCCAAATAAAATTAGGGTTGGACAACAAACATTAATGCCTCTTATTATTCCAGAATTAAATATTTCGAATCTTAGTGAAAATAATGACAATAATTGGGCTGATGAATCACAGGTGGATGGACAAGTTAGACACCCACCCATGACAACTGATGAAGGATTGCACACTCTCAACATGCTTCACCACGAAGGTATCCCATCGCTTGAGGTATACTCTGATGATAACATTATATCATTTGATAAATGGGGAAAGAAATTTTTAGAAAGAATTAAGGTCTTTGGGGTAAAACTTTCAGAAGAAGAAAAACTTGCTCGCTTGTCTTTATTTTTGGAGGACACACCCAAAAGAATCTTTGAAGAATTGTCTCCAACTCAAAAATTAACGTGTGAAATGGCACTTCAAAGCATAAGAAAGGAGTTGGACTCTCCACAACGACGTGCCCTCTCAAGGCAGGCGCTTTTAATGTGCCGCCAACATGAAGGTGAGTCAGTCAAAGATTTCCTATCACGCTTTAGACCTCTGGCAATGGCTACAGCTGCTGATATTTCTGGTCCAAACAAGGAACGGTACTTATGTGAACTCTTATTAGAACGTTTAAGACCTAACATAGCATTTTGTATGAAATTATTAAACTTTTCACAGACAGATAGAGGTTTTGAACAATTATGCTTAGATCTTCGCGAAGTCGAAATCATGTTACCTGGAGGCACTGGATCAATGTTTGACATGCCAAATCAAGAAGTGCATGCAATGCAACAATCAAACTCCTTTAATGTACCAGGGAAGTTCCAATCACTAAATCCCACCAATCCAAATAGACAAAAGCTCGGACAAAGGTGGGGACAAAGTCAAAATAGAAATGAATTTCAAAATAATCGAAATAATTTTGGAGAATTTAGGCAAAACAACCCTCGTCGAGACATGAACTACCGTGATTCAAGACAAATGCGAACACCAACTAATGATCGCCGATGGAACAACAGACCTATTTGTAATTATTGCTCGAAAGTTGGTCACTTTGCAAATGTATGTCGCACTAGAATTGCAGACTTTCAAACACAACGTGGTCAAAGCCGAAGGGAACCAGATGTTGGTCCATCAAATATGTCCAATGATAGTGGTATGCTAAAAGAAATATTATCAACCCTAAGGAACATGCAGGTGGGAAGTTCTAAAAATAATGGATCCTCACAAAATGTTAATCTCTTACATGGTGAAACAAAGCCAATAAACGAGGAACCCGAAGAAGAGCAATTAAATGTTATGAAGGAAAAACCTTCGATTGTCTCTTGGGAACCTTTCAAATTAAGTCCCAAACTACTTCCAATGGTAATTCTAGTATTAGCGCTAGCAGCACCGCTGCAGGCAATTGAAAGATTATCAATTCCACAGTACCCAATGATATGTCAAACTGAAAAACAGTCTACGTTATGGTCTCTTCCTGACATGACAGACTGTCCAATACCCTCTCCAAATATTTCTCATGTACCAATTTCACAAACTAGAAATGTCTATATGCTAAATGATCTTGAGTACACAACTCAAGGATGGGCTTGTAGAAAAATAAGAAAAACTCTTAGAAAATTTACAACCCTTTCTAATGTACCAATCAATGAACCTGTAGGCTCTGAAATTCTCCCAGTAGATGAACAAGAATGTAAGAGAATGATTAAAAATAAAGAATGTAGTTTAGGTAAATTAATTGAAGAAAATGATCTTTGGACCACTGCAAATAAAATAGACGCGAGTCCGAAAATGTAGTTTATAGGATCGTTTTGGTGGACCGAGGTCAAATCCGAAAATTGCTTATTATTTAGTGTACAAATTAATTCCCATTGGGGTGAAGAAGGTATAGGAACCTCATTTGGGGAAAGTAATAATTGCTCCTATTCGAAGGGTCTTTGTGTATTAAGTGACAATACTGTACTAAAATGGGAACCCACAAAGGATAGAATGTGTCGATATATTAAGATTGGGACTTGGGAAGGAAAATTTTTAGATAACACCTGGTTATCGGATGACGCACAATTAGCACTTCATTTTGCTAAACCTACTCCAAAATTTTGGGATTGCAGTAATATTCTAGAAATTTCCGAACAAGGACTAGCCACAGTCACTAGGCGTCGCTCTAAAAGAAGCCACAGTAACCCAAAACTTAGTTTAGTAACATCACCTGAAATGGCAGCGAAGCTAACATATCTAGACAAAGAAATGGCTGACACTCTAACATTTACTTTCACGCATTCGCTTAAAACCTTTTGCCAAAATTTGGATCTAGTTAAGAAATGGGCACTTGCTGCATATTTGTCCAATCCAACGGGCCTTGCTAGGATGATATTTGAAAATGACTATGTCACGGCAAAACGAGAAGGGTCATCACTACTGCGTGTATGGCCATGTATACCAATCAAAAATGATGAGTACTCATTCAAAGCTACTAATCTTAGCGAATGTTTCGACTTAATCCCAATCCAGGTCAAAGCAGAAAACCGGGAACACTTAGCATTTCTTAACCCGCTAACCATGACAATTGAACCCACAGCTCGAAAAGCACCTTGTTCAACATATGGGAAAATAATCGTAGAAATAAATCATGAGGTACTAGAAGTAAACCAGACCTCAGGGGAATTTAGAAAAATTCAACCCCGTCCAATCAATTTAAGGGAACTCAAATCCTACAGTATACCTGAAATAAAATCACATTCATTCCATCAATTAATGCTAGTAAATCTCACGGATCTCAAAACGCATACATTCATGAGTAACTTAGTCCGTTCAAGCGAAATTTCTTATCGCATCGAACAAAAAGACATGCGTGTAGTGAAAACGCTATCTGATCAGTGGAAAGAGGCAGGAAACAGTCTCGTTACCGAAATTATTGGGGACTATACATGGATTTGGAAGGTCATAATATCGATTTTAATCGCCATACTAACATTAGATTTGTTGATAAGATGGGGAATTAAAGCAGCAGAAAATTATTTAGGGCAAGGACAATTAGGTAATATGTTATTTGGTCAAAGTCGAAATATAATTAACAGAGCTAGAGCTACAAGCATTAACAGAAACACAGAAGAGATTCCAATGGTAAAAGTTAACAAAAATCCTGAGTTTAAAAGAGACAAAACTCCAAGTGTAAGGTCACAAAAACGGAAAATGTCTTGGATCCCAAAGGTTTCTAAATTTCCTCAATCGGTAGAAATTGAAGGTCACACAGTAAATGTCATGAGAGCAAATAAAATGGGTGATAAAAAGTTGTCGGAAGACATGGATGCCGCGGCATCACAAAATTTTTCTATAAATACCCTACAGTCATGTCCCACAATAACTGGGGTGTTTATAAATAACAAAGCAGTAAAGTGTTTAATTGATACAGGTGCGAGCATATCGATTGCTCCCATCTCACTCGCAAGAACTTTAGGACTAAACCTAACACCAGCAACAATTAGTATAACGTCTGCCTCAGGGCATGAAATTAATGTACTAGCTCAAGCTGAAGTATTATTAGAAATGGCGGGAACTAAATTACCTGTAACTATAAGAGTAGTAGAAGATAATCAAATTACAGGAAATAGAACATACCAATTAATTATAGGATGTGACATTCTAAAAAGACTTCCGCCAATAACATTCGATTTTAATAAAGGAAAAATTAATTTTGAAAATAAATTTAATTATTCAGATAAAATTAAGTCAAAGTCAAAAAACATGCGTGTAGCAGCCATTGAAGCTAAAACAATTTTACCAGGAAAACACGGACTTGTTTCAGTGAAAATCAAAACTAATGGTGGAGAAAAGATGGCACTTGTACACTCATTGGACCAAAGGCTTGAGAAGGACCATCTTGCACTCATTGAGGCAGTGGTCACACCAAATGCAAAAGAAAACAAAATTTTGATTGCCAACCCAACAACTGAACCAAAGCACATATGTAAAGGAATGCACATTGCTCTGGCTGATGAGGTTTGGTCAATTAATGAACTGCCATGGTTAACACAGGTAGAAAACATTAATGTCAATGAATATGTAAACACTGTAGAAGCAAATCCGACATTCAAGGTAGATTTTTCTAAAAGCTCAGTACAAGGGGAAGATAGACAAAAATTAGAAAAATTGTGTGAAGAATTTTCTGATGTATTTAGTAAAACACAATATGATCTAGGGTCATGTATAGCAGGTGAATACGACATTATTACCACAACTGAAGAACCTATAACGTCTAGGCCACATAGAGTTCCATTTAAATACCGAGAAGAACTTCAGAAACACATTGAAGCACTTTTAAAATCTGGAGTAATGGTTAAGTCAGACACTCCATGGGTATCGAATATAGTTTTAGTACAAAAGAAAGATGGAGGACTAAGACCATGCATTGACTTTAGAAAGCTTAACGAGGTAACAGTCCCAGACCACTTTCCTCTACCGCGATTAGAGTCAATAATGGAAAGAATAGGAAACTGCAACTATTATTCTTCACTAGATTTGTCAAGCGGTTACCTACAGATTAGATTAACAGAAAGAGCTTCTAGAAAATGTGGAGTAATAATGGAAGATGAGATATACCAAATGACACACATGCCTTTTGGGCTAAGGAATGCAACAAGCGCATTTGCGAGAGTAATGGCGCATGTAATAAGCGGATTAGATGAGTGTGTTCTAGCATATGTAGATGATTTCCTAGTCTTTACAAAATCTCCAAACTTTGATGAACATTTAAATGCATTAAGGCAGGTCTTTACCAGATTAAGAAAGTATTTTCTAAAAATAAGTCCCAAGAAATGTATATTTGCCTCAAGGGAGATGAATTTCTTAGGATACACAATAAATGCCAAAGGGTACACTCCCAGTACTGCTAAAGTTGAAACAATAAATAATTTACCTGCACCCTCCACTGTTAAAGAAGTTAGACAAGCGATAGGCATGGCTTCATTTTTCAGAAAGCATATTCAAAACTTTTCGCTAATAGTTGAACCTCTCACAAAGCTTACTAGGAAGGAAATCGAATTCCATTGGGGTGACGAACAACAGCAAGCATTTGATAAAATCAAGAAAATTTTAACTAGTCAACCAGTTCTTGTATTTCCGGATTACGAAAAACCTTTCCATATATTCACCGATGCGTCCCTTACTGGACAGGGAGGCGCTCTAATGCAAAAAGATATTGAAAATAATACATATAAAGCAATCGCGTACTGTAGCAGGACTCTAACAATTTCAGAACGCAAATGGGCACCCGTCCAAATCGAACTGGGAGCCATAATATTTTCTTTAAGACAATTCAGACCTTTTATTTATATGGCTGAAATAGAACTACACACTGATCACAAACCTCTTGCTTACCTACTAAAGAAAGCAGATGCAAGTCCAAATTTAGCACGCTGGCTTATAGAATTGCAAAATTACAATATTAAAATTGTACACATAGCTGGTAAAGAAAATCTACTCGCTGATGCACTTTCGCGATTGCAAAACCAGCCTGAAGAAGAGCAAACTGAACTAGAAGACATTGCAGAATTCCCAGTTTGTTTCACGCTTCCTATAAAAGATGGGCTTATTAATGAACATTATGCTTCAGTTTTAACACTTAGGAAAGAAAATGAAAATTATGCGATAGACATTAAGCAAGAACAAGAAAATGACATGGAAGCTGCAGACTATATTAAATTTATAAAAACCGGGGAAATTCCAGAAGACATATCACCCACTAATCAGGAGAAATTTGTATTAAATGCTGAAAATTTGAGAATTATAGGGGATATACTATGTCACAAACTTCCGAACTTAAAACCAAGAATATTCGTACCATCTTCACTCAGGGCTCTAATCTTTGACTCATTTCACTCCTCTCAACTAGGGGGTGGACACATGAATTTGAAAAAGACCCTCAAGAAGTGTAGAAAATACTATTGGCCAAGAATGCACGCTGATATTTTAACCTGGACACGAAATTGTATAACTTGTCAACTTAGACACTCACCCAATCCACCATATAGGGCAGAAATGCAAATGGTACCAGTAAACACACTATTTGCCAAAGTTGGATTAGATCTAGCAGGACCATTCCCATTAACACAAAATGGCAATAAACATGTAATGAATATAATTTGCTGGTTCACTAAATACGTTATTTCAGTACCAGTCCCAGACACTAAAGCAATGACTCTAGCAAAAGCATTTCTCAATAATTGCTATTTAAAATATGGGGGCTGCGTAGAACTAGTAACTGACAATGCCACAGCCTTCACAAGCGAATTCTTTAAGGATTTCTGTTCAATGCTATACATTAATAAAAGCTATGCCACACCACACTGGTCTCAAGGAAACTCAGTGACTGAAAGATCCTTTAGAACATTCCATAATATTCTCTCCAAGTATATAAGTAAGGATCAACCAGATTTTGACGAGTTTTTAGACTGCGCATGCTTCTGTTATAACACTTCGGTACACACGTCGACAGGTGAAACGCCATTCTTTCTCATGTTTGGTCGTGATCCTATCTTTTGCGTAGACCAAATACTAGACCCGTCAGTGTACAGTCCTGTTGCGTTTACAGACATTTCCGAATTTAAGCAAAGACTAATCACTTCACTTAGATGCGCCTGGGAGGCTGCAGATGAAGCAAATAAGCAAGCACAGTTAAGAGCAAAGACTCAATATGACAAATTAGTAAGAAATCCCACAGTCACCGTAGGAGATAGAGTATTACTTAGAAACTATGCAGGGAAAATAGGTACTTCCAAGAAATTTCATATGCCTTGGAAAGGTGTATTTAGAGTAGTAAAAATTGAAGGAGTACATGTCACAATAGTAAGTTGTAATTCACCTCAGAGTACGCCCAGGAAAGTGCATATAAATCAATTAAAGAAATGTTTTGAAGCACTTACACCCGCTTGTACAGTACCTGAATTATCGAGTGAAGAAGAAAAGGCTCTAGAAAGAGCCGAACAAAATGAAGGTATTGAAAATGAAAATATTTTCCAAGAACTTGAAACTCACGATACACAGGAAAATCAAAACTCAGACACAGAACGGGTAGAAAAGAATACTCGAAAGAAATATAATTTACGAGAAAATCCAAAAAAGAAAAAGTTTTCCTTTTAAAAAAAAAAAATAAATAAATAAATAAATAAATAAAAGTGATAGGGGTCATACATTCAAAACTCTCATTCTATTCATCTAATTTCACTTAATCAATCTTTTAATTTTCAATTTCTTTAAAACAAAATCATTTAAAACTATATCTATTAATCAATTTTTTTTTATCCGCGTATTTTATTTCACATTTGATTTTTTTACACAACCGCGTATTTAACTCACATTTAATTTTTTTTTCTTCTCTCATTCATTTAAATTTTTTTTTTAATTAAAAATCCAATTTTCAGTTATCAATGGACAACAATCAAAATGTTCGAAAACGTGGCCGTGGCCATTTCTATTTCAAGTCTGAGAAAAATGAAACAACAACAACAAATAAAGCTGGTCTTTTGACCATGGAATCCACGGATTCAAAAAGCTTTACTAAAACTGTTGGTCTTTTGACCATGGAATCTACGGATTCAAAAAACTCAAATAAAACTGTTGGTCTTTTGACCATGGAACCTACGGGTTCACAAAGTCTAAAAATGCTGGTCTCTGACCATGGAACCTACGGGTTCACAAAAACCAAAATCAACCACAAACACAAGTGTGGAAGAAGAAAACGCCTTCCAAAAGATCATGGAAGAGCTAAAAAAAAAGAAGAAAGACAAGAAATTTTCGTTATTTTGGAAAAGCTTATTCATGAAGAAGATATGGAAATAAATGATGAAAATGAAGAAAAGAGATTCCCACAAACTGAAATATTCAGGCTTTATTCGGTCGTCCAGGGACGGACGATTCGGTGGTTGGAGGTGATATTGTGAGAGATTTAAAGCAGTTTGTTCCGTACTACTGACCGGGCATACAAAATTTACCATAAATTATTCAAAGCGGTTACGGTCTTAAAAACGTAACTGATCAATTGGTAAATTGCTAAAACGCTTAATTGCTTCCCGCATAATTACAAAAGCGCTGGAACACCGAGATCCTCAAGGTGTTGCCATTATTTGCCTCTACACGTACCAATGCGAGAAGATAAGAGAAAGGCTCCAACAAGAAAATCTACAAGTATCTGTGAACTCTGTAGATGCGTTTCAAAGCCGAGAGCACCGTTTAATCGTTCTTGTGACAACGAGCACTAAATCGCCTGGCTCAGCAGCTCGCGCAGATGCCTCTGATTTCTTGAAGGACAGCAGGCGTGCCACGGTTGCATTGTCCCGGGCACAAAGTGGATTAATAATTATTGCTGATTTTGAAGCAATACGAGAAGGCGAAACATGGAGAAGATTCATCACTGCGGCAAAACAACACACTCCCTTTGTTGACGAACGCTATTTAGAAGTAATGGAAAATGATGAACCAACACGCGACTCGAATGGAGTACTTAATGATTTAAAAGGAAAGTCAATTGAAGTTAAAGTGGAAGAAGTTAAACTAATACGTGGTGGTGAACTAAGAACAGGAAGAGGAAAAATGATTTGCAACAGATGTGGAAATCCCGGACATTTGGCAAGAGACTGTAGAAGAAGATGAGAAAAGAAGAAGAGGGAAAATGGAAGCACAGACTTGGGGCACATGGTAAAGCTGTAAATTGTGGTGGGTTTAAAAATAAAATAAAAATGAAAATAAAACAAAATTGAAAATTTGGGAAATTAGGAAAAGACCAGGGGACGGTCTTCCCCGGGGTTGGAGGTGTAAGGCGGACTTTGATCCGGATGGGCAAGGATGGAGAAAAGGAACTTTAGTTCCTCTGGGAAAGGATTAAATAAGGGGTGGAGATTGACAAATAAGGCCGTAAGATAAAAGCTAGTGGAAAATAGTGAAAACGGGATCAGTCGACTGTTCACCAGTCAGTTGGAAAGTAATCAATGTAAAGAAAGAATATCCTGCAGAAGAAGCTAAAAGCTTATATTATTAATTCCTTGCAAGCGCATATTATTCCCGGGCAAGTCGATCTCGTAATCGACCAGCAGCACCGGCGCATAGAAAGGCCTACCCTCCGCTCCGCAATATACTCATCGGCATCGCCTCTCGGGACCTTAACATCGCACGCAACCCGCCCAACATCCCAACACCATCCTGGCCCAGCACAAGCTTTACTTAATAAAGGTATAAATTATCTTAAGTTCGATGTTATTCACATAATGGATAACATTTATAGTAGTGATGCTCGGGAGAAGAAAAAACCCGGGAATCGGGAAACGGGAGTCGGGTCGGGAAATGACCTCGGGAGTCGGGATCGGGAGTCGGGAATTAGCAATAAAAAAATTTTCCAAAAATTTTTGGCGCCTTCGGGGCCAAAAATTACCATTTGTTCCACCACAGGCAAAAATGTTTAAAATTTTGGAAGGTAAAGAAGCCTTACTAGCGCCGCAGGCGAAAATTTTGAGAATTTTTATGTCAAGAAGTAAGATTTCTTCCATTTTTTGCGCCGCAGACAAAAATTTTGACTCTCATTGGAGTGAAATAGAAAGGGGTTTTGAACGATCTTTAAGGGTAACTTAAGAGTTTATTTCCACGATTATTTGGAAAGATAAGCCAACAGCCTGTCCAAAAAACCTAGTAACCGTAGAGATAATCAGTGTTGGGTATTGCTGGGGGCTTTTTCTTTGAGCAGAGAAAAAGCTTTGATTTAGCTTTGATTTATAGTTATTGTCATTGACCTTAAGTCCTTAGAATCTCTCCATTGGGGTGAAATTAAGGAAAAGAGAGTGAAACAGAGAAAAATATTTTTACGTTCAATTTTGGTGGAATTTTGGCCACATACCTATCTCTTCATATCCCCTATATAGTATTAACACCCCCTATGCAACATTAGCATCCATCGATATCTCTCTTTATTACTGCAAATCCCTCGTTATCTCTTCAAATTCACCATAATCCTAGTAAATCACCGAAATTTGCTATACTACAACTCCACAGATTCTTCAATTTTCAGCGCCGCAGGCGAAAATTTTAAGGATTTTAGTAGATCCTTAAGCCAAAAATCTTCCCTTTTCAGCGCCGCAGGCGAAAATTTTGGGAATTTTAGAAGACCAAGAGGCCAGATTTCTTCATTTTTTATAAATGAAAATATAATTTTGTCAGAAAAATCCATTCTTAGGGGTGTAAAAATTTCCCGACTTAGTCGGGAATTGACACCGGGAGTCGGGATCGGGATCGGGAGGCCAAAAACTCGGGAAATTTTCCCGAGTCGGGAGTCGGGATCGGGATACCCGAGCATCACTAATTTATAGTACAGGGTGCGGCAACTTTCCCGCCCCTTTTGTTTTTGCCATAACTTTCTTTAAAATCTTCGAAAATTGATAATTCTTTTTTTATTCTATTCCCAACACTCTAGGAAAATTTTTGAGTCTAAAATTTGTTTTAAATTTTATGGTTTAGCCTGCTTAATTTTCCTTCAAAGTTTGAGTAAAAATTTTTTGATAAAAGTTGGCCTGGGCTCAATGTTAAGATTTTGATATTTGAAAGCTTTATGTCATTCGAATAAGCTCTTCAAACTGATTCGAATAATGTTTAAACAAAACTCTTATCTGGTCCATGAGTTGAGATATGAATTTTTAAATGATAGATGAGAATATAGGTGTTAAATTTCAATTTTTTAGGTGAAATTTTCGAAAATGTTTTTCTGGAATATTTCGATGCTCCTCACTGAGATAAGTCGATTGGTACCAAAATTAGTAAGATTGGACGACTTTTAGCAAAGTTATGACAGTGTAAACTTTGTCATAAAAAATGTTTTTTGCGCACTTAAATGTTCGGACGGGTATATCTTTACCAAAACTTAACCAAATTTCAATTGCTTGGTACCAAAAATTTTCCTAGAGTGTTGGGAATAAAATAAAAAAAGAATTATCCATTTCGGTTGACTTTGAAAAAAGTTATGGCAAAAACAAAAGGGGCGGCCAATTTGCCGCACCCTGTATATATGACAGAGAGAGTGGTAAAGTCGATATCGTGAAAAATCTCTTTATATGTATAACCGAGATTTTTAAAAGATCTGTCTGGCCTGATATCCACCTATAATAATAAGGACGCTTAAGATTATAGTACCAATTAGCATGAATTTGCTCATTAATGTTATATAGTTTGGATAAGATTTTAAAAATATGTAAATTTCAGCAAAATCATTTAACGATATTATCAATGATGCACACAAACATCTGAGAGATGCTCTAAATCTATAAACAATTCACAAGAATTTTTAAAATATGTTTATAAATATACGAGTTTTACAAAGGCTGAATTAATTGAAAATGTAACAAGTGAAAGAATTGATAATTATTTTGAGTATATTAAGCATGATAATGAATATTTGGAAAAACTTGAAGCTCAATCTATTTATCTTATTAATGAATTAATAAATAAATTCAAAACTCAATAAACAATTAAAATTATTTAATTTGAAAGTAAAGTAAAATTTGAAAAATTCCATGAATTATTATACAGGTTATTATTATACCTCATTTCCCTTCCAACAAAACATTTAATGACTGTTAAGATATTTGCATTAATAAACAACTTAGTGACAATAAAAATAAAAATAATAATAAAATTCCGTAGACCAAATAGGGTAATTAGTACTAATTAATACATAGTGCAACAATGTAAATGGCTCACCCCGTTTTGTTGCTTGTTTTATTTTAAATAAATAAATAAATATAAATATAAATAAAATCTGAATTAATAAATAAATTCAAAACTCAATAAACAATTAAAATTATTTAATTTGAAAGTAAAGTAAAATTTGAAAAAAATTCGATGAATTATAATTTTAATTAAATTTGTACATTTTTAATGTGAATATTGTACATATTTTTATTTAAATTTTAAAAATAATTTTCAATATTTGAATTATGTCTATTATTTTATTAAATAACAGAGGTCCTTTTGTAGTTCAAATGTACATTTTCAAGTTGTATTCTGCCGATTTAAAAATCCGCAGCCGCAATCCGCAAAACAAAAAAACACGAATTTTTCGCAAACCGCGATCCGCAATCTGAGGATCTAATGAGTAATCTGGAAATATAAGGTCATTGGCGAATTAAAGGCCCACTGGGTCTGGGACCAATCCTTACCCTATCCCTTGAAATTTTTGAAAGTTAAAATCGTTTTACTGAAATTTTAAAAAATTGGCTGTAACTTTAAGAAATTTAGAGGGATGGGGTAAGGAATGGTCCCAGACCCAGTGAACGAAGATCTCAAACATGAAGACATGTTGTGGAATCATACCCCAACTCTGCAATACCAAGAAAAATCCAATTTTCTTTTTATTGGACGCATAAACTTTCATTGGACGCATAAAAGTCGATTGGACGCATAAACTGGAGTAGAGCCAAAATTTCACACAAGAATTTTTTTAAATTTTAAAAATCAACGTTCTTCTTACATTTAGTTTTCTTCCTTCTACCTCAACCTTCTTTCTTTTTCTACGTGATGAAATCATGTGTGTTTTCAGTCTCTACATTAACAAATCCCGTATGTAACACCTAATTTTTAAAAAAGTGCATTTCTCATGCACTTTAATTCTCATAAACTTAGAATACATTTTGTGGGAAAATATAAAATTACATCTTTCTTTGACTTTAAATATTCGCAATAATGTGTTATTATTTGTTTTATTATCTATTTGTTTGTGAAATCTGCTTGATCCGACATCCACAGAGACACAGGTAATATATAGTATATAATGAGCTCATATAGCACTTGTTAGCAAAATTTCATTTAAATATTCCCAACCATCCCTCAGAAAATTAAATTTAATTAAAAGTAGTTGATTTTCAAGCGTCCGTAAATTATACGACCACCCTGGATAATTCTGTATTAGATAATAGGAAAAATCTACAAAAAATTTTCAGAACATATCTATCAGTATACATAAGAAATAAAAAAGAAACGAAGTTGAAATATAATCCCTTCATCGAGATCTCAAAATCCGAAAATCAACGGAAAATCGAGGTGAAGGTCTTTAAAAAATATTTTCGACCCCTTATGGACTAAATTAAATTTTGATTTTATACTTTTCTGAAAGCCCTTTAAATTTGCTATAAGAAATCCTTATTGTTAATAAATCAAAAAATTTTACTTGGGAGATATTGAGGGTTAAATTCAATGGACAAGAAAATCAGTAAATCTACCCCATGAAATGCCTTTTCTTAGCAACTTAGAAATTAATGAAGTACAACTTAAAGAAAAAAATTTTCTGTAAAATAAAAATTGCAGGTATTATAGCAAATTTAAAGGGCTTTCAGAAAAGTATAAAATCAAAATTTAATATAACTTTAAAGGGGTCGAAAAATTTTTTCAAAGACATATACCCCGGTTTTCCGTTGATTTTCGGGCTTCGAGATCTTGATGATGGAGTTATAATAAAACTCCGTTTCTTTTGTATTTTACATTAATATCAATAGATATGTTTACCAGAATTTTTGTGGATTTTTCCTGCTATCCGAAACATGATTATCCAAAGTGGTCGTATAATTTACGGACGCTTGAAAAACGACTACTTTTAATTAAATTTAATTTTCTATGGGATGGTTGGGAATATTTAAATGAAATTGTAGGCTCTATCTATAGAAGTTTTATCATTTAATTTTAACAATATATTTAGATATGCAAATATTCAACTTATTTTCTTTAATTAAAATTATACTCTTTTTTGGATTTTATAAAATAATTAAAAGCAATCTTTATATTAAAATTGAGTGGCGAGAATATGAGAAAAGTTTGCCTCAAGATCTATATAATAAACTTGATAAAATGGATAAATATCGCTTTGAATTGAAACTTTATGTGAAAAATACATTCAGTTCCATTGTTTATTCAAAAATTACAGAAAAATATGATTATTGTAAATTTGATAAATATGAATTATCTACAGATGACAAAACACCTATAACTTTTCAAAGAAATATTTATACGTTGGAAGTTTCGTTTAATAAACAAGTAAATTCTTATAAATTTACTTGCTCTTTCTGAAGGACCTATTTTTAAAGTAGAGTATCACTTCAAGCCTTCGCGGGTGGGCGTCGAGGATCGGGGTTAGGCTGGGTAGAGCCTTCGGGGTTCAGGTCTCGTGTTATTTCCAAAAAATACGGTGGTAGTGGTTATGGGGACAAGGTTGGGGGACAAAGTCCTACTGTATTTTAAAGTATTACAAAGCTTAAATGTTTGGTTTTCTGTGCTCTTGTAAGTTCATAATGGTAATAGGCATTATTAGAAAGACACATTTCTAAGCAAAATGGCTTGCATTAAGATTAATAAAGAAATTTTTAATTTTTAAAGCTTTTACTCTGTCCAATACAAATTGATGGAGGAATAGACAAAGCAATCCTAATTCCATTAACTTCATCAAAAGAACATCAAGTATTTAATTCTACTCGTTGTGGAGACTTTGCTGATTTTGTAAGGCCTACAAGAGTGCTTAAATTTATTGTTAACAAATTAAACCCACATCTAAAAATGAGCATTTCGTGTGTATATTCACGAATTGTTTATGATTTAATGGAACATTCAGATTATTATTCAACATTGCATTATAATCGTCGTGTTTGTCATGATGATAGATATTTGCTTAATATAGAGGAGAATGGGCATAATATTGTAAGTTGATTAAATAGATGGGGTTGAAATCAGGGGTGAGCGCATTGCGTTAAATTTTGGCGTTGCGTTGAAATTAACGCAAATTTTTGATGACATTAACGCAAAAAAACACAAAAAATATACCAATCTGACAAATGAGGGCAAAATTGGTGAAATCTGGCTTCCTGTCTTTCCAAAATTCTTAAATTTTTTGCCTGCGGCGCAGGAAAAGGAAGAAATTTATCTCCGTAGCCTCCAAAATTCTTCGCCTGCGGCGCAGGAAATTAAGAAGGATCAAGTATAGTTAAGGGAAAGATTAGTTGATCTGAGGGGATAGAAGAATATTGGTCGAATTACTGGTATTACGTTGGATTTAAAAAGATGATAGGTCCCTCCTTTATTCCCTAATCCATATTATCCTTTTAATCTGAGGGGAAAAATTGAAGAAATCTGGCTTAAGGCCTCCAAATTTCACAAAATTTTCGCCTACGGCGCTAAAAATAAGTATTTAAATACAAGGTCCATCATGGAAAGGCTCAGAAAAATATCGGTTAAGAATCTCGATCTCAACTCCCATAATCCCCCGAATCCCCTAATATCCTCGGTATCAATTCATAATTACAGATAGCTCTTATCCTCTCTCTTAGCTCTTATTCCCTCTTTCTAGCTCTTATCCTCATACTCCAACTCACCCGAATCCTTCGGTAATCACATGGCATCTTTTTAAATCTTCTTGATCCCTCTAAAATACATAATAATCTTCGTAACCCCCGCTTCTTCGTTAAACCCCCTTGATTCCTCTAAATCCTCTGATATCCTTCAATCCATTGTACCCAGGATCTCCAAATCAATTTTGGCCTTGAGTTGCATTTTTTGTGATTGTCTCTTGCGCTCATCCCTAATTGGAATCAGGGCCTTTTATACACAGGATCCAGACATCCATAATCCCAATTAAAATCTAAAATAAGATTTGGCTGAAATTTCAATTATTAAGCCTACAATAGAAATAGAATGTGAAGAGGCAATATATGAAAATCAAATAGAGAATCTCTATCTTATAACAATTCAAAATTTTGCAGAAGATAATTCAAAAATTTCTTCATTATGCAAACTTCATAGAAATCAACCAAAAACGATAAATGTAAGAGAAATCGAATTGGAATTGGAAAAATATAGAAAATCAAGTAATAAAAAAGATGATAATCCTGGTAATAGAAGCTTAACCAAAGAAAACTCAGAAGGTAATATTTTAAATAATAAAGATAATTAATCAAAAAATTTATATTTTAAGTTTATATTTTAAGCATTTCTAATTTATATTTTAAGCAATTGGAATAGAAAAAACGAGCAAAGGCAAACAAATTAAGGTTAATCATGAACAAATTGAACGACAACCTATTAGCAATAATAGTAATAAAGGTATAAATTATCTTAAGAATGAGAGGATATGTTATTTTTGTATAGAGCTCTTGCATAACGAATAAAATTTAAGAAGATATGTATGACAGAAACCTAATTAATAAAATCGATATCTTGAAGATCTTTATGTAGTATAACCGGGATTTTTAGATCTGTCTTGGTCTGATATCTAGCTATAATAATAAGACACCTAAGATTATAGTCATTAAGTCGCATCAAATTTTGTTCATTAATGTTATGCATATAGTCTGGATAAGATATGTAAAAATTAATTTCAGAAAAATCGTTTAACCATATTATCAATGAAGCAAACAAACATCTAGAAAATTCCTCTATAGCTATAAACAACTCACAAGAATTTTTAAAATATGTTTATAAAAATACGAGTTTTACAAAGGCTGAATTAATTGATAATGTTGCAAATGAAAGAATTGATAATTATTTTCAATATATTAAACATGATACTGAAAATTTGGAAAAGCTTGAAGCTAAATCTATTTATCTTATTAATGAATTAACTAAATAAATTCAAAACAAAGTAAAAAATTTAAATTAATTAATTTAAAAGGAAAGTAAAATTTTAAAAATTCCATGAATTATTATACAGGGTGCGGCAAATTGGCGGCCGCTTTTCTTTTTGTTATAACTTTTTTAATTTTTAATAAAAATAGTTAATTCTTTTTTTACTGGATTCCCAACACTCTGAGAATTTTTTTGATGTGAAAATTGTTTTTAAATTTCATGATTTAGTCTGTTTAATCTTTCCTCAAAATTCGAGCAAAAATTTTCGGTTGAAAGTCGGTCTGGATTCAAGGCTATGATTTTTATATCGGAAATGCTTATATCGTTCGAATCAGCTTTTCAATCTGATTCGAATGACATCAAAATTATTGAGCTACGATAAAAATCGAATGAGCTACGGTCCTTTGAATGATAAATTAAAAAAATTATGGTAAAAATAAAATTTTTTGGTGAAATTTTCAAAAATCAAATTATAAGCTTTTTCGATGCGCCTGAACAAGACGAGTCGATTGGTACTAAAATCATCGAGATTGAATAATTTTTGACGAAGTTATGACCAGTTAAAAATTGACAAGAAAAAATGTTTTTTGATAATTTTGAATGTTTGGACCGACTTATCTTTACCATCTGTGAACCAAATTTCTATTTTTTGGCCCAAAAAAATTCTCAGAGTGCTGGGAATCCAGTAAAAAAAGAATTAACTGTTTTCATTAAAAATTAAAAAAGTTATAGCAAAAAGAAAAGCGGCCGCCAATTTGCCGCACCCTGTATAATTTTTAATTAAATTTGATATTTAAATTTTAATTTTGTACATATTTTTAATTGATTAAATTTTGAAGCCAATTATTTAATATTTTAATCATCGCCTTCTTATTTTATTAAATAACAGATGGCGTTTTCTAGTTCAAATGTACATTTTCAAGTTAGGTATATTATGCCGATTTAAAAATCCGCAAAACTAACAAAACGAATTTCATGCAAACCACGATCCGCAATCTGAGGATCTAAGGGGTAATCTGGGAATATAAAGTGATTGACGATATTAAAGGTGGTTCAATAGATATCGGCGGTTTGATTGATATCAGGTATCAGTGTGTTGAGGAGCCGCTTAAATCATACTCTATATCAGCTCAAATACTTATACTAAAGTTGTGAGTAAACCTTAAAACAATATAAAAAACTTTGCCCGGGATATTTCTTAATTAAATTCTTTTATTCTGAGGATATATATATTTTATTTATGATCTAGTAAAGAATATTTATAATATTTTTATTTTATAGGTTTATGCTATTTAATAGTTGTATAATGAACTTTAGAATGTATATTAGCATCAAGAATTTTTTGGTCGTTTATTAGAGACGGGAATTCTTTTTAGTTATTTTACCCATTAAATTTGAATAAATTTAGCCTCCCAAATATTTTATATTTTTGTTTTCATGTCCTCATATACTATTAAGGTGCATTCTTCCTGATCTTGTTACTTTCCGGGCTTCATTGCGCATAACCCATTATTCATGTTGTTTGAACAACAATGACTTTTATCTGCTGCTTGTTCTAAAGAATAATTTGATTTTATAAAACATTTTTTTCATAAAATCAAAACTGAAGAATAGAGAAAGCTTAAATAATTTTGGAATTATTATTATTAATAATTAGCTTAATTGAAATTATTATTCGCTCATTACCGTATTTAATAAAATAATTGCACATAACCCTAAAATAATTACCTGAAATAATTATTTGGCAAAATAATTCAACATCACGATGAAGGGGTTGATTAAAAAGGAGGGGGTAATTATTTTATCTTTTTTAGAAAGGCCATTATAGCTATTTTTATTTTTTTTTTTTTTTTTTCTTTATCGAACACACATTTTTTTGATCTCGGCCGTAGGGGGTAATTAATAGGGTGTGGGTAATTATTTGAGAGAGGGAAATTATTTCAGGGAAATTATTCATAATAATGAATAATTATATATTCATTATTATTATTATTTTATTATTATTATTTGTTTACGTTCATTTTTAATACAACATTTAGCAGCACTGCAAGTTGCTGCTCCATATTGACAACATTGAAGTTTTGTATTACAACAATCTTGTTTCTGTGGATCACAATCTTATTTTTAATATGAGTTTAATTAGAATAATTTAGCCATTAAGAATTATTTAAATTTTAAAAAATTTTTCTAAATAAATTTTTTAAAGTTAATTATTTTTTGTATAGTTAGGCTGCCTTTTTAATGAAATCTCCTTTGGATAATGAATGATAAATACGGCCCTGTATTAGAGCCAAACTTAATATAGACTCTTTGGAGGATGATGAAAAACCCCCCAGTTACACAAGGCAAATTGAATTGACAATGTCGTAGATTGTCTGCACAACAATCTTGTAATGCATTAGCACACTCTCAAATATAAGTAATTAATATGTTATTAAATAATTTTATTAAATAAATATTAATCTTACTATCGTTAACTTTTTTTTGTACGCAACAAGTAACAAAAATAATAAAAGAAGATAAAATTGTAATAATTATTAAAATATTTTTAACCATTAGAAATTATACAAAATTTTTAATATATGTATTTTTCTAAAAAAATTTCAAATGAAAATATATATTTTAATCAATTTAATTAATCAATTTAATAAGAATGTTTTTTAAATTTAATTTAAATTACAAATTATCAACTTGATTAAAATCCTTTATATAATACTTAAAGAATAAAAGATTAATTTTAAAAAATAATATTATTTAGGTAATTTAAAATATTTATTCATATGCTATAAAGTTTTTTAAAATAATATTTTATAAAATAAAATATTATTTTGGCAGAAGTCAGCAAAATATTTTATTTTTGGCGAACCAAAAAAAATTATTTTTTTTAATTTTTGGCAGGGCCACCAAAAAATTATTTTTTAGTTTTGGCAGAGCCACCAAAAGAAATTTTAGCAACGTTGGATTGGTACAAATTAAGCTTAATTTAGCTAGAAAAAATTTTTTAGCTAAAGTTTTTTATTTATAAATACATAAAATTTAAGAATTAATTCACCAACTAATTTTGAATAAGCCAAGTTCCACGTGAATATTCACATTGTTTTCATATATTATTAAAGATAAAGAAATAGATTCAAGTTGTCTAACTTATTTTGAATCTACTTTCACGTGAATATTCATATGCTTTTTAAAGCATATTTTGGGTTTTTTTCAAAATTTTCATGCGAACACAAAATATTTTTTTCAATTTCTTAATAAAATATTAAATGAATACTTAAAAACAGGGCTCTGATCAGTACATAATTTGAAAGTACTGACATAAAAATCGACATAGATATTTTCAAAATAAAATGCACATATGTGGAAGTACGTCAATTCAGATGGACTTCTTGGTTAAAAATTAAATTTAACCTCCAAATTTTTCAAAATTTTACCTGCGTAGCGAAAAACGATTTATTTTGGAGAGAAATATGTTAGTCTTAAAAAAAGAATGAAAGAACTAATTTTGGATATATCGGAAATATGTTTGATTTAAGGAATAGAAAGATTAAGCGGGCTAATATTTAAAACGTTTACTAGCGGAGGTTTAAGATCGAAGCAAAATCAGTCATAAATTTTTGTTCTATTTTCAGAACTGCGATTATTAGAAAAATAGTCACGAACCAGTTGTTTAATCTAAAGTTTTTGAAGAATCGAGTTTTTGAAGAAATCGAGGCTGAGGATTATCGAGGTTGGCAAAGCCGTGATCCATTTGGATGGGCAAAATTGGCCAAGGTCTCGAATAAAATCACTTCTATGGGTGCATATTTAGACTCGGTCCTCGGCTAGGTTTAAAGCCGAGGACCTCGATTTAAGGTAGAGTTATCCGTGATCGAGATCGGGCGGCATGATCCCGGTTTTTTGATTCCCGATCCCGATTTTGCTGATCCTGAGACCAAAAGACAAATTTTATTCGGTTTAGTCCAATCCGTGGATCGGGCCGGAATACCGATCGGATTTCTATGTATGGTCACGATCGGATTTCTATGTAAATCGGGATTTTATGAATTAATGAGGATATTAGTGAAACAAGATAAGATAAAGAAGGTAGAGAAGGAACAAGACAAGGAAAGAAAGTGTGAGAGGAAAAGAAAAGGAAAATTGTAAAAAAGAGTCTCTTGCCATTTCAAATTATTCAAAATTTGCACCTGAGGCGTAAAAAGAGGTCGACTTTAGCAAAATCAAAGTCGAGGTCGAAAAATCGGCCATGTATCTGCCTCGACAGAGTCTTGTTTAATCTACATACTACTTTACAAATAAATCGTCATTTAAATTTCCTTTCATTTTATTCATGCGATTAAAAAGAAAATTGTTTTATCAAAGAAATAATTAATTTTGGGTTAGAATTTTCAGGACCACAAAAATTATAAAATAAATAATTATTCAGCTTTTGATTATTAAAATAAATTGTGAAATTCCCAATTCTTTCCGTTAAAATATTTTCCCAATTATTTAGACATTTTCACAAAGTTAGGGGCATTTTCCTTTGGTAGGTTTTCCTTTGCAACATTTTTGTCCCTGTTTTGGTGTTTCTGAAAATTAAAAATCATTTGAATTAGGTAATTCATAAAGTTCCATTTATCTTTAGTTAAATAGAAATTACTTTGTTAATTTTTTATTGTCCAAATTAAAATATTTAAAATATGTATATAGTGTGTCAATAGACTTTAAATAAAGGCCACCATTAATTTTAAAGTTTTTCAACTTCCACTTAAGTCTTGGCAATGAAATTTTACACAACTGTTTCTTACCGTAAGAAACAAAAGAAATTTTTGTAGCTCTTTTGAACATACCCTAATGTCGAAACTAATTGTGGTCTTAAGGTTTATTGACACATGCTTTTGGTGAATTTCGAATAAATTTAGCATTCCATTTCGAGTTTTTTGAAATTTATTTGTTAAATAATTTTTATTTACGGTAAGAAACAGTTGAATAAAATTTCATTACCCAGATTTACTAAGTTGGAATAACTTGAAAATTACAGGTGGTCTTAAAGTTTATTGTTACACTGTATTATTATAATATTGTTAAATTTTACTTACCCCCTTTATGCAAGCAACTAGATTTTGGAACAGTTACAATACTACTACAACATTGTTTATGACCTAACAAACAGCAGTTTTTTCCACTCATTGACATACATGCTAACAAAAATAAATTTTATTTTATAAATTTCACAGCTTTAGAATTTTTAGAAACGTTATTTTGATTGTTTTTATCTAAACATTAATAGAATATAAAAATTCAAATAGTATATTTTTATAATCAGTAAAACTACCTCCAGTTTGTCCAATCACACAATCGTCCTTACAATTAAACTCAGCAACAAGAATAGAAGAAATAATAAACAAAATTATAATCGCCATTATTAAATAATTGATTATTAAATTTTTAATTTTAAACTATTTTTAATGTTTTTCTTAAAAAATAAAATTATTAAAAAAAATTATGCGATCCATCTTTATAATTTTATGTTGATTACGTTTTTGATAGGATTTTCTTATTTAATGGTTAAATTTAACCATTTAAGAATAGAGATCGGACCGTACCGTACTAAGGCCTTATTTTATCGGTATTGGGGCGGAATACGTTACGGAACAAAATTCCAATCTCTATTTAGGAACAATGAATGAGATATTTATAATAATGAGTTTTACTTATCGTCATGTATCTCGTATGAAACTAAAAAAGGGATAATAAAAAATTTAAATTAAGAAATATAAAATAAATTTTTAAGATAATCTGATATAAAAGATGCCTAAAAACGCAGTGAAAAAATTTATTTTTATATAAAAAATTTCTATCTGCAAACTTTTTATTTATCGATAAATTCACGTGAATATCCAAAACACATCAACTTATGTTTAGGATTGATTTTGCATTTTTGCCCATTTAAAATTTTCTATTCAAGCAGAAAGCTTTTCCAAAATATTGCCAAAATAGTAGATTTAATTGCGTAATTTTTACTCAATTTATTTTTAAATAAATAAATTATTGAGAAATTTGCAAAAAAAGTATTTTTTATGGAAAAAAATCATTTTTAGATTATTTTTAAATTTTGTTTTTGCATTTAATGTTTGATGCTTTACTCTTTGGCTAAAAATAAAATTAATAAAAAAAACTTTTTTTATTAATTTCAAATATTTTTGCAAAAAATAATTATAGCAATTTTATTAAATTAATTTAAATTGTTAATTTGACAACATAAAATTTGCTTGATTTAGAATTTTATCTCAGGCTAAAATCTTCAAATATCTCAGGCTAAAATCTCAAATTTTGACTAAAATCTCAAAATATTTTTTTATTTTGAGTAAATATTACCAAAATAAAAATTTATTTCAAAATAAAAAAATTTTTTTTTCAAATTTTATGAATAAATAGAATATTTACATTGAGAAATTTGCAAAAAAAATAAAAATTTCTATATTGGGAATCTTATTTTCAGTACATTTTTATATTTTTGGTTTTAATGTTTGGTTTAATGTTTTACTAAAAATTATAGTTTGATAAATCTATTTTATTTAATTTTCATTTAATATTTTGTAGGTAAATTTAAGACTTATACCCTGAATGCCTATTACCCTGAAAAACTGCACCAGTTTTATCAAAACCCTTTTTCTTTCGATTTCTTTACAAGTTAAATAGGGGGAGGAGGTCTGGACAGATTAAAGCAAATAAAGTTGGAATTAAGAGAAGGTTAGGTTGTGCCAGGAACTGAAAAAATATTTGCCGGTTAATAATCTGTTGTCTAAATTTAAAAAAAATAAAAATTGTAGATAGATTCCTTCGTTAAAGAATACTCTCGCCGGTGGAGCCCGGATCGGTACTGAATCTTGAACAAAAATCTACGCGACACTTCCAGTCCCGTTTCCCTACTTATTTACATATCTACATAATGTAAAAATAAAAAAATTTTTGGATATTTCTAACAAAAATCTAAATATTTCAACCAGTCTGTTTCTTCCTCCTCATCCATTTTTATATTTTCATTGTTTATTTGTTCTTTATTTAGTTCATTGATTGTATTATATTTGTGTTCATTTATTTCCAACATTTTATCAGTTTTTTGCTCATTTTTTGATGAACTTTCACAATGGTTTTGTTCAAATTTTTTCTCTAAAAATTTTTGATTTATTTTTAAATAGTTTATAAAATTCAAATTTTATAACTTAAATCCTCTTATGGGACCAGATGTGCTTCTATTTTTAAACCACTTGTAAGTTGTGATTATATTTCTGTTAAATTCACAATTTTTATTTATTTATTTATTGAGTAAATCACAAGGTAAAAAATTACACTTAGTGTGATTAAAAAATATGTAAAAAATGTCTGTAAATTACAAATAAAAAATTTTGAGAGATAATGAAAAAATTAAATTTGTTCGAAGCAGGAGTCTATATATGCTTCGAAGCAAAAGTCTATCAGAAATGTCGAAGGTGCCGGAAATCGGAATTCTGATCGATCCCTGCTCCAAAGTATGGCTAGCGCTTCAGGAAACAAAAAATGGCAGCCTTATTTTAATAAAATTTCTTTACTATTTTGGTATTTTAGGAGATAGTGAATCCAGAAATTACATAACTATGACAACATAAATTTCCTTTCACTTTTTCAATCACTCAAAGAACTCATTATACCTTTATCATGTTGAATTGCCATAATATTTTTTTCTGTTAAATTTAAATTTGTTTCCTTTATATTCTCAGCATCATACCATCTATCAAAATCTTCCATCATGTTTCTACTAAAAGATTAGTCAATTATTATAATTATTATTCAGCGTTTTCTTTTTTTTAAAAAAGAAAATTTGAAAATCTTGTGAATGAGTAGAGATATGATTTTTAGAAAACATATATTTGAACATTTTTGTCAAAAATGTGAAAAAATTTAAAAATTTTCCTGAACGACCAAATAATTTTTAAAAACGATGAAAAAGCCCGTTTTTCTAAAAATTCAATCTTGGGTTAGGGGTTATCTTGGGTTATTCCGCTTTTGCCAAAAAAGCAAAATATCGCCGAAGGTGGAAGTGATAGAACACAACACTATGATACATGCTCTAATTATTACACCCTCAAATGATTTCTCTCTTATAAATTATCAACAATAATTAGAAACTCTTATTTTAAAATTGTATGTATACCTATATTCAGTATTATCCTTTTTTAATTCAGTAGTTTTATTTGTCTCTTTACTTATTTTAGAAAAAGAAACTTTTGATAACTCTTTAAAAATTTTATGTTCAGAATAGTCTATACTAACTGATTTCACAAAGATTTTGGCTAAATCTTTATAGCCAGATTCAATTCTTTTCGTGCATTCTTTCTTATTTTTTTCAACTTTTAAATAATCAAGCATTTTACTCCCTGCATCACACATCCATTCAGTATAAAATTTTTGCCGAATTGCAGATAAATATAAATTATAAGATATTGGGCCAGCTAAAATTGGGGAAATTACGTAATTGTAACAGTTTTTAAATTAATTAAAGGATTTTATTTTTCGAGTTAAGATTTTTCTGGATCGTGACCGAGAATCTCAATCGGAACGAAAGCTCATAGTCTACTTTACTCATACATATAAGAAGGATGGCTTTGAGTAAAAAAATTTGCCACCTATTTCAAGATTTTTTGGTTTTCCTGGAGCTCAAATTTGTTGATTGACTTTATGTCAAAAATTGACTTCAGGAAGAAACGACCATTATTACTAGAATATTTTAATTTAAACATACCTAGGCCCATATCATACCATTCTTTAAGAGTGTTATCATTTATCAATTCTTCATTAATATGAACCTTATAAGGTTTAAAATCAAATAAAGATTTTTGAATCGTTGAAGTAAAAATGTAAAGGTGAGAGAATACACATAAAGTATATTTAATTTGGTTATTTAGGTTAATTCCACGTGTGTTGGAAATTGCGTTTCTTAATGCTTGGGTAAGATGTTGCATTTTCTGAAAATTAATTTATTACTTAAATAATATTAATGATAAGTTATAATCAAAATTGTAATTGCTCCGAAGCCTGAAATTTTTAAAATTCTTAGGTATAAATATATTATATAATATATAATATATATAAGTATATATTATATATATCATCTTACTAATTATTGATATGATAGTTATTAAATACAAGGGACTGTGCCAACTTAAAAACAAATTCACAATTTTTTAATACCCTATTTTATCGTATTTTTTCAACATTTTATTATTTATTTATGTGAACAAACACAAGGTGTGAAATATTGGCATATCCGGCACAAAAAACTCGAGATTTCCTAACTTTCGAGTAAAAAGCGTTGGTAGGTTCCCCGGTATGGTTGAAAAATTTTATTTAAAAGTGATACAACAAATTAAATTACTAAACGAATGCTTACTTTATCCATCACAATAAACGGGGGTAATTTTTTCATTGAAATAACCCCATTTTCCTTTATATCCTCCTTGTGAAAATTTATTGTTTTAATAAAATTTTCTAAATTAAATGGTTTATTTGTTTCAAATCTCGCCATAATTTTTGCAATATTCTTTAAATATTCTGGAGTATAAATAATTCTATACATATATATTGGTAAAATCATTCCGTTTTTTGATTTAATAATTTTCATAAAATAATCAAATTTTTCTTGAAATTCGAAAATAGAAAATCTGATCGAGTATTCAATTTCTTTATCTATTTTGTTGTTTAATACAAAAGAAATAAGTCTATAACTTTTGTCAATAAACCAATTGAGTTGATCAAAGTTGTATTTCTTGCCTAGAAAAGTCGTATTAACACTGATTTGGACTAACTCTAAAATACCGATTACCTATAACTACCTTAAAAGAATGCCTTTTAGAGGATGATAGAGAACAGAATGCCTCGTTCAATCACCTACTCCTTTGGAATGTGATTGAAAAGTAGGTGAGGCTTATGGGCTGTAAACTACACAAGTACCAGGATCCCCTCGTTCTTATCTCCTCCTGCCCCTTCTTCAATATAATGCCACTTCTAATAGTAGAATCCCTCGAGAAATTAAATGCCAGAACATTCATTATAAGTAATACTGCTCATATTTATTTAATTTAGAGTTGTTAATTTAAATTTTACCCTGAACATTAGAATTTCCATCTTGAGAAGTTCTTGCTTTTTTTGATTTTGAGTTCGGAGCCTCAATACTAGTGTTTCACCGGAACCGAAATTTTGACCGGAACCGGAACCGGAACCGGATCCAATTTGAGTTCCGGTTTCCGGAACCGGAACCGGAACTTTTCAAAGTTCCGGCCCGGAACCGGAACCGGAACCGGAACTTTTAAAAAAATTTTTGCTAACAAATTTTTAAAAATTTGTAGTTTAAGTAGGGTTGTCTGTTCACCAACTTCTTCGGTTAACTGAAACCGAACCGAGACTTTTGATTAACCAAAACTGAACCGAAAATTTGTCGGCGATAAGTGATATATTTGGGTTAGAGAGTGGTGTATAACGGATTTGGTGGTATAAGTGTTTGATATCGGACGATATAAGGGATCAGAATTGTAATGGGGTCCACATCAAAATCCACATTAATCCATCCAAATAATCCGTTATACCATTCAACTTTCTTTTTCAGCGCCGCAGGCGAAAATTTTGAAAATTTAAGAAGGCTGTAAGCAAAAAAATCATACGAATATTTTAAGAATTTTAAGAATTTTAGGGTTGTAATTACTCCATGTAAAAATAAAATAATTTTTAAAACAAAATTAAACTCATAAAATGATTTATTTATTGAAAGAAAAATTTGAATATTTATTGTCATACCATTGGGAAGCGAACCCAACTTAAAATCATTAACACATTGAGTGAAGCCCAAACCCTTAACCACTCGGACACACGCTCATCAGAAATCAACTGAAAGAAAATAAGCATATTTCTTTCGATTTTTTTATTACAAGTATGAGAGTACTAGTATTTTATTAATATTTTTAAAAAAACTAATCCTTAGGGGTGTAAAAAAGTTCCGGTTTGGCCGGAACCAATTTGTAAACCGGAGCCGGAACCGGAACCGGATCCAATCTGAGTTCCGGTTCCCGGAACCGGAACCGGAACCAAAAAAACACCGGAACTTTCCGGAACCGGAACCGGAACCGGAACTTCCGGTGAAACTCTACTCAATACTATTTAAAATAATAAAGAATATAAAAAATAAAAGAGGGAAATAGTAGAGGTGCATTTAGTTGAACGATAAATTCTTAAAAATACTTTGAAATATTTAAATGATAATATTTATAAAGATTCTTTATATCAACTTTAACATAGCAACTTTTAATCTAATCTAATCTCAAATTTAAAAGTTAATAAAAAAATCTCCCATTTAAAATTTACAACTCGATAGTTGCAAGAAATTGTTTACACACTTATTTACATGTAACTTTTTAATGGGAGATCTGACTTGAGTCATCTAGTTGGAAAGAGAAGACTCTCGAAATCACATGCTAATCAAATGTTATGACAAAGTGCAAATAAATATTTTTATCTTTTTAAAATGCCGAATAATAAATAGTGAAAAGACTAAAGAAAGTGCAAAGACATAAATAATAATTATGCAATAAAAATAACTCTCCATGTAACGGGATTGCGGTTTTGAGTTGGTCGACGCCTGAGACGTTTCTATGACATGTTTTCTGGTTTGCTTATTAGGAGGTAGTCTTTTTTGTTACTTAGAGTATTTGCTAAAATAATTACCCAGGGTAATTATTGTTTCAACCTCTCGCTGGAGGGGGTAATTAAAAGGGAGAGGGTAATTATTTGAGCTTTTTTTAAAAAGGCTAATTATAACTATTTTTAAGAGGGGTAATTATTTTTTCGATCTCTGGCTGTAGAGGGTAATTAATAGGGCGGGGGTAATTATTTGAGAGAGGAACATTATTTCAGCAAATATGGTAATTGTTATATAAACGAACGTATTTTTAGGATCTGGTACTTGGGAAGTTTACACCCCATAAGCCTAGCCTCCTTTTTCTTCTCACCTCCTTTTCTTGAAAAATAATATTTGGGTCAACATTATTCTTTTTAGTTATTTCAGCCTTTTGATTGTTAGACTGATTATCACACTGCAAATTTGGAAACAAAATTTTTTTTACATTCTTGCTACATGTCCAAAAAATTTTTAGGAATAAGTTAACCTATTGCAAGTAGCAGTAGTAACAAGACAAAAAAATGCAAGAAAAATTTTGAAAGACTCAAGAAAAAAGTCTTGGACATCTCTATAATTTATGATTTTCAACAAACTTTAATTTTTATTTAAAATTTTAAATCTTCATTTCTTTATTAAAAAATAAATTTGAGTAGAAAAATTTTATTTTCTATAATTTTTTTCAAAAATCTGTCTCATTTTTATGTAAACAATAACAAATATTTTTCCAGACAATATTTTTCTTTATTTTTCGTTGAAAATAAAAAAATTTTGAAATTTACATTTTGACGAGACTTGTATATAATAATTTAAAAATTAAATTAATTTTATTTAATCGACCTTAAAATATGTTAAAATAATAATTATTATTAAAGGATTTTGTTTAATATGTAGCTAAATTTTTAAAAATTAAAAAATAAAAATAATATTTTTGATTTTAATTTATAAATCGACTAATTTTCTGTTAAATCCACTAATTTACAGTTTGATCCTTTGAAACTCAATCACATTATGCAATCCAATTAATGAGATTATGCCTATCTTTATACATAGCCTATCTTTATACATCCAAGAAGCTTGCAGAAAATTAATATTTTTCTTGTTATTATTTATCATTAAAATTTTTGAATTAACTTTTAGTTTAGTAATTTTATTTTGTTCAAAAATAAATTGTTTATGAATTAAAATAATTAACAAATAATTTTTATTAAATTGCAAATCTAGATTAAATTCTAATCTTAATGAAAATAATTATTTTAATATTTTATTTAAATTTTATCAATTTAATATATGGAACTAATAAATTAAATAATACAAAGGATGAAAATAATAAAAACAAGATCTTGTATGGAAGCTCTTCTTCCTCTAAAGGAAAACAAATAATAGATGAAGATAAGGAAATATTGTTAAAGTCAAATTATAGAGAGGAAGTTAATGGTAAATATTTTTCAAATTTATTTAAAAAATTTAATTTTTAAATAAATTTACAAGAACATTCGAATTCATTGCCTTCAGAACAAAAAGAAAGGGAAGATGTTAATGAAGGTTATATGATTAATTTGTAATTTTTAAATTAGTTTATAGTTTATCCTATTAATTACATGTAAGAGACCCTCAGCCATGTGTCAAACTGAATACAATTTATTAGAAAAGATTTAAAACGCTTTCTAGTTGGCGGTATAGGGTGTAATAAATAAGAAAATTAAGGCAACGCCTCAATAGCCTGTACGTGTGAGCTAAAGCTCCTGGCAATAACAGTCCAAGGGTCGCAGGATCGATGCTGCTCGGTGTAGTTTACCTCTTTTACTATTAGAAAATATTTATTTTATAGTTAAAAATTCAGAGCTAAAAATTGAAGAAATTATATTGAAACTAATTATTGTGAAAAATAAAATAGAAATTGCCGATGATCCTAAAAACCAGAAAATGCATTCAAAAAATTTTAGACGTTTAAGAAAAGAAATTAAATATATTGGGAATATCGAAAAACATTTATTTAAAAAAGAGGAAATGAAAAATTTAGCAAAATTAATTAAAAAATTAAATAAAAATGAAAAGGGCAAATTAATTTTGCGAAAATTTTATTTGGAAGAAAAAGAGGAAATAGAAAGAATGTGTGAAGATTTTAGAAAAAAATTATCAGTAACCGAACATGTAAACTATTAATTATTACTATAATAGAAAAGATATCAGATAAAAATATTATTTAATTGGGCAAAGTTACAGCGTGCTGGAGTCTCAGTCTATTCCGGAGTTCCCCCTGAGGATCTTATTATGAAGCAAGAACAATCTTTACTAGTCATTCTTGACGACCTAATGTACTCAATTGAAGAAAATATTTATCGGAACTTTTCACAAAGAACTTTCACAATTTTGGCATAATTTTCATCACTCAGAATCTCTTCGAGAAAAAACTCAAAGTTTAAAAGTTTTTTCTCGAAGAATCAAAGTTTTTTCTCGAAGGTCTGAAGAGTACCTACGAGAATCGACGAGATTTACGAATCGAGATTTCTTTCAAAATCGTCACGTTTTTAGCGTCTCTTTTTTGGGAAATTTTACCGAAATGCTTCCTGCCTTCCCAATTTCCCGAAATCGGAAATTTTGGTTTTTGTCTGCAGGATCCTTGACAGTTAAGTAGAATAAAACAAACATTTTGTTAATAAATGAATTAAAACACTTTAAAAAGTTAATAAACTTTGCACAAAAAATTAACAAATCCGCGAATGAAATTTTAACAATAAATTTATATAGGAAAAAGATATTGAAGAATATGGTGATTTTATTACTGTTAAATATTTTTTGGATTTACTTCAATTTTGTGCCACAATCAAGAGAAATTATAACGAATATAAGCAAGTATTAGATAAATATTGTAAAAATGATATATTACCCAAAGCTAGGGAAATATTAAATTATGCTAGGACCGAATACAAATTTGGAAAGTTTAAAATAAAAATAAATAAAAATAGAAAAGAAGGACCTTTCATTAAATTAATTAACAAAATATTTCCATTTCTTAATAAAAAAGAAAAATTAATTAAAATTGAGGAATGGTTAGAAGAAGAAGAGGACTTTATTGAGGAATATGAAAAGTTTTATCCATTAAAAAATAAACTTGATACAATTATTGAGGAGGAGAAAGATGATGAAATTGAAGAATTAAATGATTAAAAAATAATTTTTAATGTGATATTTATCATAAAATTACAGGGTGACCAGAAAGTAATTTTACGGTTTGCCTTTGCGTGTCACCCAACTGTTAGTGGTAGGAAAAGCTTTCTTTATCAAATTCAACTCAATCGGACAAAACAATTTTTACCAGTTCACAGTATAAAAGTCCACATTCAGACCAACTGGCCGTAGGTTCATGAACACAGAGTCCGGCCTGCTCCGCAATTATTTTCGCCCCCATCTAACTTTGAAATATAAAAAAGTACTCTTTTCTCCAATCTTGTTATTTTTTAAATACGTTTTTCCTTAAAATCTTCTTTTTATTAATGCTTATGTTTTGAAATATTATTTTCGGTACTCTTGTGTTATCTCCCCCCATTTTTTATGCCCCCCTTTTTCTTCTCTTTCCTTCCTTTCTCATTGCCGCTTAAAATTAAAAAATGGTCAAAGGCAAATAATGGTCAAAGGCAATAAATTTATAAAAACAAAAAAAATGACAAAAACATTATTCTGGAGGCCAAAATTCCGCAATTTTCTTACAAATCCATTCAAAAAAATTTTCCCCTTTAGCTTCTTGTCTACACATGAATTCTGCCAAGTAACTTTCCAAGTGATGCCGCGATGTTCCCCGATGTTTTTTATTCCTCCATTTCGCAGATCCCCAAAGACGTTCGATTTTTTGCGTGTTAGCTGCAGTTTTTGGGTCAACAAAGTTGTAGCGGTGATTAACCGTGAAGTGCGAAAAACCAGCCTCAACAAGTTCGTCATGTTTGTATCCTTTCCAGCTGTCAGAAATAATCAACGTCCCAGGACTTATGTGCTTCTCAATCTCTGCCATCAACGTCTTTGCTGATCGATCTGGAACCTATAAATACCATGAAATTTGTCTAATCTATTATAAGAAGATTAACCTGAACCAAAAAACATTCATCAGATTCTCTGCATAAGCCTCCAAAGATCCATTGTTGCGGTAGGACTCTGCCTGAATTGTTTTTCCTTTTTGTGAAGAGACTTTCGTCTATCTCTACAATCATCCCATCACCTCCTAAAAACAGCTATATTTTTAAACATTATAAAAATACCGATGAATTTGTGTGGTTTGGCTATGAGGTGATCTACACAAATACACCTTAGGTAGTTATTCCAATCAACTGTTGTGTTTGTTGGATCAATTCCCAATTCTCGCTGACAAAAATTTCCGGAAGTGTATTCAAACGACCAGCAGTAGAGGAAGCGTACTATTGTAACATATGGTAAACGACTACCTTCTAACCAATTTCCGACACGCATATTTACTTCACAACGACAATTAGATTTGCGGCATCTCCATCTAACTTGCTTGCCAATGCTTAACTTCATTTCATGTCCATTTAGACAAATTTTGTTTTTTGGTAGAATGTTTTTACCCTGTAAAAATTGAATCGCATCTTCTTCATTTTGAGGAAGTTTGAAGATATTCATTTTTCGAAAACAAATTTAATAAAAATTCAAAAATGACTCCTTTCTCAGATTGAATGTCTTTTTAAATAAATTTAGTGATTGCCTTTGACCATTATTTGCCTTTGACCATTTTTTAATTTTAAGCGGCAATGAGAAAGGAAGGAAAGAGAAGAAAAAGGGGGGCATAAAAAATGGGGGGAGATAACACAAGAGTACCTTATTTTCTGAAGCTTGATTATTTTTCCTTTATTATTTCCTAAAAAAATTATTTTGAAGCACAGGATTCCTCCGAAGCCCAAACTTCAAGAGCCCAATATTCCGCTTTTTTAACCAAACTCAAAATTCCGACGGAGCCCAATTTTCGAGTCTGATTTTCGCTACATTTGGTCTAAAGAGGAAAATAATCATAAATGAAAAAATATTTCGGAATTTTATCCCACAATTCATAACAACCATAATTTAAAAATTTTAGTTTTTCCCAGAATTTAACGCTATATTAAAATTTTTATGTTATCACTTGGTTCAAAATAAAATAATTTAATAAGTTATGTCAGCTCAATAGTAGAATTCGTATTGTTTTAGTATTACCAAAAGTCAATGGATGTCGTGGCTGGGTTCGGAGCTAAAATTTTAGTTAGAATAATGAGGTTATTGCAAATTGTATCACTTTTTTAATTGATAAAATAACAAAAATATTATTAAAATTAAATTATTATTTTATTTAATGTTAAAAGATGATACTATTTAATAAATGCTTTTAGCTTCTTCTAGAGCGCATTTCACTCAAAAGAAATGGGAAAGGAGATTGCAGCTAAAAAATAATATATAAATAATTGTACATATTTTTATATAAAATTATTTGTAAGCCACGGTATCATTTCATATCCCTTTTATCATTTTATATATGTATATATAATAATCTCGGTATCTTTCCAGACCTCGATGTCAACATTATTCTTGTTGTTCCTATATCTGTATGAAACATCATAAATCCATATTTGAGCGTGATATCAATGAATCAAGAGGTGTAATTTGTATATCAGCGAACTATATGTTGCATCCATTTTATTTTGAATAATGGTCATGATTTGTTAGAATTGTCAAAATATTGGTACTTTTCCGTTATGACGTAACCTCCTAAATTAATGTACAAAAAGTCATATATGGGGTAGAAAAAGGTGTAGAGTGGAACGGTGCCACTCTTTTTTCCCGGAGATGCCTGTGGACCGAGATATAGGGCTCGAAATGGTCAAAAACCATAGGGGGTAGTAAGCTCATTTTTGGGGTGAAAAATTCGAAAATGCAAATAACATCTCATTCGAAAGAGCTCCTCGATCTGAGTCGAATGAGACCAAAATCAGTGAAATTCGACCTGATTTGACAAAGTTATGATCGTTTGTTTTAGCTCCTTACCTACGGTCTACGGGCAGGTTTTTGCTGCTGCAGAGGAAGCCAGACATACCGACCACAGCTAAAATAGGCATAAGTTTATGTTACGAGCCCAGACCCAGCGACCGTTGACTCCACGCGAGGCGCGTGCCGCAAAACCCTGCGCGAAGCGCAGGGTTTTGCACAAGCGCCTCGCCGACGCCCCATAGGTTTATGTTACTTGTATTTTGTATCTTTTCTTTGTCTAATCTTGTCGAATCACGGTGATTTTTGTGTCATTCGACTCAGATCGTCGAGCTCTTTCGAATGAGCTATTATTTGTATAAAAAATTTTTTATTTAAAAAATCGCCCCTTTGGATCGCCCCCTTTTTTGACCATTTCGAGACCTATATCTCGGTCCACAGGCATCTCCGGGAAAAATGAGTGGTACAGTTCGACTCAGCACCGTTTTCTACCCTATATATGACATTTTGAACATTAATTTATGGGGTTACGTCATAACGGAAAAGTACCAAAATATTTAACACCTTCAAAGGAATCCACTGTGTAAAATAAAGACAAAACACAACATTTGCAAAACATGACAAAACACAACCCAACATTGCTTATATAATAAAATCCGAGGCAGCAGAATATTGACATAACTACTATCAAAATATAAGATGAAAGTTAAGTTAATAGGAAAAAACTTAAACTCTTAAAATATAAATTAAAATTATTTATTTATTCACATGTTTCTCTGTAAAAATTTACACGTTGAATAAATATTTGTAAGGGCATATTTCCTTTTATAAATTGCCGAATATAATAATATCCTCTTTAAAGGCTAAGACGTCTAAAATTAATAATGTCTATAAAAAAGCACTTTAATATTGACATAAATAAATATATAAGAAAAATGCCGCTTTTTAATTTTAATGTATATTTGATTGTCTACATTAACGTTTAATGTATATTAAAACACATTAAAGGAGAGAAAATTAAAATTTTTCATTTATTTATTTGTTAATGAAAATGTTAAGGGGAATTACTTTATACAATTAACTAATTAAAAAAGTAATATTTTAATTAAGTCTAAATTCAATTGTTTAATTCTTTAATATACTTATTTAATAAAGAAATTCCGACTGTTGATCATTCTCCAGGATGATCACTTTTTTACGTTTGGTGTCTAAAATTCCGTTTTTGCCCAAATTTCAGTGACAATATTCCGTTTTTTGATTTGGTGTCCAAAATTCAATAAAGCAAAATTTCAGAATCCAAGACAGAATTTAACATTAGCCACTAAAAGAGAAAAATGTTCAATAAATTTTAGTTTAAATTAATAAAAATGTTTTCCTCATTTAAAACAATTGTTTTATTATTTTTATTAAATTTACACATAATAATAGAAGCGGGTGACCCTTGTGAATATCCATGCGTTAATTTTTTTCTGAAGCCAGAATGTAAAGGATGTAAGTATTTATCTTAAATAGATTTTAAGACATTCTTAAAGAAATTTTTAAATTTTAATCTATTGATTAAAAACATAAAATAAAAATAAGTATTCAAATTTAGATAAGAAATCTTTATTGAATATAGCTAACTAATTTTTGGAAAATAATACATAAAATAATATAAATAACGAGAATAATGAAATTAAAATAGTTTTCCATGTACAACATCTTTATCATCTAGTTCATATTAAATTGTTGCCCGAACTCCTAGCCCCTGACAATTTTCGATCCGAACCCGTTCCGAGAAAATTTTGAAAACCCGATCCGAAATCACATCAAACTTTTCACTCTTCAGTTAGCGTATAATAATTTTATAATATATTTTTATTAAATTTTATATTCTAAACATGCAAATGTATTTTAGTATATGATAACAACAAAAAACTGGCCGTTCACCTTTCAAATACTTTGTATGCTACTAACGACACTGATTACCTAAAAAATTATTTAGCCGTGAAAATAATAATTTGGCACCGAAATATGAATAAAAGTTTTCTTAAAGGTTGGAATAAAAATGAAATGACAAAAAAAGTGCGGAAATGGACTGTTGATTTGTGGAAACTATGGGAAGATAGATTTGATAGACCTTATTGTTATATAATTGGTAGCGGAACAGAATTGTTAGATTTGAAAAAACTTGACGTAAAATTGCCAGCTTTTATTTACCGTATGCTTGATTCAATTGAAAATTTAAAATCTAAAGATTTTGCTAATAAATACACAAACAACGAGCTTGGAGATGCTTTCTTTTTTGACGATTTACAGGTTTTAAACATAAATCGTATATGAAATTTATAAAAATAAAATAGATAAATTATATTATTGGAAAGACTTTTGGATTGATAGTCCTAGAAAATCCATATATATCCAAACGTATATGAGAAAATTTCTGGAGATCCTCAATTTTCCGGATCAGTTTCCGCCAACTATACTAACAGTGAAGAAAAATTTATGATATCGAGCTCTACTGAATAGTTAACCCTAATCTATATTTAAAAGCTAAAAATACAGAGAATCGATATTTCCCTGATATAAATCTAAAATTTCTATGCTAGTTCATCTTAATTTTTTATAAATAAATACAAATTTAGGCAACATGGAAAGAAATAATTAACGAACTAAATAATAATACCCTTTCAATATTTATTGATATAAATTTTGGCATTGAATTATCAGAAAAATATTACAGCGCATTTCTGGAATTACTCAGAAATGATGAATTTGATGATAGTTTTCGAACAAAACTTTTTAATGGTGAGATGTTTAATAATATTTATTTGTAAAAGATTCTAAAATTAGATTCTTAAAATAAATAAATAATATTAATAAAAATTAATTCAAGATTTCCTAAATCAAGATGAGTTGTTAACTAAAAGAATGGAAAAAATATTCAGAAATTTTTCAAGATCATCATTGAATGCTATAATTGAAGAAAAAAATAAAAAAGAAAATAAAACAAAGCGTCAAACTCAAAAAGGCAAGAAAATTTCTGAACATAATTTTTTGGATAGTTTTCGAATAGTTATTCGCAATTATAATAATTGAATATTCGAAAATGCCTAACCATATTGAAAAACTTCTCGTATTTTATTAAAACCTATACTGTATCTTATTGTTTAGTTTCTCGCTAGAGCGGGTATCTATTGAGGTAATTTTTATGGTTAGAAACAGTGCTTCGAAGCTCGTACCAAAATTCGTACTCGTACCTGGTACGAAGTATGAGTACATGTACGAGCAAAAAATGGGGCAGGTACGAAGTAAGAGTGCCAGTACGAGACCAAAAAAGAGGTGGTACGAGGTACGAGCAAATCTGAAATTTCGAAGCACTGGTTAGAAAATTGTCGGTAATTTTATGTATTAATAGAAATTAGCTAATTATTTAAGGGAGGTATTTTTGTATTTCTACGATAGAACTAAGAAAAAATTATTTTAGAACAAATAAGTGAAGTTGAGAAAATTTTAAATGATATGAAATTGGCCGATAAGGGGAAGGAAGAGAAGGCTGGTTTAAATAATAAAAAGAAAAATAAGAATTCAAAAAATCAAAAAAAGAAATCGAATAAAATTAAACAAAAAATAAATGTAAAATTAATTGAAAAAAATGATGAAGAAAAATTAGAAGATATAGAGAGAGATGAAGAAGCAATTGAAGTTGTGAAGGATCATCAAAGCGTAAATGAGGCAGAAAAAGTGATAAAAGAAAATAATTCTGCAAACAAAACAAATACAGATGAAGGATTTAGTGAGGGCTGGAAGATAATTAACAAAAAAGATAAATCCAAAAAGAAGGAAGAGATGGTGCTGAAAAAAGACGAAAAAGAAAAAATAAACAAAGGAAACGAAAAAGTTTTCAATTTTCCATTAGAATATGCTTGGAATAATCATAAGAAAATAAATTATAATAAATATTTGAATGAAGGAATGAATGAGAAGAGAAAAGGAAAAACTATTGAAATTGATAAAGAAAAGGAAAAAGATAAAGGAAATAAAACGGAAAATAAAAACGAAATTGAAGAGAACACAAAAAATCCTGGATTGAATGATTCGAGAAATAAGAATATTCTAGAAAATTTGATATCTTCAAATTTTAACGAGTTTTCTCCAAAAATCTTTTTAGAAGAAGATGCATTAGTTGAAGAATATAAATCATATATTTTGGACAATAAAGATTGTAAAAAAATAATTCCAGCATTGAACATTGGCATTTTTGTTGTTGAACTTAATAATAGATTGAAATACCTATCAGAATTCAAGGAAAAAAAGAATAAAAAGCTCACTGGATATTTAGGTTTAAGTTTATAATTGTAGAGCCTGACATTTTAGAGTTTTAGTTGGCAATTTTCGTTATATTTTCACATAACTTTTATGATTCACAGGATTGTATCACAGCACGAAACTTAAGACACGAGTATCGTATACGTGTTCATGATTTTGAAAAATTTATTGTATGGGCGATGGAATAGAACCATCGTGGAGTGAGCAAAGACAGAAGCACAACCGACTGTGCCACCATCCAATTCAATGATGGGTTATTTATTTTCATTTATATTCTTTCTGCAAGTACGGACACATCACCCAGCTTTATATTTGGTGTCAACTGCCAAAGCTCAACGATCATTTCGACTGATATTGTCTGAATTTGTGCATGGGCGATATGCCTGAATTTTTCCCTGAGCTATAATTAACACATAATATTCTTATTTAAAAGCAACACAAGAATTTGGTCAAGAATTTAACAAAATATTGGAAGATAAAAATAAAATAAAAAGATTAGATCAATTGCATTGTTTAGAAATAAAATTGTTTCTTTTACTTAAGAAAACAGTTCTGATTATGGAAGGGTGGAAATTAATAAATAAAAACAATGAAAAAATAGTAAATTATGATGAAATAAGAATAGTTAGAGCCAAGCTGCATAAACAAATGTATGTATTTATTATTTATAATTGATATATTATTAAATAAAAACATAAAATAAATTTATTATTGGGAATATGTATTGGAAATTTATTATTGGGAATCACACTAAGAGTACGAACAAAATTTTTTGATTTTTCTTTTTGTTTCAAAGATAGGGTATATTCCTTAACAGTTCTTCAAGTTCGGAACCTACGCCCATTGGCGTAATTTCCGAACCAGTGAACTGCCCATACCCATTCCACAATCTTAAATTTATACATATAAGATAAGATATTTCGACAATTAAGGCTTGTTCATGCAATTATTAATCATCAATTGGATTACATTAAAACTAACTATGAAGAAAAGATTAATGAAAATCTGCTTGATAACATTACTAATGATGAATTTTATGAGGTTATATCTAGTTATAAAATGAAAAACGCACAGAAGGATAAAATAATGTTTTTTATATTTGATGAATTACCTTTTAAATTCGATAAGAAAAATAAGTTAGAAAATGCTGTAAGTTTATTTCTATTCCAATGTAGTGATTGTGACAAGCGTTACTTAAACTTAGGGGTGTTTATGTAATGTAGCCTCCTGAATAATTTTCAATTTTATTGCTGCGTATCCCTCTAAATTTCTCATTAATGAGACAAGTGTTACTGGATATCAAGGTTCAACCTGTTTTCATGGTTTTGAGCTTTTTACTCGACATTGATTTTTCTTTGGCTCAAAATAAAAATTTGAACAAGGTCTGAAATATAGCAAAAAGCTGAAATAAAGGTCAAGGATCCTAGTTGAATAATCAATTCCTATTAGTAAATAAAATAATTTTTAAATTTTAGCTTGAAGATATATTTGATGTACATTTTCTTCATATTAATAATGCAAAATCGAACATGGCTATTAATTATGTAAAGTTTATTATGTCTGAATGGGCTAAAGACGAATACAATTGCCATAATATTGAATTTTTTCTGTCTGGTTCTAAATATTTAAATACAGATATTTCCGATTCGGATGTTGATGCTAATGTAATTCTAACAAAATTAGTAAATGATGGTTGTAAAATAAATGAAATAAATAAGTTTTTTGGTAATCCAAGCAAAGATTTATGTCAAAATACTGAGAGAAGTTCAGAATGTGACGATTTTTCGTTATACTGTATTTTATGTCAGGCAAGGAATTTTTTATGAGATACATATTCTGTTATTAATTACAATGCTGGCTGCGGCAAATTATGAGCACTTTTTGAGCACAAATTATGAGCAAAAAATTTTTTTATTCTAACGTAATTTTCTAAGGAAATTATTTAAATTTAATAAGTTAATCTGATCAAAATTTTTTGACAAAAAATATAATATGATATAGGCAAGGTTTATATAATTTAATACACTCATAGCTGATTTGGCTTCTATAATATTTAGAAATTTTTAGGAGGCTCCAATCAAGCAACTCCGAAAAAACATTCATTCTAGAATAAAAATTATGGAATTTACCGCGTTTGATGTTAAATTCGATATATCTTTTGTGATAATTAGACAAGACATTAAAGAAATTGAATTAATAATTGATAATTATGTTAGAGAAATAGATATATTAAAACAATTATCAACTACTAAAGAAATAATTAAAGATAAGGAAGGGGAAATGTTCATTTTAGCTTCATTAAATTCAAACAAGATTATGCAAAATATCATTATCAAAAGTGGCAATTTGGAAAAATTCAAGTTTATTTCAAAAACTTTAAAATTATGGGCAAAAAGTAAGTAAACATACACTGCGTTCCAAAAGTATATGCACCCCTGATTTTTGATTTTCTATACATTTTTCTTTGTTATTTTGATTAGACTTTTTGTCTATCTATTCTTCTATGTAAATGTGTATGTTTAAACATAAAAATAAAAACTTCCCCCATTCCGTTTCATTTTTATACACATTTATGCAAAAATTCACTGTTCCAAAGTATATGCATTTCATATATGCACCCCCTACATATACTTTGGAACAGTGAATTTTTGCATAAATGTGTATAAAAATGAAACGGAATGTGGGAAGTTTTTATTTTCTTGTTTAAATATATACATTTACATAGAAGAATAGATACACAAAAAGTCTAAGCAAAATAACAAAGAAAAGTGAATGTTGTGACTTATAGGGGGTTTTTGTTGACTGGACCGATTTGGACAAATGAGGTGTCATTCGAAAGAGCTCGCCGAGCTGAGTCGATCGCGGGGTGAGAGAAGTCGATCAGACAATCAGGGACCGAGATACAGACCTCTGAAGTTTGAAAAAGAGAAGGGGGGAGTAAGCTCATTTTGGGGTGAAAAATTCAAAAATGCAAATAATAGCTCATTCGACTCAACTCGTCGAGCTGAGTCGAATGACACCAAAATCAGCTCGATATGTTGATTCTGAGCCAAGATAATCAGGTTCAAAATGGTCAACATAAACCTATGGAGCGTCGGCGAGGCGCTTGTGCGAAACCTCGCGCTTCGCGCGAGGTTTCGCGGCACGCGCCTCGCGGGGCGTCAACGGTCGCTGGGTCTGGGTCAGTAACATAAACCTATTCCTATCTCCCTTGCTCTGGATGTACTTGGGGCCCCAGTAGCAGCAAAAACCTCCACATATGCCAAAGGTAAGGAGCTAAAACAAACGAGCATAACTTTGTCAAATCAAGTCAGATTTCGTTGATTTTAGTGTCATTCGACTCAGCTCGACGAGTTGAGTCGAATGAGCTATTATTTGCATTTTTGAATTTTTCACCCCAAAATGAGCTTACTCCCCCCTTCTCTTTTTCAAGCTTCAGGGGTCTGTATCTCGGTCCCTGATTGTCTGATCGACTTCTCTCACCCCGCGATCGACTCAGCTCGGCGAGCTCTTTCGAATGACACCTCATTTGTCCAAATCGGTCCAGCCAACAAAAACCCCCTATAAGTCACAATACCCAGAAAAATGTATAAAGAATTCAAAACCTAGTGGTGCATATACTTTTTGAACGCAGTGTAATACATGTATATAAAAAATTATTAAAAATTAAAATTCTGTAGAATTGTAAGGGGAACCACCTAGAGCATTTAAAACGCTTAGGCGGAGGTTAAACGATCTAAAAATGAAAAAGAGAAAACATTAGTCGATGCCTCTATCAGGAGGTCACAGGAATCCTGCCCGGCGCCCGTGCCAAAATTTTGCAAATTTCAATATTAAATTTAACTTTTTAACAAAATGTCCATTTATTATATATGTACGTAATTATAAATATGTATGTTTTCAATTTCATAAGCACGAGTGTCGATTTATAATTGTACTTCCAAAATAAGTATGAAGAACCCTATACATATTAAACAAAATTTGAATAAAAAATTCAGATCATTTTATCTATAATAACCAATTCGGCTTTCTAAATGGAGCAACTCTGAATTTTCTTATTCTTAAAATTGTTCTTCTTTATTTTGATTCATCCAAAGTTTATTTGCTACAAAAATTTTTGGAAACATTTAGTGAATGGTTATTAGCTTTAAAAAATAAAATTTGAACAGATTTTTAGGGATTGGAGATTTCCAGTCAAATTAGAAGAATTAACACAAAAATCGCAAAGTTGGAATGAAGAATCAGAAATTAATTTTAGAAAGAACCAATATCTTTCGAAATATATTAATTATAGTAATGAAGAAAAAATTAGATTAGAAAAACATACAAATCTAATTATGGTTGTGTTAACACTTGGTTACCCAGAACAGAATTGTTCATATAATGTTAATTATTCTACCAGAAAGATTATTTTGAAAGAGTTTGAGAATGGTATAAATTTTTAAAAATTTTATCAAGATTGAAAGCGAAAAAGTTTTAAAAATCTGAGTTTGGACCTATTTATGCTTATATTTTAGAAAATATTTTTATGAAAAACTAATTAATAATATTCAAAATTATTAAAAACTTAAGGAATTGATATGTTAAATAATGCAAAGAATACTAATGACGGGAATGAGAATTTAAAACAAGCCTGGAAAATGTGGCTTAATGGACCGAAATTTTTGGAAAAGGTTGAAAATTAATCCAAAATATTTTACTAACAATTACTAATTTTAGTATAAACATTTTTTGTTTATCTTATGCATTGATAAATTTCACACAAAAGAAAGCGAAAATTATTGTCGTTTTTTTGAGAGTCGAATCCGTTTAGAATTAATTTTTACAATTGAAGAAGATCAAAAACAAATAAAATATACTCATGCAACTAGTCAAGAAAATTGTCTACCAACTGGAATTAAAGAAAAATCTAGGTAAATATAACAGTCAACAAAGTATTCGTCCTTGCCTTGTAACTCGAGTAGGGGGTAGATAATTTTCGATGTTTTTGATATCAATTTATGGATAATTATATACACACAAGCAAATGAAAAATTAAAATTCAAGACTGGTTTATAAAACAGTTATGATCAAACGACTAAATTTTTCGTTTTTTCGGGAATTTATCGATAAAAAATTTATACTCAACCAAGAATTTTGATTTCATGGTATCTTGTGGTGTATTTGATTATCAATTTGATTCTCTATCCATTAGTGTCATAAGCATCAAGAAATGCTGCTATATCATCATAAGTTATCGGGTAAAGAACTCTGTTTAAACAGGACTATGTTGAGGTGTATGTATCAAAGGCTCCCGGACAATGCGTCAGTGGACTTTGCGTCAGTGGAAAATGCGTCAGTGGTCAATCGGTCAGTGATAATATAAACTGATTAAAAGTGATGATATAAAAGATAAAAATCAACTGATATTTCTCCGAATCGACTGATCTCCATCTTAATCAAAGCAAATAACTTCATATCTCTAATAATCCTCCCAAACTCGAGATATCGGCCTTAATCCCAACAAATCCCCCTATATCTTTTAAACACCCAAAATCACTTTTTAAATACTCCTAATCTGTTTATATCCCATCTTTAGTCGTTTTATATATCATTTTTTATCCCTTTATCTCATCACTTTTAATCACTTTATATCAACACTGACCGATTGTCCACTGACGCATTTTCCATTGACGCATTTTCCGGCACGGTATCAAAATGATAATACTAATACATATTTTAAAAATTATATTTTAAAGTTTTAGTGGCCATTATATCAAGCATTGGTGGGTAGGAATTGAAACAAATAAATTTATAAAACAATTAGAATTTAATAAAAATAATGGTAATATTTTAAATAAATTCGTTGAAAATATTAAAAACAAAACACCTGCTGTTTTATTAAATAAAGATAGAAAAGTAGAAGTAATTTATTTGGAAGGAGATAGTGAAGAAATAGATGAATGTCTAAGAAATTAAATTATTAAAAACAATAACAATTGGGATGTCCGATTAATTTAATTTTAATTATAACACAAATAAATATATGATGTTTTTAACCTTTAAATTCAATAAATTTTAATTCAAATTTATATCAAATAAAATTCTCGAAAGTCGGGTAGAACATGGATCAGCATTCTTTTGGCCCTCACAAAGGAGAGTGTTTTGGGTGTCCGTGGGACTTCGATGAGATTTGGTAGACAGGTAGATGTATTCGATCATTTGAAAAGTATACCCTTTTTATTGAGAAACTAGAACCATATTTGCAAAATGGTACCGGGGACCGAGTTATAGGCCCCAAAAGTTTTAGGGTCCCCCACATATAAACAATTTCTATCTAGTCACAAATGTGTTCGGTGGTGTTGCAGTGGTAGGTAGCGTTCTTGCATTTAATTTTTTTCCCAGGTTCAAATCTTTATTGGGAAAATTAATTTGTTTTAACATAATTTTAATCTTTTATTAATTCTGAATTGTTTTTCCGAATGTTTTTAGCCAAAATTGAAAACTTTTTTTAATTTTCTTAAATATTTATTTCTTTACATTATTCATTCCCAGGCTGTTCTACAAAACGCCTTGTATTCGATCATTTGAAAAGTTTTTAAAAAATTTTAAAAAAATTTAGAAAATTTTTTAAAAATTAAAAAAAATTTTAAGAAACAAAAGTGTTAAAATAAATTAATTTCCAGTCAGGATTCGAACTTTGGGAAAAAAGTAAATTCAAGAGCGCTACCCCTCACCACCGAAGAACACAGTTGTACACTCTGTTAACTAATTATACGCACCCTCTATTTTTTGCATTTTTCAAGTGGAAATTGGAATTTGGCTTTCTAGCTTTTTGTGTATCAGATCTAAATGTTAAAAGCCATCTATTATCAAAAAATTTTAAATTTAAGAATTTCTTTTTCAGACTTATGGATATTTTTATCTTAAATTGTTAGTAGCGCATCGTATCATTACGTATCCCTTTATTCTTTTATATATTTCCTAATCTCGGTATCTTTCGAGACTTCAAGATAGCCATCATTCTTGTTTTTCCTATATTTCTACAAATCCTCAAAAATCAATATTTGAGTGTGATATCAAGGGAGCAAGAGGTTAAGTATATCATTGTCTTGGAAAACTGAGTTTAATAAAAAGTTTAGCAAAACTTTATATTGAAGTTGTGTTACCTAGTTTTAATTTAGTATCACTTAATGAATTTAAAAACTTTCACGTGTCAATTTGTTTTTTAAATCAAATAAATATTTTTAAAAGTACAATTTCTTAATTTTGTCCAATCAATTCTTTATTTAATTTTTTATTTTATATATTACTCTTAAAAATTGATTTTAATAATCGTACATAGATTTATTTATCGCCTGTTTGCCTTCACTCATTCATAAAACAGTTTTGAATTGTGTCCTTTATTTAAAATCCTTGTAAAATCTTTTAAAAAGCTTCTTAAATTTAGAAAAATTTCCCGCTTACTGTATAATTTCAGAAAAATGATTTCTACTAAGATTGAACTTTTTGTCAATTTAATTTCTTTGTTGTTTTCTTATTCATTTTCAAATATTCAAACACATCAACGTTTTAATTTTACAAAAAATGATGAAAATCTCGTTGGAGACATTAATGTGAAGAAAATTGAAATCAACAAAACAAATGAAAATACATCAGAAAAAACTTTGGAAATTATTATTGAATTTGGGGCTATAAACAAAAAACACAAATTGTTATTAAGAGATTTACATTATTCCTGTGAATATCTAAATTTACCTTATGAAGAAAAAATATATAAAGTTGAAAATATACGAAATGAGACAAAAGAAATTCATTTTATAGAAAAATTTGAAAATATTTACAGAAGAGGATTTAGTATTTGTTTAAAATCAAATCGAGAAATGAAGGTGAATAAATTTATTTTATTATATAAAAACTATTAAAAATAATGTGTATGTATAGTTTTCAATATAATAGGCGCTATTTAACTTTCGTAGAGTCTTCCAAGTTTTCCTTTAATATTCCAATGCTACAAACTTACACGAATCATTCCAAGATTTATGAAATCTTGGATTTATGGAAAACAAGATTTATGGAAACACGGTCTTGCATTGTCGAAAAATGCAGGACCGTGTTTTGTCATACATTGTTGTGCCAGCAAGACACAGCACAAACATGTTGCTAAAGCAAAAGAATATAGCAATAAAATGTTAATTAAGAAATGTTCCTTGTTTCAAAATAAAAATGCAAGAATGTCTTAATATTGAAAATGGGGAATATTTTTTTCTATTGGTTGCCCCTTTAAAACATGGAAAAGTTTCTTCGGCAAGCTCTATTTAATTAAAGCTTGTTTTATTTAGGAATTGATCATGATAAAGCCACTTTTCCATGCCAAACTAAATTTTCAACCAGTGTTCAACGAAGTCAATGTTAATTTCTACCAAATTTACAATGCAATCCTTACCAAATTTAAATGGTTATTAGATTTGGAAGGAGTGAATAATTATATTGAAATATGTGCAAAATACGAAGAAAAAGGCAACTATATAATAGCAATTCATTTACCTAGTAACGAGGAAAACATTAGAATGCCTTTTATTGTAGAAGCCATGCAAATTTTTGTAAAAGTTGATGATAAACTCAAGAAATGTGTTTCAACTAAAATTAAAATTGAGTCAGATGAACTGAGGAATACCTTGGGCAAGTTAAAGACAGGTGTAGGGATTGCGATTGTTAAGTCTCATAGAAATTTAAAAGATGGAGAAATGATAAAACAAGGAAATAAATTATTTAATGATTTTGAATTATATGGTGGTGAATATCCGTTTGAAGATGTGTTATGTGTTCAGGTGTTAAAGCCATTATTTGATGATGAGAAAATAACTGAAAATAAAAATACATTTAATACAAATGTAACAAAATATTTGAAACAAAGAGAAGAAAAGTATTTATCGAAAAATATTTTATTTAAAGAAAGTTGGCAAAAATGGTTTTTATTCGATGGAAAATTTTATAAGGTCGGGGAAAATGGAAAAGCAGATTATATAGATTAAAAGAATACTGCAGGAAGTAAGAATAATTTACAGTAAATTCCAATATACTAAATTTTGGGTAGGGTTCATTCACGGTTTACATTACTTCGATACAAAAATGGAGTTGATAGCTCAATTCCCCTTTGATATAGTATTTAATTCGGATTTTGGCTCTATATTTGGACATACGTCCCATGCAATATATGCGTCCCATAAAAGTTTATGCGTCCCATGAAAGTATATACGTCCTATAAAAGTTAAAAAATGTTTACAAATTGTTTTGCGCTTATATTAATTTTGGTACGCATATACATTCATGGGACGCATATACTCTGATGTGACTTATGTCATAAGATAGACACTGGATTTTTGATATGTTAATGTTAAATTTAAGATCATTACAAAATCATATATTAATAAGAATAGGAGTCAATTTTTAATTTTAGTTTAAATAAAATGATAAAAACAAATTAAATTTTAATAAATAAATGTAGTGAAAATAGTATAAGCGAAAATAGTTTAAACAAAATCTGCCACAATCATGTTAATAAAATTTATTTATAGCACCAGATCAAAAAACTCCTCAACCGAATTATTTTTTAAATTTTAGTAAAAATGTCTTTGGCAGTAAGTATGTATTAAGAGTTTAAAGCAGAAAATATAACTCTGTTTTTTATGAATTCATATTTAAATATATTTATAAATTTATATTTAAGTTAATTTATATTAAACATGATTGATTAACCTTTGTATCGATATTTACCTTTTTCCTTCAAATTATCCGGAACCGAGATGCGAAACAAAATTATATATATAAACTTTTTCGATCCGGATAATCAGAACCGCCCAGCATAATTATTACTCATATTTTATTGTTTTCAATTATTTTTGTATCATTCAAATTTTCTTTAATATAAGTATTTCAGAGTATAATGAACATTAATTGAATGGATATCGGGTTTCAGGTCATCTAAAGGGATATTTTGGATATTCGTTATTTGAAAAAATAAGGTGATATAAAAAATTTGTAGCATTAAAAGCGATATATCCCAGACCTCGAAACCGTTATCCATCCAAACTCTTAAATCTTATCAGCACACGCCCACATGTAGTATGCTTCATTTTTAATTGAAAGTGGAAAAAATTTTTCCCCCGTTTTTGCATTCTTGTGTTTCGAACACTTTTTTAAAGTTCGAGAAAAATTGTCAATTTTTCATTACTGTCGATAAAATTTTGTATTCATTAGAAAACCTATATTCTAGTTTATTATCCTTAAAAGTAATAGACTTCTAACTTAAAGACTTCCCAGGTTTCACTGTTCAAAAGATATTATCAAGTGTGCATTATTAGCAGCTCCTTGTATTTAAAGAGCTTTTAAATAAAAACAAAAGTTTGCATAACCTGAGGTAAAATTATTAAGTTTAATCATTGAAGTAATATTGAATAGAAATTCATAAATTAATATTTTTAAAAATAATAAGGGAAATAATAATAAAAAATAAAAACAAAAGTTTGCATAACCTGAGGTAAAATTATTAAGTTTAATCATTGAAGTAATATTTTTTAATCATTTAATCATATTTTGAGAGAATTAACATTAAGTTCGTATATTTGTATCACTGTGATAGATCATCTAGCAATTATTAACCGTTAAAAATGATTTGTTGATTTTTACAGATGCGAAAAAAATTTTGTAAAAATTTTGATTGCAAAATATCAAGGAAAAATCAGCACTGATTAGATAAAAACGGCATTCAAATGACCTAAACCGTTATTACGGTAACAAATTACGCTCACTATTTATAAATAATTAACATTTGAATTAATATTCTTGAATATATTGAAATCACTAAATTTTAGATGTTTAAATATTTTATTTTTTTATAAAATTAATTAAAGAAAATTTAAAAATTAATCTATTTAAATATTATGTAAGTATCAGGAGTGTGCCAGTTCGCTTTTTACGTGAATTGCGAAAATTTTATACACCCGAAATGCAGGTGAAAGATGGTAAAGTGGTAAAGTTTTTGTATTTAATGTTAGCCTCATTTTTTTATACTCTTTGGTATTAAGGAATCTATTTTATTTTGTAAAACATGATAAATGACACCTTTATTCAGCAAACATTCTGACTTTCGGGTTAGTTGCATGAAATTTAGTAATATAATAGAAAAAATGTCAACATATTTTTTTAAAACAAAAAGATTCGATCTAATCCTTCCATTTCTATTGAATTTAATTCATAAAAAATAAATCATTTTGAGTTAGAGTTAACGGATTGCATTCTTTCTCGCAAATAACAGCACCACAAGAGCTTACACAATCAAGATCAAGCCATAAGCCGGCTGGTGGAACAACTGCAGTACAATCATTTGAAGTCGGGCAACGAGTATTTCCTAGAGATTTTGGACATCCAAGAGACCATGGAGTATTTCCACCGTTAAGCTTTTTAAAATATTTTCGAAAAATATAAGATAAGAATTCTACTTTTTACCTGAACTATAACTCCATAATCTGAAGGACTGCCATCATCCCAAAAATTGTGTATCTGTCCTCCAAGTATAGCATTTCTATGCAACCCAATCCAAGAACAATTTATTTGTATAGTTTGGCTTACATATGAAACTGTAGCTTGTTGTAGCTCAGAATGAATAGAAGCTACTTTAGCGCCCACACTTTGACAAGTAGCTATAGCCTTAAATATTTTAAAATTGTATATCTGAAAAATATTTTGCCTGCCAATAATTTCCAGGATAGGAAATCGGAAGTTGTTTGTATTCTCTATCATTTGCCACTTGCCATCCATTTATGCCACACATTTTTCCAGAACTTACACCATTACAAGGACGTTTACAAATGCCTCCTGCTAGTTTACGATAGCATGAAATGTCATTCCAATTAACATTTCCATCGGCTCCTTTATACATACAAACACAATCCTCTGGGGAACCCTCTTTAAAATTTTATGTATTTTAAAGCAGATAAATTCAAAACAGACTTTGAGGATTACTTCCTGTATCATTTAAACCACTAGGACATCCTTGGCCCCACGGCTGAATTTGTATTGTCGGAACTCCAGGTGATGGAACGGATGCATAATCTACTGAAGAACCGACTGCCCAAGTTTGAACTACTGTTGGATCATAACTGGAAATTTTTATTTAGACCTAATTTTAAATTTTATTATTCGATCGATCATTACTTTAACAAGCACAAGATTTGATAAAGAATTTTTATTCAAAAAATTCTTCAAATCTTTCATCAAACTTACAAAGGTTCGATAGCAGCACGGTTTAGACCAATATAAAAAGAACGGAACATACTATCAAGTGATGGAATTGGAACTCTTTGTCTACACAAAATATTATTAGTTTGACATTGATCAAGTAAAGACATGGCTAATTGAACTACAAATTGTTCTTCCTCATCACTGTGAACGCTGACCAGTTCTCCTCCTTCTTTATTACATAAATTTCTTGCCTAGTAGTTGCAAAATAATTATTTTATTTTAAATTAATAAAAACAGATTATTTCACAAGAAAATAATTTTTCATCTTTTTCGGTTCGTTTCCGGCTATCTGAAGATATTTCAATGTATCCAAACCGAATAACCTTATTTAATACATTTATTCAGAGAACAGTCGTAAAAAATATTTTTTCAAAAAACCAAAATACCTGATAATAATTAATCATATCTTGCATAATCACTCTATATCCATAAACAACCCCAGAGCTATCTAGCCTACTAGCCCAACCATCAGGACATTGATTTGATCCACCATTTTCATTGGAATTAGAGTTTACGTGGGATTCGGAATTAGAATTCGTATTTAAAAAACTTGTCGTTTGACTATTTGAAGTTTTTAAATTTATTAGACAAATTATAGATAAAATTGAACAAAATTTTTGAAATGATATAAATATTAAATATATCTTATTTTCCTTACAAAATTTAAAGATATCAATATATTTTTAAATAAATTTTAGAAACTAATTAGAAAAAATCAAAACATATTTTAAGAGACCTCTTGTATGAGGAAAAACATTAAATTTATGGAAACCTAAACTTAACAATTCTAGAAAAAACATTGAACGTTTATATCACGCAAAGCTGTCAAAGCTATTAGTCAAAGCCTCAATACACGCTTCAATCAAAACTCAAATATACATAGAGATATGTATTTAGTAACTCTCAATTAATGACTTTCAATAATAAATGTTTAATAAGTGAAAATAATTAAAAATTATTTATAAAGAGTCAGAAAAAAGAAAATAAGATTAAAGCTAAACCTTTTGTGTTGTGAACCCAAAAAGTTTGTCCAAGCGGTTTTATTTAAAATATAAAATTGGCCATAAAATTAAAAATAAATACATAAAAGGTGCAGAAACTATTCTATAAATGGTAGGGGCCAAATACTTTTTGTGTTTTAATTTTTTGTTTTACGTTTTTTTGTTTTTTGAAAATAATTTTAATATTTATTATAAAATAAAAATAAAGTTTGTATTTGTTATTTAATTTTAGAAAGTATTAAAAATAAATATTAATCTAAGATTTCACAATTTGCAAGAATTAAAATAATTTTATTCAAATATACGATACATAAAATCAAACATTTAAAATTAATTCAGTAGGATTTTAATATTTTAGCTGTTTCTTTTTATAGATTGTTAAATCTTTATGTAAAAACTCTAAGTTGCATCCATGTTAGAATGTTATCAAGTCTAAATTAGTATTTTTAGAGAAGAGACGTTGTAATTTGAAAAAACTTCTAGACCTTTTGCATTTTAATACCCTTTTGCATTTATCTTGAATAATGGTCATGATTTGTTAGAATTATCAAAATAATTAACACCACCAAAAGAATCCCCTGTGTAAAATGACAAAACACAACACAACATTACTTATAAACCCCGTGGCAGCAAAATATTGACATAACTACTATCAAAATATAAGATGAAAGTTGAGTTATAAGAAAAAACAAAAAATATTAAAACATAAATTAAAATTGTTTATTATTTATTCACATGTTTTTCTGTAAAAACTTACACGTTGAATAAATATTTGTAAGGGCAAATTTTCTTTTATAAATTGCCGCATATAAGAATTTCCTCATTAAAGGCTAAGACGTCTAAAATTAATAATGTCTATAAAATGCACTTTAATATTTAAATAAATATGGTGTGTAACATAATTATAAAGGAACCCATATTTTCGATCATATCTCAAGTTTTTCGGGATGAATTGGGTTGAATTTTATATATGTGATAAAAAACCTTATTCTGGCATAACATGCAAAAAATGAAGCAGTTTTATCAAAATTTAAATTTTTCATGATTTTTTTTCAAAAATTTTGGTGTAACATAATTATAAAGGAAGTAAAAATAATTTACCTAAATATGGTAGAAAAAATCCACAAAAATTCCAGTGAACATCTCTATTGATATCAATGAGAAATACAAAAGAAACTAAGTTCTAATATACTTCCATCATTGAGATCTCGAAACCCGAAAATCAACGGAAAACAGGGGGTAGACATCTTTAAAAAATATTTTCGACTCCTAACAGTTGAAATAAAATTTTCATTTTGGGCTTATTTGAAAGCCCTTGAAATTTGCTATAAGATAGCATTAATTTTATTTTCAGAAAAAATTCACCTATAATACCTAATGTGATAAACTTTCAGGTCAAAGAAATCACTCAAACGCCCCCCAAAAAGTGATGAGATGTAAATTATAAACTAAACTCATTATTTCTCAAAGATAAATTTTTTCTGGATTATGAGATAAAACCTATCTTATAGCAAATTTCAAGGGCTTTCAAATAAGCCCAAAATGAAAATTTTATTTCAACTGTAAGGGGTCGAAAATATTTTTTAAAGATGTCTACCCCCTGTTTTCCGTTGATTTTCGGGTTTCGAGATCTCAATGATGGAAGTATATTAGAACTTAGTTTCTTTTGTATTTCTCATTGATATCAATAGATATGTTCACTGGAATTTTTGTGGATTTTTTCTACCATATTTAGGTAAATTATTTTTACTTCCTTTATAATTATGTTACACCAAAATTTTTGAAAAAAAATCATGAAAAATTTAAATTTTGATAAAACTGCTTCAATTTTTGCATGTTATGCCAGAATAAGGTTTTTTATCACATATATAAAATTCAACCCAATTCATCCAGAAAAACTCGAGATATGATCGAAAATATGAGTTCCTTTATAATTATTTTACACACCATATATGCATAAGAAAAATGCCGCTTTTTAATTTTAATGTATTTTACTTTATTTGTTAATGAAATGTTAAGGAGAACCTTTATACTTTAATTAATTAAAAAATATATTTGAAATCTAAAGCTAATTATTGAAATTTTTTGAAATTTACTGATTCATTAAAGTAAATTCCAACATATCACAAGCAAAACTTTATGTTGCTTTAAACAATTTATAGTTTATTAAGGCTTATTTGTTGCAAAATAGTTATCTAAAGGCTTAATTTGTTGTAATCGTACCACAAGATACTATGCCTGCTATAGATATGTATACTTTTTCTACTTTCTGACTTGACTTTTCGGACTAAAATTTGAATTTAATTTTGAATTTATAAATAAACTTAAAATTTAAATTTATTATTTTAAATTATTTATTTCATAATTAAATAATCTAAAACATTCTTTAAAAAAATCATTTATATTGCCATTTCACAAGGCAAAACACTATTAATTTGCTACAAAAAATTTAATGTTAAAAAATTGGTAAATTTTAGATCATAAGTATGCAAAGTAAAATTCAGTAATCATGAAAATGGTTATTAGTCATGAATTATTAGGGTATATCGTATTGTACCGTGAGCCCTATGTACCGCAGAGATATAACTTATTCAATGTGGCAGCGGTACATTGGGCTCGCGTTACATTGGCTTGCTCCCGAGTTTGTAGTATCCGCTAAGAGGTTCTGAAAGTTTTAGCCAATAACATAAATTACTAAATAAATAAATTATTATTTATTTTAATAAATGCAATATTTCATAATTAAAAAATATTTTCTTTTGAAAAAAGCGGTAAATAAAAAGAAAATTTTTCAAAAAAGTGCAAATTTATTTTTTTATTTATAAAGACTCTCTCCCTACATCCTTTATAAAATTAACAAGGAATATGTGTAAAGAAGCGTTATTTTAAAAGGAAAATTTTTAATTTTTATTAAGAAATAAAAATATATTAATTTATTTTTTATTTAATTAATTTATTTAATTATTTTTAAATTTATTTTTTTATATTATTTTGAAAGCCTTTAGATATACTTTAGCCGGTAGTCCACTCCAAAACCTTTCGATATGCATACCATTCGATTCGACTCGCGAGCTGAGTCGAATGTCACCGAAAATAGCATGATTGAACAAGTTTGGACAAAATTACAATAGAAAAATAAATCAAGTAAACCTATGCGACGCCGGCAAGCCTCGCGGGATTTGCCTCGCGGGATTTGGGCACACTTGCCTCGCGGGATTTGGGCACACTATTTAAGACGATTTCAACATTCTTGACTTTTTAAATAAAATTTTTAAGAAATCAAACGTTATTCAAAAATATATTTGTATATAATCTGATAAAAAATTTAGATATTTCTCCATAAAATTTGATAATTAATGGGATTTTACTCGTTTTTGTTATTTCTGATTGGGTTTGGATGTATTTTAAATATGACAAATTCAATGATGCATCCAGCACCACCTCAGGAAATTCAGATGGTGAGAGACCCTGCTGGAGACAAGTTACATAAAATCAACGTTAATATATTAAACCCTAAATTAAAGTAGTGGGATGAATAATTTACTAGGACGACCCACTAAATCTTTCGGGCGTGTCGACAAAAAAATATTTTGGTCAAAAATTCATCATATAAGGGTTTTGTGGGTGAACTCTATGTAGTCTAATAATAAACTGTTCCACAAAATCCATTTTTCAATTTTATTTGTATCCGTCTTCAATATAATAATAATCGTTTATTTTATTTTTTGACACTTTTATTACAAATATTTCTCTTAAATTAGGTTTTAGAAAATATTTTGTTTTTAAATAATTTTCTCGAAGTTCTAGCCAAACACCCCTTTAAGAGTTATGGTTCCAACACACTAAATTCTCAAATTTTTAGCTCAAACTTCACAATCATCAAATAATTCTAAGGGATGTATGGAATGCCCTCATTGCAACATTTGTGAGTGTTGTCAATTTTGCAAGCTTGTTTCTTTATGCAAGAAATATATGGATTCCTATAAATTATTTGGATTTTGTTGTAAAGGAAAAAATTTAAGAGAATTTTGGAGATACATGAAAGTTTAAGTAAACAAAACTAAGTAGATTAATATTGTTCGAAATTTTTAAAATTCGATTATTTGATAAAAAAATAAAATTTTTTCTGGTATAATTTGGAAGGACCTGTTTAATTTTAAACATGTAGTAAATTACTATAAAAAAATCATAACAAGCATTATTTACTATGTACTAATCCTATATATAATTTTATATGATTTGTCTGTCTGTCCGATGGGTCACTTCGGCGCAAATATGTATTTGGGCGTAACAAAAGAAAAAGATCTGTCCGCTCGATGATTTCGCCGCGAGAAAATTTTGGCGTAACAGTTTTCTGTTTACTCTGCAGCTTGCCGCGCCTGAATGGCCGCGGCAATTTTGCGCAAATATTTTTGTGGCGGAACAAAAGAAAGAGATCTTTACGCTCGGTAACTTCGCCGCAAGTAAAGTATGGAGGTGTAATAAAAATGGAAGTTGTTTACCCACCCATAATTTTGGCACACGAAAGACAAAAGTTCTAGAAATGGATAACTAAAAGTTTTGAAATTATTCCGGAAGAATGTAGATAAAATTACATCTTTAATGCGATTAGAGTCTTAGAAGGAAAAGCGGCTTGAAATATCTTAGAGGACTCTGATAGAGGACTCTGATAGAGGACTCTGATATTAATTCAAAATATTCATATCTGCCAGGCTAAAACTTTCCTGAAATAAAAATTAATATAGTCAAGCCGAAATTATCGGCTCGGATATTAGTTCTGGATCCAAATATCCGAATGATTTAAGAGGAAACGGCACCTCTAGTCATCACGATAAGAATCCGAAGTTCCAAAACAATCACTTTAGAGTTTTAATGGATCATCCTCCAATCCTTAAATATTTAATTTATTAAATTTAAATAAAATTCTAGTTAATAATCGACCCAGTGCAAATTAGTGCAGTTGACAAAATTGTGATAATTCAACTAAAAAACAATCCGTCATATGAAGAAAAGCAATTTTCAAATGTAAAAGCATTGGATCTTGAAAGGCCAAAAAGGGTGTTAAAATTTTTAATTAATAAATTTCAAAAAAACCTAAAAATGAGTATTATATGCGAGAAGAAAGAATTTATTTTTCATTTAGAAGAATATGATGATTATTATTCAACTATATATTTTGATCAGAGAATTTGTCTGAATGATAAATATTTTCTTAAAGTAGAGGAAAATGAATTCGATATTGTAGGTTTTTGGTGGATTAAAAATGAGAATCGAAACTTCAATCTCAAAACTAGAAAAGTGAATTGAGTGTATCATAGACTGGGATGACCATTTCTTAAGGGTGTTGGGATTTTGTTTGATAAAACTTTTTCTATATTTTCTTCTATAAAGTTTAAAATAATATTATAAACTAGACTTCGGTTTTACATAACCATTATTGAAAATGTACAAATAATTACTTATAATTAAAACTAAAATTGCGATATCGCTTAAGAGTGTCACAAAAATGTTACATGTGCTGATTTTTTATGCAAAAAAAAAAACGAATTTCAAACCGAATTAAATTCAAACCGAATTAAAAAATTTCATTAAGCTGAAAGTTTTCAACCATCATTTCCTTAAGATAACTTTATATTGTTAGATTTGACCTAATATAAAAATTCAATTCAGCCTTTATCAATTCCATTTAAATGTAATGAAGTTTTATTCGAAAAATACGTAGAAAACCTTTACTTGATTGATGTGCAAAAAGTTCAAAATAATGAATCAAGCAATCAATCAACTAACTTTATTGCATTTTGTAACCTTAATATGGATAATCCTATAGAGATTAATGAAAGAATAATTATTCAACAATGGGAAGGTTACAAAAGAATGTATCCAGAATTTCAACCAAGGAATAAACGGAAAGGAAAAAAACTGTTCAAATTTTAGATAAATCTAATGCACGAATTTTTGTAGATCTGACAAAAGATAATAAAAACCAAAATGGTAAAATATTTAAAAAAAGTTTAATTTTGACGCAGATTTAAGTTGGGCCTAACTTTACATTCCCTGATAATAATAAATCAGGGCTCCGATCGACAAAATTCCAATTTAGAGTACAGAAATTTCGATTTTAAAGGACATAAGGGCAAAATTTTCAAATTTAAAGTACACTCCAAATTAAATCGAAAATATTTATTCGTGCTCAAATCTTTTATATTTCTCTCCTAAATTTATCTTTTCTAATAATTTCTTGTTTCCACTGATGAGCATTTTGTGCATTTCAATGCATGACATGTCAAAATTCGCTGACTTAAGAAGTAAAGCCCTAGCAGTCTTAACCTAAATCAAGTTTCTTTCGTCCATTGAATACTTGCCATTTAGAAGACCTGCTGCTGCAAGGCCCGTAGCCAGGATATTTTTCGGGGGGAGGGCAAGGGGTAAAAATTTTTCTGCGCCTAATTTTTGGCACCGAAGGTGCCAAAAATTTTTATTTTTTGCGCCGCAGGCGAAAATTTTGAGAATTTTGGAGGTCCTTAAGTCAGATTTCTTCTATTTTTTCAAAATGATGTTTTTAAAGTACATACTTTCGATAAAGTACAAATTCAATTTCGTAAGTACGGAGGTCGATTTTAAAGTACTGTACTTTCAAATAAAGTACGAATCGGAGCCCTGTAATAAATACTATTTAAGAACAATTCTATAAAGAATTGATCAATATTGCAAAAAATCAGATGATCAATTGCAAAGAAGCGATTAATGGATTTGAAGATTATAAAAATAAATTTTTGGAAAAAGAAAATTTAAAAATTTTTGATGAATTTGATGAAGGAAAAATTAAACGAATTGAAAATTTTATAAAAGAAATTGAACAACATAATGCCTATTTACAAGGATATGAATATCAATTAAGGGCTACAATAAATGAGCTAAACAATTGTTCAGCTTATGTTGAGGGAAAAGGAAAGAAAATTGAAGGTCTGTGTTACGACCCGAGGTGTCCGAGATTAACTAATGTGACAAGCACAACAATAACAATTTATCACGTGTAGAAATAACAATGTGTAGGCGAAGGGAATGGGACAGACGAAGGAGATCAGTGACTAGCCCCGCTAGTATGATCCGAATAGACTGACGTTTTCTCTGGCTTTTATAGTAAACACTTTAAGGGCTGACGCCCATACACAACAGTCTGTACATGAATTGTGCTATAAATATTGTACATACTATAATTAGAGTAGCACGAGGTCGAGGTTTTTTGGAAAATTTTCTCGTAAAGTAATTTATTTTAAATTTTTCATTCATATTCTTGCTCAGCTCGATAGGAGGAAAATAATATGGATTTTACATTTTTCGAGGGAGCCTAATATGTAGTACATATTTTTAAATTTAGATACACTTGATATGTTTCGACAGGATCCAAAACTTTGTCAACTTGAAGCACTTGCTTCAGAACAACTTAAAGAAGACTGGAAGCTGTCTAGAGGTCTTTTATTATCTTATTAAATTAATGAACTAGATAAGTGTAAAAAATTCTTACTAAACTTATAAATCTGCAGAAATTTTTAAATTTAGAAGGTCAACCACCTGAAAAATCGCTCCAAGAGATTGTTAAAGAGATAATTGAAAGTAATAAGATTATTAGAGATTTAAATTCTAATAAATCAAGCATGAAAAAACAAGAATATGGAGGCAATTAACAAGAACATTATAACTAGAAGAACATTATAACTCTCGTTTTGTCCAACTCTAATTATAACCAAAAATTTAATAAACAATTATTTCTCAAAATAATCAAAAATATAACGAGAACATATCAATTACTACCCATTCAAATAATTATTTAAATCAAAATCCACACAACGAAATAAATATAAATACAAAAAATTCTGAAACAGACAATCTTGATCAAAGCAGGGATAATCATCGATGTTTATTTTAAACATTTTTTAGAAACTTATAAGAATATTTTAGATCCCCAAGAATAAAATACAACATTATGCAGTTTATTTTCTAAAGTTATTAAAATAGATGCTACATACTAATTAAAGAAAACAATATTAACACTTACTGTTCTTTGGGGATTACGCTCTAATTCATTTCTATTTTTGATAAAAATTTTTAAAAATTCGAGCTTTTTTAAATTAATCCCCTGTTTCTGAAAAAATACATTTGCATCTAACTTTAGAAAATAATTTTCATTGATTTTTATTTTATTATTTTTGCATTTAATTTTATTTTCTAAAAAGAAATAAAAATTAATAAAAAAATATTTTATAAAAACAATTTTTTCAATTAAATTAAAACACAAGCTTTCTCGTTATTTTTAGCCAAAAAACGGAAATTACTATTTCATTATTATGAAATAGTAATTTTTAAAAACGGAAATTACTATTTCATTATTATGAAATAGTAATTTTTAAAAACGGAAATTACTATTTCATTATTATTCAATTCAAGTACAAATAATAAAATTTAATTTTTATTATTTAAATTAAAAAAACATATCCATCGTGATTTATGGCAAAATATGTATATAAATATTATTTTAAGCTAAACAAATTTGGTGCCGTGTGATTTGGGCAGTGGTGACTTGGGCAGTGAGTTAAATGGGCAGTGAGTGATTTGGGCAGTAAACGTTTTTTAAAAAATAATTTTACACGCAAAAACAATTTGAGTAACACTAAAAAAATAATTTTGAGTGATTTGGGCAGTAACTTTAATTTTCTAATTATTAACACACAAAAATTCGAGGTACCGACGCCCAAGGTACAATGTTAAAAATTTTCCCTAAGTGATAAATAGTTTTAGGTACGAATAATCGAGAAATAGGTCCCTATTTTAGGTTTACGTCTTAAGTAGGGTTACGTCTTAAGATTAAGATAGGGTTTCAGAATTTGCTCCATTTCTGGAACAAACACCAATAACGTTTTGTTCCAGAAGCTAAAATAGGGCCTATTTCTCGATTATTCGTACCTAAAACTATTTATCACTTAGGGAAAATTTTTAACATTGTAACTTGGGCGTCGGTACCTCGAATTTTTGTGTGTTAATAATTAGAAAATTAAAGTTACTGCCCAAATCACTCAAAATTATTTTTTTAGTGTTACTCAAATTGTTTTTGCGTGTAAAATTATTTTTTAAAAAACGTTTACTGCCCAAATCACTCACTGCCCATTTAACTCACTGCCCAAGTCACCACTGCCCAAATCACCAGACACGACAAATTTTATTAATATTATCGAGATCGGAAAAATGTTTTCAAAGCGATAAATAATATTCGAGGGATAACATAATTTTTTTTATTTTCTGCGTCACACTTTTTATTATTTTTATATTTTCTGTTTTGCCACACCCCACCCATATATTCGCAGGATATATATAGGTTTGCACGTGCTATTATCATGCTAACTGTGTGTATTTACTATTTATTTTCATAAATTAATTCAATTTATAAATATATTAAAAAAATACTAAATCAATTCAAAATTTATTATTCAAAAAATTGAAAATTATTTTAATCAAATAATTAAATAAAATGTTAAGAAAAGTTTTAATAATTATTTAAATCTTGTTATTTTTGACTAAGGAAAATAATGGATGTGTAGGCCTTGGTGGAGGTAAATTAAAACTTCGCTAATAATTTTAACTTTAAGTAAATCAAGACATGGGCTTGACGCGATTACGGACTGCGAATTGAGATTCGATTTGACATTTTTCAATTGCGTCCAACACTGATCAAGACCCGGGTCTCTCATTAAGTGAAGTCATGTGTATTAATCACTTTTCTAAATAACCGTTTATGCTGCCTTAATTAATTACCCCTCCCGCACAGAGAGATGTTAGTACAATAATTATCCTTAATAATTAATTGAGCAGATATGTTAGATATTTAATTATAAGTTGTATTTAAAAATATCCCGCCTATCCGTTCCTAGCGTTCGGGGTACAACGCTAATCTATAGCAATTTGAAGCTACCGTTTATTAGTTTTAAAGAAATGGACAAAATATTAAATATAAATCATGAATTTTTTTTATCTTAAAGTATGTGATGTACAACAATGCTGCGCTAAAAGTCATTTTAAATCTAGATTACAATGTTGCACATTTGGATTACCTTGTGATCTTTATACCTGTTGTGTTAGAAATGGGGGTTAGTAAAAAATTATTTAACCTTTTTATTAGTGACCGGGGCCGGACCGGATCCGGCCGGATTTTTCCGGAGTCCGGGTCCCAAATCCGGGTTTTTTTTTAATTTCCGGATTAAAACCGGACCGGATTAATCCGGAGAAATCCGGCTCGATCCGGTCCGGCTCTAGTTGCAAATCCGGAATCCGGATCCGGGTCCGGCAAATTTTGAGCAACGGATTTGGGATTTTATACGGTTCTGGAATTTTCCCATTTTTTCTTGTATTTTTTATAAAAAAGGAGGATTTTTGACCCCTAACTATACTGAAATTCAAAAAATTTCGCCTGCGGCGCTGAAAAGGGATGCATTCTTCTTTATTGGCCTTCCAAAAATCGTATCCGGAAGGCACGACTGAGTTCGCCTTGTATATACCTCAACTGAGTATCAGTACTAGGCCGAAAATAGGGTTGGTATGGAGAGTCTAAGCTTCATGGCCATCTAAACTTCAAAAAATTTTTGCCTGCGGCTCTAAAAATAGAATTTTTTCTCCTGAGGCCTTCCAAAATTCTCGAAATTTTCGCCTCCGGCGGTGAAAATGGAAGCAATCTGGCTTTTTTTTCAAAATTTTCAAAATTTTCACCTGCGGCGCAAAAAAGGAATAAATCTGACTTAAGGACCTCAAGATTCTCAACATTTTCGCCTGCGGCGCATGGAAGGGATTTGTGATTAAGAGGATCCTTGGAGGAAATATTGCTCCTTGGACTCCAAAATGCTCAAAAATTGGCAGGTACGAGTACGAAGTAAAGATAGGCCTGTACGAAAGTAGGAGCAAATTTCAAAATTCCAACCATGAATTACTTTATTTTCCAAACTTTTAACCTCGAAAGATCCACAAAATATCCTTCATAGCCTTCAAAATCCTTAGATATCCCCCTAACAACATTTTAACACACAAACGACAAACATCTTACAAAATTTTAACGCTAAAAATGTCATAGAAAATTTTTTTTGAGAAATTCAAAAAAATCCAAAATCCGGTCCGGAATCCGGGTAATTTCTGCCGGACTCCGGAAATAATTTTTACCGGATTAAAACCGGACCGGATTTATCCGGAAAAATCCGGCCGGATCCGGTCCGGCTCAAGTTGCAAATCCGGAATCCGGATCCGGTTCCGGAAAAATTGATTTTACCGGTCACTACTTTTTATTATTTATTTTATTCAATTCGAGCTTTATTGCTTTGAAAATAATATTTGTAATATGATATTTAAATTTTTAACGATTTTTTATTTGAAGAGAAAGCGGAGAAAAAAGAACAATGTTGTACACATTATCTCAAAAATGGCAAATGTTTTGGTAATGATAAACATTGAAAAAATAATTGGAAGTGATAATTTTTAAATTAATTTTTGAATTTTTAAGAAAATTTAACTTCAGATAATATTATTTTATGCTATTAAATAAATTTTCGAAATATCTAATTATATATACATACCTATTATATATACATACCTGTATATTAAAGCAGAGCTTGCCGAAATTTCCTTTATTTTTGACTTTTTTTTCTTTAGATTTCCGTTTTTAATTTTTTCATATTTCGATTTTCGTTGAAACATAAATTTACATGGATATGTGTGGAATTTATTTATAGATATTTTGTCTTGAACTACAAATTTTTGTATCTTTGTTTGAAAAATTTAATTTTAGAAAATTTATTTATCACATAAAACATTTGGAGATAACATAGTGAAACATTCAACGTTTGAACATTGTAGGTAGTTTTTGTACTTTGCTATCTGTGATAGGGAAATCCCTCAAAAAATAGGAGTTTTCTCGTCTTATCTTAAGAAAACTCTCGACCAAAAAGTATTTATCTGATAGTGGCATGTATTATTTATTATAAACATAAGGTGGAGTGAGTTTTATAGACTTAGAATTTATTTACTTATTAAAAATTAGCAGACCTTAAATAATCTTTTAGCGAATGAATTTCTTTATTTTCTAATTTTTCCCTTTAAAAATAAATTCTTATTAAAATGTCAAATGGTAATGATATATCACTTTATAAAAATAATTCAAATATCCCAAAATTAATAACAATACCAAAGTTACATCAAATGAAGAAAGAAGGTATTCCTATTGTTTCATTAACTGCTTATGATTATTCAATGGGAAAAGAAGTAAATTTAATTAATAAATTTAAAAACATTGTAGGCATCATATCCTATTTCTACATATTATTAAAAATTTCCTGAAACTTAAAAATAAAAATTAATAAAAATATTTTCAATCATGTATATTAGGACTGCGTTACACAAAACCCGAACTTTTTTTGACTCGTGACCCGATCCGTGGAATCTTCCAAAATCCAAAACCGATCCGATATTTCCCCACTTAAACCCCTGACTGACACGATCCTAGACACAAACTCGGACTTTTTTGAATTGAAACCGATCCGAAGTTTGAGGCCAGACAAAAAAGTTTGAGGATTTTGGAAAATCAAGGACATCGATTCCTTCTTTTTTACGCCGCAGGCGAAAATTTTGAGAATTTCGGAAGGCCAAGAAGCCAGATTTCTTCCATTTTCATCGCCGCAGGCGAAAATTTTGAGGATTTTAGAAGGTCTTAGCAGAAAATAATACATTTTATGCTAAAAACCACAAGAAAATATAAGAAATCCTTATAATCTTCAAAAGACCACAAAAATCCGCAAATCCGCATTTTTAAAAATAATCCTCATCGCCCTATCAAAAAACCACAAAATTAGGAAAAATCCGCAGATATCGAAACCCGGCTTGCGTATATGACATTATTATTTAATAAAATTTGGTCATTATTAGAGTCCGACATTTTAGGTTCCGACCTATTTTTTTGCAACCTTGTAATGTTGAGTAAAGCTCAAAAAACACTTATTTGGCACGGTACCATGCTCCTACATTGGACCTATTTGAGCCTAAAAAACCTAATTCGGCTTTTTTGGACCTAAAACCTATTTGAACCTATTTTGACCTTTTTTTGGGCCTATTTTAGGTTTTTTGAAGATTTTTCTTAAAATTTGACTATTTTTAGTCAAATAGTTAAATTTTTGCCGTGAAATGTCGGAAAATAAAAAAAATTTGATAGGGTAATTATCAAAAAGGCGAATTTTTCCGCAGAAATTATCTGAAATTCTCAAAATTTTCGCCTGCGGTGCCAAAAATTCAGCTGAGTTTATCATGGCTTTTATTTTTCAACGAGTCTCATTTTTGAGTGATCTTCATATGTGAATAGGGTTGCCAAAATGGCCCGACTCGGACCGAAAGATCGAGTCGGGCTTAAGTTATTTGGCCCGAAAAAGACTCGTACGGCGCCGAATCGATAAAAACAAGCCCGAAAAAAATGCCTCGACCGTCGGCCCGACTCGGAAACGGCAACCCGTAATGTGAAATCTAGTGCGATAAGTTCCAAAACCTCATTTTAATGTTTATGAAAGGGTAACACTGAATTTAACAGAATTCGATGTTGTCAGTTTACTTCCATAAAAATTTACTTCCATATTATTCGAAATAAAAATTTTTTCCAAAAATTTTATTTTTTTACCACTAAAAGTAACTCAAAAATTCGGACCTATTCTTCAAAATTCGGACCTATTTTGGCCTTTTTCTGATTTTTTTAACCTATTTTGCTACCTCAAAAAACCTAAAATAGGAACCTATTTCTCAATTTTTCGGGCCTAAAATGTCGGACTCTAGTCATTATATTCTTTTTTTAAATATTTTAATACGTTTTTTGTATTTCTAAGACGTTTAATTTTTAATTCTATTATTTATCATTTTTGAAATATTAAATAAATAGATGGATCAGGCAGGAGTTGATGTTATCTTAATCGGAGATTCACTTGGTTGTGTTATACAAGGAAAACAAAATACTTTATCCGTTAGTCTTGAAAATATCATTTATCACACAAAAATAGTCTCAAATGGAATTAAAAGAGCTTTAATAGTTGCTGATTTGCCTTTTTCTGTAAGTTTATTTATGCATGTTCTGTTTTGTGGATCACAGTTTTGTGGACCTGTACATTGCGACCCCAAATTTGCGAACAGTTGCGGAATGAATTTTTCGGGTATGACTTTGTAAAATACAAGTCTGCAAGTTTTGTATCCTCAAAGTTTGGATTCGCAAATTTGAATCAGCAAATTTTTGTACGCATTTTTTATTATGTAACTAAAGAATAAAATAAATATTTTAGTGTTCTTATAGTGTTGAAAAAGTTATTGAATCTTCTGTTTCTTTACTTTCTAAAGCTGGGGCATCAGCAGTTAAATTAGAAATACTTTCGAATTCAGAATTACACTTAAAAATGTTAAGAGAACTTAACTATTTGTCAATTCCTGTTTTTGCACATATTGGATTAACTCCCCAATCTGTACATTCACTTGGTATTAATTTTTTACATTTACTCATTGTAGTACAACTGATTGAATGTAAGGTTAGAAAGGGATTTATATATGTGGGTGGAAGATATATCAAAGAATAATAAAGGTTACCTAGGAAATTGTAACTGTATAATTCTAAATATTTAGATATTTAATTTAAGGGGGTTATCAAATTCAAGGAAATTCAAAATCCAAAAGAACTGCAGAAGAATTGTTAGAATTGGCTATTCAGGTAGAAAAATGTGGAGCATCTGTTGTTGTTCTTGAATGTGTTCCTAAGGATTTGGCCAAACAAATCACAGATTCGCTAACAATTCCAACAATTGGAATTGGTGCTGGTGTTCATTGTGATGGACAGATTCTTGTTGTAAATATTCTTTAAATTATTTTTTTATTAATTTTGCTATTGTGTCATCTCACTTATTTTATTCTTCTCCTCCTTTACCGAAAAATAGTACACGTAGTTAAAATTTACATATGTACTGTTAAACATTTATGACGATCTATGACGATAACCTCATACTTTTTTTAACTCTAGTAAGTAGGGCTAACAATTCATTCAAAGGATGCATAGGAATATTGCGAACAGATTCGCATTGGTACTAAATGCAAAAGCTCGTGACTGACTACATATATAACACATTTTGAACCATCTATACTTTTTTGGAGAAAGAAAAAGATAGAAGAAGAATAATAAACGGTGTTATACCACAATAGCCCCATTTTTATTAGGTTTATGATCTTCTTGGAATTGGAGAAAAGCCTCCAAAATTTGTCAAAAATTTTTTAAAGGATCAAAATTCTATTCAAAATGCATTTATTTCTTACGTTAAAGAGGTGCGTGAAAGAACTTTTCCAGAAGAAAAACATTCTTATCATTAAAATAATTTATTGACTCTTATTATTAACTCTCAGTAAACATTTCCTTGATAAATATAACATTTTTATTTGTTAAAAATTTTAGCATTTAATTTACTGAAAGTTTAAATAAAAATAGTTTTAACGGGAAAAATAAAAAATTTTCATTTAATTTATTTGTTAAAACTACATATTTAATGTAGGAATTATTTTGTGTTCTCCGAACAATTTAATGTTGTAATGTAATAAAATAAATTGAAATTAACGAATTACTTTAAAAAACATTTTATTTTTAACCATTTTGCTATTTTTCCTTGGTTATTCTCAATTTTAAATTAATAATTTAATTGTATCTTGTAGAATTATAATATATCCTCGAATCTCAATAAACCTTCAATATCCGAAAACCTTGGATTCCCTACGTTTTTTGGTTAGTGATTCAAATTTACAGTAAACATTAATTGAATAAAATTTAAGAATACAGAAATTGTGAAAGTATTTTTAATTATGCATGCATGCCCCTGTTTACACACCATTTCTTTTAAAACTAAGGTGATGAATTTTATTCGGAACCGAGATCATTAACGTGACCAAGTTTGAAATTTTTATATATGTAAATACTACATATATAAGATTTCAAATGAATTGAACAATTTGAATCTTAAAAATCAGAAAACATAGCTAAGAACTTACTTAACGCGCCATATTAGTTTCAATTTTAAAATTACATGTATTTATTTATTTATTTATTTATTTATTTAAATACATTATACGAGTAAATTTTGTAATTTCCTTAAACACTAAATTATTTTTAACAAACAGTTGTCTTTAAACATTTTGTAGTTTATATTTTCTTTAAATTTTTCGCAAAAAAAATTCTTAAATTATAATATATTTTATTTGATAAATTTGTAATAACCCAATTATTTCTTTGCTTTATTTTTTGTAGTTTTTTGCATTAAAATAATTTCAAAAAAATTTTTTTTATTTTTTCTTCAAAAATAAATATTTAAAAAATTATATAAAAATGACCGGTGTATTTTATAATTCAAAATTATTATTATTATTTAACATTCTCTCAATATTTTTATTCCTAAAATTGTTAACTGTTCAAGCTACAATTTCAAAAGATTTTTCAAACTATTTAATTAAAGAATATGGGGAGGAAGCAGAAAAATTAATTGCTAGAAGAGATTTAGGTTTTGGTGGAAGTTTTGGGGGTGGCCAAGAGAATGATGGGAATAAGTGAATTTTATCTTTTTAAATTTTTGATATTACCTTTAAAAATCACACAGACTTACGTATAAACCTAAAGACATAGTAAGCGAAATTTTGATCCTTAAGTGAATTAAGGACCATACATTTTATTAATTACACGGATAATTTTATTAATTACTGGGATAACTTGTAATGATTAGTTGGAAAATTCCTTTGTTCCAATTATGCATTGGATATGGTATTTATAAAACTTGGAATAATTAGGAATCATATAAGCCTGGCAACTAAAGCACGGAAGAGAAACGATCACTCCTATGTAGGATGGTGAGCGGTTAATAGAGTTACATAATTGAGCTATCAGTATCAATTCTAATCCAACCTTAGGTACTTTTTATGAAAGGTTTGGCCACTCTACTATAATTGGAATAATTTATAAAATTTTATCAAAAAATTTAAATTATAGACCTATATCAAAAAGAAGACCAATAATCTTCGTTCATGGATTGACAAACGTTGCGGGAACATACGAATATATTCGACGTTATTTCCTCACAAAGGGATATAATAATTCTGAACTTTATGCAACGACATATTCCTATGGTGTTAAAAGATTTCTTAAAGATAAGATGGAGTGCAGACATATAATCCAGGTTAATACTAGGGTTGTTGGCGGTCGGTTAACCGAACCGAAACCGAAAACCGGTGTTTTTTTGCCAATAAACCGAAACCGAAAACCGGGGGTCAAAAACCGGCGAAAACCGAAAACCGATGGCCTAAACCGACCGGTTTCGTATATTATTAACTAACGCAATTTTCTAAATTTACATTTGCTTTGCATTGGACATATAAACAAAATACTTTATCGTTTAAAATAATTGCCCAGTGTAATTATTGTTTCATCTTCTCTCTAGAATTCACTTTTCTACATATAATTTTATCCTCTCTCGAATGTTCTCCCTTTATTTTCCAAAATGTTTTTTAAAAAATTTTTTGGATTCCGGCACTAGTATAACAATAATTAAGTATAACATAATTATATAGCTTGTATTAATATAACCATATTTATCTAACAATAATATATAGACAAAATAAATATTATTTTAAGATTCGTCTTCTGATCGAAGCAGTTGCTCTGTATACAAAATCCAATATTGACGTTGTAGCTTTTAGTATGGGATCACCTATGGCAAGAAAAGTTATTATAAGATATTGACAAACAAAATATTATTAAATTTCCTTTTAAATATATAGGCAATACTTGGTGGAATTTGTGTTGATACTGGACAATATTTAGGACAACCATTAACTAATTTAGTCCATACATTTATTGGAGTAGCTGGTGCTAATAGAGATGCCGAGCCTTTATGTAAATTATTATCTTGGGCAGAACCTTGTAATATAATAAATGGAATTTCTTGTAATTCTGCATTTCTGAGGGATATTAATTCAGTGTAAACATTTAAATTATTATTAGTTGTACATTTATTCATGATAGTAACTCCTATTGGTGACCAAAATTCCAGTGCCCAATATTCCGTTTCTTACTTGGTGACCAAATTCTTTTAACCAAAATTCAGGCTCCCATCCTGGATGCGATAATATTTAAAGTAGTACTTTGACATGCTTCCAAATCGGTCAACTGATTCAGAAGCATTGAAATAGCTTATAATATAATTATATGATAAATTAATGAAAAAAATATTTAGTGTAGGTTATGAAGCCTTTTCAAGAATTTCGGTAATTCGTTCTGTAGATGATACAATTGTTGGTAATATTGCATGTAACGGGCAGTCTGTAAGTTCAATTAATGGACAAAATGATGAAATTGTGGTTAATATTAACTAATTAAAAGTAATTTTTAAATTAATTTAGTTAAAGGGTTACTCTCACCCAATGATAATTTATGCAACTCAGGATATTATTTATAGAATAATTCAAGGATTGAAGAAATAGATTTAAAATTTAAAATTCTGTCTTATATATAATGATCTCAATTATAAGAAATTATTTTATTTAATAGTGTAAGGCACTTGAGTGCCATCCACCTCCAAACATCTAACCCTCTCTCACCAACACCAATCCCTCTATTATTTCCACATATTTCTTCCATAATATATTGTTTTTTCACCTTTCATCTTTCCCCATCCCTTCCCACAATTATTCATTCACCTCTTCACATGTTTTCCCAGATTGTTCACCTTTATACATTTTATTTGTATTTATCCAACCAAGCACTTTCATTAATCATTGTACAACTCCATTCAACTACAACTACACAACCAACCCTGGAAGAGAAGTAAGATGTTCATTTGAAGATTAATTTTAATTGGGAAGTTGTTGAAAGGAATGAATGTTTGAAAGCTTATGTCTAAAATCCTCCTGAGATTTTTTTAAAAATAAGTAATTTTTTAAATTTTTTCTAACAAATCTTATTAGAAATTCTGTTTGACAAATAAAAGCGGAAAATATTTACCTCTGTCCAAAAGAAGAAATCGGTCTTCATGGCCTCCCAAAGTTTTTAAAATTTTATTACATTTAAAAATAATATTTAAATTTTATTTTTTCAAAAAATTTTCCCATATTTTTTAAATTCACAAAAAATATTTTTTGAAATAAAATAAATATTCCCATAGTTTTTTCATCATTTATACTCTTATAAAATAATTTTCGATGAAAACATTGAGAAAAACATAATAATTAACAGTTAAAATGACCTTGCTAAATTAGTTTTTTTCATTTAACATTCACATGCTTAATAGTTTAAAATGGCTTTAAAATTGTATTTGGCCTGATAATTAAAAAGAAATAAATATTTAAATAATTTTATTTATTTATTAATATGTATGTATTTATTAGAAATAGGATCGAGAAATAATAAAAATCTCAGTTATCTAATTCAATGTTATTCGAAATATCGCGTAAAATTGAGTTTTGTTAATTCTGCTTTATATCTTGAACATTGGCTATAAAACTCAAAATTTTTGTCTATATTTTTGCCTGCGGTGCTAAAAAATTGGGTAGATGTCCAAAAAGTAATCATCTCTCTTGATTCAACAAAGTTGAGTCAATGTGTATTTTTTAACTTTCCGATATATTCCTTACACACCCTTTCCAGTCACTATTCAATATTTATCTGGAATAATTAAATTAGAAAAATTTAACAATTTTAGATATTTTTACATTATAAATAATTTAAACAACAAATAAAATAAATGTCGGTTGCAATTATTTTCTTTCATTTAGTATTATTTCATCTCATTTTTATAGAAGCAATACCAAATCCACTAAGTTGTAAGTCTATAATTATTAATAGTTAGATGTTCAGCTTTATATGAATTAAATAATATTTTAACTAACAAATAATGGCCTAATCAACAGTTTAAGCACTCCCTAGGAAGGTCCTCCAATCACATACACTTCCCTTAGTCCTTTGTCTTTTTCGAGTTTCTGGCATTGGAAATAATCTGACTTGAGGTCCTCCATCTATCTTATTGTTAGTTAATTAATAATTAATTTTTTAATTTAAGATTTTAAACTTGCTTACTATGAATGGCGCTTTTTTCGTTTACCAATGGAAAGCGAATACTATGCTTTAAATATTCTTGAGATTCATTATGCAAATTTATTGAATAATCAGTCAACAGATATTTTTAAATTGAAATTACAAATAACAATTATTTCACATATTTTTATGTTAAATAATGTTAAAAAGAATTTAAATGAGTTAGAGGAAAAGACTGGGTAATATTTTAATAAAACTTAGGAGATTTGGCATTGAATATCAGCCTCTGTCGGCGAATTGAGTCTCCTTCATTATTCCCGAATATTGGGAATAAAGTTTTATTCCCAATTTCTTCAAAATATAGATGTTTTTGTCTAAGGCACGAATAATAACCCAAAAATCTCGCCATATGGGACCATAAAATTGTCATGAGTGTGTGTAGTCTTGGTCTTTAAAATTCCCGATCTTGGGCAATCTATAGTATACGATATAAAATTTAAAAAGCCTTTAATTTTTGTCTTTCTTCTTACAAATTTATTTTTTTATTCAGACTAGCTGATTTAAGCAAAATGTCATATACGTACGCTCATTCACAACTCGAATTTATTTGTAATTTGTTAAAACAAAAACAAATATTATCAAATAAATATTTTGAAGTAATAGATAAAATAAAAAGAAAAATAAATAAAAAAGAAAATTTAATAGAATGTACTAATAAAAATGAAAATGAAATTGAAAAAATAATTGAAAATTGGGAAGAGTCCATTCAAGAAACAAATTTTATAGTTTTTGTTCAATATTTTTTAAAGAAAAGAAAGGATTTTTATTTTAAAATGGGGTAAATTAATTATAAGAGTTTTTAAATTTAGTTTAATGATGTAAAGCATACATATGGCTATATAATTCCAGTAGGCGGCGTGGTGTAATTGATGACACATCAGTCCAGTTTACTGACGATACTTGCTGCTTTGTACCCAAATCACACTATATCAACCCAAATCCCGCTTAATCCCTTGATATCCATCTCATTCTTATGTTATCTCTCGATATCCCCTTAAACTAACAAATCCCCGAAATAATATTATCCATTGATTTTCCACCCGGATCCAACAAGGATCGTGGGCGATTTTATGTAATTTCGGCCATTAAGAGAGATATAGTCAGATTAACGAAAATAGCTGAAATTGGATGTAACTGTGGGTTGGAAATTAACTGGGATTAAAAATAACTTGGATTTGGACTTGATATACCTATTTAATATTTCAATTAAAGCAAACAAAATGATCCTAAAAGAGCAATTTGTATTTTTATTAGGGTTGTACCCCGAACGCTCGGGGGCGGGTATGTCGGGGTACGGGGTTTTCCAATTGTTTCGGGGCGGGGTTCGGGTCGGGGGAGCAAAATATGGCCGGGGTTCGGGTCGGGGTACGGGGGTTTAGTGGAAAAATTTTTAGAGAAAAAAATGCTCAAAAATAACTAGAAATCGATATATTTTCGTTGATTTATTCAAAAATTAAGTAAGATTTGGAGAAATTAGAGGGGATTTGAAGGGATTAAAGTGTATAACTTGGGATATAAGTGGATCTGGACGGATTAAGTGGGATTTTTAGGGATTAAATAGTATATCTAGGGATGCAAGGTGATCTGGAGTGATTTTTGTTGGTTCAAGGGATATTAGTGATTTATAAGGATATTGATGTATTGCAGATAAGGGTATTTGGACGGATATCAGGAGATATCTTCGATTAATCCTTAAATCTCCCACGAAATCCTTGTTAATTCCGTTAAATTCACGTAATCCTTTCAAATCCATTTTAATCTAAACCTTATATCACTTTAAATCCCTTCATAACTCCTTAATTCTTCGATATCCTACAAATGCCCTTTATATCTCTGATTCCCGTTAACAGGACCTCGATAGTTTTCCAACTGTTATGGTTGAGAACAGGTGAAACAGGGGGTTTGAAGGATTAAGGATGGTTCAAGGGATATCAGTTAAAAATAAAATTAATATTTTCAAATTAAAATATAACTCGTTAATAATTTGTTTTTGTAAAGAAATATAAAAAACAGAGTTCTCCTTATGTGGATCCGAGCCCAATCCTATATTAATGAAATATCGGCTAAAACCAACGATTAAGCCACGCAACCACAACTCATAATAAAGAAGGAAAGAAAATTAAGATATTTCATTCATTTTTCTTTCAAAAATAATAAAAGCAAAGAAAAATGGGTGGAAATTTTTTAAATTTTCTTCATTAATTTCTTCAAAAAATGACATTTTTTAGGGGTATAAAACCCCGATAACCCCGAAATTTTTTGTGCCGGGGAACGGGGTTTTCACTTTTTTTCGGGGCGGGGTTCGGGTCGGGGAGAAACGTGAAAAAATCGTTCGGGAACGGGGTCGGGGTTCGGGGTACGGGGTCGGGGTACAACTCTAATTTTTATACAATTATTTGGTTTGGCTAGAACTGTAATGATCACTCAAAAATATACTCTTTTCTTTGGAACCAGTATTGGTTATATATTTTTAAATAAAAATTAATTCTAAAAAATTTTTTCAGACGAAAGTAATATTTTAGTTGAATTATTTAATGGATATTTTGACGAAAAGACTAAAATTGTAGATAAATGGAGAATAAAATTAACAATAGATTATTTTTTATATAAAGAATGGTTCTACAAAATTAATCAAAAATGTAAAAAAAATATTTTTAAATAATTAAAAATTATTTTATTTCAGATGAAGAAGAATTAAAGAAAATTAAATTAATCATTGATAAAATATTTGATTTTTATTGGGAAGGAGATTATTTTTTCAGAGAATTTATTTTGAAATTAAATGATCCACCAAAAGATATATTTTTGCTTCAATTTCAGGTATTGTATAGTGATGGTCGGGAGTTAGAAAAAGCCGAGAGTCGGGAGTCGAGACCGGGAATCAACCCCGAGACCGAGTCCCGGGTCGAGACCGAGAGTCGAGACCAGAGATTAGGAGGGATATCACTTGATATACCCCTATATATTCTTCTTAACTTTAATCCACCTCTATATCCTTTCAAATCCCCTAAAGCTCCGATATCCGACAAGTCATTGATACCCCTAATATTTAAGGCCGTATACGATAATTCTTGTATTTTGTCAGGTTGTAAGCCATAAATCCTCCAATTTCATTCATTTTCTGCGCCGCAGGCGAAACTTTTGAAAAATTTTGGTGGTCATGAAGCCAGATTTCTCCCATTTTCTACGCCGCAAGTGAGGATGTATACTGAGGATTTAGGCGCCTCATGCGAAAATTTTAAAAAATTCATGATTCATTTAAAATATTTAATGTCTTTTCAAGTTTAAAATATTTAAAGAATAAATTTGAAATCAAAGTTAAAAGACATTTATTTTTAAAAAGAAAAATCATTCAGCCTAAATTCCACCCCCGGATTCGAACCCAAACCTAACAAAATAACAAAGTGATTGAAGTCGGTCACACTAACCACTCAACCATCAAAAGAAAACTTTAAAAAAATATAAATATTCCTTTCGCTTTTCTTAAAAAAATAACTGTCAAAGTACGCGAGGGACGAATAAAATTCAAAAAATTTCCGTCATTAGGGGTGTAAATTTAGTCTCGTTTTCCGAGACTAAAACACCGAGACCGAGATCGAGACCGAGAGCTCAAAAAACACGGGAAATTTCCCGACTCGGGAACCGAGACCGGGAATCCCGACCATCACTAGTATTGTAGATACAAATAAAGTATAAGTTTTTGCTATGAGTTACAAACACTGCTAATAATATAAAACCTGTGTAATTCTTAGTCTACTTGGATAGTACTAGTCCGGCAGTTAATCCAGAAACCTAATCTACAATTTTGATAACAACATGTTTGTACTTTGATAAAACCTACAACTTTGCTAAAGTGATATTCTTGTGCTCGTAAACTTTTACAAATCTGGGATGAAACACAGGTCATATCAGGATGGACCCAGGTCATAATAAAACAATCATCAATAATCGGAGTTTATAAAAATTAGTTACTATGTAATTATATATTAGACCGGCAAACATGTGTGTACGGGGTCGTGCATGCGGGTGTTGCGTAGGTGGGAATTTTTCGCGCTGGGCTTAATTCTGATTAATAGGAAAATAGTAGTATTTTAAATTTTCTTCTAAAGTTTTATTAAATAAAATTAAAAATTGTAATTCTTAAAAATATCATTTTAAATTTAAGGAAATATTTTTGGACACAAAATTATATGCACAAAAAAGTATTAATTCACCAACAATAGTACAAGCTATAAAATTCTGTATTGAAGAAATGTTTAAAGAATTAAAATTAATAAATAAAAATATTTGGCTAGAATGTGTTGAAATAAAATTAAAAAATCAAAACATATTTGGAAAAATGATTGACGACCAAAAGCAAATTTATAGAGAAAAGATTGTAGACTATTTTTTAAATAAGAATGGTCAAGTCGCTAAAGAGGATTTTGATAATTTGACAAATAAAATTAAAAAAATTGAAGGTAATTAATTAATTAATATAGGCGCACTAGAGAGACGTTAAAAGTATATAGGCATCAAACTTGAGTTTAAATACTCCTTTGAAGCCGATAAATTCATAGTGATTAAAAAGAGCTTATTTATATCCCAAACCCGAAACCGCAGACTTTTTTCAGCTATGAATCCTGACTCGAAATTTTCATAAATTGACCTGCTAAGGAGAAAAGCCTATCTAATTTCAAGGGTATTTAAATTTAAGGAACGATTGTAATAAAAATATTTTCCTGCAAATTTTTCGGAAATGTTTATATCCGAGATTATTATAATATATTATTTTCTAGAAAATTAAAAAATTAAAAACATTAATTTTTATTAAACAGGTAAAGAATTTAACAATTTTCTTGGAATCTCCAAAAGTAAATTTTATCAAATAGTTAAACAAAGAAAAGAGCCTTTGACTGAAGAAACAATAACAAAAGAGAGTGTAAGCTTTAATAAATAAAAATTAAACTTAGGATTTTCAAAAGAAATTTTTATGGAATTTTCATTAAACCAGGGAGTAGTATATACACGAGTTTTAAAACATTTTTTTTCAAAAATATTTTAAAACCCGTGTAAAATATTAAAAAAATAAAGAAAAATACTCTTCAACAATATTCCGGAAAAAATTCTATAAATAAAATATTAATTTTCTAATTAAAAATATACATAGCAAAAATTAATTTTTAAAAATAACAGAAAGGAAATATAAGAAAAACGATAAATCTAATAAAGTAAATAAAAATTATAGGTTATTTCATATCTGCTGATTTTCAATACAAATCTTATCATTCATAAAATATATAAAGTAACATAATAGAAATGGCAAGTTATAGAATCTTATTTTCTTATGAGTTAAAACACTAAAAACAATTAAAAATTCAGGATCATTTTTCAATAATATTGTAATAAAATTAAAAAATTATCAAAAATTATAATGAGTAAAAATATTAAAAAATAAAAATGGAAAAATGGGAGAAAATAATAAAAGGAAAACAGATTAAATTAAAATACTAAACAAAAAGTAAAAACTAAACAGTGTCGAACAAAGGAAAAGTAAAAAATTGAAACAATTATTATAAAATAAAAAACAATTAAAAATTTTACAAATAAGGAAACACGCATGTGGAAAATATAATAATAAATTTAAAAAACATGTTAATGTAAAAATACAATTAAAAAGTAAAAATGGCCAAAAAAAGTAAAAATAAAAATATCAATGGAAACAATTATTTTACAAAAATAATGCAAACTAATTAAGTTGAGAAATAAAAGATAAAAATAGTAAAAATTGTCGAATAAACTGATAAATAATTGTATCAAAAAAATTGAAACAATCTCAATTATTATATAAAAAACAATTGAAAAAATAACTATGTACAAAATTACTACTATGAGAAAACACTAAAACAAAATAAAAAAACTAATTAAAAAGAATTACTTCAAAAAATACAAATCTATGGGCCAAATTAGCAAAAGCAAAAAATAAAATGTAATTTAAAAAACGATATTACTGCCAAAATTTCAGTATATAAGAATACGAATTTTGTAGTAAATATCAAAAAATAAACATTTATTATTAAAACTACATTTAATAGAACAACTTGATCGGATGATTTGTCTTTTCTTCATATAATCCCTCTGATAAAAATATTTTGCTAGTTTCTCATGATGACTTTTCCTTTAAAAATCTTCAAGTTTATCCCATTTTATACAAAGAATTTTATACCCTTTGATCGGATGATTTGTTTTTTCTTTATTTAATTTAATTTTAAAATTTCAAACGCCTATTTTTCTTATATTTTTTCATTTTTAGCTAAAATATTATCTTCTAAAACATTAAAATGGGGAATAAAAGTAGAAATTTAAGAAAAATTTTCGGCAAGAAGTACTAAATTCTTAAAATAAATCTAATTTACATATTTAGGAAAAGAATGGGGCTAATTCGGAGAGAAGCAATAAGGATTAGGGGCCTAATTACACGCTACATAGGGGGCGGATTGCTTCTAAATGTTATGAAAAATGAAATCCTTATGTGCCGTGTATGTGGTAAAGAGTTGGAAAAAAATTTTGTCCGACATAGCTATGACCATCTGGTTGAATGCTTATGGCAATGCAAAATCTGCGAAGCGGTAAAAATCTATATAATTGGGGTTAAATATAGCTTTTAAAATAATCTTATTTTCTTATTATTTATTTCATATCTTTGACTGCTATACAAATTTTATCAGCCATAAAATATATAAAGTTACATGATAGAGATCACAAGTTATAGTTTCTTATTTTCTTATTATCTATTTCATATATGTTGATTTTCAATACAAATCTTATCAGTCATAAAATATATAAAGTTACATAATAGAGATCACAAGTTATAGTTTCTTATTTTCTTATTATTTATTTCATATCTATTTATAATTTAATTTAAATTACTTTAAAGGGCTCTCCCAGCAAGCAATTAGTAGTAAAGCATGGGAAAGAATTCCACGATGTAAACTTCGCCCCAATAGATGCACGTTATAGATACTGGGATCAAATAAAAGTAGGTATAGTAATCTTATATTGAAACTGTTAAACTTACAGGAAAACTTAAAACGCTGTTTTCCTCACAATTTTACGGAGTTAAAAAATGGATACAGACCGAAAATTGAGGTAGTTTTTAATTAGATAACCCTTGATCGGATGATTTGTTTTTTGAGGTGATATTGATGATGCAGAAGCAGTTCTATGAGTTTGTGCGTAAATATAAAATAGATAAAGCAAATAAAAAGTGGAACAATATGGACAAGGCTCCGGTGAAAAAAATAAAAAAGTTCAGTGGGGAAAAGAGTAAATAGAAGTAAAATGAAAATTTTTAATGAATAATAAAAAATATAATAATTTAGAAGAATTTATTTAGAAGTAACAAATTTTAATTTAATATTTTAATTGTTTTCCAAAATTCTCAAAATTTTCGCATGCGGCGCAAAATGTTAGATTTATTTCGGCGCTTTTGGATTAAAAAAAGTGTTTGAAAATTTTGTTTTGAAATTTTATTGTAGTTGTTTATTGATTACCTATTATTTTTTCACGTTTTTTCCTAAGTCTTTTATTGTAAATATTTAATATGCGCATTTTCCTCTTTCTATGTGTTTATCCGATGTACTCTTTCTACTTGCTTTCCATCACTTTTATTTTACTTATCTGTTATATTATTTAAATAGTATTAGTGATAAAATTAATTTTGAAAGGTAAAGATTAACAAACGGATTTAAGAAATAGTTTTCAAGTATTTTCCAAAATTTAAAAATTTTAGCTTGAGGCGCAAAAATTATAGATCAAAAAGAAGAGAGGAAAAAGACTTTAATAATATATATTTTATTAATTATTAATCTGATTAGAATTTAAAATAGGTGGTTTGAAGATAGAAGCTTGTCAAAAATGAGAGTTGGAAATTATTTTTTAAATTTCAATATTTAATTATTTAAAAAAACGAATGCCCAAAAATTATTAAAAAAATCTTTATTTACTTATTACTAAAATCCTAGTAATTTACTCTAAGTAAGAAATAAACAATAATTGGAGATAGTAATTTTTAACATTTACTAATTGAATACGATATATCACATCATTTTTTGCGATTTTAGAAAAAATTTAAGAATCTAATTTACCCAATCTTGTAAGCATTGTTCCTTTTCTTTTGAAAAAATCTCTAAATTTTCTTTGTACTTGAATCATCCAGGAATAATTTTCTTGTAAAAAATTCTATTAAAATAAAGGTACTTTTTTAAAAGTTGTCTTTTCTATTGTTTAAGAATGGCGTGATATTTGGTAAAACAAAGTAGAGTTTATTGTTGCGCCTTATCCTATCTTTTTTTGGCTGTTACAAATCTTCTAAATATCCACAGCTTATTTTAGATAATAAAGAACGTAAGGAGAATTTTTGGAATTAATATTTTAATTTATTATTTTTAAAGTAGCATTTTCGTTGGCTATTTAATTAATTTATAATTAATTATTTTACAAATTATTTTATTTGAATATTTAATTAATTTATTGGTATTATTATCTATTTGTCAGTTAACTGCTTGAGGGCATGTACAAACTTTTATATATTTGTACTGTTTTCAATTATTTTAATAATAAGTAATTGAAAAGGTCCAGATTTTATTGAAAAAAATTGCCAAAAAATTGCAAATGTGCCTGTAAAAACTTCAAAATGTCCCACTAACCAAAAACCCCAAAATGTCCCACTAACCAAAAACCCCAAAATGTCCCACCAACCAAAAACCCCAAAATGTCCCACCAACCAAAAAACCTCAAAATGTCCCACTGACCTAAAAACCCCAAAATGTCCCACTGACCAAAAAACCCCAAAATGCCCAACAGAGTAAAAATACTTAATTTGTAGAACTAAAAAGTAAAGCTTCACTTGTTTCCTATCACTAATTTCAATGTCCAACAATATTCTCACTTTAAAAGAACGGAATGAAAATACTTTTTATTAATCTTAACATTTCTCTTTTTTTATGCTTATCCACTTTTTAGTGTATTTTTTTACAGAAACAGAAAATTAAGAGCAAAAATATTATTTCATCCAAGCCTAAGAATTCATTAAAAAGTCTTTTCTGATGTTCATTTTAAGAGTAGTATATCCGGAAATAACATTAAGGAAAATGCATATTTATGAATCAGCTTTTATAAAAATATTCGGGTGTCGCGATATTGGTGATCAGTGTGGGGGAAGCATAAAATAGGAGTAAAATAAAATGAGACGAAAAAATTCTGTGCTTTTATAAGCGAAAATTCTACCATTAAAACTAACAAAATAAATTGTGTAAGGTACTTAAGTCCCAAAATAGAAAATTTCAAAACTATACTCATTTTTTATTCAAAAAAGTGTAGTTGACAAAGTAATAAATTACATAAGTAATTCGCTGTAAAAAGTTTCCATCATTAAAAATGCGCAAAAAATAAATTGAGCAATGTACTTGAATCCAAAAATAGAAAAACGTAAAAATATAATTCATTTTTTATTCAAAGTTTGTCAAATTAACAACTTGGAAATACGCTCAAACAGGTTTTATCTCCTCATTATACACACAAATATTAAAAAATATGTATTTAATAATGTTTTTACAAAATAATGAAATAATATGGCGAAATTTTTTGTATAAAGGATTAAAAACACACAAAAAATGACAAGGATTATTGTGAAATGTAATTCTAAAATAGGTTTTTTTATTGCAAAAAATTTAATTATCCAGTGTAAAACACATTTTCTGGTGAATATAAAAGAAGCTCAATTTTCCATCTAAAATCATTCACTTCGAGTTTTATAAAATTTTCCTCCTTCCAATTTTCTCCCTCCTATTTACTTAATGTAAAATTAAAATATTATTTAAATTTTAAAAATAGTCTTAGTCATTGCTTAATCGATTTATTAATTAATAAAGAATTTTTTAATAGCTTGATTTAAGATTAATTTTTTCTCACAATCAAAATAATTCATTCTAAAATCATTCACTTCGAGTTGTATAAAATTTTCCTCCTTCCAATTTTTCCCTCCTATGTACTTTATGTAAAATTAAAATATTATTCAAATTTTAAAAATAGTCTTAATCATGCTTAATCGATTAATTAATTAATAAAAAATTTTTTATTAGCTTGATTTAAGATTAATTTTTTCTCACAATCAAAATAATTCATTCTAAAATCATTCACTTCGAGTTTTATAAAATTTTCTTCCTTCCAATTTTTCCCTCCTATGTACTTTATGTAAAATTAAAATATTATTCAAATTTTAAAAATAGTCTTAATCATGCTTAATCGATTAATTAATTAATAAAAAAGTTTTTATTAGCTTGATTTAAGATTAATTTTTTCTCACAATCAAAATGATTCATTCTAAAATCATTCACTTCGAGTTTTATAAAATTTTCCTCCTTTCAATTTTCTCCCTCCTATTTACTTTATGTAAAATTAAAATATTATTTAAATTTTAAAAATAGTCTTAGTCATTGCTTAATCGATTAATTAATAAAAAATTTTTATTAGCTTGATTTAAGATTAATTTTTTATCACAATCAAAATAATTTGATTTTAAAAAATGAACTCTAATTCAAAAGTGGTTGCTAAAAAAGGTAATTAAATTATATAATTAAAAAATTCTAATTAGATGAGACAATAATTATAGACGATGATTCACGTGATAATGGTTTGTCATCGGCTAATCGTTAAACATAAAAATTTATTTTCAGAGAGTGAATCAATCGTAAAGAATGATACGCAAATGAATGCAAATGTTGAAGGTTTGAGTCAGATCAAAATTCATTTTCATTTTTTTAGTTTCTATAACAACAGAAGAGATGGAGGAAGTAAGAGAATTTATTAAAGAACAGAGAAAAAAGAAAGAAGCCGCAGAAGCCAGACGAAGACGTTCAGTGACAAAGAGTTCTTCATCATCAAACAAAGCGCCAATGCCCAAAAAAGCTAAAACTTCCGAGAAAAAAACTGATGAGCAAAAAAATATTTTTGATCCTGTTATTAAGGTATGCACTTTAATGAATAGCTTCTCTATATTTAAATTAAAGTCCATTGTTCAAAAAGTAAATGGACAGTCAGAAAAAGAAAAGCAAGATGAAGAAGAGTTGCATCAAGCAATCCTTAATTATCAAATGGAAGAGGATGAGGATGAGTCAAGTGATCCTGACTCAGACGAAGAGGTGGACTTAGGAGAAAATGAAGAAGAATATAAGAAAATGCGACTTGATCGTAAATTTTAATTAAGCAGTTATAATTTTAAATAAAATTTTAGGAAAACTACTAAAGAAATTTGTTGTGCCAGAAGCTCTACTCAGCCGAGCGCAAATTCTTAAAGATCCGCGCAGTGGTATCTTCGTATATATGTGCGAATCTTGTCGCAACCACCAGAAAAAAAGGGAATATTTTCTCTTTAAAATTGGACATCCGGGATTGTTTATTTTGACTATAGAATTGTGCGCGGAAGATTTGGACAAGAATATTTCATTAGGAATGCATTATAATGGATATTTTGGTAAAAATTATTAATTATTTCTTATAATATTTTTCAGGTAACTCATCAAAATATATGCTATCAGGCGCGCAATCGTCAAAATTTGATAAGGGTAAAATTATTTAAAGGAATATTTAAACAATTATATTTCAAGATGAGAAAGTTTTGAAATTTTGTCGAGGAAACGGAATTATAAAAGCGAAAGAGAAAAAATTGATAAACCTTACAAAATATTGCTGGATCCTTCACCAGGTACTAAGTATAAATAATTTAATAATTTTTCTTTAGTGCTCACAATGTTCAGAATTAACAAAGAAAATGGCAAGTGACCTCTTTCTTCAAAAATCTGCTGACAAATTTGAGCTTAGTTTCTTGGTATTTTTAATTTTAAATAAAAGAATAATCGTAATTAAGGTTTGCTCCGTTTGTTCGCCGGCCAACATAGAGTACCAACAAAAAACTTACAATAATGTCAACAAAAACTAGAAATAAAACAACGATGATAATATTATTGACATTTGATAATAAAAATAATATAATTTTGAGTAAAAATTCTTTTATACAATTTACTGTAAAATCGTTAATTCAATTTATAATATTTTTAAATTCTTAACCAATTTTTAAATTAAGATTAATTTAAGCAACACATATTGTATCTGACATAAAGGTGCTACTTTAATTAGTAATTTAAAATATTTTCAATTTAAGATGGATCAAGAAATGTACGAACAAGCAATTGATGGTCTCAAAGAAAGCGTCATTCGTTTCTCGCGTCAACTAAATACTTTGGAATATGTGCGCCAAGATGACAATATGCTGAAAAATGAGCTATATGAGGCTTTCATGCAATTTCATGAACAACGTTATCCCCTTTCCAAGAGTCAAGTGCATGAACATATACTTAGAGAGAGAAATGCTTTAGCGAAAATTGTAAATTTTTTATTATAAGACTTAGCAATCGAATTTAGGCAATTACTGAGGTTGTCAAGGAGGAATTATATCTTGAGCTTCATAATCCATTTAGCAAATTCTGGTCGAAGATAGATTTAGAGATGGCAATCAAAATTTTCAATAAACACGCGAGCATCCACGGACCAATCGCGAGAGAAGGTTAGCCTACCACACAATATATTAATTTTTTAAAAATTTAGATTCGCCAATAATTTTCATGAGAGAGCACACGGATTCAATGAGTACGGTCCAACCCAACAAAGAAGACAAAGAAGTACAAACTGAAGAATGTTTAGAAGAACAAGTTGTACCTGAAATTGCCGAAAAAACAGATTAAAGGCTATGAGTATTTTAATATCACTTTTCCGGAGAATAAACAATTAATATTATTTGCTTTTTTTCTAATATGTTATTTTCAACTTTTACCTAATTATTTAAAAAATTTTTAATTTTAGTTTTTAGATGGATTATTCTAAAAAGTTTGGAGAATATTCTGTTAATCACTTTTACAAAGAAGAGGCATCAGAGACTATTAACAGCACTAGATTCAAAATAGGAGTTTTCAGGTTTTACAAAATCGAATTATTTTTTAATATTTAAGAAATATATTCACCGTAACAAATGTTGAAGATGCTCCAGAAGGAACAGACCAGCTGCTAGAGGATTTAATTGACCATTTCATTGCCAAAGCGGACAAGTCTTCTGGAACAAAATCAGAAAAATGTTCTATAATAATCAGGAGCGCAGTGTTGGAAAAGCCTATTCAAATTCCATATAGAGGCCTAGCACAAAACACACCACAGGTTGTCATGGAGCAATTTGATTCTGTAGATCAAAGTGGAAAAAGAATGGGAAGACCATCACTCTATAGTCAACCGATACATATTGAAGTATTATTTAATTAAAAGTAAAAATATGCATTCGAGCAGATCGTTATGGGACCGTCACATGATGAAGCCCTTGCTTTAATACAAAATGAGCAAAGTGGAAGCGGCAGAAAAGGACGACAAATTTTGCAAGGCATTGATGTTAACAACCTTATAGAGGTATAGTCAATTTAAATATTAATCTAAAAATTAAGGTTCGAAATGAGGATCTTGGTGGACTTTTTGAAAATCATTGCCTTATATTAGCAGTCCAACTTACAATAAGATATATGAATTTGGAAAAAACAACGAATGAAAATGTTAAATTTCAAAGACTTGTTCATGGAAAAGGAGCAAGAGCTAAGTTATATCGCCGAAATTTGATCATGGAGATGCTTATTCAATTTAAAAGACAAGAAATCAGATATTCAGCAAATTTAAAATATTATAATGTGGAAGAACATGTCCCATTAATTCAAAAATATTTAAATGAGCGCTTTCCGGGGCAATACAGGTTATCTGTGTTTGATGAGAATGGTCAAACTCGTCCAATTTGGAAGGGGACTGATAGAGCAAGAAAAGATATTTCACTATATTTAAAAGATGGTCATTACTATGGTATCAGAAAACTTAATTCTCTATTTGGCAAAGATATATATTATTGTCTTGATTGTGAAACAACCTATCAAAAAAAGAATGAGCATAGGCAAACATGTTTAGCAAAATGTCCTCGTTGCTGTGGTATTGGAGTTGATTTTCCGTGTAAACAAATAGACGGTTTTGAATTATATTGTTTAAAATGTTCAAATGTATTCCGAAATCATAACTGTTATCAAAGGCATTTGGAAAAAGGAATATGCAGAATATTTAAGAGGTTAATTACTAATTAAATAAAGCTATTTTAAATATAGATGCAAAGAATGTGGTCAAATTTACCGAGTAAAAAATAATGAAGGGCATAGCTGTTTTATACGATATTGTTCGCTATGTCATTCTTGGCATAAAAGAGAGGTTCATTGCTTTGTACAGCCAATTGTTCCTAAACAAACACACAATTATCTCATGGTAGGTTATAATGGAATGCAAAAAATAAAGATCTTTTTAGGTTGTATTCGATTTTGAATGCGAACTAATAACTCCACGTAAAGAAGGATCGAATAAAATTCAAGATTCAGATGTGAATTATCGACTCCACCACGTGAATTGCGTTTCGGTAACATATTTATCTGATAAAATAATAAAATAACAAGGCAATGTTATTCTGCTCAACCTGTATGCGAAACAATAAATGGCTAGAAGAAAACACTGGTACATGTAGAAAATGCAATCCAGGAATATCAAGAATGCAAAGCTGGACAGGGGCAAATTATAACAATCCGCTGCGTGAATTTCTTCGATGGTTAATTTTTGGACTTGGAAAAGAGAGAACTGGTCGCACATATGCTATTTCACATTATGGAGGGTGGGCGATTTTACTAATACTTAATTTATTTAATTAGCCGTTATGATATGCACTTGCTATTGGGTGAATTAATCAGGCATTTTGGATTTGAGCCGAATATTACAAGAACAGGCAATAAACTTTACGAGGTTCTTCTAAAAAAGAAAAAAGGAATTTGTCCGCATATATCTTTTCGAGATTCGTTTAATTGAATGATGCTCAAATTAGATCAGCTTCCAAAAGCACTTGGGTTAAAAATCGATGAAGGAGGAAAATCATTCTTTCCTCATGGATGGAACTTTAACGAAAACATGCATGTGCGTCTTGATGGATTGCCAGATAAAGAATATTATTACCCAAATTCTATGGGAAAGCAAAGAAGAAAGGAATTTGAAGAATGGCACATGTTAAACAAAAACGAAGAGTTTTGCCTTAAAGAAAAAATTGTCGAATATTGTGAGCAAGATGTACGTATACTTGCACATGCTCTTGTTAAACTTCAAAAGTTATTTTTTGAACTTGCCCCTGAGCCTTCTAAACAAGATGATGTCCTTGTTTCTTCAATGACCTTGGCTAGTGCGTGTCTCCGTCATTTTTGTAAAAAAGTTAAAAATTTTTTAAATATAAATTAAATTTAGGCATCAATTATTTAAAAAAAAACCAAATTGGTATTATTCCTGACAACGGATATCATAGGGATTCAAATCAGTCTACAATAGCTTTGAAATTTATTAGATGGTTAGAACATAGGACTGGTCTTCAAATACAACATCAAGGAAGCGCAGAAGGCGAGTATAGAGTTTATGCTTCAAATGGAAGTGTGTTACGTCTTGACGGCTACATCAAAGGAAATAATGGAGGAACAGATATAGCAATAGAGTTTCTCGGCTGCGCCTGGCACGGACATGAATGGTAAAATAGTTTTATATAATTTTTTATCGATTTAGTCTATATCGTCAACATGAAATTTGTTTAAATGGCAAAACGGCACTATACAATAAAGAAAAATTGGAAGAAAGAATTAATTTGTTGAAAGAGGAAGGTATCTGTACATACACATTTTGGGAGTGCGAAGTGAATAAAGCTTTGGATGATGATCCAAAAATGTCGCTTTTCTTTGGCAAGCTACCGGACATTGGACCATTATTTCCTAGAGATGCATTCCATGGTTTTAAGTTTCATTATTGATATGACCGACTAATTTAGGTGGAAGAACTGGGCCATTATCTCTAAACTGCAATTTGGAAGATAACGATGAATATGAAATTTCTTGTTTTGACGTGGTTAGTCTATATCCTGCAGTGAATTTCTATGCTTTTTATCCGATTGGTAATTTTATTTAATCTTTAAGATTAAAATTTTTAGGACACCCCGATGTTCTTGATATTAATCTTGATGTAAATTGGACTATGCCTGAGGACATGCGTCCTTATAGAGGAATATTTAAAATATTTATAATTCCACCCGATGATCTGTATCTACCTGTAATTCCTGAAAGAATAAACGGCAAATTAGTAAGTAATTTTATAAAGTCCTAGATATTTGAAGATATTCCATTTATGTCATCATTGTGCAATTGAAATGGAACCAGGAGTACCAAAGCGAAAAGAACAGAAATATAGCCGAGAGATAGGCAAAAAATGGTGCAAACACAACGATATTCAGCGTGGATTTGTAAGCACTTCGTGTACTGTTGAACTAGAACTTGCATTAAAAAAGGGGTATCGTGTCACAAAAGTTTATAGCATCTATAATTGGAAAGAATGGTCTGATACTTTGCTTCGTCCTTATGTTCAAGACATGATGAGATTGAAAATTGAGGTTTGAATTACGATGGAATGTAATGTTTTTATTTAAGGCCAGCGGTTGGCCGGGCGGTGTTTTAAAACCCGAAAATCTTGAATTAGAAGAAAAGCTCAAAAATGATTTTATTGAACGAAACCAAAAAGAATATGGTATTACGCTTCATCGCTCGCAAATTGCCAGAAATGAAGGATTACGTTACCTAGCTAAAACATGCAATAATTCTATGTAAGCAAAAATTGTATTATAATTGTTTATTTTATATTTTAGGTGGGGACGCTGGGCTCTTCGCTGTAATTTGACAAAAGATTGCATAACAAGCTCTCCAATCAAGCTTCATACAGTTCTTAATGATCCAAAGTTGGAAATAGGGGCAATAGAAATGTTAACTCCAAATCTTTATGCTGTCCCTTACCGAAATCGACGAGAATTCGTGAGACCCCATGACAAATACAACATTGTACTGGCTCTTATTACAACAGCAACAGCACGAGTTATGCTTTATGATTACATGGATAAGATTGTTAATGACAAAGACTGCATATTATTATATACTGATACTGATAGCTGTTTTTATCTACATAGGATTATTAAGCAACCACCCTTTCGTGTTGGCGATATGTTGGGAATGATGAGTCGTGAATATGAAGATTGGTCTATTATGTCTTTCTATACAGGAGGATGTAAACAGGTTTTAAATTTCGATTTTCTTGAACATATATTATCTTAGTATGCAATGAAAATGAAGCATAGAAAAAGCGGGGAAATAAAATACATTGTCAAGTGCCGTGGATGTTGGGATCAAGTTGACACTCCACTGGACTATAATCATTTCAAGGTACCTTATTATTGATTTTGGTTTAATATTTATTTTTAAGAAAATGGTGGAGGAATATGGAGATAAGCAAGATCCCATAGTACTGGAGAGAACTCATTTTCAACCTAGCTGGCGCAAAGGGCAAGTCATAAGTCGGACTCAAATTAGGTATTTTGAGGTACTATTTATTAAATAATTTCCATAGACGCTACACTCCCATCTATGATAAAGGACTTGTTGATGCAAATTTTGATTGTTATCCTTATGGATATAGAGGAAATCCAATTAATGATCCGACAAAATGATTATTTTTTGAATAAATATATAACTTAAATGATGTACTTATAAATGTTCTAATACTTTATATATGTTGAAAATATTCTATTAATTTTTATTTTATTTTGTAAAAGGGCATTATGATCAGTGATAATAAAATAGGTAATCAGCTAACCAAATATTTACATAAAATTTTTAGAAACAACAACATGCATTCTTGAACGGCTACATATAACACATGAAACTAAATCCTATCCTCCTGAAGAAATAATTGGAGATCAACAACAGAATATATTTGTATTCTATTCTCATCATTTTGGATTTGATAATCGCTTTAGAGCTAATTTTACATTACTTGGAAGGGCATTCAGTTCAATTGAACAATATTTTATTTGGCAGAAAGCGCGATTTTTTGGAGACCTGGAAATTGCTGGCCAAATTTTAATGCTAGATAATCCTCTAGCTATTAAACGAATTGGCAAACGTATCCGTGGATATAACCATGAGGAATGGAATTCTGTTCGCAATAAAGTAAAAATTTTTATTTTTCTAATTTAGTCTTTATTATTAGGTTATGTACACTGGTCTCTGGGCGAAATTTACACAGAACACGCAACTATTCAACCAGTTACGTGCCACAGGTGATGGTCTTATTACTCAAGCTTCTGCATCTGAACTACACTGGAGCAGCGGTATAAGTCCGAAAAGTGTTCGACTTAAAGATCCTAGCAAATGGGAAGGTGAAAATATGCTTGGAAAACTTTTAATGGAATTAAGAAGCGAGATTAACATGAGTATTTATTAGTTCTTCAAAAACATTAAAATTGATTCATAAATTTTATTTTGAACATTAAATACTTCTTCCTCTGTGCGTGCACCTGTAATTATACATTTTCCTGTTGTAAAGACAATAACAACTGAACATAACTCCTTAATCCTTAAGCACATTCCAGGAAAAAATTCTGGGTTGTAAGAAATATGTCGAGCGAGCCATTGTGGTGGAGCAATTTTCATAGTATCATACAAAGCTAAAATAAAGATTTAATTCATGAATTAATTACCTGGTAAATTAAGATGACCCGGAAATTTAAATGAAGCCACGATATTTTGAATTTTTGATGACCTTATGTTTATCGATAAGCTACATGCTGTGGATAGAAGTTGAACAAAATTCCTAATTGCAATTTCTGAATCATTAACAGATTTAGTTCCAACACATACTATCTTTCCGTTAGAAAATACGAGCGCTGTAGCTTTAAGGGGTTGCTCGAGTTTAATTATAAGTGCTGAGAAACGTTCTGGAGAATACTTTGCATTTTTAATAATAATTGAAAGTGAGTATAAATCAAATTTATTATTACTATCAAGTAGTTGCGCCGTAGAAACAACATTTTGAATAATCGCTTTGGGAAACATCTGTAATATATAAATGAAAATATTAAATATATTATCTAAAATTAAAATGTTTAAAGCTCCTTTCACAATGGTTATTTCAGGTGCCACAGGCAGCGGGAAAACCCAATGGCTTATGAAATTTCTTGCAAATTGTGGACAATTAGTTGAACCTGCGCCAAATAAAATATTATATTGTTTTGGCGAAATGAACGAAAATATATTTAAGTTAAAAGAGATGGGAATTACAACTTATAACGGTGTTCCAGAGGTTGAGCTAATTAAACAACACCAATTATTAGTCCTAGATGACCTGATGCTAAATATCCCAGTTGAATTTCTAGATTTACTTTTTACTAGGGGATCGCACAATTGGGGTGTAAGTGTAATCTTTGTAACGCAATCCCTTTATGGCCGTGATATACGGACTGCGCGTGCAAATGCCCATTATATTCTTTTAACAAAAAATCCTCAAGGACTGCTCCAGGTACGCACACTCGGGTCTCAGCTTTTTCCAAAAATGTTAAACTATTTCCTTGAGGCTTATCGTGATGCTACTTCTGCTCAATTTTCATATTTGCTAATTGACATGCATCCAAGTACGGAAGAGAATTTGCGTCTTTCTACTAAAATATTTCCAGGTGAAAAACAGACTATATATTTGCCTCTATAATATATAAGTACTCAAAACTACTAAATTAAAAAATGTATAACTATAGTCCATACGTTAAAGAAAATTTTGAATTTTTACAGCGCTTAGCTAAAACATCCTCAGATAAGAAGAAGAACGCCCTAATTCTTTCAGCCAGTGCGGATCAAATATTAGCTATAGTGGAAATTTGTGCTAATATTTTAAAAAATAATTTTACTTTAAGTAGAAGACAGCGCAAGAAATTAGCTCATTTTGCTGATTTCTATAGAGCTATCGCCCGAACACGTACCGAAAAAAGCGCCAGAAATCGAATACAACAAGGAGGAAGTGCTGCTCTAGCCGCTATACTTGTACCCGTCCTTGGAGCTTTAGCTGAACATATAATTCATAAATTCACACAAGAATGAAACATACAAAGAAAATGATTATGGTTCCTGAAAGTGAATATCTTGCACTACTAAACTTGATTAAAGGCGGAGATTTTCTTCAAAATGAAAAGGTACAAACCGACTCAAAAATTAATCAGACTCTTACTGATCCAAATTTAAGTGAAGATGTAAAAGCCCAAAAATATAAATGGTTATATAAAAAACGAAGACAACTCAAACATGAATTAGAAAATAGGCCTCAAAAGGTTATTATTGATGAAGGTAATGCCGCTAGATCTCCAGAAGTTGCTCCTTACCTAAAAGAAACTGCAGCCCCTAAAGCACAGTTAATGCCCCAGAATGTACCTGCTGAATCAAGTTCAGAATTTCAGACAGATTCAGAAGCAACATTTTCTAAAACTAAACGAAAAAGGTCAACACCTTTTAATGGAATTATTTCAAAGCGATATTCGAAGGATTTGGAAAATTATGTCAAAGATAATGCTGAAAAATTTAGAATACGTAAGAATGGAAGCTTTGAATCTAATGTCAAAGGAAGACTTGTAAAGAATAGTAATTTCACTGAAGTGCTCGAATATGTACAAGGTGATATATCGTCACCCCCTAAAGGTTTTAGTTTTCTATTTAATCGATTATCCAAAGACCCATTAGTAAAAGAAATGATCAAAGAGACGCAAGGAGAAAGTAGTACCGAGGAAAGTTCTGGAAGTCAGTCAGGTAGTGGGAAAAGAAAGAAAAGAGTCTTGGTAAAAGTCCTGCCTATAAATTTGCAAAAGAAAAATAAATTTATTCCACAAATATGGGAAAAGCTTTAGATAATTTTTTATCAAAAATATATTATTCGCTAGATTCTCCTGCTTCCTATGCAGGAATAAATCGCGTTTATGAACAAGCGAGGCGTAAATATCCAAAGATAAAATTTCAGGATGTTTATGATTTTTTGCACAAGCAAAGAGTGTATACAATGCATAGACCTTCAAGGAAAAAATTTCCAAGGCTCGTTACACGTCCAAGTGGTCTTCATACAGATTGGCAGGCAGATCTGGCAATATTTGATCAGTTAGCTAAATATAATGATGGTTACAGATATCTTTTAGTATGTATTGATGTTCTAAGTCGAAAGATTTTTGCCGCACCGGTCAAGACAAAGAGATCAGAAGATATGATTGAGGCATTTGAAAAAATTTTCAAACTTTCTAATGGTATAATGCCTCATAAACTATACACGGATCGCGGGTTAGAATTCGAGGCTAAAAAAATGAGGGATTATTTTAGATCAAAGGATATTGATAAGCGTGTAGTTTATAGTCCTGATGTGCATGCTTCAATCGCAGAAAGGGCGAATCGTACAATAAAGGAAAGATTATATCGATATTTCAGTGAAAAAAACACATTGCGGTGGGTTGAGGCTATTCAGAAAATTGTTTCAGGAATAAATTCTAGTGTAAACCGTGTTACAGGTGTTACCCCTAATTCAGTTACTTTTAAAAATTCACGAAAATTATTTGAGAGGCTATATAAGGGCACTGGTTCACCTATTAAAACAACTTCTAGACTCGAGCCTGGACAAGTTGTCCGCATTTCAAAAGAAAAGAGTAAATTTGAAAAAGGATATTTACCTAACTATACTGACGAGCTTTTTCTTGTACATACAACGAACGACACACGTTCGCCTATAACATATAAGTTAAAAGATTCTGAAGACAATATAATTGAAGGAATCTTTTATAGAGAGGAGTTGGTGCCCACACTAGAAGATACTACTCATCGTATTGCCGAAATTTTAAAGACTCGTACTACACGTACTGGGATAAAACAACATTTTGTGCGTTGGATTGGTTATAAAGACATTCATAACAGTTGGGTAAACGACAAAGACATCGTTAGACATTAATTATGGATTCATTTTATGTTGTCTTACCTTCAAATTCAGGAGATGTTGAAGGAAATACTACTTCAAAATTCACAGTAAGAATGCCTGATACTCTCGAGTTAGATTCAAGTTGGACTGTTGCGCTTTCGAATATTATTTACCCATTTTCATTCTCTTTACTTGCAGATTCCGATGAGCAGGAATCTATTACAATTTATCGCCGATATGGAAAGGAACTTCTATCTGTTCGAATCGAGATTCCAGATTTATCTTTTGCTTCAGAAGAGGCTTTGGAAGAGGCCATAAATGCTGTTTTGCTTGATGCTTGGAAAAAGGAATTGGATCGCGAACGAGAGGAAATGAGACTTGAAGAGAATAAAAAAAGAATCTATGGAAATTTTCGTAAAAGGAGGGCTGTGGAGACTATAGGCGAACAATTAGATAAAAATGGTTATTTTGATTTGTCAAAGGAAATTTCATTTAATTTTATGAAATATTTAGGGAAAGAAGGAATTCGATTACCCCCTATAAGACCTCATGAAGTGGATGGTATAGCAATGGTACGATTCACACCAAATCAAGATCAAAAAGAGAAGATTAAACGAGCACTTGATGAATTTACTAATCCTCCCTCAGCCAATCAAACTGAAGAAGAACACTCAAATGTTACTCCTATGGAAGAAACCCGTGAATCTACTCCAGAAACACAGCCTGAGCTTAAACAAAAAGACATATTGCCTGCTGCTGAGCATGAAAGTTTCATTCAACAATTGGAAACGGAAGGTTACTTCGATATGCCAAAGGATCGTGCTTATAAATTTATACAATATTTAAATAAAGAAATCAAGGGGGCAAAACTTCCAGTTCTATCTTCGGTTCCGGAAAGCTCTGTAGAAACTGTTCGATTAAAGCCGCAAACTGAGCAAAAAGATTTAATAATAAATGCAATTAAAAGTTTTGCATCACCTTCTCCATCTGAAACTAAACCTGAAAATCCTTTACAAGAAGCAAGTTTAGTGGAAAATGTTGATGAAAATTATGAAACAGATACGCCTGCTCCCTCTCAAGTTGCAGTTAAAAATCAAATTAATGAAAAAACAGAAAGTTTGCCTACATCTGATAGTTCTATAACTGATTATCCTCCTATCCCAAAGTCTCCAGTAACACCAGTATCAGGAGCTCCTACTGAAGCTCCAGTATCTTCTGAAGCAAAATCGGATGATATACAACAGGATACTGAAAAGCAAAAGGATAAAACTCCCTTAGACGAAAAGATAACACCTCTTTCTGATACCCTAACAGATGAACAAAAAACTTTAATAGATATGGCTGTTCGTGCAGCTACAAGGTCATTGACTAACAGTGTAGAATTGGCAAAGCAACAATCACAACTAAATAAAGAACTTAATCAGAAATATTGGGAAGATGCTCGTTATAAGTATGCACTAATAGATGAAGAGGTAACATTAAATGAGACGGGTGTAACTAAGACAAAAGTACCTGCAACTATTCTAAGATTGGTTGTAACACAATTAAAACTATTGTTTAGTCGAAGAAATGAAATAGATAAATGGATACAAGAATGTTTAGAGGCAAAAGATAGGGTTTCAGAAGCACAAATAGAAACTATAGCGGCAGAATCACGAGGCGATGTTACTGAGGCACGAAAAGCTGCAGATCGTGCTAAGGCCGCAGAACAAAAGGTTAAAGAATTAGCCAGTCAAGTTGAAGAAGCTGTTGCGGGTCAGAAAATTTTATCGGAAGAAATTGTAGGCAAAGTTGAAGCTGAACTTTCGAAACAAGACTATGAAAGTTCATCATCAAAACTAACAACTCATGATGATGAAGAGACTTCGACACATGAAGAGGAAAATAATGAAAGTCAAGTCGAACATGAATCAACAAATGAAGAAGAGCCTAAAGGACCTTCTGAAGATACGCAAGAAAATGCTAAAGAGCCTTCTGAGGAAAATATTGAGGAAGAAGCTGAGCCAATAGATGAAGTCGCTGAAAAGCCATCTGAAGATAAGTATGAAAAGGATGAAGAACCTTCAGCACCTGCAGATGAGGAAAATGCTGACGAAGAACATGATCAAGAAGACGTTGATGAACCTCAAGGAACATCTGAAGATACGCAAGAAAATGCTAAAGAGCCTTTTACACATGAAGAGGAAAATGTTGTCGATGATGGGCCATCTGAAGATACCCAAGAAAATGATGAAGATCCTTCGACAATCGTAGAGGATGAAAATATTGAGCCTCGTGAAGTAACTTCTGAAGATACGCAAGAAACGGATGAAAATCCTTCGACAATCGTAGAAGTAGAAAATATAGAAAATCTTGAAGAACATGATCAAGAAGTCACTGAAACGCCTGAAGAAACTTCTATAGAAATATTGGAAAATGATAAAGAGTCTAAGACACACGAAGATGAAAAAAATATTGAACCTCGTGAGGAAATTGAACAAGAAGTCACTGAGGAGCATGTAGAATCTTCTAAAGAAAAGATTCAGGAATTTCCAGGAGTTATTGATGAAGATGAAGAGCCTTGGACTCCCCCATTAGAAGAGCCTGTACCACATTCAATGGACACTCTTGAAGATAATGAGTCGCATGAATTACCAACAATAAGTGAAGAAGACGCTGTAGAACCATGGACCCCTGAAAAAGAAGGCCTAGGTCGGCCACAGGAATCTCCAGCAATAATTAATAAGGAAGTAGAACGGACTCCTCCTGAAAAAGTGAGTAATCTTCCCACAATTGAAGAAGAATCAGAGCAAGAAGAAATTCAACCTGAGGATCTAAGCTCGCTGCCTGAGCTCCCTCGTCCTGAAATGTTAATTGCTGACCCTCCTGCACGTCCTTCCTTTTGGAAAAGCTTCTTTGGTGGTGGAGGTAGGCCTGTTGAAGATAAAACCAAAGACAAAGAACTTCCACAACAAGAAAATGTTTATCAACAAAAAGTTCATCCGCAAAAAGAATCTGAAGAGTTAAATGACTCGGAGCCTAAGAAAATACATCTAGCTGAATATGCTTATCCTCCTGAATATTTAAAAATGCTTCTTAGCTTCTCAAATATACAACTCGCTGATCCAAAATATCAATGGGTTTCCATACTATACGATAAAGTGCATAAGCGTTTTCATGTCTTCTTGCAAGGAAACGTACAATTTATTAAATTAAGTCGTCAACTAGCTTATACTCTTGGTTTCGATTCTGAGAAGGTTCATAGTGGACAAGTCGCAAAGTATATGCCTGATATATCTGGAGGTGTGCGTCAATTTTTAGTTTATGCACCAAAACTTGTTGAAAATAGCATAATAGGTAATGTAACTGCGCCGTTATTACGTGTTGTTAATGTATCTGGTAAACCTGGTGAAAGTATTTCAGAAGTATATATGACCGAAGCTCATCATCGTTTATTAGGTAAACGCCATCCAGACATTACTATTGAAATTCGAACCTTAACTGGAAAGCTAGTAAAATTCCATTGGGGAACTTGTATATTAACATTACACTTTCAACGCTCACTATTTTAAAAAATGACACACGTTAGTTTAGACTTAGATAAAATTGACTGGGAGCCATTTTTGAGTGCTCAAGACGGAGGAGGAAGATTACTTGAAGATAATCGTTATTTCCAAGGAACTAGGTATCAAAGAGGATTTGGTGTACTTGGGGCTGTAGGGCGATTTTTAATGCCTATTGTTAAAAATATAGCCACAACTGCAGGAAATGAAGCTGTAAATGCTGGCAAAAATATTCTTGAAGATGTTTCACAAGGGCGATCAGTAAGTGAAGCATTAAAACAGCATGGTACAGAAGGTCTTCAAAAAGTAGGGAAAAAGCTTCAACAATGTGGGAAAGGCAAAAGAAAACGAAAGGAAAAACAAAATGTAATTATAAATAATTTAGGAAAGAAACGAAGAAGATATAGAGACCAACTCAGCTTTGATGATATCTGAGTATATAAGTATTAGCTTATTATTATTCTATAATCAAAATGACAACTATTAAGAAAATTGACAAAGACAGTACTGAAGGGGTTGATAATCGCCTAACCTTCTTTTCTATACCTTCAACAAATGTTGGTATTCAACGATCGGCGTATAAAGAATTGCTTCCCCTCAATGCTCTAAATCAATCTGCTGGTCCGTTTATTTTTCGCTATTTTGGTGACTCCCTTTACCTTGATTTAAGTAAAACATATCTGAGTCTTGTGTTATCTCTTGAACGTAAGGTTGATGCAACTGGTGAATGGGTTCCAATTGTTAAAGACTTGTCTGGAAATTTTGCGGGTGATAGTTTTACAAGTGTTGCTCAATATTTAGGTTTAACATGGATTCGTCGTTTAACTCTATCTATTAATGGTATTCAATGCTATGACTCGGGAATCCATTATGCATACAGATGTATACTTCTTCATGAGCTAGGATCAGATAGAGAGGTTAGCAAAGGTCTTTATGAAGCAGCACTTTATTATAAAGATGCTGTTGATAAGGATGATTTTGAAGGTTCAGGATTTAAATCGCGGGCATCTAGATTTGCTAAAGGTCAGACATGCAGATTACTTTCCCATTTGGATTATGATATGGCAAGACAAAATCAGCTTTTAATTCCTAATAGTGATGTGCTTTGGACATTTTACAGAAATACCGATGAATTTCTTATTCATGCTCCAAAATATCGCAAAAAAGCTGGTGAAGAATTATTAAATAATACAAGCACATACCGCCTACGCCTTCATGATATGAGAATTTTTGTTAAACAAGTTGATTTAAGTATGTCACTAAATAATGCTATTGCTAGACATTTAGAACAGTCTCCTGCAAAATACGCCTATAGAAAGATTGAAATTAGGAGCGTTTTTCTTGGAAAAGGTCGCCAGGAAATTACACATGCCGCGTTCACAAGTACGTGTCCGAGACGTTTAGTAATTTGTTTTGTAAGCTCGCCTGCATATACTGGGAATACTGCATTATCACCGTTCACTTTTGAGCATGCGAACCTGCGAACTGTTTCAGCAGAATTTGGCGGCTTCCAGTTTCCCGCGGTGCCTTATGATCTTGATTTTTCGAATGACAGCTTTGTGCGTGCTTTTGTTGATATGTATGTAGGTATGGACTTAGATGCTTGGCCAAATTCTGATCAAAGAACTTTAAGTATAGGGATGAAGGAATTTTCACAATCTTCTTGTTTCTTTGTTATACCTATGACTTCAACGCTTGAAGACACTAATGGACTGGAACTTATTAGACAAGGAACAACAACAGTCCGTTGCTTGTTCAATCAGCCTGTAAAGGATGAAGGATATGAAATGATAATCATGGGTGAATTTGATGCAATAATGTCCATAAATGCGGACCGTGTGTTAAGTACCGATGGATCTGTCTAATAATGAATTCTCTCCAAATCGAAAATCTACTAAAAAAATATAAACCTCTAAAAAATAAGTTTCTTGGTGTCTTTTCTTCTGATAATATCCCAAATAAAGAATGGACTAAGCCTTTTTGTTTTATTGTAAATAATATGCGAAAAGGGACAGTAGGCGAACATTGGATTGCTTGTTATTCTGATAATCCGAGTACGGTCGAATACTTTGACTCATTTGCAGAAGAACCAAATTGTGACTTGAGACAATCTATGCTTGGAAATTTTTCTAAAGTAAAACAAAATAAATTTTCTTTGCAATCCCCTTTGTCAGATACGTGTGGCCATTATTGTATATATTTTCTTGTATTGCGTTCAAAAAACAATTTCTCTTCAACATTACAAAAATTACATTCAAATCCCCAAGAAGCCCGTGATGCCTTTTTAAGACGATTCATTCAGCACCTTTCGTATATAAGATAAGAGTTAATATTATAATTTAGCTAATAAAAATGATATATTTAATTTTAATACTATTTCCATTATTTTGTGTAATATTATCCCAAAATGACAGTAATATACTATTTCCCTTGCATGGACACTTTCCTCCAAATGTAAATGCTTGTTTTGCTATTGACGGGGGGCATGCACTTTCTATTGGTCCTGCTATAACACCAAACAAAGATATTCTTCTTATAATAGCATATATTTTGGATTTGGGTTTATTATTTGTCTTGGCTTTATTATTCAAACTACATACAAATATCCGTAAGAAAGGAAAGGATGGGATGACAAGTATTCGATTTGCTAAAGGCCCTCTTGGTATATAAGAGGCATAGTTATGTATTACAAAACAGTTTGCTATTAAAAAATGCGTACTAGCGACAACATGACTGAACCTATAAGTCCTACACCTGAAGTTCATTTAACACCACTTATTCAAATACTTTGTCGTTTCAATGGAGGATGTGCCCCAGAATCACTTCATCGCGAACTACGGAAAAAGTTTAATGAAAATATCAATTACTTGCAGACTCTTACTAGCATGACAAATGATGATGTTGCCATTTCAGGAATTGGTCAAAGAAATTTTACTGAACCTAAAAAGAAAGCTCTACTCACAAATCATCTAAAGCATCAACAGATGGAAATATATCCAAGCAAGTTAACGAAAATGGGGGCTGATCAGATATTTGCACTACGTGGATACTTACGTGTTACAATAAGACAATATTTTTATGTTCGACATCGAATTGATATTGCATATCCGCAATTACCACTTATTTGTGTTGCTGGAGGAAGAAGACATCAATATTTTTACCCAATTGAATGTATAGATGTATTGGAAGCAGTAGAACAATCCGAAAATTTATGAAAATATATAAGTGATATGTTTTATTTCATATTATTGTTAATGAAAAATGTTTAATAAAATTATTTTTATTTTTATTTTCGGGTATGTATACTGTGAATATCGAAGAATATGGAAAGTCGAGGAGGCTAAAGTATCCTTATTTCGACGAACGCCTAAACCTAGCACTTTCCAGCATGTTTTACATTTACCCCCTCGACCAAATTTCACAAATTTAACTTGGACCCCGACTGGTCATGTATGGTTTATTTACGATGAGAAAGAGAAAAAATGGAAACAGATATACAAACCAACATTTTCAGTAGTGTACCACGAACCAAGTGTGTTTTCTTCTGCTTGGTTATTTGTAAAAGATACATGCTCAGATATTGTTGTTGCTGTAAAATCATTTGTCATTGAATCGGCGAAACTTACATTCTACCTAGGCCGTAAGCTTATACCCATATAGAATATGAACCTTTAGACATCCTTGTATTAAAATTAAAAATTTGTAAGAATATAAAATAAAAAAAATATAATAAAAATATAAAATTACAAAAAAACATAATAAAAATAAAATACAAAAAATTATTTAAAAATATAAAATCCAAAAACAATAAAAATTAATAAAATTTATTTTCATTTAGTTTATTTCCTATAGGTTTAGGTTTTACTTTAAGAATTGTTATCTTTAATAGTAGGAAAATTTGAGAATGAAAATATTTTTAATTTTATTCTCACAAGTATTTATTTATACAGGGGTTTTAAAATATTTTTGTAAAAAAATGTTTTAAAACTCGTGTATATACTACTCCAGGGAGCCAAAATACTTTTTTTCAGGAAAAATTTTACCTCTTGTCTAGTTATAGAGCAGACCGGATTTTTGAATTTTGGATCTAGGAAGACTTAGTCTGGAATATCGGATATAGAGGTTGAGGGATTAAATAGATACTTAAGATTTAAAAATAGAACTTGAGTGATCAGTATAATAACGTGTCTCATAATATTATTATAAATTAAATAATTAACAGAACAAAATTGTTGAGGAAGTAAAAACACCGGAAATAAATTCAAAGACTGAAGGAAAAATTTATGAATATAAAAAACAAACTAAAAGTATTAATTTGGTAAATACTGAATGCCCAATAATTGAAGAGAAAAATTTAAAACAAGAAAATATTTCAAATGAAAATGAGATATTTAAATTACAAAAATCAAGCTCAGGTTTATATAAGCGTTGCACTCCGAAACGAACACGGACTATATTATGATAACTGATCGACCGGCCCAGAAACTGTCTAAAACTTTGTAACGAACATATCCGCCCTCGGACGTTCTCTGGGGACTAACCCAAGTTTATTTATTTAAATTTAGTTAAAAATAATTTTTATTTAAATAAAAGATAAAAATATTTACGTAAATAAAACATATCCATTGAGTAAATTGTCAAGAAGCAAATCGATGGAAAATTTATCTAAAAAATCGAAGCAAAGATGGGATAAATCTAAAAAAGGAAAAAAGACAAATTTATTTTTAAATTTTGAAAATAAATTGGAAGAGGAAGAAATTGAAGAAAATGAAATAAAAAATGTAATTGATGAAACCAACTTGAATGAAACAATAAATAAATTAATTGAGATGATTGAATTAAAAAGTAATTTAAAATATATATTTTTATTCAGATCTTAACTAAAATGATAAATATTATTAAAAATCCAGATCTGAAAAAGTCTGGATATTGGAAAATTTCGGAACGGATAGGGAATATCTTAGAAGATATCTTTAGCCGTAATTTATTTGTAAAATCTTGAATCGAAAAGCCTAAATGACATGATGACCGATTAAGGATAAAAATATCCCACATTTAGGTTTCATCAAATAACCCAATTATATTTGCCGCATAACATGTAATAATATATCAGATATATTATTTTTGATTAGAAATACAGAGATTAGTCGAGATTTCACATAAATCCCCCTCGATATCTGAGATTTTTGTTTGAAATCTGATCAGACCTGATCAAAGCTTAAGACGGTAAAAGGTAAGTGAATTTATAACACCTTATGCTGCACTAATACTTTGAGTTAACATTTTTCCAAGATTTTTCCTTTCAAATCCGACCCAAACCCCGAATGATTTAACGAATGCCGACCCAAACATTCTCAACTTTAATTATAAGTTTTGAATGAATTTTTAAATTAAGAGTTAAAAGAATCATTTAAAGTAGGATATTTATTAAAACATTTAGAAGAAATATATTCCCTAAATCTTCACATAATTATCCAAAATAAAGAAAGAATAGTGGAAATACCCAATCTAGAGGAATTAATGAATATTATTGTTTTAACAAAATTAATTGAAGATTTAATTTAATTTATTGAGTAAACCACAAAGTACATAAAAAAGTACAATTATAGTGGTAAAATAAAAAATAAATTTTTAAAATACTATAAGAAAATGTCATAATAAATTTATAAAAAAATGTCAATCTAGGAGGATAAGGGAGTTGCGAACTAAAACCTCTATTTTATAAAGTTATTAACAAGTACTCTAAATTTTTGCGAATTATATGTTTGTAAAATTTCATTAGGTAAGCTATTCCAGTTATTTATGATTCTATTAAAAAAATTATTTCTAGTTTTACCGTTAAACTTTTTGTTCCTTAAACAAAATATTTTCCTTTTAGCTTTTACTGCAAAATCAAAGTATTTTTGTGGGTCTAGATGCGTCTGTTTTGAAATAATTTTGTGCGCCATTACAAGATCGGCTACTTTTCTTCGATGGCTTAGTTGTTTTAGTTTGAATTTGTTAAGTCTTTGTTCATAAGGTAGTGGCGTTATTCCTGTGATTTTTAATGCTCTTCTTGTAAAATATTTTTGTACTCGCTCTATTTTATTAATTTGAAGAATTCTGTTTGGGTTCCAAATTTCAGTGGCATATTCAAGTTGAGGACGAATATAAGATTTATATACATTTATTAAAGTCTTAAATTCTCTAGTTTTTAATATTCTTAGTATTTGATAAGTTATAAAGTATGAATTTTTAACTATTTTATCAATATGTTTGTTAAATTTTAAGTTGTTATCAATTAGGATACCTAAGTCTCGTACGCAATCTGATGTGTTTAATGTTTGATTAAATATTTTATATTCCTGTTTAAGGTTTCCTTTTCCTATATAAAGTATTACACATTTCTTAATTGATATTTCTAAAAAGTTTGATATAACCCAATTTTGTAATATTGTTATTGATTCATTAAGATAATTAATATTAGAATCATTATTATGTGAAATATAAAGCTTTATATCATCTGCATATATTTTATAGCCTATTTCTTTTGGAAGGTTGACAGGGCTCCGACTTTTTTCAAATCTTGGCTACGTCTTCGGAGCGGGTGATTTTCGGAGCTTCTAGTTCCATGCTTGCTCCTGGTTCCCTGTGAAGGATCTATAAATAATACTTCATCGTGGAGCCAAGAAAGACCAAGAATCATAAGACTATGAATACAGCTTTCTTCACTTTCTAGTGCTGCATAGTAAATTTTTTGGAAGGCCATAATAAATCGATGAAAGACGGAGGCTCCAGATCTGAAGATCCCATCCCCGTTATAATTTATAAAAAAATAGCGTAATTTAATAATTACATAAATTAAAATCCATTTTTTATTAAAGAAAAGAGACTGCTAAAAATATATTAAAGTCTATAGAAATATTTTGGAAGAAATTCAAAAAACAAAATTTCAAACAAAATGGAGATACAAACAAGCATAGTATAAATAAATTAATGATTTTATTGTTTAAAATAAATCAAAATCTGGAAAGTTTTTCGTTTAAATTACCTTTGGATAACAATTTTGTTGAAGAACTTGAGAGAAAAATGTTAGCTAAATTAATTATATTTTAATTTTTTAATTAATAAAGCTGAGCTAGTCTAATGGATTATTTCGATAATTCAAAAATTAAATAAAAAAATATATTTTAAACCCCTCCCTCTTGTAAAGCTTTTAATTCCTAAGGCTATGCAGTAGTCGGCGTTGTGTAATAGATAGCACATCAGTCCGGTCTACTGAAGATGCAAATAAACTTTTGCACTAGCTGAAGTAGAAAAATAGCTATATCCCAGCTGCTCTACTCCCTCTTCCCTTTAAAATTAATTTAGGAAATAATTTTCAAAATAAATTGTTCAAACAGTTACCATGCGTTATTATTGTTTCAACCTTTGCTGAAGAGGGTTAGTAATAGGCGAAGGGGAGATAGGGTATAATAAATAAATAATAACTTTATTTAGTTAAAGAACCTCCATAAATATACAAAACAAAGTTAAAGAAGAATCTACTTCAAAAAATCACTTGATCGACAAAATTTCAAAAATATTAGCAAAAATCAATTTTGAAATGTTTTGTTCCATTTTTTCAAAAAAATTAAAAATATCAAGCGATAATCAAATAAATATTTCTCAGGATAAATTTGAAAATTATAATAAATTTGTAAACTACAATGAAGAGTATCCAACACTTAATTCTGAATTTTTTGATGGAATTTTTGAATTGTTTGGGGGAGAAATAAGTGAATATACTGATAAAAATGATCAAAAATATAAAAGTAATTTGACTAAATTTCGTCAAATTTTTATGTCAAATATTCTTTCAATTCGTGCAATGTTTGAACAACAAACAATTGGTTTGTATAGATTATTTAGTAATTAGTGTTGTCAGTTTTTGAAATACTCTGTCAAGACTTAAAGATAACAATCACTCTTATTGTGAAAGAACTATCCAGCTGGTTAGCATTTAAAATGTTCACTAGGCGGGGATTTAAAATCTATTGAAAGAGAAGGTGAAAGCAGCGTTTCGGTAGCTCAATTGGTAGAGCACCTGCACGTGGTGAGTGAAAGCACCTAGCAATAACTGTCAGGAGGACGCAGGATCGAAGCCTGCACGGGATTAAACTTTTAAATCGCTCTTACTCTAATCACTCTTAGCATAGCTAAACACTCTATCTACTTTTACTGTAAAACCTTTTGGACTTTCATTGTAGCCATATTTTATCATTAATTTTTTAGATGATAGTTTACAAAAAGAGATTCATTCTCTAATCGAGAATGGCAATTTAACTACAAGAATTATTCCATCAGAAAAAACGAAATGGCTCTCACCAAAGTTTTATGAAGTCAGTCAAGCGTATAAAAGTGAAAATAAAAATTTTGATTTAACATATTTTGATAAATTATATAAAATAAGTGAAAGAATATTAAAATCAAGAGAAAATTGTTTAAATTGGTTAAAAATAAAATTTGAGAATTGGTCAAAAATAATTTGTGAAAATAATTTTAAGAAATATGGAGGTAAGTAAATTTATACTATAATTATGGTGGAGAAATGCCATGTGAGAGTGTTCAAATTTTGTGTTTTTACGTTGGGTCTTAAAGCATATATTTGGACATAGTTTTTCGATTTTCTGTCATATATTCTGAACCTTATTATAATTCGTAAAAAATTTTTTTTATACATGTTAAAGGATTTTCGATGATTGTTGGAGGATCCATACTTTTGGATACAGCTACAGATAATTCTGATATTGATATTATTTTCTTAATACCTTCATTAAATTTTTGTGATTCAAGAAACGATTTAATTTTTGGAAATAATGAAAATTCCTTTTATTTTTATTTAGCTAAAGAATTAGAGGTGGAATATTCAAGAAAATTGGTATGGAAATTTTATTCTACAAAAAAGATTTGAAAATTAAAATGAGCCATTTATTAAAAATAAAGGTAATCTTCCTTTATGGGTACGGCCCACTTTGTCGCGCGGCCACATTGTCGCAGAGCCATAACTTTCTTCAAGTTTTCCGAATCTTACCAACTTTGTATTAAACGATTCCTCTCATCGAGCTAAAGAGATTGGTAACAAAATTGATAAGGGCCAGTAATTTTTTAGCAAGTTATGGCTCTGCGACAATGTGGCCGCGCGACAAAGTGGGCGTGTCCCTTCCTTTATGATCCAGTTCTATTGGCTATCGAAAATTCTAAAAAATTTCGGCAGCTGTGTTGAAATTATGCTATACTGGTTATTGTATATTCCAGTTGCGTTGCTCCATGGAGACTATTTTCGAGATCCTATCTGTAACAAATTTTTCACAGCTTATGTGTTTGATTCAAAAATTTCGGAAGGGATATGGGATTCAAACATCCATAAATTTCGGATTGGATCAGGATATCATGGAATCTCCCAAGATCGCCAACCTTGGAATTTTATAATATTATCAAGTTCATTAAAAATATTTCATGATTATAGAATTTCAATTGTGATTTATTCAATATCAATTCAATAGCCAATGCTCGTGTACCACTTATAGAATTAGTAATAGAAGGACATGAAATGGATATTATGTTCGCACAACTTCCAGTTACATCAATTCCTGCAGAATTAAAATTGTCGGAACATAATAATAAAGAAGTTATTAAAGAAAATATTTACATATTAAATGAACTAATTGAGCGAATGGATAATTTAAATAATTCTCAACATTTTCAGAGTATTTTAATCCTTATAGGCTAGTTTCTAATAAATTATATTAAATATATATTGGTAAAGTAAAAGTATGCTGGAAAAATTCTGTAAATCAAACCTATGAACATGTTGCCATATACATATTCGCTAGGGAGAGCTATTGGGTTGGCCAATAAAGAGCTATTGGGTTGGCCCCGTGTGTACAAATCCACACGGGGTGCTTCTCTTTTGGATCCCACATAAAGACTGATCAACTGGGAACTCTTAGATTTTTTAACAATTAAAATAATATCAGAGACAAATTAAAAAATAAATTAAAGATAGTAAATCTTTTTAAAGGTTATAGAATGTCTTATCGAACAAAATTTTCTCTAATAAATCCTGAACGTGAGGAAATGTTCACTAATTTATTGCGCGTTGTTAAACAATGGGCAAAAGGTTCAAATTATTTTTTACCTATATACATAAATCAACAATTTATTTAGTTCGACATATTTATTCAAATATTTTTGGTTATCTAAGCGGCACAATTTTATTAATAATGACAGCAAAGATTTGTCTTTTATATCCTAATGGAAATTTACTATTTTTGTTAAGACAATTCTTCCTAATTTATAGCATTTGGTTTGTTTATTAAATAAATTAGGCAAAATAAAAATCTAAAAAATCACCCTCCTCTAATTACCCTCCTCAAATAATCACCCTCTCTAGTGTGAGAGTAATTAGACTCTCAATGTCCTTGAGTAAATCTTGTAATTTTTGTTTGAAATAGTTGTTTTTGAGATTGAAGTGATAAACCGAAATTTTTGAAAATGAGTGATTTTTTTTTGAAAAAACAACCAAAATAAAAACAAAATTTATATGAAACTTGAAATAAAAATTAAGAGATAATAACCAATTACCTAATAGATAATTCTAGATAATAATCTGTTCAGGCTTTTCAATTTTGCTAATTCAGGCCTTGGCCAATTCCAGTAATTTTGGATTCATTAGTAAATTCAAACAATATTTTTCAAAATTGGAATCTAAAAAATTTGTTGCCTTCAGAATATCACGATGGTGATAAAATGCCTGTAATTACTTCACTTTTTCCAAATCAAAATGCATCTTATAATGTTAATAACCATACATTGAATATTATCAAAGTAGAGATTAATAGAGGTAAAGTTTTCATAATTTCTGTTGCAGAAATGCTTTTAATAATTGAACAAAAATATGTGGGTTAAAGATAAAATTACTTCGAAATTATTCTAATATAAGGAAGAATGAATGTAAATTTAGCAAGCTAGTGACTAAAATTCTTTGTCGGCATGGGCTTAAGATCTATTAAATGTAAAACCGCACCCCGATTAGTCAGTGGAGAATCTATATGGTGACTTTTTAACCCTCCTCGGGTTAAAAATTCCAAAAATCCCTACCCCGTTCTTAGAATACGCAGAGGCTTCATGATCATTTATATGCGGGGATAAACTTTTAACTCTCTATCTCTATGGAAACAATAAACATTTTAATATATCAAGATAATTTACGTATTTTGTTTTGCCCTGATAAACAGACAAATAATTAAAGAAAATTTTTAATTTGAACGAGAAGATTACATATACCGTATTATCTCTAATAGAATGCCCGGGCATTCTATTTTTCAATCACCTTCCAAAGGGGCATTCTATTAGAGGGGGCATTCAAATGGAGAGGGGCATTCTAATAGAGATAATACGGTAGTTTTCTAAATGATGTTTTTCTATTTATTTTAGCTTACAAAATTCTGATTGAAGAAACGGATAAAAATTCTTCTAAAAATTTGAATGAAAATAATTTAATTTTCAAACAATTGGATTATAAAAATAAATTTTGTCATTTTTTGTTATTAGAATGTACATCATTTAAAGACATTAATACTGAAAATCAAAAAGAATTTTCATCAGTTTCCCCTCCAAATTGTGGACAATTAAAAACTAGAGTTAGAACTTTACTTTATCGTTGGGTAGAAAAAACTGTTATTCAAGCAAAAAATAAACTAACAATTATTTTAAAAGATAGATTGAATAATTATCATACTTTAAGTGGATTTGCAAGAAAAAGGCGAATGAATAATAAAAGGTAATTAATAAAATTATAGTTGAAACAAGAGACCGGACCGGGAGTGTGCAAGAGTATCGTACAAGATACTCGAAAACGTTCAAATCTCATAAAACAAATAACTGTCGGGCAAGAATCTACTCGGCAAATCCCAAACCTGGCTCCCGATAACCAATATATTAGCTCGAGATCTTGTCTTGATCCAGTCATAGTTAAAAACTTATTTCTATGAAAATTCGTGACTCGTTCTTATAAATTTCCCTCTAAGACTAAAATATTGTTTGATCAAAACACAAAATGGAAACATAGTTCTAAAATAGAATCTTATAAGAACTAAATCAAAAACAGTTGTTTGGAAATTAGAAATTTGTGCTACACACACAGGGGCTTTTTTCCTCGTACTCTTAGTTGTAACTTCAATTTCTTAAATACCACCCATGCTATAAAACTTTATTACATAAATATAATCATTCTCAAAAATTTTAAAGTTTTCAAATGCTTCGCGTTATTTGGCTAGTTGGTCTCGATTTTAAAGAGGATTCTTCAATTCCAAATTATATTAATGAATTTATTTCTACTCTTAATTTCCATATGGGAAAACTAAATAATAAATATGGATTTAATAATAATTCAATTTATGGAATATATTCGAATCATTCTGAATTAAAAAATATGTAAATTTAATTTAATTATACAATTAGTAAGGATCGGATTTTTAGGCTAAATTATATTACTTATTTTCCTGTAATAGTTATGTTGACAAGAGTGTTGCAGAGGAGGATTACGTACAGGATTTTTTCACTTGAAGGAAGGGATCACTTAAAGGACGCCCAGAAATTCCGGGTTTTAATCCGCCAATATTTTTAAAAAATCCTGCTTTTGCAATCTATTTTATTTAAGTACATAATTGGGTGCATTACACAAACTATTAATTAACTATAAGGTTTACAACCTAAAAATCCGATACCTAATAAATATAAAAAAATTTAAGAATTGAATCTCGTCTTGGTATTAAATTTGAAGAGGAATTTAAACAAAATCATATTAATACAAATAAACAAAATCAACATATAAAAAGTCAATTAGGTAATAAAAATAATTATAACTCGGAATTTCGATACGGAATACCTATGAAATTCAAAATTTTACCGTACCGATAATTTAATTTTGCAATTAAAAGTGATCGGAATTCTAAGCTCTAAAATAAATGAAAACTTTAAATGTCATTTTTTGTTAGATCAAAACAATAATCAGTCTACTCAGAAATTAAATTATGAAAATATTAACAATGAAAAATTCAATCAAAATACCAAACAAAATAAAAATTTAAAATTAATTAAATGGCCTCAAATAAGAGAAATATTTAAAGAAAATAATAAAAATAATAAAGATAATCTTATTAGAGTACCATCAATTAATGAAATTTTTAAATTAAAAGATGATAAATAATTAAAAAGTGATGAAAACAAAATCTAAATTTTAAGAAAATTATTTTTTTATTTACATATTTATCTTAATCGGTATTATTATAAATATATTTTTAAACATCTTTATTATATAAACGCGCGCCACTAGAGCGTCTAAATTTAAAAACAATGTGTAAATTTAAAAATTGGATGTGAACATTGTTCTTGCTTTCTCAATAACTTCTACAGCGCTTGTATGTGGTTCTGGGGTTTGCCAAAAAATCGTACTGGTTTTTTAACTCTAATGGCCCCGCTCTCAGTGGCAGCACTCTGTTGCGCAGCCTATTGACCCACAACCGTGGATTTTTCCCATTTATTCAACGTATTTATTTAATTAAAAGAAAAAATAGGACATTAGTAAATTTGAAAATCATAAATCTTATTGATGTGCCAATTCTTCAACGGAAGGACACATGCATACTAAATTTCGATCACCAAACGAATCGTCAATTCTTCCACAGGACGGCCATACCTTCCTTGGTGTAAGACACCATGGCTTTGGCCAACCAGCTTGTTCTCGACTGTAAGGTCTGTCCCAATTGTCGGCCATCAAAACTGCTTGGGTGTGTGGGGCGTTCTGAATCACAAAAATTAGTAGTTTAATATTTTCAATCCCTACTTTGTAGAGATCAATGTGTAGTTGTCCTTTAGATATTTGCTCTATTTCTTGTTTAATTGCAATCAAAGAATCACAGTACCGATCCAATTCTGCTTTGTCCTCACTCTCTGTCGGTTCGATCATTAAACTGTCCCGAATTGGCCTGAGAAAATTTTTAAGTTTTTTCTCCATTAAAAATGTAAAAATCTAGCCAATGCATTGTTGGTGCATGAAATCCAAAATCCATTAAACGTTTAGCTATATTATCTACTTCAATACCAACATGCTTGAAAGGTTTGCAGTCTATAATAAATTCGTGAGCGTTTAAGCCTTGTTCGTCTCTGTAAACAACTCGATAACCAGCATTTTCTAATCTTTTTGCCATATAATTAGCATTAAGTATAGCCATTTGGGAGGCAATTTTGAGACCAGAAATACCCATTCTTTAAAAAACAGTTTAAAAAATAAATACGAAAAAAATTATTTTACAATCTAATATATGCCCACGTAATTGGCAAAATACTGGCACTTCCCCAAGGAGCACCGCTCACAACGCCATCATATCTTTTTTCTCCATTTTGTGGTATTATTGGATGCCCAGGTAAGAAAGGTGCAAGATGTGATTTACTTAAATAATTATATAAATTTCGTGGGGTTTGCTTTGATTTGGAAGGAAATCTTGGATACGAAAAATGTGTTAAATATGAAAATTTCCAAGTCTCAAGCTAGACCCCAAGTTGAAGGTTAGCCACAAAACCAAGAAAGAAACCCCACAAGAAATTCATTGAAACAAAAGTCTTGAACTTAGGACCAGTCCTTTTACCAAAATTTACTAAAAAAGGACTGTCCTCCTTCAATATTTAATTATTGGGCAAAATGTTAGTTTAAAATTATTAGATAAAATTAATTAAAATTTTTACTTAAAATTTTTCCCCTAAATTATTAATGTTTTCATTTGTCAAATTACTCATCTCTCCCTATATCTCCCCATATTTCCTAATAATATCTAACATACACTCCAATTGGTCCCATTCCTGGTCCTCCACCACCATGAGGTATACAAAAAGTTTTGTGTAAATTAAAATGGGAAATATCACTTCCATAATCTCCAGGTCGGCAAAGGCATGCTTGTGCATTAAAATTAGCACCATCCAAATAAACTTGACCTCCTTTGAAAATATATTTTTTCAAAAATTATATATAATTTAACCATGTTCGTGTATTTTATTGCAAACTTCTTTAATTTGTGATTCAAAAACTCCATGAGTTGACTTAAAATATTAAATGATTTTTAAAAAATTTCGATTTGTATTAGATTAAATAGTTAAAAATCTGCGTTTGAAAACCAAGGAGCTATATTGTGCGTTCTTGGATAAGGCTTCTACTCGCATAAAACTGGTGAATCACGATATACTACATAAACTACTACATATCAGAGTTGCGTCGTAATCGAAAATTTTTTTTCGTAATCGTAATTTTAAAAAAATTTTCGTAATCGTAATTCGTAACTGAAAAAACGCCGTAATTCGTAAACCGTAATTACGACGCAACCCTGCTACATATAATGAAATTGTGCTTGCAAACTGGATACGAATTTGGATGTTAACATATTATTTAATACTAACAGCCCTAAAGATTTCATAATTTTAGTTTATTCCAAAGTAAATAGAAAAAGGCCGATTTTGTTGTTAAAAAATTAATTTTTGATTGGGGCGTACGATGAAATAATAATAATAATTTTAAGGCTTTGGTTAATTTTTGAAAAAATAATCTTACAGGATATGTAATCATTGCACATGCTAATTCTTTAGAAAAACGTTCACACTTAAATATATTTAAATTTTAATTTTAACTTATTTTTTTTTACTTTAGCAGAGAGATCTTTAAAATTAATATTTCCATGCTTATCTGATTCAACTGGGACAACTTTAAAATTAGCCATGTGGGCAGTAGCTGGGTTAGTTCCATGGGCAGATACAGGGATTAAACAAATCTTTAAATTTTAATAAATTTATTTCAAAAACTTTTTCATAATCAAATTTACATTTCTTTGGCTTTCCCCTTTAGAATGGAAATAACCACGAATTGCCAACATACCCGCATATTCACCATTAGCCCCACTAAAAAATTTGAATAAATTTGGTTGATTGTAGTTGACTAAAAATAATTTCAGTTTCGCTCTCTTCGACTTACTAACTTCTTAAGCCCAAAAATTTGACTAGTTCGGAGATCAGTAAAAAAGCGACTCACTAGTGACTCAATCGGAGATTTTTTCACCAGCTAGTACTCATTGGACCCGGCTAGACGAGCTTTCCGAATATAACTTAAAATGGAAACGGACGGTGGTGGGGGAGAGCTTAAACTAAAACAAATTCTAAAGAAAATTTTCCTTTAAACAGAAGTTAAACCGTTTCAGAAGCTAAAGTTTAAATTATCCATAAATGTTAAATATTTTCAGTTAAATTCACTAAATTTATAAAATTGAAAATTGTCTAGACTAGGGTTGGTGTTTTCGAGTCGGGCAGACGTTCGAGTCATTTTTTGTGCCTCATTTATATGGGGCTGACACGACCAAGTCTTTTTCGGGCCAAAATTCAAGGCCCGACTCGATCTTTCGGACCAGGCCGGATCGGGCCCCCAACCCTAGTCTAGACATCATAAAATTATTTTTATAAATAATAATTTACTAGTACCTATTTGGCTGTAAAGAGAATTTATCATAACCAGTAAGTTCACACAACCAACGTTCCAAATCATTAAAAATCTGACAAAAATAATAATTAAACTAATCAATTCCAAATTACTTTAGAATATCCTTTTGCTTGTTCTGTAGGTACAAAAGGGTGAATATTAGCTAATTTTGGCCAACTTATCTTTAAATAATTTTTTAAATTTAAATAAAGTTTTTAAAAATTTACAGGAATTAATTCACAACTTGCATTTAATTTCATTGTACAAGAACCGAGGGGAATCTATAATTTAAGAAATTAATTTAAAATAAAATTATTTTAACCATTGAATGTACAAGTGAGAGATCCTTGTTTTCAAGTCTTTTCATGTATCTTTAAATAAATTATAGGTAATTAAAATTAGAGACCGGACTCGGAGTGTTGTACAGGAATCTGCATCTCGAAAAATCTCGATTCTCGATAACCAAAATTTTCGATCGAGATCTCTGGTCCCTACTAAGGTCTGGTCCCTACCATAGGATTAAATGAACTTATGACTGCGGCTTTAACAGTACAATGATAAATATGTATGTAGGCTTAACTGACAATGCGGTTAAATGATCGTGTTATATAGTATTTAATACTTATGTAATGTTCTAAAGGTAGTACAAGTATGAGAGCAAATTAAAGATTTTTAAATACTGGCCATACTGATAAAGTAAGGAGGATATTGAATAGAGGATATTGGGAAGTAAATTTTCAATTTTAAAATTTGATAAAATTATTAAAAATTATTGACCTAATAATCTGAGTTTCACTATGATAACTATTAAATACATGTCCAGTTAAAAAAGGTGAATGTCTAGAATGTAGTGAATCACCAATTAAAGGTGTTGGAATTTCCATTAATTTATTTTTAATTTCGTTCTAAAAGAATTAAATTCTTAATTAATTACATTATAATTAGAACTAAACATTGGCCAGGGTCGGGGTTTCAATGCCCGATACCTTGTAAAGCAAATATTTATTTTGCTAAAAGCTGTTTTAGGGTGGGGGAGGTTCAGGGGTCAAACTGAGGAAGTCCGAATCTTGTCTAAAGAACGTCCCGGTGTCATTTTGTAAGAAACAACCATAGATATGTACCAGTCCCACCAATAATGTTAAGCACTGATTATAATTTTAAATTTACCTCACAAATATTAATTCCAAATAAATAAAGAATATCACAAATATCACCAACTTTTTAAAAATTAATTAAAAAAATATTCTTTTAAAAATACTTTTAGTTGTTTCATCCAAAGAAATACCAATATACCCGTCATTATAATTTCTAACATTTATTCTTTTTTCCTCACATTTTAAATCAAATAATTGCTTATTTAATGGAAGGATTTTTAATGTATCGAAAAAACATTTATGGACAACTTGAATTCCATTAGCTTTTAAGGCTTAAAAAATTAATTTTTAATTGGTTAGAGATAAATATTATATTTTAGGTACTTATTAAGTGTCCATCTCAGAGTATCTATACCGAAAAATCGCATCCAAAGTAGCGATGACCCAAAATACCGAAACCATATGATTAACACTAATTTTTTAAATTTTATTATACTACAAGGGAATGTTGTTCCAAAGAAGGTGAAGAGTTCATTTTGATCATAATTCTCAATTGATCAACAGATAGTAATCAATTAATTTCTAAGGGGATTCTTGATTGGTCACGAGGTGATCGTATCACTGTCGTTTATCAACGTTTGATCACTCTCTCGATTGATCATCATTCGGTTTTCGATTTCGAAAATTTCTAAAAATATTTTCTATTTCGATAACTTTTTCGGATTTGGTATTCAGAGTTCCATAGATTAATTTATTTCTAAACAGCTCTTTTCGGGCCAAGATTCGATGCCCGATTCGATCTATCGAACCGACCTAAACCGGGCCGGCAACACTAATTAGATTAGTAAAAATTTTGAACTAAACCAAATTTCGAATTACTTTGAGAAAGAAATGATGTAGCTTTATGTATCATTTTGGCAATATAAACTAAACGATTGGGTCCATGATAGATTGCATACCTTAAATATTCAAAAATAATTTTTCTTAAAATCCTCTCAATATCTCTCGGTCAAACAATTTAAAAAGCACAAACATTGCCGAAATATTAGCAGGAAGTGCTTGAGCAGTGCAAATATTGGAGGTTGCTTTATCTCTTCGTATATGCTGTTCTCTAGTTTGGAGAGTTAATCGATAAGCAATATTTCCCTGTTGATCTCTAAAAATTTGAAAAAATATCGTAAATAATTTCCAAAAAACACCTAGAAACTCCAACAATCCTTCCAGGCATTTGTCTAGCCAAAGCTAAATTGGCAACAGACATAAAACCAGCATGAGGCCCGCCATAGCCAAGAGGAAGTCCAAACCGTTGAGCACTACCTACTGCAATATCTGCACCCAAATCTCCGGCAGAACGTAAAAGTGTGAGAGAAAGTAAATCGCAAACCATTATAACGAGAATCTAAAAATTAATATATGTAGAAGATTTTTATAAGTATAGAAGGATGTGTGTGCTTATTCACGTGCATTTTACCTTATAATCAGGGATGAGCCCTTACACATTTAAAAAAAACAGAATGGCAAAACAGCCCAACCCTGTTTTTCATCTGTGAAAAGGAATTCTGACGCTCTCAGTTTATCAACATTCCCGACCAATATCTATTATGTGTTATTCACTTTTTACCTTACTCTTGACATTAATGCCCCGCATAAATACTCAACCACGATGTTCATTATTTAATTATAAGAACTAATCATTTCTAATCTGGCCGGACCTTTGTATTTGCTCACTTTAATATTTTCCCTTTTCTATGCGTATATTTAACATGATTTGTTTAATCCTTGAAAAAACTCGAAACCGCAAGTTTTCAGTCTGATTTCAATAATTTATTCAAAATTATCTTAAACCTTTTCTTTATGTGCGCATAGAATTAATAAATCCAAATCTTCATAAATTAACCCTTCTGTGTTTGGATATTGTAAAATAATTGCAGCAATATTATCCCCAAACTTTTTATTAACATTTATATCGTTAATATTCAATGGTTGAAAATTAATATCCATTGGTTCTGAACGTGTAGCCATTACACCAATATTTTGTGGATGTAATCCAGTATCATAAAGGATTGCTGTAAATAAATTTATTAAGAGAAGAGTTGTTGAAAATTCGAAGAAATGAGGATTTTTCTGTTTGGATCTTCGCTTAAGTTCCGGATGTCCTAAAATTTCCAAGAACTGATCACACTACTTATAAGAAAATCAAATGACAGAAACCTTAATTTTACCGTATATACTGTATTAATTACCCTGGGTAATTATTGTTTCGATCTCTCTCTGAAGGGGTAATAAAAGCAGTTGGGGTAATTATTTGAGGTAGGGTAATAAATACAGTATATACGGTAAATTTTTATTTTAAGAATTTAAAATTTGTTATTTGCTCAAAAATAAAATGTAATAATTTCTCGAAGTAAAGACATACTTCTCCTTTTAGTTAGACGAACAGCTAAAGCAATAGCCTCAGCACAAGCAGTACTTTCATCTAACAACTTTAATTTAAATTTATAAAGAAATCAAATTTTAAATTTAATTTACTGAAGCATTTGCAAAGGGTAAACCAGTTAAATCAGATATCATAGTCTGGAAATTTAAAAGACTTTCTAAGCGTCCCTGTGCTATTTCTGGTTGATAAGGAGTATATGGAGAAGTCCTAGAAATTTAAGAAAGTAAAAATAAATAAAAATTTAATAAATTTTTTTAACTAGGAAATCCCAAATTTTCATAATAAAGTTACAAGCTAATAAAGCATCTAAAAAACAAAGACTGTTCTGTATTGATAATGTAAACTAAATTTAATCTTGTTTGATAGTTAATGTAGGAAGTTTGGCGGTTAAAGATATCCGAAAACGAAAAATGTGGGATATTAGAAAATTTTCGAGTCGGTTCCTGATACATATCCTGTGATTTTCAAGGAAAAGCCAACCCTAGACATTGGGAAAGAAGATGCCGATTATTTTTAAATATTTTTAAAATTTAAATAATTAATCACCATGCAGCATTTTGTAACATATTTTTAACAATTACTGAAGGTACAATACAATCTTTAAAATAGTTTTCAATAATTTTTAACAAATATATTAAATAATAACATACCATAAAATCCCATACCTAAAAATTAATGAAATTAAAATAAAAAATGCAATAAATTATTTTAAAAATTTTTTACTAAATTTTTAATCAAAAATATTCAAAAACAAAATAGTTCAGTCAGGAATCGCAAGAACGTGGTTCATAATTATTTGGCCTATAAAAACGGCAAGAGGTTGTAACATGAGAGAAACCCGATATCATAAGAAGTTGATTTTTGGATTATTAACCCCTACTTAATGGAAAATCTAAGACATTGATAAAAATTGGCCACTAATAAAAAATTCTATAATTTTAATCTTTTAATTTAATTTGTTTAAATTTACCAATAAAAGTTTTGTAAGGATTATTTAATGAAGCAATCTCTCTAAATTCGTTTAACATTTTAGATTCTTCTACGCCTTCCTCAGGAATTTCTTTTCCCAATTTTTGACGTAAACGAATACTTTCTGGCACGTTTGTGTTGGTTAATTCGTCCAAATCCTTTTTAAAAATGTTTAAATTACAATGATTTGATACACGAAACTCTACAACGAATTATAATCGGACCTCAACTTAATTTACACAAACTTGGGTGTTTGTAAACATAATACGATTGAACAACTTTTGACAAAATTATGATATAAAGTGCAACCATTGAATTTGGCGAGTCAACCCCGAGCTTCACCCGGGACATTTACATCACCTGTACACCAAACAGAAATCTATACTTTTTTCAGTTAATTTTGTGAATCTTGAAATAATGGACTTAGGAAGGGAGAAGGGAGGGAGAGGAGAACTGTCTAGTTCTATCTAATAGGTTTGTTTCTTCATTCAGGGACTCGGAATTTTATGGATGTGGTCCCCATTTATGAAATCTTCGTCAGATACACAAGTAAAAGGTCCGACTTTATTTCATAAAATAAAATATTTGCTTTAAATCCAAGATAACGAAGCATTTGTTGTTTCTCCAACTCTGAAAGAATTTTACAAATTAAAATAAAATTCTATAGGTATTTTTTAATTTCAACTCACCACAAGGTCCATTATGCCTTAAATCGAAAATTAAAATTATTTTCAATTATTTAATTTACCTATCAGAAAAACAATTAGAATTTATTTGCCTTATATTAATATTATTATTTTTAAGAGGAAATTTTTTTATTTTTAAAGAATTATTTTTGTCATTTTTTATTTGTAATGGAGAAGAAGCAAGTCTGCTTTGATTACGGATAATATAAAGAGTTGATAAAGTATTAACAGATGAAGAGGTTCTTAGTTTTGTTGAATTAAGTACGCGGCGCATTTTACAAATCTATTCCTTTAATGAACTTTAAAGATAATTAACTATATTTTACTTAGAAAATTGGATATAAGCAGTGAGAAATATTTTATAGCAATAAATTTTATTTTACAAAATTTATTGATAAAAGTATCAAATCGGTCCAGACAAGATTTAACAAAAATTAAAAATAAATGGAAGGAAAAAAAAATATATTCTCCCCAAATATATTCTCCCCAAAATGAAAGGGAGAATATTCTAGTTTTAATGATAGCATCTGCACATTTTTTTTATTTTTCTAGAGCAAATTTCGCATGCAATCAACTATTTAATATTAAGACGGTATTAATTTAAATGAAGTATTAAAAAATTAATTGTAAATTTAAATATTTAATTAGCAAAAATAAAGATAATTAAGAGATGTTTTTAAGTTAAAATATTTAAAAAATGTGACCGAAGTTGTGTGCAGGTCTTTAATATGCAAGACATGAAAACACAATGACTTTAAATTAGATCATTTGTTACAGTTAAAGTACAATAATGTGACGAATTGAATAGAGGAAGGTATGTCTAGTTCGGTCACAAGTTAAAGTGCACCCTCAACAAATAATTTTGGCACCGACACATGAAGATTTAAATGTTTTAAATTAGAAAACGAGAACGGCTTTTAGTCATTATTTGGATTAAATAAAAAATTTTAAGCAATAATTATAAAAATATTTTAAAATAATTAAAAACAATAAAATAATTATCAATATTTAAACAAGATTTTAAATTTTTAAACAATATTAACACTATTCACTTATTAATACTAAAAAATATAAAGTAAAAATAGCTCAACTAATGCGGCATAAGTCAAGAAAACTAAAATCGACGATAAGCTTATAATTTATTTGGAGAAATGTATTAATTATAAGTATTAACAAAGTTCTTGTAAAAAATAAAAAAAATTTAAATATTAATGATCTTAATGCAAAAGAACTTTGAAGGAAATAATGATCAATTAATTAATAAAAATAAATAAGTAATGATAAAAATTGCAGATAAGAATATTAAAAATTAGAGAAAAATATCGAGAATTTATGTTAATCGAGAATTTATGCCTCGAGAATTTATGTTAAATGTTGTCTAATTTTTGTGAAGAAATTTCTTTTTAAATAAAAAATAATGTAGTGAATGTTTTTATAAATATGGGAAACAAAGTCAAACAAAATAAATAAATATTTATTTATTTAGCTTAAATGATAAAAAATATTAAATTGTTTAATAAAAAATAAATAGGTATATTTTTTATTTTAATGGTTTCTAGAACAGAGCTGTCAGGATTGAGGGAAAATTTATCGTAAAGTTGTATTTGGAATTTTTAATTTTGGAATTTTTAAAGGCCTCGAGAATTTTTCAAATTTTTTTCTAATTTTTTTTAAAAATCTTTTTTATTTTATATCGTCTTTTATCTCAAATAATTACTTTTACTCTTTATATTATTTATCACAAGTTTGACCCAAAATACATATAATCGAAAAATTTGCTAAAATAATTTCATCCATCGCAATTGAATTGTTTGAATCTCTTTCTATTACAAAAATAAAATTTATTTAAAAAGGGATAAATCCATCAATAAATCCTTCCATTTTTAGTTCTCTTTAAATCGCAAAATGAGTGGATTGCGGTTATCCATTCAAAAAACTGAGGATGACCATTAACGTATTTTTCAGTATTTTTAACAGTAATTTTGGATAAATTCGCCAATATATTTTCTGCGCCCTATTTAAAATTTAGAATAAAAATATAGAGATAATTCTTTGTTCTAATGTATCTATTTTATAATTTTCATGGATTTTTGTTTATTAATTATTAAAAGATCCTAAAAAATACATAGATAAAGATATCAAATAATAAAATGATTCCACAATTATTATTTTATTTTATATCGTCATTATTAATATTAAATACACTCAGCCACATAACTATACAGCCACCCTATTTTTCAAAATTTTTCCTGCTTAAATATGAATTTGGAAATTTTTACACTTAAATATAATAGACAAGCAGCAAATGGACCGATTATTATGCTTTTTCAGAAATTATTAAGTTTTATTCAGTCAATTTCCACTTTACCTGCCAAAATTACCTCCACATAACTATACAGCCACTTGTATTTTCGGCCTTAGGGGTGGTCCGAAAAATCTACAAAAATTCCTGTAAACATATCCATTGATGTGTATAGAAAATACAAAAGAAATGAAGTTCCTATATAATTCCTTCATTGAGATCTGAAAACCCGAAAATCAACGGGAAACAGGGGGTAGACGTCTTTAAAAAATATTTTCGACCCCTTACAGGTGAAATAAAAATTTCATTTTAGGCTCATTTGAAAGCCCTTGAAATTTGCTACAGGATAGTTTTCATCATATTATCCAGAAAAAATTAATCTTTGAGAAATAATGAGTTTAGTTTGTAAGTTACATTTTCATCACTTTTTGGGGGGCGTTTGAGTGATTTTTATGACCTAAAAGTTTATAACATTATGTCTTCAAGGTTAATTTTTTTCGGAAAATAAAATCGATGCTATCTTGTAGCAAATTTCAAGGGCTTTCAAATGAGCCTAAAATGAAATTTTTATTTCACCTGTAAGGGGTCGAAAATATTTTTTAAAGACGTCTACCCCCTGTTTCCCGTTGATTTTCGGGTTTTCAGATCTCAATGAAGGAATTATATAGGAACTTCATTTCTTTTGTATTTTCTATACACATCAATGGATATGATTACAGGAATTTTTGTAGATTTTTCGGACCACCCCTAAGGCCGAAAATACAAGTGGCTGTATAGTTATGTGGAGGTAATTTTGGCAGGTAAAGTGGAAATTGACTGAATAAAACTTAATAATTTCTGAAAAAGCATAATAATCGGTCCATTTGCTGCTTGTCTATTATATTTAAGTGTAAAAATTTCCAAATTCATATTTAAGCAGGAAAAATTTTGAAAAATAGGGTGGCTGTATAGTTATGTGGAGGAGTGTATTAATGTAAATGCAATCGGCGAAAATCCTGTGAATTACTTAAATAAATTATTAAATTAAATTTGTCTATTTAGTGGGATATTCAAAATTTTGCTGAGATTATTAGCGGTATAGGCCAAATGATTCAAAATCCAGCAGAAACTATTGATGTTCCTTCAGCCCTTATTATGGGCAAATGGTTGGATTTTTTAATTTTTTTAATTAACGGATGATCCCTATCTAACTAAAGATCCCTATATATCTGCATCCCAATCCAATTCTAAATTAGAGCTAAGAATTAGCGGAATATGAAGGGAATACTTTGATTATTGTTGTTAGTCCGGCTGGACATTATTCACAACTCACCCCTTCAGAGTGATTAAACTGGCAATGAAATTTTCCTACGACCGGCAATAATATAGGACTGACTATTTTTTGATCATCTGATTGATCCTTCCCCTTGTTAATTTCTTGGATTATATGGACTGTGGATAGGCTAGATTCAATGGGATAGTTACATTATTATTTTTCAATTCATTTCCGTCGTATATCGGTATCGGTCAATATCAACTACCATGACAATTAATTTTCAATTTTTTTCTGGTCCCTTCTTTTGTAAATTAATTTTTTAATTTTATTGATAAAATTAACTAGAAATATTTTAATTTATTCTTAACAAAATTTAAAGGTTTCAAGTCTATAAAGCATCTGTCAGCTTTGACATTAACAGGCCGCAAATGTATTGTGCCGTTAGCTATTGTAATTAATAAACAATTTTTTTATTAGAAATAATTTTTAAAAGTTAAACCAAACAGTGTAATGGGTGAAGATGGATTTTCTATTGAGGTTTTTAATGAAACAAATAAAAAATAAATTGTAAAAAAATTAAAAAGGAAGCTTATCGTGCAGTGTCAAAAAATGGACCAATAGAAACTTTTAAGAGAGATCTAAATAAAGTAGGTACTGGCAAGTATTGGATGTATACTGAAGAATATTTTTATCCAAGACAATGTAAATGATTAATTTTAAAATGCATAGAGAACCCTATATACTCAAATAATTACCCTGGGTAGCTATTTTTCAGCCTTTGGCTGGAGAGGGCATTTAATAGGGAGAGGGTAATTAATAGAATTAAATAAGTAAAATAATTAAAATAATGATAATTATTATTTAAAGTTTATATAATCAAAGTTGGACCAAAATTTGGAAATGACACACAAGTTGATGAAATAGATATACAATATATTGTTGTAACTGGTGGGTATAGAAAAAATTTTCATTAAATTACATGCTGAAATATGCGAGACTTTTGGCCTTGAACCAAGAGTTAGATGGATTTTTACGGAGTCGGGCTTTGAGCATTTTAGAAAGTTAGACTAAGACTTTAATTTGAGTGCCGGAAAATTGGGCTCTGGAAAATTGGGCTCCAACTTTTCGGAAAATTGGGCTCCAGCGGAAATTTGGGCTCTTCGTGAAAAAAAGTGGAAAAAATTGAAAAAATGCTGTGAAAAATTGCTAAAATAATTACCCTGGGTAATGTCATAAAAAGTTTGCCAGTTCTAGAAGAATGAATGTTACTCAACAGAAATTTCAATACCTCCAAAAGTTTCGCCTTTGGCGCATTAAAGAAGTGTGAATAAGGGAAAAGCATAGTGCAAAATAGGAAATGCATGATAAGACATAAGTGGTTTTTGGAAATTTTTCGTCACACGTTTCATATTAGATTATTTACAGATTAAAGTTTTAAAATGACATGATTGTTTTAAAAATAATTTTAACCATATTTTAAAGATGCAAGTAAATTGTCTTTGACAGTTTATGCAAGAGAAGCAATGCTTTTCTTTAAAAAATATAATAAAGAAGTTATGGACTTTTTAAAAGGTAAAAAATAATTTAAAAAATTAAAAATATTTTTATATAGAAAAGGGATTTGGAGGAAAATTATTTTGGAATTCCCCAAAACCAATATATCAAGGGAATGATTGTGATTGGCCATCTGAAAGAGAAGTGTTTGCAAGAAGGTTAGGTTTTATAGATAATTAGGAATATCGAAGTATGCTTTGACATTACTTTTAAATGAACTTGGGCACATATTACCAGCATTCCCCTAAGGATAATGGTTGTCCACTCCCTAGATTGTGGGGATGTTTAGCAAGTCCCTAGCTTCTTCAATAAGATATGCTAAAAAATAAGGTGACCTTATAATTTTGGAACAGTGTACCTTTACATACATAATTATGATAAAGTGAACATGTGAATGGTTTGTGCCATCAAACTAGCGATTAATAACAAAGATAGAGAAATGACTGGAAACTTCATTACCTTTGCTTAGATAACTGATATTCCTTACATATTTAAAAAATTTTTGTGACAAAGTGTCATCTCCAAAATAATTTTAAAAATAATTTTGTTAAATTTTTTAGAGTTTTAAAAAATTATGAACACAACAAAAAAGAAGCTGCTCGACCCACAACAAATATTACTCAAACTCCAAGTGAAGCATTCGCTGAAATTATGAAGAATCCTCAACAAGCAATACAACAATTAATGCAGCAAAATTTTAATTAAAAATTATCTTTATTTATTTTAAATTTTTTTAAATTTATATTATTTTTCGATAAATTAAATTTACAATCCCAAAATAAACCTAACATAAATGCTGTAATTATGAGGGAGGATCTGATGGATTTGGGGTATATCTCAATCTAATTGAGTTGAATCCGATTTATTTTTTGAAATTAAGTCTTAAAGTATTCCAATAAAATCCTGCTGGGTCATGTCCCGACATTTAAAAAATCCGGTTACTGGATCATGCGAATTTTTTATAAATTTAGTGGATTTTTAATTATTCCCGTAATCTCTTTTCTTTTTCAAAACGAAATCCGATCCGAGAAATTGTTGAAAACACGAGCCGAAATCCGATACTTGTCATGAAATTTGTTACATAAAATAAAGAAATTATGTTCCCTGGCCTTCCAAAATTTTCAAAAATTTCATCCGCGGAGCAGAATAAGTGATTGTTTTTGCCTTCATCAAGATAGACTTTCAAGATTTTTGCCTGCGTTGCTAAGAAAATGAAATTATCTCTTCTTGGCATACTGAAAATCCATGATATTTGGTTATTGGTAATCTTTGTGCCGTATAAAGTTGGAATTTCTAAAAAATGCGTCGGTTATCGAGTTGCTGCAAACAAGATTCTACTACCATATTGCTCTCCATCCAATATTATTATAAATTTACACAAAAATAATTTAAAATATTTACTCTGAATTAGTTAAACTTTTAGTTTATTAAAGGTAATCTTCAGCTTTACTGGTCCCTAGAAAAAAATGAGGAAAAAGTGCAAGTTCGACAATTTTGAGGCATGCCAGGAGGTAATCGAGCTTGCTGAGTCCGAATCTGAGCATAGAATTTGTTTATTTCGAACCCTGGACCCGAATTCGACCAAGTCAAACATGGGGTAAAAATTCAAAATTTCAAATTTTATGTCTAATCGGACTTGTCTTTTCGAGCTGAGTCAATTGGCATCAAAATTATTAGGTGTCGACATCTTTAGACTAAGTTATGGTGTCTGATTTATATTCGGAAGTCTAACCACGCGTGTATTTAAGTGATCATAACTCAGTGTCGAAACACAATAATTTTGATATCATTCGACTCAGTTTGAAGAGAGGCGTCAGAATAGCGATAGTTTAATAATTTCGAATTCTTACCATGAATTCGACTTGGTGGAATTCGGGTCCGGGGTTCGAATTAAACAAATTCTATGCTCAGATTCGGACTCAGCAAGTTCGATTACCTAATGGCATACCTCATAAATGTCGAAATTCCACTTTTTCCTCATTTTTTTCTAGGGACCAGTAAAGCTGAAGATTACCAAAAATTAATTTCCGTCTCATATTTTCTGCCCAAGTATTTTAAATGCCATTTTATCACTTTCCTACTGAAAATAATTAAAAATAAACTTTTGTCAACGAGCACCTGTATTACAGCTGTATTTATATTTTTATTTTATTTACTCTTGAAGATAAAAAAAACAATTTTATTCTGAAAAGACAGGAAATAGTCAAAGAAAATGTTGCATTTTTTTTATTTTTAACAAAAAAACATCTAAATACTTAAATACGTATTTAAATATACCTAAATAAAAATTTTATTTAGTATCAAAATTAACGATTAAAAAGCAAAAAACAACAAATAAAATTCCTAATTTAGAAATTTTTTATGTAAGTATAAATAGGTAAAGCATACAGTATTTAATTTTAAAGATTGCCTTCCTACCCCTATATTAATTTTTGTTTTATTTATGGAATATTAGAGGAATATTATTAGGTGAGGAAAGAGTTAAGAAAAATATCTGTTAAGGATATCTATATGTTAAAAAGATATAGAAACTTAAAACCTCCAACGATAAAAGATATTTATACATCCAATCTCTGATATCATCCAATCTTTTTTATTCTTAAAAATGAGTAATTTTCACAATGTCTCTCGCTGAGCAACATGATTTTCGAGTCTGGATTGTCAGGGATAGGCGTATTTTGAATTTTATACACCTTCGTTGTTTTGGAGAGATTTGCAGGTTTTGTAGAAATGATTGGGATACGATGTGATAAGAATAAGAGTGATAGAAGACCGAAGATTAATGAGGAAATCAGGAAATTATTAGAGACTTCGGAGGTTGGATGAATAAATCACTTTTATCGTTGGAGGTTTTAGGCTTTTTAAGTTTTTTTTATATCTTCTTATTATCCTAATACTTGATATCCTTCTTTACCCCTATAACCCCTATATGGGGATATATATTTGTTACTAATAAATTTTTAAAAAATTATTCAATGTTCTGTATGACTAAACCTAATTTAATGTATACCTATTTAGAAAATAATTTTTAGTTTTTTCCAATTTTGTTTACAAATCTATTTATTTATATTTAATATACTCTAAAAATCGACAGATTAAAAAGCTTTAAATACATTACTGTATTCACATGTATATATTTAATTTTTTAGATGGAGCATCGGAAATAGGGGATTTATTTTTTTAGATTAAGCAGTTAAATAGAGAAAAAAGAGTGACGTGGAGAGCGAAAAAAGCCAAAAGTTATTGGCATAATATTATTTGTTTTTGCTTTTAGTAAACATTTATTTTTTTAAATCCGATGCAGCCAAACCAGTTAACTTATGTTTTTGGTTCAAATCAGAGTTGGACCATAAACTTCAGGGTCGGGGCTTTTATCGGAGTTACGGATTTCGGGGGCGGGTTTGATAAAATCGTTCGGGGTCATGGTTAGAGATATTGGTCGCGATCGGATATAAACTGGGGCAGGGTTAGTCGGGATCGGAGTTAGTGTGTAATTACCTCTCTCAATAATTACCCTCCCAAATAATTACCCTCTAGTTTATTCAAAAATATTATTTATCAAAAAAATATTATCGCAAAAAATAATGTGTATGCATACACTGCGTTCCAAAAGTATATGCACCCCTAGTTTTTTGATTTTTTATACATTTATCTTAGTTATTTTGATTAGACTTTTTGTCTATCTATTTTTCCAGATAAATGTGTATGTTTAAACAAAAAAATAAAAATTTCCCCCATCCCGTTCCATTTTTATAAAGATTTATACAATTATCTGGAAGAATAGATATACAAAAAGTCTAATCAAAACAACAAAGAAAAATATATAAAAAATCAAAAAACTAGGGGTGCATATACTTTTGGAACGCAGTGTACATACATATATTCAAAAATTTTATCAAATTCAATTATTGGAGTATTTTAAGAATCAAAATAAAAAAATAAAAGGCTTAAGTACATTTTACCGTGGGATTTAGATTTGAACATTTTATCTGTCAATCGATAGAGCTCGATGAGCTGAGTTGCCTCACAATTTGATTTTAATTCCAAGTATTTTATGTATTTTTAATCTTTATTTAAAAAATAATCCAAAAAATTGAATCTTTTAATTATTAATTTATACATTGTATTCATTATTAATTTTATATGTAATTTTTATAAACACGTGATAAATTTATAAATTGTTTTTAAATCCACAAAATTGAACTTTAATAAATCCTTAAAAATTTATTAAAGTGCATTTTTAAACATTTCCACTTAGTATTTCTTATAATTCTTATTAATTTTCGGAACTATTTAATGCACTCCCTGTTAATCTCAGTAAAATATTTGGTGACGTTCCTAGACTTATTTTTAAAATTTTAATAAGGATATCATCAAACTGAGTGAGTTTAGCTATAACTATATTACTCTGGAGCTAGATAATTCTAATTTTATTAAGTTTTAATCATATTTTTTAGTAAATAAGGCTGAATATTTAAAAAATTTTCTCTATCTAATAAAACTCTCGATTTAATGAAAATCTCCGTAACTTAAAATTTGAATTAGAATGAAATACCATTGCCATTCTATTCAACTTCCTATGTTTAGAAGTTTTTAAACTTCTAAATGTTTTGAAGCAAATGTGTATAACATGTTATCCTTAGGTTTACATGTTATCCTTAGGTTAACATGTTATCCTTACGTTTAAGCGCTCATAAATCCTTAGGATTTATGAGCGCTTAAACGAATATTCCATCTTCATAAATTTATATTTGTCTAAATTAAGCAAATATAATGACTTATTATTCGGAATAACGGTATCAAAAAGGAATGTGAACTTATTCCAAGAGGTTTGTACTAAAATTCACCAATCTGTAAAACACCCATATTAACCAATGTAAAGCTTGCCTTTTTTTAGAATTTATGTAAAACTCCCATATGTATAATGTTCATATAAATTTTAAGAACCGGAAAGGAAAGCTTATTTAATTTTTTTAAACGTCCAAACATTTTAAATATAATCCTCCATGTACATACTTTGGTTTTCGTTCTTTTGGCTTTACGCTTAAGAATCATAATTCCTTAAGTGTGCCAACATTTCAAAATATTTTATGAGAAACATGTTTATACATATCTGTCTCATGATCTTAAATGGTAAATAAATTTATCAAAAGATTTCTTAACGAAAACAAAGATCATCATTTTTATCCTTGTTTATCTTTAATTTAAAATATTTATTACCATAATATTTTGTTTTTTAGATTCTAAGTAAGTCTTGTTTTTAGCTGTGCCATTTTAATATAGCTATATTTAGATAACTTTGCTTAATTTTTAAATTTGTTTATATGTATTTACTGAATAAAAATTAAATCTATATTTAATAAACAAAATAATATGTATACTATAATTTATAACGTAGTGAAGTACTCTCTTGTATACTAATTAATTTTTTCACCGTATTCTCTTAAATAATACCTTAGCTCAAATAATTACCCCCCGTGCAAGAGGTTTAAAAAATAATTTTAATATAAAATTTCTTTATTGGGCATCTCTAAAAAAGTTATTTAGAAATACCCCCCCCCCCTTTTCAAAAAAAAGTTTATCTACCGATTATATCCCTTTAGCGAAAAGTTAAAACAATAATTACCCTGTCTCAAATTCCAAAACTCGATTAATTACCCTCTCTATTAATTACTCCCATCCCCATTGGGGCAAAAACTAATTAGCCAGGATAAGTATTAAAAAAATATTTTCTTAGATTAATTTTTATTTAAATGGCACCAACTATTGACTTTGGTGCAGTTAATTATGGATGTACAAAATATAAAAGAAGGATGGTTTTGTATGAGAGTGTTTTACAGCCAGGAAAGAGATTTGTTAGTTATCTTGAATTCTTTGAGGATTAAAAAATTCTCTAGGAATTTTGCTATTCCTCTTCCTATCAGGATAAACGTGGAATAGAAACAGCTTATTACAAATGTGTTGGTTGTATGCATGCTAAACGTTATAATGATGGAAGGAGAATTCCAAAAATTGCTGTAACTTCATTTTTAGATAAATTAAATTTCTTTGATTCAAAAGGTCCGGCAAGGTCGTTTGGTCAATTCAAACCCTGATAGACCTTCAAATTTTCCACATTTTTGTCAGCCAATTGATTCAGCAGTTTCTGACCGTAGACAACGGGAGAGGGAGGTTATAAATTTATGTTATTATTTGATTAAGAAAAATATTAGAGATTAGATCGAGTTTAGTAAGGATGGATGTTTTTGTGCTTGATGTTTAAAGTGATCTGGCCTAATATTTATCCTTGCTCATAAAATATTTGGCCTATCATCTATCATTTTAATGTGTATGTTAAGTCAAGGATGTGATATTTTCTAGTATTCAAATTCACATATTAATTATAGATTTCAGCAAGCACAAGTGGTCAATCGTCTTCAACATCATCACAACGAAATATTATACAACAAATTAATAGAAATCAAAATTCAGACCAAACTATTCAATCAAACTTAGAACTAGCTCAAGCATCATCATCTAATGCTTTAGCAGAAACTGCGCGAAACTCTCTTTTCTTTAATCCGGCAAAACCTGGAGTACGTCATTTTAACTAAAATTAGTGATAAAGGATTAGAGTCGTTGTTTTTCACTTTTTTCCATCAAAAGTTAAAAATAATCCTTTTTAAATAATTTCCCTAAAATCCTCCCACCTTGGCTCCAATTCAACCAACTTTATAGTTTCGCAAACATAAGATGAGGTCCGACTTTGCCTTATGTTTACCATTGTTAGACAATAACAGTGGGTGGGGTTTATTTATTTTTTGCCAGCCTTAAAATCGAAAAATCTGAATAACACATTGTTCTCATTCTTCAATTTTAAATTTGCGAATTTAAATCCCTTAATTTATGTAACGAAGCTCTTATATCTGTTGGAGCGAGTGATCTATTAAACAATTATCCATCAATTACTAGATCAAACCTTTTTAAAACAACCTTAAATATATTATTGAAATATTGTGTTTGAGCTAGTATATTCGAATATTTCACCTAAAAATTTGGTTAACCCATATAAATTTCAATTTTTGAGGGAATATACCTCAGCCCAAATAATTACTAATTTTGGTGGACTCATCTTTTCTTTCTAATGACATATATTGACATATTGGATTGTGCGCCCTTAAACATAATTTTACATTAATTTTAATTATCAGATTTTAATTTTAAATATTTTCAGACATCTAGTATTTCTAATTCCCAATTCAATCTTAATATTTCATCAATGGGAGTATTACCATCTTCATCATTTTCTTTATTAGATTCTACTTCGCATTTAATTGCTAGAGGTCCTTCAATGAATGAAGTAATGCAACAACAAATACAGCAATTAGCAGCCAGTTGTTTAGCTTCAACAGGAGTTTCTCCAAGTAACACATTAAATGTTACTTCACAAAATTTACTTTTTGGGATGGGAATAACATCAACTAATACAAATGCATGGCAACCAATCACAACAACACAATAACTATACATACAAATAAAATTAATACACAGAATATATACTTACATATTTATTTTTAAGATTTATAAAATTATTTATTATTATTTTATTAAAAATTATAATAAATAATTTTTCAACTAAGATAGCACCCTGCCCGAAACCCGATTTTTCTATCAAAACCCAGTAAACTCCGAGTTGTGGTCAGCGGTTTTTTACTCCCCTAATTATAGAAATTTTTTAAATAAATTAGTTGAGCGATGTTCAAAAAGTAATTGTTTTTGATTTGGAGGATTTTTATGTTTTTGTACATTTACAATTTTTACATCACACTTGGATAATTAGGAACTACATGTTCCCGTTTAATTATAAATAGCTACATTAGAATTCTTGTAAATTTAAAGCTTATCCATGCATCTTGAAATGAACTTTGCTCAATTAACTTTTCGATTGATAAGTTTAAAAAAGATAAATTTTAGAACGTAATTTTTATTTCAAATTTATTTTCATTCAAATAATCAATGTTAAAATTTTAGTGTTGGCGAACATTTATTCTTTATACTCTTTTTTATTCTATATTTGCTTAAGATTATTATTAGATGCGAAAAAGGCGAGGTGTTTTTTTAAAATTTATCGAGAAAAATTGTTTGTTAACAAAAGTTTTCATTTTTTCATTCTAAAAAAAATCCAAAAGAGACTAAAGCAACTATTTTCAGAAATATAATATGTATTGTGAATAAAATTATTGAGAATGATTTTACATAATACAGGGTGACACAAAAGAAACTGCACACGTTATTTTTGGCATAACTTTATTCAAATGAAAGATATTTGTCTCAGATAAAGCTTATATGATAGAGACATTTTTTGTTCCTTATTTAATTCTCTATCATATAAGCTTTATCTGAGACAAATATCTTTGATTTGAATAAAGTTATACTTAAAATAACGTGTGCAGTTTCTTTTGGGTCACCCTGTATTTACATATTGTGAGTTACTTTTTATAATTTCGTTTTTTAAATCTTTTGTTTCATGACCAGAATTAATGGATTTTTCGAAATTTATTTGTTGTCTAATTCTATTTATAATGTTAATATTGTCTTCATTATATTATCTAAATTATAACCAACAAGATCAACTTTATATTCTCAAATCGTCTAAGACGGTATTAATTAAATTTTAAAGGATTTAAATAAGTTGGTATGCTTATTTATATTTTCAGGAATCCGCAAAGGGGTTTGAATTTAAAGGACTTGATTCCTTAAGATAATTAAAAGATTGTATGACTTTAAAAAATTGTAGTATTTTTAAGGGGACTTGGTATAAGAGTTAGAGTACGTCGAATACGCTTCGGATTGAAAATTGATGGATAATTTTATTTCGGGGTATTTTGTAGAATCTATTCAAATCTTCCGTTCCTAACTTAATTCAAATCCTCCGATATACACATAAGTCTTCCATCTTCAGCACCGCATGCGAAAATTTTGAGAAATTTGGAAGATCCTCAAGCTAAATATCTTCCTTTTTGCGCCGAAGATAGGGCATGAAAATACTCGATTTGAACCGAGTAAGTCGAGTAACTAATTTTCGAGCTCGAGTAATCCTAGTATTAGGATCCAGAGTATCGAGCCCGAGTAATGACGAAAAATTGAGCGGTCGAGTCGAGTAACTCAAACTCTATAAGTTTGAAAATATAAAGCATTTAAAAAACTACCTAGATCATTTAATTCTAATTTTTAATTAAATTTAATTAAGATAAAGATTAAAAAGCAGAAAATGCCCCCAATTTTGATTTGGAATAAATGTATTGAAGTAAAAAGTCAAGGAATTGGTTATCCAGATTATCCAGTGATTAATTCAAACATTAAATGTCCTTTCAATTGCACTTTTACTAACGATAGAAAATTGTATGTTTGGATTTAAATAAAAAACACCAGAAATAGCAAGATAGGATAGATAAGATATGCAACACTATTAGGTGTTTCGAGCTATATTATTTCGACATTAACTTAAGCTCAGTTTAAAAATAATTGATCAAGCTCAAGTTCCGAGTATTTGGGCTCAATTAGGTAAATTACTAGCAACTACAAACACTTCTTCTCCAATATATGTAGATGTTTTATTATTCAAGTGAGATGAATGTTTCAACTATACTTTTCTTTATACATGTATATTGTTTAATAAACGAATGGCCCCAGAATCGCAGAGAAGATCAAAATTATATGATGTATACAGTTGAAAGTCCTACAGAAACTTTGAGACATTATGACAGAAAATTTCTAACAAACAAATTTTTAAATAGTTCAGCTACCTATCGTTTAGATAGTTCTGTATTTATGCCATATGATGCTTTAACTAGAATTACTCCAACTACTCCAAAAGAATATATTTGGGATCAAGAAGAGGTAAAAATGCTCCCAGATAAATTTAGAGCTAGAGCTCAAACTCGTGTTTTTCAAAGTCAAGTGATAAGAGAAATGATAAGAGAAATGAGATGTAAGTCGAGTACCGAGAGTAACAAATTTCCGAGCTTGAGTAATCCGAGTACTAGAATCCCGAGTTTCGAATCGAGTAATTACGCAAGAAACCCGAGCGGTCGAGTTGAGTAAACTCGAATTTACTCTAATAAGAAGCAATCCTTCTTAAAAAGGATTTTCATTAGTGAATATAAATCTTCCTATCATGGATATCATTTAGACTTCCCAGAATACTTTTAATGCGAAAGTTTAATCATAAATACAAATTAAAGGTTGTGGCAAGAGTTAAAAATAAAACAAGATTGGCCTTCCAAGCAATTTCTCATTGTAATGCTACATCCGGTCGTGATCTTATTTCAAAAAGATTACAAAAGCTGATAGGATTGGAGGTTGTTGGTATTTGTTTTAGAAGAGGGTGCAATGATGAATGCTATAACCGAAATATAGGTAATTTAAATTTGATTGAAATTAGCTAACAAATATACATTTTTAAAAAGATCCTGGAAAGTGATCTGGGATGGTGTTGATTTTGAAAGATTCAAAATATCCAGAAAAAAGGTTCCAAATCCCAAACGCATAAGAGTCCAAAAGTAGATAAAATTTTTAGCATTTGTATTGCCTTGGACTTAAAGTGTCGATCAGCATAAAACTCTGATTAATAATAAATTTTTAGAAAGGCACATTTTCTATTTGGCATTGGAGAATAATATTTGTCAAAATTATGTAACAGAAAAATTTTGGAATTCGTTAAGATCACTTACTGTACCTGTAGTTTTTAGTAGATCTGTTTTTGAAGGAATGGATGTTCCTTCTAGTGCATTTATTGCTTTGGATGATTTTAAATCAGTGAATGAATTTGTTGCGCATCTAAAGGCTTTGCAAAATGATACGGAAAGATATTTAAAGTAAATTCAAAAAGTTAATCACTGTCAGATAAAACTCGATCTTATCAAAACTACCGGTTTATAGTACTGAAAAATGTACAGGGTTCGAGTAGTGAAAATACCTAACGAGTCCTCGTGTAGTTCGATTATCAAGATAAAGATGGCCTCGATCTTGTTAGCAATTGGCTCGGAAAAGTCTTGATGTATAGGAGCTTCATAAAGTTTTCCTAATAGTGTATTAGTCTCCGATTCCTCTCACAAAAATATAGAAATATAACTAATATGGGGACATTAATTTATTCAGCTTTGTATAGATAATTTAAAATACAGACACTTTGAATGGACAAAAACATATACAAAAAGAAGATTTGGTTATGATTATTTTCCAATATGCAAAATATGTGAATATGCTACTAAACATTTTGAAGAAAAATCAAAGAATATAATTGATTTAAATAAATTTTGGAATGATAAGGATTGTAACAAATTTAATGTTGAAAAATTTTTGAAAAATAAATAAATAAGTTGTAAAAAATAGTTTTCGCATTAAATTAGATATTTTGTAAGGCCGTAGGCCAAATTATTCACTTTTTTGCCCCATTGATATTTGAAAAAATTTTTTTAAAAACCTCGGTTATCCTCACACCTTGACAACGGACCTCGTGTCAAAGTTGACCCTCGATCTCGGCTTTTTCAAACTCTGTGATCTTCGATCTCGCGCAACACTAGTTTCATACAAAATTTTTAAAATTACATTGAATTTACATGATTATTTAAATCAAAAAATATATTTTTAAATTTTATAATTATTAATCCCAAGTCCTTTTCAACATTGCAAAATATTTCTCAGTTTGTTGTTGTGCCACAGTTGGAGTAATTTTATTTATAGTACTCTTCTCCAGAGATTTATTTATTTTTGAAGCACAACAAAATAATTGGTTCAAAATTTTGAAGAAATTCTTTCTTAGAATTTTATGAAAACTAAAAAGATTTGATTTAATAATGGAATAAATTTTTTAGCTTACAAAATTGTTGTAGAAATTATAAAAAAGTTAATAAATGCAATAAACAAATTGTTCAATTGTGACTAAAATTATATAATTTATTAGTTTTGCTGCTTTCATATATTTTTAATATATTTTTTCATAACTAATCAGAAATAACTCATATCTGCATAGTTATGAATTATCTATTATTATCTATGCTGTAATATATGTATTTTTTTAGCATTTTCTTTAACACCCATCAAATCAAAATGGTAGGTTCCTTATCCAACTTCCCTGTTCCTGATCCAACTTCAAATACATCTTTACAGATATACGAACCTTCATCTTTAAATATACTATTATTCTATTGTTTGCTGAATGAATAATAGTATATTTTTGGAAAATGGAAACTGGAAAGAAAACGGAAACGGAAGGACTAGGAAAGAAAGATTGGTCTTGGTCTCTGGAAAGACCCAAGACAACACTCATGCATAAGCATGATAATTGGAGATCTATCGTTTATTCCAATTGCTGTTTGCTCCTTAATTCCGGTGTCTTATTTTGTAACATAATCCTGATATACCTAACCTATATCGTATTACGAGAGTTATTCATTATTTATTAATGAACTAACAATTATTTCACATGTAAAGTCATCTGGTTCAAAGATAATTGAATAAAATGTTTGCGAAAATGCTGTCGAAACACCCGCAGCGAAATAAGCAAGAATTGTTGGCGCCAATTGTAATGCGCTCCGCATGTTTTCTAAATACTTTAAAAATTAAATGTAAATCAGAAGAAATTTTATCATCGAAAAAATTTTATCATCCGCGGAAATCATCAATATACACATTGATATCCGAGCAAAAATTTTAAAATATACGCAACCGATATCCAACCCAAATCCCTAACAAACTTTATAATTTACCTGATAACGCTTTTTCAGCTTATATTCAGATGTTCTCCTATGAACATTTATTACAACAACAGGTTTACCTCCAATTATAGATAATTGACTTGAATTTGAAAATCCATTCAATTTATTCTTGTTGTACTTCCATATTACTCCAATCAACTAAAAATTTCTTTATTAAGTATTTATTCGATATAAATTTTAGTACAATAATTTCAAATAATCCTATTAAAGCCAGCAATACAGCAATTATTGCACTAGATAATGTCACATTTTGAGAAGATAAATTATCATTTGCTTCATCTTCTTCATTATGAATAAAGTTTAATACTGATAGGATTAACTGAAAGTAATTGTGAAATTATTTTTAAATTGAAAGGATGAGCATAGGATATTTCCGAATTTGGAAATTCCCGAAAAAAAAGGGGGGGGGGTATTCAGAAAAAGGGGGCCGGGAATCCTTAATCCAAAAATCGTGAATTTAAGTTTATATCTTCCATACCCCTGTATAAACAAGTTATGATCAAAGTGGTTCAGGATCATTGCCTATTTTGGAATTGTCTTATAAACACTGAAAATTCTTTCCGATATTTCCACTCATAGAAAGTAACGTCAATAATTAACATAAAATAACCGGAAAAATTAAAAAACCCCTACAGAAATAAAAATCCATGAGCTTGTAAATATTTTTCCCTTCTCAGTTTCATAACATTTTATAAAAACTGTGGCACAAATTCGTTCAATAATAATTAGATGACAAAATATCATGCGAGAAAATATGGGAAGTTGCACAAGAAATTTTATTGGGAAAAATCTTTAATTAAATTTTATTAAATCCAAATAATTTTTAAAAATACCTAAATTCAGTCTGAAACCAAAAAATGTCCCCCGTAAAATATTTTATTGAACCAACGAAGAATAGCCTGATTAATGCTTCAAATATTATTAATCCGCTTTGTGTTATTAAAATAAATTTGAGGTTTCGATGGAGTAGCTTAAATATATTTAATTAAAAGATTTTTGTTAATATTTCGATTTTCTTAAACTTAAAAATATTTTCTAAAGTAATAACTTTACTTAAGTTAGATTAGATAGATAAATTAAATTTTGAGGCATTTCCGATTTCCGACAGTTTCGATTACCGTACCTTCGTAATTTCCGATTCACCTCTTATCATACGCTAAGCGATTGGTTATTAAAATATACAAGGGGTTTTCTGTTACTTAATGCAATTTGATAAGTCGTATTAGGTAACGGTTTGTTTTGATGGTGTTTTAAAAATTTATCTTCAATAACCTTCGATTTCTAAAATGTTATATAACTTTAAGTTCTCGGCTCTATAGCTAGTCATAAAAACTCAAATTGAAACAATAATAATAAACTTAAAACAAAATTATTAAACCTACACTGGTCGAATAAAGAAGTCTTATACAAATTATTCCAAAAGGTATATTAATAAATTGAACAAAATATTCTATTAAAATAAGTAGCCAAGCAATTGTTCGTTGTTCTAAAGTGAAAAGTTCTAGTTTGGCAAACTCTTTAGAATCAAGTCCCAAATAATTTATTTCAAATGGTGTTACATTATGCATTATTTTTATTACCTATTTAGTATTAAAATATTCAATAAATAAGTGTCGATAAATTTTATAAAAAATGATATGAATGTTACGACCCCGGTTACGTAGAGGAAGCTAACAGAAACGTTTATTGCACAAAGAAATACAAAGCAGGCGAAGGTTGGGGTAGGAAGAAGAACTAAAACTGAGAGAGCGAACTAACTATTGGCTATCCTTTTATACAAACACTTCAAGGGCTGACGCCCATACACAACACCTCCCCCTTTGAAAAAAAGGTTCGGCTTCACTTAAAGCCGAAGCTTTACAATATACTCAACACTTTTTAGCCAAACAATACGAACAAAAAATACATACAAAAATTTTGGGGGAATAAGGACAATGGGAACAAAAAATACATACAACATTACAAAAAAAATACAACAAGAATATTATCACAATTATATTTATATGTGGCTCATCTACATTTCCATATTATCATCTTCAACATCTTTCATGTTTGATTTGTTCCCAACATTGTCCTTCATTTTTGACTTGATCTTTTTTGAGCTGTCCGCACTGCTAGCACTAGAAGAACTCACACTACTTTCACTCACTATTGTCTCTTCACTAATATTCATCTTCTTGATGTTTTCATTCAGCAACCTCTTTTTATTACTCCACTCATCAAGACGGATCTCTTTATACGACCTAGAGACAATACTCTTCAACACTTGCACTTTGATTTTCCATCCGTTTTCCGTCTTGCGCAATACTTCACCTTTGAGCCACTCAATTTTTCCACTTCGTTTATTTGTATTCTTCACTTTCACTTTTGTCCCGTTCGGAAACGCATTTTTCTGTATCTTGAATGGTGCCTTCTTTTTGCTACACTTTTGGTACTTTGGCTTTTGGTTCTGACCTGACACTTCTTTCAATCCAGGCAACCCCAAGATACACACTTCACTATTCACTAGATGAAACTCCATATACACTTCTTTGTCCTTCACTCGCACTTTACTTTTGAACTTTCCTTCAAGTCCACTTTGTTGTCACCCAGACCAATACCTTTGTAATTCACTTTTTCAACTTTTGGTTGTCCAATATTATTCCACACTTCACTGGTGACAACATTGATCTGCGATGCAGTGTCTACAATCATTTCTACACTAAGTTCTCCAAACTTCACTTTTTGCTTTATCCACTCTTCTTTTTCCACACTTTGCATTGGATCGAAGATGTCCAGAATTGCACAATATGGAGAATCTGAATGATTATTATCATTACTCCACTGCCTTTTTGGCTGATATTGATTATTCTTCAAGAACTTACAATGCATACGCCAGTGACCAAAACGTCCACAATAACTGCACTTTTTCTCAATAACATTTTGTTGATACTTGACGTTTGGTTTGGACCACTCTTTTTTGTACTCACTTCCAATTCCACTTTCGGTCTTTTCACAATATTTCACTTTTTCCACTGTGTTGACTGTCGGCACTTCTTTTTTTACTTCACTGATTTTCTCCTTGACAATATACATGGCTTCACTTTTATTTGCCAAATATGCCCGACACTCTTCAATAATTTCTTTCAAGGTTACTGCCTGTCCTCTTTCACTTTTACTTTCAACACTTTTCATTGCGACTTGTCGAACTGAGGTAGCATCACTAGGCAAACCTGAAATAAAAATAAGAATTTTCAATTCTTCAATCGACAAGGCCATTTCTGCACGCTCACATTGAGCATTCACTAGATTCCCAAACTCAACAATATCTTGGAGGTCACTACACTTAACATTTAAGGCTTCGAACCTTTTCAACAACTTAGACCTATGGTCACTAAACTCTTTCACTAATTCACTACAGAGTTCGTCAAACTTCATTTCACTCAACTTGGTTGGCAGCATTTTCCTTTCAATTTGGGCATACTCTTCTGGCCCCAATTTACTCAACAACAATCTCACTTTAGAGGATTCTGGCAGGGTTTTACCCTCCACCTCAAAATAGGACCGATGCCTGCCCAACCATGACTCAAAGGTCATACCACTCGTCAAATCAAAAACGAACTCACCAATCATCCCAACTAATTTGCTGTACAATTCGGTGTCGTTCCACTCACTCGACTTCAAGAGCCTCACTAACATTTTCTCAAAGTGCTCTTGCTGAGCCTTCAACAATTTCTCCACTGTTTTTGCATCCATTTTGCACTCACTAAAAAATAATTTTTTATCACTACACTTTTACTAAACACTACAATTTCACTAACCTTTTCGGTTTCACTACACTACAATTGTCCACACAGATTTTCTTTTTCTGAACTGCACACAGCTTACGTTGACGACACACAGCTTACGTTGACGAGCACTCACTGAAGTTGACGAACTGACTGTCGACTGGTTCTTTTTGAACACGACCGCGCCAAATCTGTTACGACCCCGGTTACGTAGAGGAAGCTAACAGAAACGTTTATTGCACAAAGAAATACAAAGCAGGCGAAGGTTGGGGTAGGAAGAAGAACTAAAACTGAGAGAGCGAACTAACTATTGGCTATCCTTTTATACTAACACTTCAAGGGCTGACGCCCATACACAACAATGAATATATATAAAGCATGTTTGAAATTAAAAATTATGATGTGATGAAATTACTAATTTAAATTTTATGTTTAAATTTAGCTAATTAGGTTTAGTTAATTAAATTTGGCATAATAAATTTTGGTAAAATTTCTTTTTTTACAAATTTTTTATTAATTTTGCTTTATAATAGAATTCAAAAAATGCCTAAAAATATTTTTCGCAGAAATTAAAACTATAAATAATGCAATTGAATAATTTCAAAAAAAATTTTGCCATTGTATGTATTATGCCGTTTTCGTGAAAGATTTCTTTATATTTTAATAAAATGTAAGTAACAACGCTATAAAAAATGTTTATTAAATAAAAAAAATAAAAAGGGAAGTTTAATTATAGAAACAAGAAAAATTTTAACGAAAACTGCTAATTCTTATAATAATATTTAAAGGCTAGCCAATGGAAATGAGTTTTATTTAACGAATATATTTGAAACAATAAAAAAATTAATTCAGTTGCATCCATCGGGATTAGGCTCTCGAAAACTGCTAATTTTTTTCATGAAAACGGTAATAAAAAAATTAAATTTAATAGAGCGTTTAGATCTGTCTGTATAGTTATCTGGATTGAAATCGCCTTTTAACACAATGTTAAAATTCGTATTAACAAAATTAGGACGAATGAACAGTTTAAAATCATTGTTCCAAATTTTTAGCATTTAATAAAAATAATTTAAAGATAGATAAAGTTTAATCACTTAATAAAATTTTTTCTCTTTTACGAGCAACCCAGACACAATAAATAGCCTTACATACTTTTAATATAAAATTTTAAAAATTATTTTAATTATTGCGTCAAAAACTAATAATTCATTCGTTTTTTAATTTAATAAAAACTAGAGTTGGTCACGGTACGGTATTACCGCGGTATTTTTCGGTAATACCGCGGTATTTTTTACCGAAATACCGATACCGTTACCGATACCGCACAGTTTTAAAAAAATCGGTATTTTTTCGGTATCGGTATTTTACCGAAATACCGATACCGCCTCAATCAAAATACCGCGGTATTTTTCGGTATTTCGGTATTTTCCTGCGGCGCTAAAAATGGAAGTTTTTGGCTTAAGGATCTTCCAAAATTCTCAAAATTTTCGCCTGCGGCGCTAGAAAATGAAGAAATCTCGTGACTAGGCCTTACAAAATCGTCAAAATTTTCGCCTGCGGCGCGGATGAAAACGTTTTGGCTTAGTCGCATTAAGTTATCCCTTCTCTGGTTTAATACCAAGACTGAACGCAATTGCGGAATGCGTATTGCGGGTGCGTGTATAGATAGTATATAGGGTGCGTTCATATTAGTGTTAGTCACGAGACGATATATCGACGATATTTTTCGAGATATCGCGAGATTTTTTTCGAGATTATCGATCTCGATCTCGTCTCGATCAATTTTTGAAAAAATCGAGATTTTTCGATATCGAGATTTTTCGAGATTATCGATCTCGATCTCGTATCGGTCCGTAGTAAGAGGCGTCTTTGACTACAGGCGATCACTTTTGAGTCCAGAAATGCAGAAATGTTAATTTTTCTGAACCAAACACTTCCATTGATTCATTACAAATACTAAATTCACTATTTATTCACTATTTATAAAAAAATTTTGGACCGAAAATTTTGGACCGAGATTTTTCGATATCGAGATTTTTCGATAATCTCGATCTCGAAAAATCGTAAATGACTAACACTAGTTCATATGATCTTTGACTACAGGCGATCACTTTTGAGTCCAGTAAATGCAGAAATGTTAATTTTTCTGAACCAAACACTTCCATTGATTCATTACAAATACTAGATTCACAATTTATTCACTATTTATAAATTTATTTTACATTTATTGTATTGAATTCGCTCATCTGGTAAATTTTCAAAAAATACCGAAATACCGCGGTAATACCGACTATTTTTCGTCGGTATTTTTCGGTATCGGTATTTTAACGAAATACCGATACCGATACCGACTCAATCAAGAATACCGCGGTATTTTTCGGTATCGGTATTTTACCGAAAATACCGATACCGATACCGAAAAAACGCGTTTGACCAACACTAATAAAAACCATTGAAACGATACAAATCTAACACGAGTTTTCCTCTACCAATAAGTTATTTTATTAGTTTAATCTTTAATTCGAACAAATAACAAAATTAAAAGTACAGTTGTCACCTTTTAATTTGAAAATAAAAATAATAATTTAATTTAAACTTAATATTTTTTATTTTAATTAAATTTAAATCTGTTTTGATAAAATTTTTATCCTTATGACTTTATAGTTTAATAAAATTATTCGATAAAATTAAATAAAATTTTAATAAATACATATTAATGAATATAAAAATTTTAAAGAAGAAATTTAATTTTAAATATTTTTATTTTAAAAATTTAAATATTACTGATAGAATCTTTTAAAGCAGCGATCGCTAGCTTAATAGGTAGAGCATTTTAGATGACAGAGGTCGGTCATAAATGATGAAAGAGAAGAAAAATGACCTGAAAAATATTTTTAAACTTTAAATCCCTGGAGTACCAACTCAAAAATTACTATAGCGTTAGGTAGTCAAAAATTTTAAAAATGTTTAGCCCTTAAACGTAGCAATGTGGTTGGATATTTGCTTTTCAATATTTTTTATTTCTAAACTTTATAAAGATTTCACATACATACTATTATTTAATCAAAAATTGCTGGAGAAGAATTCTGTTCAACTGCCTGTTATTTATTAGTTCTGTCCATGTTTTGTTGTAACTTGTTTTATACCTATACCTAAACTTTTTGTTTTTTAAGTGAATAGAAATAATCATGAAGAAATCTACAAAACGATTTTATGTTTCTAGAAAAATATACCTTATTAACTCAGACAAGAAATCCAACGATAATTCAATAGAATAGATAAAGAAAAAAAAAAGAAATCCAACGAAAAAAAAAGTTTTGTTGGTGAACTTTTGATGGCTAACCAGGCCAAACTTTTGTTTGAATTAAAGTATAAAAATTTGATAGATCCGCCAGAAAATATACCGAAAATCGTCAAGTTAAATATTAATTGTTGATTGTTTCTAAAAATTAAAAAAACCTTTTATAAATAAAAATTTTATTGAATATATTTTTTATTAAACTTATTTACATACAAATTTTTGAATTATTTAAAATTATTGGCTGAGAGGTGAAGGGCATTATAAAATATTGACATGTGGATTTGCTTTTTATGTTGTAATTTTTAATTTTTAAAAAAAGATTTTAAACAAATTCCTGTCAAATAATCTACCCTCTCCCCACTAGAAGCTTCCATCTTCAAGAAAATTTAGAAAATAATTCTATGTATTTGAATTATGAAGAAAATATAAATAAAAAATTATTTGACTTAAAACAAGATGAAAGTAAAAATTAATTTATTATGAAATGTAATTTCATATTTTATTTAAAAAACTTACCTATTTTTGTTGGATTTTCATGCCTATTTTCAATATTTTAAACAATCGAATCGACTTGTCGAATACACTTTAATACAATTTAATACACTTTTTGTCTGTTGATTTTTCTCTAATTAAGAAATAGAATATTTTGTAGTTTGTATATTTATTATAGTTTAATAATTTTAAACGCATGCACTTTGTCACCCGCTCCCTTTCTTTGAAAATACATAAAAGCGCGACAAAATTCTATAATGCCCTTTGCTTGTCAGCAGTGCTGACAAGCAAAGTGCATTATAAAATTTTGTCAAGCTTTTTTATGTTTTAATTTTTTAATTAAGAAAGGGAGCGGGTGACAAAGTGCAAGCGTATAAAATTATTAAACTATAATAAATATACAAACTACAAAATATTCTATTTCTTAATTAGAGAAAAATCAACAAGCGATTCTAAAGTATATTCGACAAGCTCTTGTTTAAAATATTGAAAATAGGCATGTAGTAAACTAAACAAAAATAAGTTTTTTAAATAAAATTAGAAATTATATTACATAATATCAAATTTGTTAACTTTCATCTTGTCCAGGGTGACCCTTTCCAAACCACTAAAATAGGGCGCAGCCACTCAAAAATGTGGCAAAAATAGGGCAAAAATGGTCAAAAATAAGGCAAAAAATAGGGCATTGTTTTAAACACTTAAAAAATAATTAAAATTATAATAAAGAGCTTTATTCCGCCATATTTTTCACTATAACCGGAAATTTTTCACTAGAAATCGTAAATTTTATTTTTGTCGGGAATCCTGTTCCCGAATTCTTGAAATTTTTCAGAAATATCGAGAATTTCCATACATTTATGGCGTTTGAAAAGGAAGAAAATCTGGCTTGATAACTTTCTAAAATTTTCAAAATTTTTGCCTGCGGCACAAAAATAAAGAGTTTTGGCTTAAAAATATTCCAGACATTCAAAATTTTCATCTGCGGCGCAAACGGAGGGGTCTAAAAAATTCATTGATATCTCTCTAAATAGCCTACTTGATTTGTTCATAAGTTATCATCAGTCATAATAACAAGTCCAACATCATCCCCCGCCAAAAACCAACAAAATTCCCGAAAATCGGAAATTCCCGGCATTTTTTTTGGTTGGGAATTCCCGATTCCCGAAATCGGGAACTTGTTTTTATGTCGCTATACATCAACATTCCCTTAAAGTTGCAAACATTCCCTTAAACATTCACTTAAAGTTCTTTTTTAAGCGCCGTTTTCAGCGCCGCAGGCGAAAATTTTGAGAATTTTTGAAGATTAAGTCACCAGATTTCTTCCACTTTTAGCGCCGCAGGCGAAAATTTTTGAGAATTATGGGAGTCAACAGTCAGATTTCTTCCTTTTTCTGTCATTTTCAAAATAGTAAAAATAGGGCAAAAATATGGCAAATGAAAAAATAGGGAAAAAATAGGGCGAAAAGTTCAAAAATAGGGCAAATGCCCTATAAATAGGGTAAAAGGGTCACCCTGATCTTGTCTTAATTTAAATAATTTTTTTTATTTTATATTTCCATCATAATTCTATTAGAATTAATTTTAAAAAATTCTTAATAGAAGATGGAAGCGTCTATTGGGGAAAGGGGAGATTATGGGACTGACCGAATCTTCGCAAATTTAAACAATTAATCCTTCTCTTTAATCCTCTCTTTAGCAATTAACCCTTCTCTTTTTTTAATTAATCCTTCTTTTTATCTTACTATGGGCGGGGTCATTAAGAGTTGCGCTGCGTAAAAGCGGTAAATAAATACTGTGTATTCCTCTCGATTTAATCATTCTTAAAATCCTTTTAATTTATTTATTTAGTTTATAATAATAATTTATTAAAAATATTAAATAATCATTAGACTTTTTAACTAGGGAAATTATTCTTTTCCATCATTATATTCTATAGGCCAGAGTCATATATGCGCAGTCAGCGGGCTCTCTTTACTTTAGACAGTTCTCTCAAAAATTCTTTTTATTTTCAAACATAAAACCGTTGGGTGGGCGCAACGGTAAAAATGTTTTAAATTTCTAAATTTCATAACCTCCATATCGAAATATATTTTAAAATTTTCTCCCCTAAATTTCTGATAGTTTTAACTATGTATCATATCACTCCGAAGCATATCACCCACAATCATCTCTCATTTATTTATTTATCTTCCTTGTTTTCTACTAAGAAATAACTTAGCCCATATTATCAAGAAGAATATATTGAAAGATTGATTTATTAAAATTTTAATTATAATAAATATTTTTAATTATTTTTAATTTAATAATATAAAAAGAAATAATAAATTCAATTTTAGACAAAAAAACTTTAAAACATGCGCCTACTCGTTTTAGGCGCATTTACGTTGCTTATTGCTTTGGGAGAAGCAAAGAATAAAGGGGAGGCACCTGAGCGATCATTTCTGGGTTTGCCAGGAAATTTAAACATATATCTGGAACCAAATGATGAGGGGTGCAAGAGAAAGCTTTACGATCCGAAATTCCAGTTACCGCTGCCTCGTCAATATGCTGGAATCTACAAATGTAAAATTTTTTTAACAAATCTTCTATATTTATTTTATAAATAATATGTACTTTTGTAAATACCGTATTGTCTCTAATAGAAACCCATCTCCAATAGAAGCCCATACCCTATTAGAAGCCCACTCAATGAGGGGTATTGAAAAATAGACGCCCAGGGCTTGTATTAGAGACAATACGGTAGATTAAAAATTCGATTTTATTCGTTTTTATGTATAATAATCGTTTTTACATTAATAATTTAAGCGGCAATCTATCCAAGAGCTACCGTTACTGATGAGGAATTTAATAGAGTCTTGGAAATTCAGAGTGGATTGTTAAAAGAAATTATGAGTGAGGAGGCCTATGAGGATTACAAAAATATGGGCCCTGATAACCATATTGAAAAAATACATGCTGAAAAGCCACACTTAAAAGACGTGAAGAAAATAATGAACGAATTGAAGGATGAACAGAAAAAAGCTAAAAATTTATTGAAAAATATAGATAAAGTGTCAAAACGAGAGGAAGTTTTAGAAATATTGAAAAAGGAAGGATATCCAATTTCGGAAGATGATGATGTTGATAAACTTTTAAATGAATTGAGGGGAAAATTGGCTTTAAAGTTGGATATGGATCCTGGTCAAGATGTTCCACGTGGTTGTATTATAATTAACGAAGATGGAATTTGTAAAATTGATGTTTGTATGTTTATTTATCTTATTTTTGAATATTAGAAGATTAAATTATTTTATTAAATTTAAAATTCTAAGGTCTTGAAATAATCTATTATATTTATGAGATTAATTAGTGTGAAGGTAAATAAACGAGGAATTGTTTAAAAATATCTTCTCATGTTTATATTTTTAATTTTAGTCCTAAAAAATTCTTAATAAACTTTGAGCAATTAATCAACAAACTAAACTACCCATCTGTAAATTTCTAATAATAATTTAATTTTCAGCTGGATTCTATAGACCATACAAACCAAATGTGGTTGTAGGTCTTCATTTGAAAAGGGGGCATTTGCCAGCAAGTAGTTGGATTAAACCTGATGACGAGGATGTTAAAAAATATAGTGGATTATGGCACACTGATAGTGAAAAGGATTTGATTATTCATCATGATTATGACAAAAATGAGAAGCGAATACTTGATCGTTGCTCATTTTATGGGTTTGAAAATTCTTATTGTTATAGAATCAACTGTACTATAAACCAAGATAGTAACTCTGAACCCATAGTCCACTTCTTAATCCGCACTACGAATAGGTTTGGAGATGGACTAGCATTATCGTGGAAAGACACAGACCAGGGAAATACCGTTTCAACCCAGATAATTTATATTTTCCATTCTTGTATAATCTAGCAGTCACGGCACAAAATTAAATAATAAAAAATTCATAAATAATAATTAGAAAATACGAGTTGGATGAAAATGGTTATCCAATCAACCCAATTGCACGTACTGGTTTTATTACACGTGGAGAATTATACCAATGGGGACCAAGTAAAGGAGTCGGAGCAATTTTATACTCAAAAAGCATAAATGATGAATTTTCATTTCTCGGCGTTATGAATGGAAAGTATGAGAGACCAGAAGGTATACTATATATTATTCATCAAAAAGTAAGGATTAAAAAACTGTTCTTATAGATAGAAGAATCACTACTCCAGGAGGGTATGTTGATCCAGATGAAGAATTTGAAGATGCAGCAAAGAGAGAATTAATTGAAGAAGGCTTAGCAAATAAAAAGGTAGGAAAAGAAGAAAAAGCTGAATTCGAAAATAAACTAAAAACTCTCATGGGTGATGGAGAATTGGTGATATTTGGCTATAATGATGCAAAAGAGGTGATAGAATTTTAAACTATTTGATTCGGTAATTCAATTTAAATGTTTTACAGACAAACACAGACAATGCATGGACAGAATCTGTAACATACGCTTTTGGTATTGACCACAAAAATTTAAATGAATTTGAAGCAGATCATGGAAGTGATGCAATAAAAGCAATGTGGATGACGATTAAAGTTAATGAAGATTCTTCAGAAGTAAAGTTACTAAAGGAAAAAGTAATTAAAGAGGAGTCAAAAGCTGCTAAGGAAGAAAAAATTGATGAAATGCAAGTAGATTTGCCAGTTGAGCATATTACATTTGGAGATGTCGAAGACTTGAAATTAAAAAAAGAAAGAGAGTTAAAAGTTAAAAATCTTCTTGATAAGAAAATAAGAAACATGTTCAGTATAGAGGAAAAGATTGCTTTTGTTCTTAAAACTTTCAAGGTTGCTACATTTAATTTTTAACAACACTTGATTTTGTATCTTAAATATAAGGCAATTTTATTGCAACAATCATAGAACCTAATTTGGACCTTTCCTTAAGTAAATTACTATTTTAGGCATGCCGGACTGAATATGTTGAAGAGGGGAAATTAGAAAAAACTGAAGAAATCGACGGCAAAGAAACGGGAGAATCCAGTTCCAGTAAAGCAGAATCGACTAAGAAGGTTCCAGTTGAAATTTGTTTAAATTTGAATGATAAAAAAACGATGAACATGGAAGGGGTTGCTCGTTTGTTCCTCGTTAAACTATACGGAGAAATGCCTTATTTGGAATTTCTCGAAAAACAAAAGTCGAATCAGGGAACATATGTAGTCAAAAGAGGAAAAGTATCTACTCCGATTACTGGTAGTAAGTTTATTTATTAAATAAAATTATTTAAAAATGATAGAAAAACGCCTTCATGAACAAGGGAGCGGTAGTCAAAAAGAGAGCGGGACTCATCATAAACATGAAGAAGGAAAAAAGAGTCCACGAACAAGTTTAAGCCCAAGCAAAAAGCGAGCTGAAAGTCCAACTAAAAGTCATTAAAATGAGTTCATTCGGAGCTAGTAAAAGACTCTAAAAAAAGTAAAAACTAGAGCATATTGCTCTATTTCTTCTATACACCTTTGTATGAATTTAGCAGTAGTATGACCAGATGCTCACTAATTCTCTTGTTTATATGGAGCTGATATTTAGTTACAATATTATTTGAGATCCTTCAAATTACATATTATAGATCACAGATGTCTGAAAATTTTCAGAATTTTTTTAAAAATTCAACAAGAAACTAGAAGAGCCGGTCATTAGAATCCTTTATTAGTTATGTGCATATTATTCTTTATGTAAATATTATTTATTTTTCTTCACTCTTTTCTTGACTAACATTGTGATTTTTTAAGATTATTTTAGTATGTATAAAACATTTAGCAATTTTTTGGTTGATTTCTAAATTTAAATTCAAAATTAAAACAAGACTATAATAGAAAATTAAGGAACTATTGTCGATAAAAACTTGAATCTAATAGAGAAACTCGTAAAATTATATTTAAATTATTCTCAAACAAAAAATTATTTTCATGTCAAAGAAGATATAAATTTTATCAAGGAGAATAAGAGAATCTTATAGCCAATTTAAATGCCAGACCCTATTTAATTTTTAAATTGAATTCTTGAAATTTTCACATGTGGCTTTAAATAACAAAATTTTTGGTGCCTGATCTGTAGAATATTTCATTGAGTCATAATAATTGGATAAAATATGAATTGGATATTCTGGATGGCAAATTGAAAACCGAAACCGGGAGTGTAAACCGGCTAAAACAGAAAACCGAGGGTACCGGTTAATAACCGGTCGCCAAGAACCCTAGTCTAAACTAGAGTTGATCAAAACGATACTGGTAGCGGCCAACCCGAGACCGAGATTGACCGATACTCAAGAACCCGATACCGAGACCGATACCATCATTTTGAGCCGAGACCGATACCGAGAAACGATACTGACCGAGACTAAGAGAAAATTTTATTTTACGTCAAAAAATACGTGTAAAAATAATTTGCTCATTATTTTCATCATCCAAATCATCAGATAAATACTCTTCATCATCTGGATCCGATCTGGCTTGGCAAAGGAATTTTTGAATTTTAGAAGACCTTATTCGAAAAAAATTCACTTTCTCTGTTATGGACGGATATCCGAAAAAAATTATGGACAAAAACTTGGATAATATTGATAATTTTGGTTCTTTGAGTCAGTATCGTTTCTCGCCGAGAAATGGACCGAGAATATCGGTATCGGTTTCGAGACCGAGAATGAAAAAACCGAGACCGATATTGGAAAAAAGCCGAGAATCTCGGTATCGGTCTCGGTATCGGTCTCGTCTTGATCAACTCTAGTCTAAACATAAAAGTTTAATCTAATCAGCTTTTTGCAAGAGAAAATGAATTTAAATTTATATAAAAAGGGATTAAATAATTCAAAAATCTCAAGAATGAGATAAACATTATGTAAATTATTCTTCGTATTTTTGTTAATTAATTAGCAAAATTTTTAAAATATTTGTTTTGCTTGTTTTGTATAAATGTCATACTGTCACATTTTTTGCATAAACAAGGAGGTGTTGGTGCTTCTACAGGTTTTTTCTCCAACAAATTATTATTGTTCCTTGATAGAGAAGAACTTGGGGGTTATAAATTATGTTTAAGATTATAAATTGTGACTATATTTGTAATACTAATACATATTTGTCTATAATATTCCGCGGAACTGAAAATTTGAACGAAAATTATTAGCTGAGCTTGAACAAAGTTTTATTTTCCGAAATGCAAAGGACCTATTTGAATATAGGCTTGTGTCACTTAAAATATTGATGTCAGTTATAAAAAGATGTCATGCCCACATGTTATGTTTTTGCTATGCGCTCTACCACCAATCGAGCTATCTTTGCTTCTGGAGTGATCAAATTATTCAGGAAGGGCTGCTAATATATTATTCATACTTTGATTTCTACCTAATTATATTTTCCAGAATAAGTTTGTAAAATTTACCCAAAAATGTTTTCGAATTGACTCATCACAAATTGTGCCAAATTTCTCATAAAATTGACACTGTCTTTGACCATTTGTTTTTCAAATGCTCGCATTTCTTGAAGGTATTCCTCAATTTGTTGTTGTTCTTCAGATGTAGGTGTACGTTCGTTACCATTATCGTTAATTACACCATCCTAAATTAATTTTAATATTTATTTAAATGGTTCATATTTTATTTAAAATTATTTTTTAATAAAAATTGTAAAAATTTCTTCGAATTTCTACTTTACTAAGAATGGCTTATAATAATGTAGTGCGATAAGTTCCTTCCTTTAAATTATAACCACGGACGGGATGGTAGATCGGATAAACAAGCAAGTTTCGGAGGGCTTTCAGATCCGAATATTTAGAGTGAGAAGATTTTTCGTTAATAATATCTTAATAAATAGATAAGAATGCCTTTAAATAAAAACATTTTTTGAATTCAAACGAACAATTCATAACTATTTTATAATATTTACAGCATTAAACCCAATCCGAACCTCATACACGCATGCTTGATCATCATCTTCATTGTTATAATTATCATCTACATCATTAGCATATTTTGCAGTTGTATTAATATCTAATCCATTTACATCATTATCTTCTTCAGGAAATTCATTGTCTAAACCAGATCCTTCATTATTTAGTTGGTCTTCCTCATCATCTTTAATTTTTTCTGTTGTGTATTCATTAATGCGATTATTCTCATCGTTATTAAACAGAGGCAATGCATTTGTGTCATCTTGATTAATAAATTGTGGGTCTTGAAGATTTTTATTGTAGATTGAATTGGAAGGTTGTTGCTCCTGTTCAAATTTTTTATTTAGATAAATACATGTCTCTAATTAAGCCATCATTTCTAACTGAACTGCCGTAATCTAAAATTTGCTACCTACATATAATAATAAAGTGCCAATAGAAAGGGTATCAAGTTTATTTTCATTTTATAAGATGTAATGTAAATAATTATATGTAGGTAGCAAATTTTAGATTAAAAAATAAAAACCACTAGATCATGATTAAAGTGAATTACTCAAAAACAATAATTTTGTTCGAATTTGGATTTTACTATTATTTTTATTATAGAAAAATTTCAAGATTTAACTTTGAGTGTTATTGAATTCCTGAATAGTTTATAAAATAATTTTGTTCTGTTAAATAATTAATTAATTTTACCTCTCGAACATCAACAGAGTCGGAAAACTCATCATTGACCGTATTATCAAAATTTTCATTGCCATTATCTCCGCTAATAGAATCATCAGCAATAATTTTGTTTATAATTAAAAATAAAATTAAAATTTTTAAAAACATTTTTTAATTAAGAAACCTTGGGTCTTTTAATTTTAAATGTCAATTGAAGCATTATTTAAGCGTATTTATTTTCAAAGTATATAAAAGATAAATTAAAGTTTACTTAGATTTAGGCCTTTTTTCTATTTTGAAATTCAAAATTGACTGGGTGAAAAAATTCTGTTTACTTCAAAATTTATTTTTTTTTAAATTCATCCTTCTATCTATAGTTTTATTTTTAAGCATTATTGGGAAATTTTCAGATGATATTTTGAATGACTAATAGAAATTAAGGAAGGCAGATGAGTTGAAAAAGCTGAACAAATAAAATTAATAAGAATTCAAAGTGCAGATTTATTGGGCAATAATTATTGACAAAAAATTTTAAATTAATAATTATTATTTTGAAATGATTAATTCGTCTAAAATTTCAGCTCAAAAACTAGAAAGATTAAGCATATATTTTGTATTTACAATTCTACTTGTTTTATTTTTGCTTGATCGATGAAGATCTGAAAACATTCATTTATGCCTCTAATTATCAGATGGCCCTTTTACCCTATTTACAGGGATTTTCCCTATTTCTTCCCTATTTTCTCATTTACCATATTTTTGCCTTATTTTACCATCTTGTAAAATTTAAAAATTCTTATTTAAAATTTTAATTGTTTGGGCTTTTAAAGCTATACCCTAATTTTTGCCCTATTTTTGGGCGATTTCGCCAATTTTTGCCCTATTTTTGAGTGGATGGCCCTATTTTACTGTTTTGAAAAGGGCCACTTTGATAATTATATAAATTAATTGTTTACAAGATCATGTTTCTCAGTGTAACAGTAACAACCCTCTCCCCCGTATTGAAAATTTCTACAAGACTTATACACCTCCTTCAAGACTTATATCACCACAAGAATGTTATTTATTATTAAAATTGTAAATATCATTTTCTTTGAATTATATATTTAATTAATATGTCACAAAGGGCAAATTGCAGGTGTCAATTAATCTCAACCAATTAATACCTTAAAATTATTTTTCACGACAATAGACTTTAAACAAATATTTATTAAATTATTTTAATGGCAGGTGTGTTTAATTGTAAACATAAACAGATTACGTTAATAATAAATAATTTATTTTATAATAAAATGTTTCTTAAAAATTTTCATTTTATTGTATTAATAATTTTTTTTTGAAAATTTCATAATTAATCTAAAATAAAATTATATTAAAAAATTAATTTAATTATGGACGGCAAAACTTACTATAGTGTAAGTTTATTTGTGTTAACCATTTAATTTATCAAAAAGATTAAATAGATGAAATATTTCATTAAAATAACAAAGAAAATTCATAAAACATGAAAAAACTAGGGAAGAGATCTGAACAAAGATCTAAATCCAATGAAATTTTTAAAATAAAATTTAATTTAAAGCCCATCTACTCTACATATAATGAAAAAGGTTTTATGCCAAAATTATTTTTGAATGCTTTACTTATAAGTTTATTTTCATTAATTGCAATTATAATGAATTCAAGTGTTTGTTATATTACAATAAAATATAGGTATGGATATAAATAAAGAAGATTTTGTGTCCAAATTTATATACGTTAATAGGGATGAGTAATTCTAAATGTCGGGGTAACTCTTCCAATTTCTTATACATTAGGCCGTTCAACGTTCCTTAGAAAATTATTTTAATTAATTTTTAGGAAAAAATATGCAGCATTAAGGAGTAATACAAGTATTTTGCTTGTAATTTACGCCTTATTTGAGATTTTGTTGAATACAGTAATATTTTTTTACTTGGCAACTTCTACAACTGGAATTAATTTTCTTCCAAATTGGTTATCCAAAATCTATATATTTTATGATATAATTATATTTCATAATTCGAATTTTATATTACTTTTAATTAGCATTGATCGCTTAATGGGCATTACTTTACCTATATTGTAAAATTTAATACATATTTAGATCTATTCAAAACAAAAATTAAACTTAAGTATTAAGAAATTTTAGTACCAGAAATTTTTAAGGCAAAAATAGTAGAAAACCCCAAGAAGACACAGTATGCGGACGCGAAATTTCGAATTTTCAAACTTGCTGAATCGGAACTTAACATATTTCTTGGTTGAGAATTCTAAAGTTCAGGAATTTAAAATTGGGAATTCTTGATAACTTAAATTTGGAATTTCCTTTTCATGTCAGCTCGATTTCTGACCGTGACTAGGATTCTATGAAGTTTTCAAATTTAGAATAGTATTAAATAAAAATTTCAGATACAATAACATGAAACAGAAGAAATATATAATTGTTAATGTATCTATAATAACCATTTACAATATTTTTATCTTTTTCATCGTTATTTTGCCCGTATATGAAAAATATGAAATTGTTAGAATACCAGGCAATCCTATGGATATAATGATAATTGTTTCAGCAACCGGACAAATTCGAAATCTGTTCCCTATAATTATTTACATCATTACTTTAGTGAATTATTTATTTGTTGGTATAATAACAAAGTTCGTAACAGGTACGATTTGTCAGACTAAAAAATATTATTTTCATGCTGAGGAAAAATTCATTGGATGGGGCATGGAATTATTAATCACAGAATGATCCCAAACCGAAGCACAATCGAATGTGACACTATACAATCTGATGAAGTGTTATGCTTATTCATTTATATATTTCCAAAGGCATGCAAAAAAGTTATAGCTAAAACAGAGCGTTTTTGGAAATCTCACCGCAGGCAAAAATTTTGTGAATTTTGAATGTCCATAAAAAAGATTTCTTCCTTTATCAGCGCCGCAGGCGAAAATTGAAAAATTTTTGAAGGTCCTTAAGCCAAATCAACCTTTTTCAACCGAAAATTTTCGGATATCCGGTAAACCACATCCGAACCATCAAATTATTGGTTCAGTTCAGTTCTGAACCGATAACTTTCCATATTCTATTAGATTTGCATCATGCAACAATTAAGAAGCTTTATCGATCACTATATCTTATTGTTTTTGTGAATATTTGTTCTTGCCTTATTTCCTTCGTCATAGCAATTCTACTAGTTGGATTTTCAATAGAAAGCGGGATAAATGAAGAAATTTGGTTTATATTATCATATACTGCAATTATTTATAGTTTTGGGTCAGCTTCAAATGCACCAATACTTTTTATTAATAGGTAGATATTAAGCGTTAAATTAAATAATTTAGAAATTAAATTAATAGTACTGACTACAGAGAGGCTTATTTAAAAGAATTTGCTTTAATTAAATCTTTTTTCAAACATATATTCAATAATTCTGTGACACCATCACATGTTAATGCAGTGGCTAATATTCAAAATTAAGCAAGAAAATTTGCTTTGAAGAATATAGAGTAGTCAAAAAAAAAATAAAATTAAAAATAAAATATTTTATCAAAAATTTCGAAACAAATATTGTTTAATGTTAATTTACTTGTAAACTCTATAAAGAATAAAAAGAAATATATAATTGAAAATTTTTTTAAACTTTTAATTTTCCTTTTCAATAAACTTTATTTAATTTCTATATCCTCTGCCTTAATCCATGACTCTTTTGCTTCCGTTCACAATGTCGTCTTAAAATCAGATTACATAAAAATTTTAATTAAAACATTAAATTTACCTAAACTTCCATTGAATCGCTTTAAAAATTTTGAAATAAATTAAATTTAGAATTAGCCGAAAACCTGACTTTCATGTTCTTCGTTTGGTAACATGCGTCCCAAGTCTTGATTCATTGATGTGTTTGAATTTTCTGTGAAGATTGACATGTTTGAGTTGTATTTTTCTTGAGAATTTTGGGACATAGAAGGAATAAATTTTGGGGTGATTTGGGCGTTTTCATTCATTATTTCAAATAATGTTTTTCCAGACGGAGTATTAGGTTTGAAACTGTGTTGCAGATTGTTTGGTGTATTTTGAACTAAGTGATTATTTTTTAAATTTTGCAGTTGAAGAAGTTGATGAATTTTGTCTAAGTCTTGAAAATCTTTTAAATTTTTTTGTTTAATATTTTCTAAAAAATTTTCCTTTTGCAACTCAGTTGTGGCTAAATGATTAAGATGGTTACTACTTCCTGCCATGTCAAAAACATAAGAATTTCCAAAATTATGCAAATTCATATTATTATGTTCATTTAGTTTTATTCCTCCATTGTTTCCAAAATTTTTAGAATAATTATTTAAATGTTGCTTAGATTCAAATATATTCTTTAACCGTTCCAAAGCTTTATTATGATTTTTAAAAAATTCAAGAAACTCTTTTTGACTCTTATAATCACTTCGAATAACTTGCAAGGTCTCTTTTACGATTGCCTTTTGCCTTGCAAATTCGTTTTTTGTTTCTCTCATAAAAGTATTCATTCTATTGTGATTTTGTTTATTTAGATCTACTTGCTCTCCATGCGTATTTTTTGTGTGATTTTCCATAGTTGATTCTTCTAAGGCTAAATTATTTATGCTGTTACTATGTTCTCCGATAATTGATTGTAATGGGGAACAATAGAAGGATGCCCCTATTTCAAATTTGATCTATGTTATTTAGTGATTTTTCTTTAATTTTTTCACTATTCCTTTAAATTGCTAGGGGTATATTGAAAGATCGGACAAGTTAGACAAGGTCTGGGTCAACAATGTTACAATTCGTAATATGTTTACGAATTTATATTTAATAATAAAACAACCATGAATGTTGTATATTCCATCAATACTTGCTATGTGATTATCATGGTAAATATTTTGCTGAAATTGATGATCATGATTAGAACTTGATGATCCTCCACTTGCAAAGGATTGGTTGACAAAACCAGTAGTATATAGCTTTTGTTTCTGATTAAACTGATTTTGTTGATTATGTTGAAAATAGTTTGGTAAATGCATTTGTTCAATAGGCAAGCCGGTATCTTTAAAGTTTAAAAGTTCAACGAAAGTTATACGTATATGTTTGTAATATCTTAAAATATGTGGATTCAATTGATGTTGATTATCCTAAAACATTCAAAGTCTATTTTACATCCTAAGTTTTTTATTTCAGCAAATTTTCAGTTAACTGAATTGCTAAACAGTAGGTTTACTAAAATAATATTTCTTAAGTAAACTGTAGCTTTTAATATCAAGTTATCTCTAGAAAATTTTTCTTCTTTATCAAATAGTTCAATTAATTTAAAGTTTAATAATAAATTATTACAATTCTTGACTTGATTCTGGAAATCTTTAGTATCAACAGTAATAAATGTCGTCGGTGGTCGTTGTTTTCTCTTTCTTAATCTCTCTTAAGTTAATTAATAAATTTAAAAATTTTAAAATTTCCAGCCCGTCGTATAGTATCATAGAGCAATTTTGGTTGGGGCCATTTTGGGGAAATTTTTCTTATTATGATAAAATGGCATTTAGAAATTTTAGCTTCGGCACCGACAGAAGCTATCCAGGAGCTATACTAGCACTTTTGTCAAAAGCCGTTTGAAAATCCGATGTAAATTTAACGCTATTATTAAGAAGTTTAGTCACTAACTTCTTTTTGGATCCGGCATTTGTGCATTCATTTGTGTTGATTCAGGCATTATAGGTGGATTGATACTTGAATTTTGTCCAAAATTCTGAGTTTGCTCATTTTGTATATGACGACCATCAGAAAAATTATTTTCAATATTTTCATTTACGCAATAAAAAATATTATTTTGAATGAGAATATTTAAGAGAATTAATCGAAATAATAAAATAAAGATCATTGCCCTAAAATACAATTAATATTTTTAGAGATTTTTACTTCATTAATTTGTCAATTAAAATTTGTCAATTAAAGATTTATTTAAAATTTTATTTTAGATTTAATTTATAAAAATAATGCAAATAAAAATTTATTTTTAAATCATTTTCACATGATTAGACATAAATAAAGGGCAAAATGCCGGCCCATCCTTTTAGAAAAATAAAGGGCAAAATGCCGGGTCCTTTTAAAATATTACTTGGCCAACAAGTTTTGTCGGCAAAAATATATTCAAAGCTTTAGGCGGCAAAAAATTTATTAAAGAAAATAATTTTAAATTAAAGGGCGATGTAAGGGAAGTGCAAATTCTGATAAATATTTTCAGTGAAATGCATGTGATTTTATAATGAAGATGATTTCAACATGTTTAAGAGCATTCCGAGAAATAACAACAATAATTGAAACACAAATATTTTAATCCAATTCTAGCTAATTTAATAATGATTATTCTCATTTTAAACTTTTGAGGATTCTAAAATTTAGGTCTATCCAATTATGGTAAAAACATAATGCAATTAAAAAATTTTCAAAGTTTTATACAAATGTTTTTGATATACAATTTAAATCAAGAGAATTGAAGAATATTAATACATATTAGAACCGGGACTAAGACAAAAAATCTCGGTTATAGAGATCTAGATTTTGCGAGATCTCGATTCTCATGCTATCCTCCAAGTCAGGGCTCTAGTTAATATTGTGTTTTGCATGAATATTTAGCTGAATAAACTTGAATGTATATAAAAATTGCGGAATAATATACAAGAGTTGAGTTAAACTTTCAAACATAACCAAAAACGAGGATTTTCGCTTTAGATTGTTAATTTGGTGTGGTGTGGTTTTCAAAACAACAAAAATTTTTTAAATAATTTTGGAGTAAAAATAAAATAGGTTTTAGTTGAGTAAGCATAAAAAAATAATTTTGTTTGTAAATCAATTAAATTAAATCTTGTAATAAATGAAAATCAAGGCCTGATGTATCGCTAAAATCAAAGTCAAAATCATTCAAATCTATTTGATTTTCCACCTTTACATCAATATCCCCAAATTGAATATCAAATAAACCAATAAAATCAGCGCCCAAAAGCTCAGCTTTTTGTTTAGCAGTTTCAGTTGAAAACAATCCTTTACCTAAATACTTTTCCTTCATTTTTCTATTTTTAAGCATTGCGACTTCATTATTTGGACCCAAATTTTCCAAAATATTAATAGAAGCTTCCTGTAACCATACTCCACGAGCTTTTTCTATAAAGTCGATGAGGATAGATTTTCTATCAGATTGTCCTTTATGATGACCTGATGTTGAAGATTTTTCTTCCTTTAAGAAGTTAAATGTCATATATATTTTTATTATACTTAACAATAATTTGATTAGACACTTAGGCAACATATATCCATCCGAATTCCCTCATTATTTACAGTATCCCTTGAATAATATCGCTTTAATTATTAAGAATATACCTACCTTAGATTTATATTTGCTTAATTCTTCTTCCAATGAATAAGCAAAAATAAAAAGACGGCTTAAAATACACAATGCATGTTTTCCTTCACTTCCTGACAATTCACTTTGACCTTTATTAAATGATACAATTTTGCATTGTTCATCAATTATCTTGGGCAAATTTGATAAGATTAACTTATCAAAATCTTTGAAATGTTTAAAAATATTTTCAGTTAAATTATCTTTGTTAAAGTCAATTTTTTCTTTTCCTTCTCGAGAATACTTTACAAAACTTCCATTTGATTTTAAAAATGAGAAGCTATCGAAAGTTTTATTTGTACGAGTTTAAAATAAGTTTATTACATATTTGATTATCTAGATAAAATTATTTTACAGCACCCCTTCCATATCAAACACGCTGAGCATTAAAACTGGGGAAATTCATTAGCCTCGGAACATTAGCAATACATTTTAAATGTTCGAACAAACTATTAATGTTTAGTAGAAACCCGGATGTTATTTAATTCTGGTACTTAGAAAGCAAAAAATAAATACTTAACTCGCGCAATAAATTTTGTTCGTCCAATTGAAGTTTTTTAAAATTGATTTCATCTTTAAATTTATTTTTTAATTCTCTTTCATACCATTTTTCATAATAACCAACAATAAAATCAGACTTAACTAATGCCTCAAAATTTGTGTAGTTATTAAATTCATAGATTGTTTTGATAATATTTGATACTTCATCCAATGATAAAACTTAATATATTTTATATAAAGATTAAAAATTTTTATTTTCAAAGAATCCTTTATACAATTGTTATATCACTAATTCTAATCCTGTGCCTTAATTTAATTATTTCTGTTAAAATTCTGGAGTTTACTACCATGTGACGATTATCCCTACCGAGTTACTTTATCGCGTAATGAAATAAAAATAGAGCTATAAGTTAAAACAATATGATAAATAAGACTGGGATTCACTATAGGCATTTACGTGGATATGCTTCGTTCTATTAAAGTAACGGAGTATTTCTATTGTAGGAAAGGATCCTAGATAATCGTACTATCTGAAGACTCCTTATATATAAGGAGAATCATGCTTGATTATTATACTTAATACTTAACGCTCCGCAAACCCAATAAATAATACATATAAGTTTATTATTTGCCTGGTAAATTATCATAAGGTAGATTTGCGATGCTACTCTGAGTTTTATCGGATAGTGCAGGCGAAAATTGTATTTCTTTTGCCAAATTGTGTTCCTGCTTAATTAAAGAAACATCCTTAATTTCATAAGGTTGAAAATGTTGTTGTTGATCATATAGTTTTACATCAATATCCCCAAATTGAATATCAAATAAACCAATAAATTCAGCGCCCAAAAGCTCGGCCTTTTGTTTAGCAGTTTCAGTTGAAAACAATCCTTTATTTAAATACTTTTCTTTCATTTTTCTATTTTTAAGCATTGTGACTTCATTATCTGGACCCAAATTTTCCAAAATATTAATAGAAGCTTCTTGTAACCATACTCCTCGAGCTTTTTCTATAAAATCGTTGAGGATAGATTTTCTATCAGATTGTCCTTCATGTTGACCTTTTACTTTTGATATAGCCTTTAAAATTTATAAATTTATTTTGATTTAAAAAAATTTTCCAATGTAGGTACATATCATAACTCATTTGATTTTTATATATAAGATCTGAACTTTAGAGACCACTTAGATAAATATAATTATGTCTACCTTTATCTTATATTCATATAATTTCTCTTCCAACGTTGTTGCAAACATAAAAAGACGAGATAAAATACACAAAGCATGCTCTCCCTCACCCAAAGACCAGTTTGAATTGAATTTTCTTGCTAGATCCACATTGCATTGTTCATCAATATATTCCGGCAAATTTGAAAATAATATCTTCTGCTTCTACGTTTTTAAAATAGAAATTAATACAAATAAATCTTTTAAACTAACCAAATTCTCATTTACACTAGCACCGAATATCAATGTAAAAAATTCATTCATAAATCCTTCCAAATTTAAAAAGTTTTTATTCAAATCTTCATTGACCCAATTCGCTTTTCCTTTGTTCAAAATAGATGAATGAATGAACATACCTTTTGATTGCAAAAATGAGAAACTATTGAATGTTTTATTCGTATGGGTCTAAAATAGCTATTTTTTAGATAAACTGCGTATTAAAAAAATTGCGTATTTTATTATAATACATATAACCTAATAAATATAGCTGATAAATTATTGTCGCGAAATGCGACTTGTCTATTATAATTTTTTACCCTTTTGTCCCTTGTCCCTTTTGTTAAAAATATTTTTATATTTTTTATTTCTATTTTTATCATGCGTAATCAAATACGCCTCTTCTTCCAAATTCTTTTCCCATTATTCATTGCACTTTGTAAATTTTTGTTATTTTTATGTAAAATCCCTCCCACTTTTTTCCCTATAAGAACTTTAGGATTTAGGGAAATAATCAGAGTTTTTCTAGATTCTCTCAGATTAAGAGTTATCTTTGTGTAAAGATTCTCTCGAGCTTTTCTAATTGTAATAGATTTTGTTGAATAAAAGTTGTTTAACTTTTAGACTTTTGTTTTGTTTAAAATAAAGAGTTGAACTTAGAACTTAAAGAGTTTGATTTAAGTCTTCTAAGTTTAGAGTTCTTTGACTGAGAATTCATTGTGTTTCAAGTTGAATTAAATTTGAGTTTTCTAGAGAATTTCTAGAATTTAGTTGATAAAGTTTAGATTGTGTAAAAAGATTTGAATAAAGTATATTGTTTGTAAAACTCTTTAAATAGAAGGAAAGTTAAGTTTTAACTTCCTGATTCTTTTAAAATATTGTGTAATATTTTAAATGTTGAAATAAATTTGATTTTTAAAGAAATTGATTTTGAATTGAAAAGAAAAGAGTAAAAAGATTAAAAATAGAAAAAATTGTTTATTCATTGGAATAAACAAAAGAAAACTTAAATAAATAAATTTAAAGAAAATATTAAAATTTATTTATTTTTTAGCAAAAACATTTAATTTTATTTGTTTTTGCGACAATTATAAGTAATAATGAATGTATTTGTCTCAGTGTCCGAAAAGTCCTTCTGCTGGCCGGAAACGAATCAGATATAAGGATAATTATCAGGATTCGCCAACCATAATTAATATTGGTCACAAAAAATAAGGAACTAATCCGTCTGATTAATAGAGTTGTGAATTTTATGCATTAAAAATGGAAAATATGCACTATAATATGCACATAAAAATACCAAAATATGCACGAAAATATGCAAGAAAACCAAAATATACATGCAAATATGCAAGAAAAATACAAATTATACCTAGATCTTTTCCTCTGACTATAAGTAGACGAAATATTATTTGTTATTTTTGTAATGGAAATCATTGGTCCAATACTTGTAAATATGTTGCAGGTTTGGAGGAACGCAAGAAGCGTTTATTTGAACAGCGAAGATGTTTTCGTTGTTGTGCAAGAGGTCATATATCGAGAAAATGTTTTAGTAAAAAATATTGTTTCTATTGCCAAGGACCTCATAATACTGCCATTTGTCATAAAAGGACAAAGTGTTTCTTAACCTATGGACCTAATAATGTTAAAATAAATTATAAAAACCGGAAATTCCAAAGTTGGAAAAAGAAAAGCTCAGATTGTAAATTTGTAAGTAAAAAGGTTGAAGAACCTAAAGTTGAAAATAAAGTTTTAGAAACGCAGAATTTATCAGTAAATACATGTACTTCCTTGTTAAATAAATCGTCACCGAATTTAATGATTTTGAAAACTAAAGTTTTTTCACCAAGGAATAAAAATAAGAAAATTAGTGTTTCCATATTTCTGGATACTGGAAGTGAAGTTAACTATATTACTGATGAATTAGTTAAGAAATTAAATCTGACAAAACGAGGTGAAGGTTTTCTACAAGTATCGTCGTTTCAAGGAAATAAGTCCAAGAAACAACGAACTGGGAAATACTCAATTGGAATCGAAAGAATAGATGGAAAAAGAGAAATTATTGAGATATTAAGTGTTGATAAAATTTCCAATGAATTACAATCTGTTAGTATAAATGAAAATAAATCTAATGTAAAGATTAATGAGATAAAGCATAATTTAACTAATAATTGTGTAAAACCAGACTTGTTGATAGGAATAAAAGACTTTTGGAGATTTTTTAATGGAAAAACTGAAATTTCAAAAGGATGTTATTTGATAAAGACTACTATTGGAAATGTTCTCTGTGGTGAAAATCAGAGAAAATTGAAAAGGACAATGCTAGTCCAAACTCATGTAGTTGTTCACTCTTTTGAAGAGATGTCGAATAAATCTGATGTTAAATCCTGTCTAGATTTTCAAAATGTAAATAAAGGAGAAAAGGATAAAACAGTCCAGAAATCATTAATTCCGTCAGTAAAACAAAGTAATAGAAATTATGAAGATAGATTAAAAAAGAAATTGCAAAGATTTAATAAATGTAAAGGAAAAAATAAAGATTTGATAAAGTATTTTTTGAATATAGTTAAAATATTAGTCGTTTCTTGTAAAATATTTATAATACTCAGTTTCGTTGATTTAATTTATAAATTAAAATGTTTAAGAGAAACTGTGGATTTAAAAGAATTAAATTTTCAAATTCTTGAATTTGATAATAGTAGATTTGTAATAATTCCGAATTGTGAAAGAAGTAAACTAGAAATACATGAATTAAATTTGAATTTAACAGAATATAGAGATAAATTGAAAAGATTTGATTGTTTAAAAGTTGAAAAGGATATACAAGTTAAAATGTTAAAACAAAGTGATAAATTGTTTAAAGAATGTATTAACAGTATATCTCTGAAAAATGAAAAGAAACAAATAGAAATATATTCATCTCTAACTTGTGTATTGGTTCATGCATGCTTGCTACTTATGCTACAAGAAGCTGTGCAAATGGATGCTTCAACTGATAATGTCCAATGATGAATTTGGAAGAACAAGAACGAGGGACATAATGATGAAGAGGATATTTCAAAGAAAAAAAATTTTAATCCTTTCATCTATTTTGTTTTGTTTTTCTCGCGCTCCCGAGTGTCGCGAAATGCGACTTGTCTATTATAATTTTTTACCCTTTTGTCCCTTTTGTTAAAAATATTTTTATATTTTTTATTTCTATTTTTATCATGCGTAATCAAATACGCCTCTTCTTCCAAATTCTTTTCCCATTATTCATTGCACTTTGTAAATTTTTGTTATTTTTATGTAAAATCCCTCCCACTTTTTTCCCTATAAGAACTTTAGGATTTAGGGAAATAATCAGAGTTTTTCTAGATTCTCTCAGATTAAGAGTTATCTTTGTGTAAAGATTCTCTCGAGCTTTTCTAATTGTAATAGATTTTGTTGAATAAAAGTTGTTTAACTTTTAGACTTTTGTTTTGTTTAAAATAAAGAGTTGAACTTAGAACTTAAAGAGTTTGATTTAAGTCTTCTAAGTTTAGAGTTCTTTGACTGAGAATTCATTGTGTTTCAAGTTGAATTAAATTTGAGTTTTCTAGAGATTTCTAGAATTTAGTTGATAAAGTTTAGATTGTGTAAAAAGATTTGAATAAAGTATATTGTTTGTAAAACTCTTTAAATAGAAGGAAAGTTAAGTTTTAACTTCCTGATTCTTTTAAAATATTGTGTAATATTTTAAATGTTGAAATAAATTTGATTTTTAAAGAAATTGATTTTGAATTGAAAAGAAAAGAGTAAAAAGATTAAAAATAGAAAAAATTGTTTATTCATTGGAATAAACAAAAGAAAACTTAAATAAATAAATTTAAAGAAAATATTAAAATTTATTTATTTTTTAGCAAAAACATTTAATTTTATTTGTTTTTGCGACAATTATAAGTAATAATGAATGTATTTGTCTCAGTGTCCGAAAAGTCCTTCTGCTGGCCGGAAACGAATCAGATATAAGGATAATTATCAGGATTCGCCAACCATAATTAATATTGGTCAAAAAAAATAAGGAACTAATCCGTCTGATTAATAGAGTTGTGAATTTTATGCATTAAAAATGGAAAATATGCACTATAATATGCACATAAAAATACCAAAATATGCACGAAAATATGCAAGAAAACCAAAATATACATGCAAATATGCAAGAAAAATACAAATTATACCTAGAAATTTCTCATTTTTTAGTCAAAAACATTCAAAAACCTATTTAATAAAGATTACTCCCATTTTAAATGTATAGTCTGAGTATTTTTACGTTGTTGGACATTTTAAGATGTGACGTTTTGGCGGTCTGACATTTTGGGGTGGTACATTTTTGGGTTGAGACATTATGGGTCCTGGACATTTTTTTACAAAATTTGTAATTTTTACAAATTTTTCCTAAATTTTTACTAAATTTTCACTTTTTGGCAGGATTTTGTGCAATTTTCGCAATATTTTCCCTAAAAACCTCAAAATATGCAGTAAAATATGCATTATGCAACAAAGTCCGGAATATGCAAAAATATGCATTATATGCAAATAGAAACCCCCTCTAAAGTTTTCAAAACATGCGGAAACAGTGTTTTTTGTGCATTATACATCAAGACAAGTTTGCAAAAAAATATGCATTTGCATAAAAATCACAACTCTACTGATTAATAATGACTCAGAATTCTCCGAGCACATTCATATTTAGATTTCATGTGATTTGAATTGGAAATCGGATTGAGACAAAATCTATGTTATTCTGAGAAACATACATACTGTAATTTTATTTTAGTGATAATTAAATAAATACTTAACTCGCGCAATATATTTTGTTCATTCGGATTGAGTGTTTTAAAATTTATTCCTTCAAATTTATTTTTTAATTCTCTTTCATGCCATTTTTCATAATAACCAACAATAAAATCTCGATCAATTAATGCCTTGAAATTTGTATATTCACTTAATTCATAAATTGTTTTGATTATGTTTGATGCTTCGTCCAATGTTAAAACTTAAATATTTAAATATTTCCACCGATACCTTAAATCCCTGTCTATTACGCAAAAAATTTTATGAGAACAATCTTACGCGAGATTTTCTGGACATTTACCGTTAAAACTTAATATGTTTATAAATCTAAATATTATTTTTCTATCGTTCATAAAATTATACCTACCGCCCTAGAATCTAACCTGTAACATTACCTAATCTTTTATGCGAAATTTTGTTAAGATTATCGAAGGATTTATATTAATCAAAGTTAGCCAACCCAGTATTATTTAAAGTTAATACTAGAGTTGTACCCCGACCCGATATCCCATGAAACCAAAGTTTATCCCTACAAATCCTCTTAATTCCTCCAAATCCCCTTATATCCTCAGATCTACAACTTAATGCATTGAAATCCCATTTAATCCCTAAAACCCCCCTTATATCATCTCTAATTCCTCGATCTCCCCCTTAATTTTTGAATAAAATACCTGGTTTTTTATTGACAGATATATCGGTTATTTTATGTCGTTTCGTAGATGGCTCAATGTAATTATGATCTCCTTGCATGCCTTCAACATAATCATATAAATATAAAAATATCAATTTTAATATAACAAAATACATTTTTAATATGTTTTACTGGCTTATATCTTCATTTTATTTGTTTACTATTTTAATATTAATTAATTAGCGGATAAAAGTTGGAAATGTTAAAAAAAATTTCGCGTATAAAATTGTGTTTTTAAAATTGTTTATATTTTTTAAATAAGGGATTGTGGCTTATTGGCTTTTTAAATTTCTAAAAATTTTAGTTTGTGGAGCAAAAAACTGGCTCCTTTAGCATTATAAATTTTCAAAATTTCGAAAAAAAAGAAGTGAAGAAATAATGTGAAATGAGAATTAAAGATCGGATAAACGGCAAAATCAAATATTTGATCAAATAATTTGAAAATATTTGATATTTGGAAAAATTAGATCAAAAAAGTCAAATATTTGATCAACTAAAATTTGAACAAATATTTGATTTTATTTGACCAAATATTTGTTTGGTCCGATTTCTAGTAAGAAGTGGCACTGAAAAAGTGAAATGGCACGACATAAATTTAAAAATCTGTTCTTATTTTCAAATTAATATAAAAAATATTTTAAAGTTAAAAAAATTAGACAATGTACATACATATATTTTTATTTATTTTTAAAATTAAGGGGCTGATAAATTTAGAAAAATGACAAAGTGCATGCTTTTGAATGGAGGATAACGCTCTTTATTAATAATAAAATAAACAAACTAATATTAGATTTCTTAATTATTAAGAAAAAGAATCGACTAGGCGATTTCAAAATGGTTTTCAAAATATTTACAAGGATTTGTTTATGATTAAAAAATATGAAATTATTGTCTTATGCAATGAGGGGCAGGTTCGGCGTCAATTTTGTTTTCATGCTAGAACGCCTCAGCATAAACAAAAATCTTTAACATTTAAACAATTTTATGGTATCAAATAATAGCAAGACCGTTTTGAGACCCCGTATCTATTAGAAAGGCCAAAACAATAAAGCTTCCCTATGAGAGAGAATCGGAAAATAAAGCGTCGCGCTCAAGTTGAACTGCCGTTTCTAGTAAACCAGCCAAATATAATGATTTACTTTAAATATATCTATTGTATAATATTTAGATTTTTGTTTACTTAATTAAGGTTAGGGATTCCGGGAACTCTATTGATATCCGAATCAGATATCTGGACAACGGCGATAATTCGAAGATTTAATTAGTCATTTTGATTAAAAACTCATTTAAACTTCTTTATGTTTTTATAAATTTCATAATGTTTCAATTTTCATAAACTTTTAAAAAGGTTATGCATAAACAAATTGAGAAACTAAATAATCTGCCTTTCCCGAATATAAAGCTGAATTACATAAAATAAAGCTTTAAAAGTGAATTTCTATATTATATTTATTTAAATTAAATTTAAAATAAATAATTTTATTAACGTTAATTAGCCTCGTCGACAAAGCTAAATTTAAATCAATATAACAGGCAATAAATAAATTTAAATGCGTGGACAACTCATGAGTGATATTGACTGAAAAAAAAATTAAATTCAATAATTAATATATATTTTTAAATTAAAATAGAAATTGTAAAAGTTTTACATTAGAAATTATTAAGATTCTTACTGCCATGAGGATTTTCCAATCCCATTTTCAAACTCACAATTTACCCCTTACATTACTATCAATATCCTAATAGTTTGAGAGTTAAACACTTAATTAATTAAATTATTATTTAATTAAAAGTAAATTTAATTAAAACCCTGTTTTTGTTAATGGATCATTTGTGAGGGGATAGTCCATAAATGGCAGTTTCTTGCTTTGTGATGAAGTTTTTGCGATATTTTGTTTTTTTTTGAAATATAAAACATAAAAACAAAATTTGACTAACATTCGACAGAAATATAAAAGTTACAGACATTTAATCCAATATATTTAAAATATTCATGCCTTAATTTTTTATTAATTTATTTAAGTCTAGAAATAGAAATAAAGTTATTTTATTTTAAGGTTATTTGTTTTTAAGTTTTAGGTAAGTCTGCCCATTTTTAGTTATTTAGTAAGCAAGAAAGAGGAAATAAAATTGGAAATTTATTTAAATTAATTAAAAATATTTACAATAAAGTTAATAATGTGATTCATAGTTTATATAACTATTAAATATTTTAAGCGTTTAGTTCCAATATTTGAGTTTTTTTATTTTATATGCAGTGTTAAATATAGAATTAGGAAATATTTAAAAATCATTTATTCAAGTAAAATGAATTTTTATTCGTTGATATTAATTCAATTAACAATAATTTACGTATTAAATTGTTTAACAGAGATGGAAGGGAAGACAAGCATCTTACCAACGAAAAATACAACAACAAAAACAAATATCACCAAAACTATAAAAAAGTTTAGACCTCAAAAACGTACAAAAATTCTGTTATTTAATACAACAAACAAGCCAAAAGAAAGTTTCGAAACTTCAAATAAAACCTTTATTAACAAACAAGCATTTAATAATATTACAAAAAATACAATTCAACCTCGAATAAAAAATAAAACAATTATTGCTAATAATAAAATTAGTAATGGTACCAAAAATATGAATTTAAATAAAACTATAAAGAAAACACAACAATCTGGTAGAATGGTGAATACAACTGTTAGAATGAGTTCAAATGTATGTAAACTAAGTATAGAGTTAAACCTTATATTTTGCTAAGAGAATTTAATTTAAAAATCGGTTTACTATCGCTACAAGAAGGCGAGGAAAGACGGGCATAAATTCATTATTAACCATAGTCTAAAATTATGAATGGTACCCGAAATATGAATTTGAATAAAACTTTAAATAAACCAAAAATATCTGATAGAAAGGTGAATATAACTGTTAGAATGAGTTTAAATGTAGGTAAACTAAGTATAGAGTTAAAACTTTGATTTTGCAAAGAGAATTTAATTTAAAAATCGGTTAATATCGCAACAAGAAGGCGAAAAAGATCCGGGCATAAATATATTATTAACCATAGTCTAATTTGACTCCATATTTGAATAAATTTTAAAAACTTGGGGAGGTATTAACGAGATAAAACAAAAATAAATTAGTAATTTGATTATGTCTATAATAATTCCAAATATTAAAAAATTATTTTTAAAAAATTTAGATAACTTTTAATATTACCAAACTTTAATTAAGGCTTCAATTACTACAACTAAAAAGCCAACAACAAAATTGCATGAAAATAAAACACAAACTAAAATTAACAAAACTAAAGAGGTATTTTTTATGATCGGATCTTGATAACTCATTGAATACTTTTATTATTTTTAAGGAAAAAGAAAATATCACAGGAAGTTTTGAAAAAATTGCTAGCAAAAATATTAATGAAAGTCAAAATTTATACACGGATATAGACAATGAAAACGTGACAATGATTGATTATTATGATTATTATAATGAGACAGATGAAATAGCTAGTCAAACTTTTTTTGTTGCAAAAAATTTTACAAAGAAAATTGAGGAAATTATTTACAAGTAAGGATTTTGGATTTTTTTAAATTTTGGGAAAATTTTTTAAATAAAGGAGAAAATTGAGAGTAATAAAGTAAATTAAAAATAAAGTTAACTGTATTTTAGTCAATTTTTGTTAACGGATATATTTTACGGGCTTTTAGTAAGATAGAACACAAGAACCCGACTTTTTATCTAATTTGTAAAAAAATATTTAATCAGTCAAGAGATCAATGAATCAAATATGGAGATTTACGAGGAAGAATTGCAGGCAGAGGGAAATGATGAAAGGCTGGAGGAAGTTAATTTGGTTAAAGGTAGTTACCTAATTTAAATGCATTTTTCAATTGACTTTTATTTCGAGAAGAATCTATATCAGGGATGTCACGGGTTGAGAAAAATGTCGGGTCGGGTTTCGGGTCGGGTTTCCAAAATTTTTCTCGGATCGGGTTTCGGGTTGAGCAAAAAGTCGGGTCGGGTTTCGGATCGGGTTTTCGAAATTTTCTTCGGATCGGGTTTCGGGTTTCGGGTCGAAAAAAGTGAGAATTTTGGAAGGCCAAAAAGCCAAAAATCTTCCCTTCTCAGCGCCGCAGGCGAAAATTTTGAGAATTATGGAAGGTCCGAAGCCAGATTTTATCCTTTTTCAGCGCCGCAGGCGAAAATTTTCAGAATTTTGGAAGATCATTAAGCTAAAAATCTTCCCTTTTTCTGCGACGCGGGCGAAAATTTTGAGAAAACTCGGGTCGGGTTTCGGGTCGGGTTTTGAAAAATAAAAATTCTCGGGTCGGGTTTCGGGTCGGGTTTTAGAAAATTTCTCGGATCGGGTTTCGGGTATCGGGTCGAAAAAAAGGCCGGGTTTCGGGTTTCGGGTATCGGGTTTCGGGTAACCCGTGACATCCCTGATCTATATACATTTTAAAGTTACTCGACTGTAAAATTTAGTTAGAACCTACATAAATATAGCTTTTCTTAGCCAATGCCTTTCCTTATTCGCTTGACTTTATTAACTCCCTTAATAAAACTACTATATAACTCCGGGATATAAAAGTCAACAGTTTTAGTAAATATGGGGACTATTCCTTTAAAGAGAAGAAATCCTAAATTTAGTACGTCATCTAGACGAGGTTTTTACATTATCAAAAGAAGAACTAAATAAATTATGTGAAATCAAACAAATAGAACCACAAAACAAAAACGAAGAAATGGAAGAAATTGAACTTCAAGATGCTATAGAAAAAGCGAAATATGAAATAAATAAGTGTTTTAAAATAAATTATGACTGTATTGTTAAAAAATTTAAAAACAAGAAGGAAAATTTAGAGATGAATGGTGTGGAATTAGGTCTATATGAAGTGGATCGGAATAAAAATAATGTCGCATCTGTAAGTTAAAATTATCAAAAGACATAAAGGTTGATTTATAGATAATATGAAAATCTGTGACCTAAAATTGGATTCTTTTTCGGTCCGATCTTTAATTATAAATTTAAAACAATTAAATAAAAAATATTTCATTAAACTTTGATAAGTTTTTTGTCTTGAATTTTGTTATGATAAAGCTTATGACTATATTGTTTTCTGGCTATATTGGTGCTTGGCTACCTATTAGAATAAGGGTTAATAAGGTTAAAAAGTAATAAGGGTTCAATAAAATCGCTGGAAGGTCTTAATCGCAGTATTTAACTAATATTCCAGGAATTCCTCTTCAACGAAGACCTTATTATGGAAGGCAACAGTGAATTATATAATCAACTTTTGGAAGCTACTAAAAACGGCGCAGTATTTCGCAAATTATTTCAAAGAAATAAAAATCATTTCACAAAAACAAGTGGATTTATTTCCCGCGAAGTGAGATATGCTAGGGCAATTTATTGTATTAAGGTATGGCTATATTAACAATGTATTATTTATGTCCATTATTTTTTAAACAGAAGCTCACTCTTAATATGCTTAAAATATACCAAAGTGAGCCTAAAACGAGAGAAGCTTCTATAAATTATACAATTGCTGGGATTTGGATTCGAAATGATGTAAACAACATAATAATTTATAAATCATATTAAAAATTAAATTTTAGCCCAAAATTAAAGAAAGCATGAAAAATGTCACACGCTCTAAGAATATGCTTATTAAAGATAAAACATTAAATAGTACTTTTAGAGAGGATATTTTTAATGGAATATTAAATGTCGCAAAGTTGGAAAGTTTGAATGGAGGTATTTTTATTTATCAGCTAGTTTATATGTATATCAGCTAGTCTTCTAACTAACGGAGGTTTCTTAGCTAGAGATCCTCCCCCTCCCCCTAGAAATGAGAGGAAGAAATAATTGTAAAATCGTTTATTAATTTTGTAAACTTTTATAAAAATATTTATTTTCTAAAGAGAAAGGAAGTTCTTCAATGGCAATTTTTGGCTACATTGTGTTCGACAAATTTAAGAATCAGAAAGAATTTAACAGATGTAGTGGAGATAATAAATGTATTATTTATTTTTATATCGAAGGAAAAAATTAATTAATATTGTAAATATAATAAATATTTAAACCTGTTGAAATTTAGAAACACGACTCGTGGTTTGCGTCGGGGATCGGGGTTTGTCAGAGTAGAGCTTCGGGGTTTGGATCGGCGTTTTTGCCAAAAAAATCGTCGCGGTTGGGGTACAGGGAGCTACCCTAGCTTACAATCATAGTGTCGGCATAAAAAATAAGTTCCCGACGGTACTTTGGAATTACTGGTTTTCGTAAAACAGCTGAATCCATAATTACCACCAATTATACACAGAATTTATTTTTTAAATTAAAACTATTCCAATTTTATAACTGTTGATGTAAAAGTAATTATTTTACTACCAAATTTTAAAATTTTACATTCATTAATATAAATTAATTTTCTTTTAATTTTTCTTGATCAAGATCATCGTCTAATATTCCAAATCTGAATATAAATTCATTATGGGATCCTTTAGAGCATAGTCTAACAGATGATTCGTAATAAAAATAAAAAAATTTTTCAGAAAACTTAATTTTAAAAATCGAAAAAACCCAAATAAAAAAGCGACACTAATTATGACCCGACCTAATACTATTCTAAATTAAAAGATCCCAATCATAAAGTTTAATTATATTTAATCTTTGCTTTATTAAAAATATTTAATTTGGAAAAATTAGTCTTAGTAGCGATTAGAAATTTTTCCCCGGTTTATTAATTTTCCTTTTTTCAATAAATTTTCTAAAAAATAATATATAAAAATTTAGCAATTGGGGTATGAGATTTAAATTTATTTAATAAAATTTAAATTCATCCAAAAATTAAAATGTAAATCAACCAAATTCAATAATTAACAATTTAAAGTTTCATTATTGCCTATTAAGAATATTTTTACCTAGTATCATTGTGCGCACTGATATGAAAGAAAGCGATACATTGTTCGCCGTTTCTATTACACTTGCTATATCTGTCAGTAAACTGATTTTTATTCAAAGCAAGATATCCAACCAATGCCATTGATGAGCCTACTAAAAATTCAGAATATTTTTGTTAACTCTTAGTTAATTTGTTTTTAAGGCAACATTGAAAGATTAAAGGGTGTGATAAATTACCCCTTCCATATTTTTTATTTGCCACATTTTCTAATGTCGCCACTTTTTCTATCCCATCTGTTATATTTTTTCTCATATCATTCAATTCTTTAATCGAGCGATAATTTAATAGATTATCTTTTTGAGATACAACTCTTTTCATAGCATCCACAATTTCCTTTAAATAAATATTTATGCTATCATCATTATCAAAAATATTTTCAAAAGATAAACTGACATTTTTTGGTAGGGATGTTTTAAATTTAAAAATATAAACTTCTGAAAATTTTTTATAGAAATTAAATAAACAGGTTTAAGTTGTTTATTTGTTAAGAGGCTTAATGAATATACATAATTTCCGGAAAATATTAATTAACCTATTTCATATTTTTATTACCTCACTTCCAATCCAAACTCCTGTGATTGTATAATTAACATATGAAGCTGTATCAGAACTTTGTTGTCTATATTTATCTTGGATCAGTTTGGCTAATTTCTAAAAATTATCTATATATCAACAATCGTTTTCCACTTTACAATATACCTGAACGCAATAATAAGCACGTAGATAACGTACACCGCTCAGAACAAAACCACTTGTGTTCCGAAATAAATATCTGGATTTCCCAACAACTAATAATTTTCGGAAATAAAAGCCATTAGATGATAAATCTAAAAGTTGTCTTTGCATTTCATTAGCCCCATCGTTTATAAGCTTTTTATCTCTAAGAATAACCTTTAAAAGAATATGAGTTAAACTGAAATTTAAGTTTATTTTATAATTCATGTTTTATGATTAAGATATTTAAAAATATGTTAGATTGATACAATGATTGATGACTGAATCAAAGTCAGTCAGGAATAACCCTCTCTTTTATTAATAGGGTTAAATAGGGGGGCAGGCTTATACTCAAAACCTTCAAGAATTTTGCTTGGCTCTTTTTTATTTTTTATTCATGCTTGATTAGGATATTAATTAATGCTGAAATGAAAAATGCCCTAACGATCATTCAGAAAGATCTGTCGAGTAGAACAAATTTGTCCGAAAACCTTTAAGAATAACCAGGTTCGAAATTTACTCAAGCTGCAACTAAATCATTAATAAAAGAAATTTTTGTTAAATCAAATTCTTTACCTCGGCACTCTTAGCTTCTCCATCTACTTCATACAGACCTATTTCAGATCCATTATTATAGAGAATCTCGTCGGTATGGTTATCATATTTTGTGAAATTGCAGATATTTTTTGTCATATTTTTTAATTCATTAGCTTTTCCGAAGCATTTTTTCCCGGTCTCAACAGAAATATTTAAGACTTCATAAAAATTTAGTGTATTCAATACTCCTCTATTTACAACCGTGTCGAATTGACAAATATGCAAATCTTTAATGCTCACTTCTATCATATGATTGAGTGAATCTTTTTAAATTTATAATTTAAAATTATTAATATGTATATTTTGCCTACCTTCCAATGAAGATTGAATATAAAATATAGATATAAATACAATAATAATATATTTTACAACAAACATTATATTTAGTATTTCTTAGAAAAAGCTAAGTAAATATTAAATCTAAAGGAAGAATATGAGATGTAGTTACTCTAAATTATTTATTGTTTAATTATTTGTATCCAGTTTAATAACCGGTGGGGGAGTGTGAGTAAAAATTTTACTATGCTCAACAACTTTTTAAATTTCGCGATTATTTATGATATGCATAAATTCTTCATCTGAACGCTGTATTACGCAATCGTGTCAGTTTTATCTAGGTGTTTGCTATGAGTTATATTTTTCAGTTACTTCAAACATGGTTTACAGGTTTGAGTTTTTTATCTTGGAGGTATGTATGTATTCTTTTAAGAATCACTTATCATCAAAAATTTGCTGTTTTTCGGGTATAACCTCAGCTTTAATCAAGAAACCTCGGTTTTAGTTAATAGTAGTAATAAAAAACAAATATAGAATTATTAAAAATAAAAAAATTATTTAGTTATATTAAATAACTGATTAAAAATTTTATACTAAATGATTCATGAGAGAAAAGAGTATTAGTTTAATTAATCCAAAAATTTTTTATTACTACATAATTTACTAATATGTAGTATGTATGTATGAAATTTAATAAAAATTTAGATTTTATAAATAATAAATTAATTATAATTTTTACGCATCCAATCAAACATTATTAAATAATGGTGTGAGAAGGATAACAATATAATGGACAGAGATTATGATGCCTTGTTACATGTCATTATCATGGAATTAGTCATGTATCACGGCACATATTAAGGAGCAATACTATTCTAATAATAATAAAAGATATGCTAGAGCATTTGTAACTTCTTAACTATTTAACTTAGAAGATTCCAAACTGCTTGAAAATATGATTAGGTAGGGAAAATTTTTTATAAGCATTCAAAGAATTTGATTGGTTGCATAAAGCTTGTTGATTGGAGACATAGATAAATATAACAAAAATCTACATAATATTATCACTTTTTTAAACTAAAAGCTACATATTTTTAACATTTTTATAATTAATGCTACATCCATCCTTTATTCTTTCACATAATCTCAACTATTAATTTTAAAATTAATCCTTTTATGCATTTAATCATCCAAAGAAATTATACTTTTTAAAGGTTTCAAAACTTTATTAACATCTTCAATACAAAAATGTTCAAAATAATCTTTAAACTCGACCTTCTCAATGTAAATTATTTCAACATTCTTGCAGAATTCATCCATATAAATATAACGTAAATGAGATAAAATCTGGGGAATACATGGAATATAAAGAAGGCAAAATTTTTAAGGAGGAGGGATTTAAATTGGCTGGCCATGAATATGACTGGATCTCGACTATAATGTCATTGGGAATTTATTTTAAAATATTCATTGTCTGTATATGAAAATTTATATGAGGAAGTAGCCTATAAAGAATAATCTAGTGAGATAAAGAGATAAAATCTTCTTTTGGCTTAGGACATGCGTCCCGTGAGCTTTCATGGATCAGATGCACTTTTATGCGTCCCATGAAAGTATAATCGTCCCAAAATAGTATCAATTATTAAATAGTGTAGTGTGTAACATAACTATAAACAAATAAAATTTTTTTAATTTCATAAGGTTCTAGTGAATAAATAAATTTTAAATTTTTACCTAATATTACAAATGTAAATTATAGCAAAAATTTAAATTAAAATTTTTGAATTAACTATTATTAAAATTATTTCGAACTTTTTATAAAATATAGGTGTAATATAACTAAAAGCCCACTTGGAAAAACCTTGTTTACATCTTAGAAATAATTGAACCCATTTCCTGTTGATTTGAACCCATTTCCTGTTGATTCACTCTCTGTCCTATTGAGAGTGATAGTTAGATTTTGTGGTATGAATGAAATAAGAGGTAAATAAAGGTTTAACGAATATAGTATGATTTTAGGTTTTAACTGGGATTCCGTGAGATTTTTGTGATTAAAAAAGAAATATCAGCGATCTAATAGAGTTGGGGGGGGGGGGGCGAGGGAATATTTGGGAGATATGAAAACGTATCAAATGCTAAACATTTGTATATTACAAATAACATTTTCGGAACATATCAACACGTTTTTTATTTTGGCATTTGGCAAAAATCAAGCCTTTAACAACCACCAAATCTTTAAAGTTAAAATTCAGTCTATTCTTGATAAATACTTTTTTTTATTTTACCTTACTGCTTTGTTTTTTGTCTAATTTCAAAATATTTTACACTATTTTGACGGCAGAAATACTTCAAAAAGTTTTATTAATTCTATTTTTCATAAGTTTATATTCATTTTCTATAAAATATATACATATATTTCTTAATGATTAAAGCATGTCTTCCATTTACCTCTATTCTATTCGTCTCTCTTACCTTCTCTCTTTTTAAAATCTTAAAATCAATTAAGAAGTTTTATTTAAAATTTGGCTCAAATTTGGCTCAAAATTTTGGCCAAATTTGGCTCAAGTAATTATATGCTGCGTCCCATCAAGCTATAAGCATAACCATTCTAAGTTTATAGGCTAGACAGAGTTTAACTTATTTTAAGTTGCTGAAAACACCAGATACTTTATTATGAAAATGTTTAAGATTGAATATTAGTAGTATGAGCATTTCCATTGATGCTTAGTATAAAAGAAAAAAGACCGAGTTTGTAAATAATTCTTTCTTCGAGATCCAAAATCTCGAAAATCAACAGGAAATGGGTTCAATTATTTCTAAGATGTAAACAAGGTTTTTCCAAGTGGGCTTTTAGTTATATTACACCTATATTTTATAAAAAGTTCGAAATAATTTTAATAATAGTTAATTCAAAAATTTTAATTTAAATTTTTGCTATAATTTACATTTGTAATATTAGGTAAAAATTTAAAATTTATTTATTCACTAGAACCTTATGAAATTAAAAAAAATTTATTTGTTTATAGTTATGTTACACACTACACTATTTAATAATTGATACTATTTTGGGACGATTATACTTTCATGGGACGCATAAAAGTGCATCTGATCCATGAAAGCTCACGGGACGCATGTCCTAAGCCAAAAGAAGATTTTATCTCTTTATCTCACTAGATTATTCTTTATAGGCTACTTCCTCATATAAATTTTCATATACAGACAATGAATATTTTAAAATAAATTCCCAATGACATTATAGTCGAGATCCAGTCATATTCATGGCCAGCCAATTTAAATCCCTCCTCCTTAAAAATTTTGCCTTCTTTATATTCCATGTATTCCCCAGATTTTATCTCATTTAATTTATTCAAATTCATTAATCGCCCAATAAAAGGAATATTTTAAAATAATTTTTATAATGCCATCCTTAAGGTCGCTTCTACTTTAACAAACTTTTTAAATAATAATTTGCCTTAATATTTATTTTGTAAAATTTGTTTTAGAGTTTAAAATTTATAAAAATATTTATTTAAAAAACTAAAAAACTAATTGGAAACGAAATTTTTATTGCTTCCATTGTTTTCGTGATTATTTGCGAATTCATTTTTGTATCTAGTACTGGGAATATATACAGCAACAAAATTATTGCCCCACCTATATTTTTCTCGGTTTCAATACTGTAACCGATATTTTTATTTTTAGACGTTTTAGTAATAATAAATACCTAGTGGTCTAAAATTAGTTTTATAATAATATGTAGAAATAAAACACCAGAACTTTAACCAAAAGCCTGACTTTATATAAAATCTAGATTTTTTTCAATTTACGATATTAAGTATATTAATTCTTAGTTTGCCTAGGTTTTTGTTTTTGCCCATTTTCACGCACTTTCAATTAGATAAGTCGAGTTCGAGTATACTCGACTCGATCGCTCGAGTTTTTTTCGCATTTACTCGGGCTCGGAACTCGGAATCCTAATATTCGGATTACTCGTACTCGGACATATCATACTCCGCTGACTCGGTCAAAACCGAGTATTTTTATGCAACTATCTGTGGCGCACAAAAAGGAAGATTTTTCGATTCTTAGTCTCCAAAATTCCGAAAATTTTCGCCTGCGGGGAAGGAAGGAAGACTTATGTGTATGAAAGGAAAGACTTAAGTGTATATCGGAGGATTTGAATGGAGTTAGGTGGATTTTAGTGACTTGGTCTTCAGAAACCTGGCCTTCAGAATTTACCAAAATTTAATATAGATCAACAGATCTCGTGATCACTTTTCGAAAATATGCTTAATCCGACTATTACCCGATTAATCTACCGAATTTCCCAAGATTTTGCTCTTAATACACCCAAATCCCACGATAATCAGCCCAAATCACGCTTAATCCCTTGATATCCATCTCATTCTCTTTTATCACTCGATATCTGCATAATCTACACAAAACCCCCGAAATAATATTATCCATTGATTTTCCACCCGGAGCCTGAGGCGTATCATTTAATTTCCCCGGATTAGGATGGATATAGGCGGATTAAGAAAATAAATGGGATGTGGATGATGATCCCCAGCATCACTGTCAGCAAATGCACAATACCCAGCCATATAATGAGTAAAAGTATTGTTTTCGAAAAATTATTTTAAAATACTGTTTTATAAAAATTACTAATTACTCGATTTACTCGTACTCGAACTCAGCCTAAAAAGTTGAACTCATACTCGAACTCGGGGTTTTCAAACTTAGCATTACTCGAACTCGGCTTTTCCCCAATTACTCGGTACTCGACTTACTCTACCTTCAAGCAGGACATTGAAAATTTTTCTTTTTAATTTAGATTTAGTTTATCGTACATTTTGTATAACATTTTTGTGTTGTTAATTAGTTCTGATTTGTTTTCCGGAAAGTTTTATTTAAATCTGATTTATTTCTATACCGTAATGTTTTATTTAATTCTGAATTTTGTTCTTTAATTTAATTTGATTATTTTCTGGACGTTTTTTTTCTGGTTGCCATAAAAATTTTACTGATTTTTATTTTATCTTTCAAACAGATTTTTTAATTGATTAAACCTGATGTGGCATTTAACAAGATACTAGCATTGAATATTTAAAGCGTATCTTTCCGTTTAATTAGTATCTCTATATTCTCCTCTCACAAAATTTTTAAAATTTTAAAATCAATTTAAATTTTTATAAACAATTTATCACGTTATAGTATCTCAATAATGTTCTCCATTCACTTCTTTCCGGTTTAAAATTTATTTTAATAAAAGGGATTAACCGACCTGCTCAATGTTGGATTAAAAAAATTTTTTTTCATCCTACATAGTTTAGAGCTCGCTTAATTTTTTCTTATTTATATTCATTGATATTCATGTATTTTATCTCATTTAGCACATTAAAATTCATTAGTAGTCATAAAATATAATTTTAAACAAGATTTTTTTACATGCTATTTTTTAAACTTCTTCTATTTTTACATTGGCACTAAGTCTGGAACAAGCCGCATTTTAAAAATAGTAGATGGAGGAAAAAAGCCCAACCGCATTTTAAAAAGCGACAGACGGAAACGGGGAATTTTTTATTTGCGGAAGAGGAAGACATTCCATCTTCGATTGACACCTTTTTAAATGTTAATATCCTTGAATTAAATTTTATTTAGAAATTGTTATTCAAAAAAATCAGTATTTAGAAAACCAAAAAATGTGTTTGAAAGACAACAAAATTTTTATTGTTTCAATTCTTTTCTTAATTATTTGTGAATTCGACTTTGTGTCTAGTGCCGGAGGTAGCAGACGACATCACAGAGTGCAGGTAATTTTCTTGGAGCAAACTAGTGTATCAGAATTTTGCGGGCTTGAAATAAAGATAAACATTTAAGCCGGAATCCTAATACTTGTGAAAAATCGCTTAAAGGATTGATAACATACATATACCCAAACAAACTTATTTTTACAATAATAAATTTGAAGTCAATTTAAAGGCAGATGACGATAACACTACCGCGTTTCAACGTGAATTTATACAACCATTACGGGAACAACTTCATGCGCTTGCTCTTGGACAAGATACAAATGCATTGCGAGTTCTGGTAATATGTTATTAAAAATAATATTCAAGAAATTTTGATATTATTTTAAATTTTTGATATTATTTGATATTATTTTTGATTTCTTGAAATTTTTATATTATCATTTTGATATTATCATCTATCTCTTAATTTTTTATATAATTTTGGATTACAATTTTATGATTAAATCAAGCATTATTATCAAAGAATAACAGACAAATTTTTAGTTAGATCAGGCTCAAAATCTTCAAAATGATCCAGAAATAACTCCAGATGACGTAAATTTATTAATTCAACTTATAAATTTGTTTATAGGCATATTTCATATCTTTACTGAAAAATTATTGTGCAACTAAGATTTTATCTATGGTTTAGTGTAGAATTTTCCAATAGAACTATATGTTTGGAAAAGTTTTCTTTTTAAGTTAAAGTTTTTTTCATACATTTTTTCTATAAACTTAATTAAATTGATGATAAAATCTTTTTTTAGGCAATACAAGTTCAACAAATAGCTAGTCAGTGCGGTGAAGTGATTGTTCGTTTTGATCTGGTTGGTTTATACTAGGATTCTTTTATATTCCTAAATATACAAAATCACGTTTTTATTGAAAATTAAATTTTTTATAAAAAGGTATGAAAAACGAATGATAATTTTAATTTTTGGAGCTTATCCGTTCGCACTAAAACTTATTTTTCAAATTATCTACTTATTAAAAGTGATGACCGAATAGACATAAGAATTAAATTTTTATAAAAAGCCTGCAAACTCCTAATATAAAACACCTTTCAATGGATTCGATTATATTTATAAACATGTAATTACAGTTTGGGCATCTGCGTTTACAATCTCAGAATTTACTCGATTCAATTGCTCAAGCTCGACAGCAAACAATGACACGTCAACAGCGTTTATCTCTGGTTAAATTTATTAAATAATTATTTTCCAATATGGAATTTTACTGCATAATTGTAAAGCTATAGTACAGACAATGTAAAGATATAGTATAATTTATAAAGGTAACAGGACGGAGTTGTATTAATTTCCAACTGGAATCATTTGGTTCACTATTTACAAAGTAACAACTGGAGATTCCTATCTAAAATTTTTTATTTCCTAATTTCAAGTTTACATATTTTCGTGTTACGCATTTATTTTCAACTAGTATTGTATCCTAATAGAATTTTTTTAGAAAAATCAAGCTCAAAGTCTTTACCACCAGCAACAAATATTAAGTCGACAGATTGCATCGAATCCATTATTGCTTAATAATCATGCAATTCAAAACAATGTAAATATTTTAGAATTATAAAATGGTTTCTGTAGTTTCCTAAAAATACTCTAATGAGTTTGTTAAGTGGCACAAAGGCTCAGTCATGAAATACCGATTCATTAACTCGGATGACATACATCTGCACATCATATGCGTAAAATCCTACTAGATGGGGGACAAATGAATATTTCAGATTTTTAAAGTTTTTTTATAGATTTTCAAGATTTTTTAGATTCATTCATAGATTTGCCAAAATATTTTGAGATAAAAAATATTACAAATTGAAAAATATTTCATTTTCATTAATGAATTTAACGTAAAATAATTGAACTTAAATTATTCTAAATTTGTCAAATTTATGAATTGTAGGTTGTTCACATTGGAACTAGAATTTCAAACGAACTGGCACATTTGAATCTGGTTATATTTATATATTATATTTAAATTAAAGTATATATTAACTTTGTAATCTAAAAATATAAGTAGATTAAAACTCAAACTGAATTATTAATTATTCGAACGAAAAGTAATGTCATAAATATAAAAGTCAAACATAAAAGTCAATCTAGGAATCAAATAAAAACACGATTCCCGGTTATTATATAAAAATATTAATCAAATTTACAATTAAATTTAGCTTTCAAAATTAGTAATTACAAAAAATTTTATATAAAAATTTTAATTTAATTTAAAATTATTTTTAAACTTCAGTAGCCAACAAGCATCTGAAATATTGATGATTGAACGTGGAAATAAAATTCTAGATTGACATATCAACGTGATTTGAGTGATTTTTTATTCGGATTCTAGTAGTAAAATTTTTCCCAAATTCCTCCACTCGCGAACAACTTATCGTATTTTTTCAAATACAGCCTCATGTGTCTGTATTTTTCAAATATACTCCAGAATGGGACTGTATTAGCGAATGCGGCTTTAATTATTGTGGGATATGAAGGATTTACTTCATCAAATTAAGTGAAATGAACTTTGATACTTAATTAAAATCTACTATCGTAGAATTTATTGAGGAAGTATTTAGTAGGTTTAAGGGGATATTGAAATTTTGAGAGAATTAAGGGAATTTGGAGGGATATCTGTGGAATTGGATGGATTAAGGGGATTTTCGAATCCCGATTATGAAAAAAAGAAATTTATGATCAAGAGGGTTTGTTGATGAAGAGGCTTTTAAGATGACTCGGTTTAGTATTTAATTTGACTTACAATAGTGGGGCTGTATTAGGGAGTGGAGCTTTAATTGAGAGTGGGTCTTTATTTTTCAACTATCTTCTTGAATGGGGCTTTAATTGGGAATGGGGCTTTATTTGGAAAAACACGGTAATTTAGATGTAGTATGACCAGATGCTCACTAATTCTCTTGTTTATATTGAGTTGATATTTAATCAAAAATATTATTTGGGATCCTTCAAATTATTATAGATCACAGATGATTGAAAATTTTCAGAATTTTTGAAAATAAACAAGAAACTAGAAGAGCCGGTCATTAGAATACTTTATTAGTTATGTGCATATTATTCTTTAAGTAAATGTTAGTTTTCCTAACTATTTTCTTGACAAACATTGTGATTTTTTAAGTTATTTTAGCATAAAACATTTAGCAATTTTTCGGTTGATTTTTAAATTTAAAGTTTTAAATAAGAACATAATAAAAAATTGAGGAAAGATTGTCGATAAAAACATGAATCTAATAGCGAAACATGTAATCGACCCATATCTCGAATAAAAATCTCGTCAGTCAAGATGAATAATTTTTCGAAATATCAATCTCGACTCTGCACAAAAGTTGATAAAACAATTAACTGGTGAGGAGAGAATATAACAATTCTGATGAATAAAATATTTCTTTTCAGTCTCTAAATTAAACTTGAATTTCTGTTATGGGACCAAAGCCTTTTACTATTAAAAATAATTTATATTTTCATTCACATATTTTAAATTTTAAAGTATAAATATTAGTGAATTTATTCATTATAATAATATTACAGCAATTAATGTATAAATTAATAAAATCAAAACAAAATTTTTAAAAGATTTAAATTTAGAAATTCCACCATTACCATTATTATCTATTTTTTGTGTGCTTTTAATTTCCTTATTAATCAGTGTTGTAGATGTTCGTTTGGTTCTAGTTGTCGATTGAGGAAAAGCTATCGAATTAATTATTAATCAAAATAAATTTCTTAAAATTTCTTCACTTATTTATTTGTCAAGAAGGTATTCCAATAAAAAACTCAAAACCCAAAATTAGTTAGAATCTTAGAACTTTTATTTTCTTAATTTATTATTAGAGTTTGACATTCGTAAAATGCCGGATCCGGTTTCCCATTTTTTCTATACGGACCGGATTTTCCAAATCAAAATCAGGAAAATCCGGATTTTTCGACCCGGATCCGGCCTACAGTATCAGAGAATCCGAGTCGGGTCCGGGTACGAACTCTATTTATTATCCTATATCAATTAATTACATTCTTCTTAACAATTAACATATATGCTCGACCCTCTATCATACAATCGCCTCAGATCAGTTACCTAACCTTTTAACGAAAGCATGAAACATTAATTAGTTAGGGTAAATATTAGGGCCTCTATCTAAAATAAATTTTAAATTTGAGACATTATTGACATGAAATCTGGCCTGGTTGCAGTTCTTTTATTTTAACCAAAATTTTAAAAATTTTATTACCCTTTGTTGTCTCACTCTCTTTAATTGTTTTAGCTTTTGTTGTAGTTGAGGTTGTAGTAATTGCAGTTGTAGTTGTTGTGATTGGATATTTTGTTTTTAAAATAGGTTTTTTATTTGGGCTTTGATTAGGCTTTATTTTAAATCCTCGTTGAGCTTTTGTCCCGTGACCTTCACATTCTTTAAAGTCTTTATTACAATCATCCTTATAACAAATACAACATTTTGTACATTCAAATTCGGTTTTCATCATCCGACAAAAATTTGTTTCGGTTATAGTATATGGAATATTTTTACTTTGCTGCCTTTTATGCACATTAATTATAAAGTCGTCGCTGAGACAGTTATAATAAGCTAAAAACAATTTTTGAAATTTTTTGTTAATAAATAGATTTTATAAGAAATACTACAATAACTGCCCATATTTTTGAATATGTATCTTTGAAGGGGATTAATATAGTAAAGCAGCTGGGCTATAGCTATTTCTCTCCTTTAGCTAGTGCAAAAGGTTAATCGGCGGCTGTAAGCGAACCAGCATCTTTAGTAGACCGGACTGATGTGTTAGCAATTAGACCACGCCGCCTAATGCACAGCCTTGGAAATCAAATAGCTATATGCTTTACAATATTATTCATTTGCATTTATTATTAAAGACCAAGTTTATGATTTAATTGGAACAACATTTTGTATTTTTATAAAATATTAACTGTTATTTAGTCCATTATCAAACTCTTTACAATCAAATGCCAACATACAATTGCCAGTATTTGCAGTTACTTTATTACATTCGACTTTTTGAAGTCCTACATTCCAGTCGATTGTTACACCCACCAAATTGTCGTCATATGTTTTTGGATTTGCGTAGCAAATTATTGCTAAATTAATTACCCCCGGTTTTTAGTTTCGGTTTTTTCGCCAAAAGCACCGGTTTTCGGTTTCGTTTCGATTAACCAACCGCCAACAACCCTAGTTTTAACAATCTTAAAATAGTTTCAAGTGACAATAAGTCCCAGTTAACTAGGAAATACAAAATAGCTAGTGAAAACAAATAACTAGAGAAAAACGCCATAATAGCTAGGAAAACATATCAGCTAGATGAAACTAGTTTAACTTGGATGCAGACTAGCTAAAATAATCTGATTCTTAACTCAACCCTCTCAATTTATTGAATACTGTGGAATAGACTTGAGATCACAATAACGAAAATGGGATGAAAATAAACATAAATAAGTAGGCCAAGGAAATTTTTTATGTAATGATAAAAAAACGTGAAAATGAAACTTTCCATAAATAACCGCCACTTAAATTACAAAAAATAGTAAAGCAAAAATTACGTGAATCCGCAAAGTTTCACAATTTAAACACAAAATATTGCCAAAATTTTTTTTTGAAAAATCAGGAAAATCTTGGCGTTTTTCAACTCACTCCCAGCCATGATTTATTTATGTCTGATAAGTTTTTTTCGGTTTTTGTTTTTAAATTAAATTTTGATTTATTTTTAGAAAAAGCTTTATTTAATTCAAATTTTTATAAATTTTAATAAATATAAATTTAATTAAAATTTAATAAAATATAATAATTTAATCATCATTTCCACTTAGCATCATGACATTGATAATTTTTCCTTTTAATTTAGATTTTTGAAGATCGTAAAATTTGTATATATTTTTATAATTTAGTTTATATAAAATCATTTTAAAATTTTTTAAATAAAAAATGGGAATCTTAAAATTAATTACACTCTGTCTAATGTGGCTTTTCACATGTCACATTGTGACTTTTCCCCACTTACAATCATTATTATTCAGCACTTACCATAATTTGCACTTTAATTTAAATTTAGTAAATCGTAAATTTTGTATATATTTTTATAAAAAAGTTTATATAAAATTATTTTAAAATTTTATTTTAAAAATTTTTTAAGAACAATGGGAATTTTAAAATTAATTACACTCAGACTAATGACTCTGACCCAGAATATCGCACCCAAAATATAGCCACTCTAAATATTGCGCCCAAAATATCGATGACTCTAAATATCGTCACCTAAAATGACGATTACCCAAAATATCGATTTTTAAACTTCATAATTATGTATTTCAAGGACGGGGAAGTCTTTTCAACATAGGGAAATTGCTCCAACAATAGAGCAAACATCAATCTGATAAATATGTCCAATCAAAGAGATCTATCTCCAAGGGGAATCTTGATCGGTCGCTATTGATCGTTATGGTCAGATCGGTTGCTAAGGTGGAACCGACAAAGATCTGGAACCAAACCGTGGAACCGGTAAAGGTCTTAAACCGGTTTAGAACCGATTGAAGAACCGGTTCCAAATATATATTACCAATGATGGGTGAAATAAAGAAGTGAGCAAAAAAGGGAAAGCGTGAGAGCAAAAGGAAGAGAAAATTGAAACGGATTAAAATTTTTTTCGCTGCAGCGCAAAAAAGGAAAATTTTTGGAAAAAAAAATATTTTTTATAAATTTTCGCCTGTGGTGCTGAAAATTGGAAAAAATCTAGCTTCTGTCATTACAAAATTTTCAAAATTTTCGTCTGCGGCGCTAATTAAATAATTCCTGTTCTAATTAACAATATCCTACTTTGGCTCAGGATCTGCAACCAGAATTTGATTAGTATTAGAGTTGGAAAAAACAAAATGCCGAAACGGGAAATTTATCTCTTTATCTCTCTTAATCCCTCGAACCTGCTTTATGCTCAAGAATCTTTTTATCATTCCTTATGTCACTCCTTAATCAATTCGAAGGCTTTTAATCGGAGGAGAGAAATTACTAAATGCAAAATTAGCGATACATTTTAACAGTTAATTACATTATTAATATTGATAATTCACTAATTATTTGTGAGAAAAATAAATTTTTATCATTAAAATAGCTAAAAAAAATTTTGTCACTGGAACCGGTTTCAGAACCGGTTCCTGAACCGGTTCCAGCCAGAATTAAAAAAGCGGTTCCAAAACCTGGAACGCCAAAGTTGAATAAGTGGTTCATGAACCACTGATAATGATGTCTTTTACCGTTTTTGTGTTTTTTAAATTAAATTTTGATTTATTTTTGCAAAAAGTTTATTAATTATGATTTTTATAAAATTTATTAAATATAAAATATAATAATTAAATCATGCCTTAGCACTTACCATCATGGCATTGAAAATTTTCCTCTAAATTTAAATTTAGTAAAACGTACATTTTGTACATATATAATTTTATAAAGAAGTTTATATAAAATCATTTTAAAATTTTATTTTAAAAATTTTTGAAGAACAATGGGAATTTTAAAATTAATTACACTCTGCCTAATGTGACTTTTAATGTGTAGCCAATCACAATTAAAAATTTCGTTATCACTACAATCCTTCCTTACCCTTACAAATTAGCCCGCCCCTGCTAGCTCCCTCCCATTAAATTTCTTCCTATTTATATTCGTTGCTATTCCCCAGATTTTATTATTTTTTAAATTTAAATTTATTATTTGCCCACTCATGAATAATTTTTGAATTACTCCTTAATTTTTTTCAATATTAAAGCTAAAGTTCGACAATAGGCAGGTACAGGCTCTAACACCTTTTCCAGTAAAAATTCACCTTGTTTTTATGATAAATTATTCTTTCTTTTAGTTTGCTTTATTAATTAACATTAAGTTTGTAAAGCAGAGCTGGTCTGTAGCTATTGCTCTCCTTTAGTGCAAGAGGATAAACGGCTTCCAACTTTTATTGAATAGAAACTAAGTCGTAACCAACCGTGTATTTCTTATTTATTCAATTCTTTAAAGCATTCCAGATTGCCACTTCATAACAAAATTTTGCCCAACTCGTTCAACATCGAAAACTATTTATTCGACACTTACTTTAAGATTTTACTTTATACTAGTAGGAAAGATCTTACCGGCTACCCTGGACTGTTCTAGACACTCAGTTTTGGTTGATTTATATTTCTAGGAGTTGATTTTTGGTCTGCTAAGCTTTAGAAGGTAAAATTTTGGTGTACAAGTCCCCTGAAAGTTTCATTTTTCTTTTTTATAATTAAGTAGTAACTTATTTTTCACTTAAAGATTTTTTAATAATTTATTAAAGGGCAATTATATGCCTCTCTCCTATATAATATTGCCAACTCTTCTCAATAGCAGTTTCAAAATTTCGATTTTGTAAATTGTTTCTTTCGATTTACGTTTAGAACTTTTTTGGTGTTTTCTCTATTTGAAATTTTTAAAACATTTGTTTTTGTTTAAATTCTGGTTTCTTGGTTTTCTGAAATTCAAAAAACTTTCGTTTTTACGAAAAAGAGTATTTTGACGTTTTTGTTTATTATTTTGACGCTTATCATTTTATTTAATTATTAAAATGGATTTTTGTCTTCCAAGCAAAAAAGTTTTAGGATCTACATACTATTAGCTACGAAAAGTAAATTCTTTATTTAAATGTAATAAAATTTTTTATAGTCTACCAATTACAAAAGCCAAAATGGTCCAGTAACATTTTCTGAATTAATTCAGTCCGGAAGTCTGACTCCGTGGACTAATTTTAAATATTAAGTAAAATTTTATTAAAGAATCAGCAGCCACTTAGTAACTAAAAATTCTGATGATTAAAAGAAATAAATAATTCATATTTGACTGACCAAGAGTGATTTGGGCTGATAATTTATTCAAAATATTTACTAACCCCCACCTCGTTTTTCGGTTTTTTACCTATTAGCATTCATTTACAGAAAATTATTACACTAAAAAGCATCATTCATGTATAATATTATTTTTTAAGTTCGAAGAAATAAAGATAGTAGTAAATATGTACCAGGGATAATTCCTCTTGATTGTCTGAAAATCTGGAATTCATCAAGTTTATTTGTATGGGAATTATTTCATTTGTCGGTAAGATCCTTGGAATATATGTACTTAAATGAATAATCGGGCTAACATAAGGCGAACACATTGAAATAGAAACCAAATCTCAGATATTCTTCGTGAATTTTTGATATAAATTATTCGAGTAAACTTATTGCTTGAAGCAACAACAATAATGTGATTTGGACAAGTTTAAATATTGCTTGAAATTCACATGTTAAAAAAATTAATTTTAATTTTTTAAATTCTGTCAAGCGAATTATTTTTACATGTGTTGCTCCAAATTCTATAAAAGAAAAATTTTAAAAAATATCAGTATCACCGTAAAACTTTGATTTATTCCTCTATAAACACTCGGTTGTGCTTGATTATTGTTAAGTGGTTGAATTGTTATCTGTTATAATTCGAACTAAAAATCTTAAAATACTAAATATTTAAAACAGGAAAACACGAGTCTCCTGAAAGTTTTATTTATTTTCTATTATTATTTATTAACTTTTATTTTTCTCTATAAAAAATTTTGAAATAATTTATTAAGGTAAGCCAAGGCCTCTTGGCATTCCCACCTCCTCTCCTCTCTTAGCATCTCTAACCTCTCATGCCCTCTCTCCTATATAATATTGCCAACTATCCTATCATTCCTTCTCAAGAGAAGGTTCGAAATTTCGATTTTGAAGAATTGTTACTTTCGATTTTCGTTTAGACCTTGTTGGTGTTGTTTAATTTAGAATTTTTAAACATTTGACCCTGTGACGCTAAAAGGAGGAATTCTGGTTCCTTGGCTTTCTGAAATTTAAAAAACTTTCCCTTGTTACGCAAAAAGAGAATTTTGAAGTTTTTGTTTATTAGTTTAACGTATATCCTTTTGGTAATAGTTTGGAATTGCCCCCCTTTTTTTCATTTCCATTTTTTCTAAATTTTTTTTCATTTTATGGCAAATTATATATCATTCGAAAGAGCTCTTCAAGTTGAGTCGAATGACGTTAAAATCAACGAAATCTGACTTAAGTGAACAAAGTTGTGACCGTTTATTTTATCCCCTTGCATTGACACAAAAAGTTTGCCCAAACTAGGATTTGGCTTCATAATTTTGGTAAGATTGATCAGATATGGCCAATCATGGTATCATTCGACCACGCTCGAAGAGCGTGGTCGAATGATATATGATAAATTATGTATCAAACAAAAAACTCAAAATGGTCAGGGAAACAGTGAAAAAAAGGGGGGAGGGCGAATTCCAAACTATTACCATCCTTTTATTTAATTATGGCTTCCATTAATATGGATTTATGTCTACCAAGCAAAAAAGATTTAATTTGTTGTGCTACGGAAAGTAAATTCTTTATTTAAATTAGTTAGAATAATTAGCTTTTGGCTGAGGAACAACGTTGAATTCCGAAATCGAGCTATTCGTAAAAAATATTAAAATTCGAATATTCGAATCATCAGACCACTTTCACCAATAAAAAATTCCTTTCTCTATCTAATTTAGCTCTCTCCTCTTTATAATTTTTACTAAACACTCTAAATTTTAAAATTGTTTACCTTTTATTACATGTGTCACTTCCCTCAGCCAATCACCAATTAAAAAAATATTTTTTATCTCGCCTTAGCTCCCACCCTTTAAAATTATTGCTATTTATAAAACTTGCTATTCTCCAGTTTTTATTTCATTTAATAAACTTAAGTTAATTAATTACCAATAAAGGGTCAATTTAATAGACTTATTTCTCAAATGCCATTATTCTTTTTATTAAAACTGCTTCAAATTTAATACTAAAACTACTTATATGTTAATGTGTTTTAATTAGGATACCAGTTTTTTAATCATGGATAAGCGGGATTTACGGGATCCGTCCGGAATCCCGGGTTTTTAGCGATAAACGGGAACCCCGGGATTTACAGGATTAATCTAGCGGGATCCTTTCCCGTTAAAAATTTTTAAACTCAATCCCGTTCCGTGATCCCGTGAATTTTTCTTCAATTTACGGGATTTATAATTAGAGTACATCGAGTACCGAGTATATCCTTATATCCCCTAGCTATATCTTTAGATCCCGTCCGTAGAGTCGAAATATTAAGATCCGTCCGTAGAGTCGTCCTTAGATCCGTCCGTAGAGTCGAAAAAGTCGAGTCGAAATATTAAAATTTGCTTTCTCCTTTTTGTCTAAAGCTTTAAATCAATTTTTAATTTAAAAATGAAGCCTAGTGAATTTTGCGGCCATTGAATTATCCCTTATAAAAATCGTTTCCGTAAGCAATATACAGTCATCGACATAAAGATAGGGGCAAGAGTAACTGAAATGGAAATTAACCATTTTCTCAGTTAAAAATTCATTTTAGGAAAATTTTTTTATTTTATTGGATACTCCATTTAATTCTCTATTTAATGAGTATAAATTTTGCCGGATTAATACTTTATACTACAGAGCCCTAACCGAAATAAAAAAGTATGGCTAATTTTCGCGCGACAAAAAGATAGGGGCAAGTCTCATAACTAAAAATTCACCCGGACAAAAAATCTATAAAAATTCATACAATCATATTGACCGATAATAAGAGGAAATAAAAAAGAACTAGGCCCATAACTCATTTCAATGTCGAGATCTCGATACCCCAAAAATCAACGTAAAACAGAGGTAAGCAACTTTAAAAAAATTTTTCGACCCCTTGTGGATTGTTTTAAATTTTTATTTTAGGCTCATTCGATAGCCCTTAAAATTTAAGATAAACTTGCTGAATTTCATTTTTCAGAAAAAAATATTTCGTTGGTTGCAGAGGCGAATGTTACGAAAAGCAACAAACACCTCATAAATTACCTCTTAAATGGCGTTTCTGAGAAACAACGGTCTTTATCTTGGGAGGGAAATTTTCCTGAGAAATAAAATTTGGCCAGCTTATAGCAAATTTTAAGGGCTATCGAATGAGCCTAAAATAAAAATTTAAAACAATCCACAAGGGGTCGAAAAATTTTTTTAAAGTTGCTTACCTCTGTTTTACGTTGATTTTTGGGGTATCGAGATCTCGACATTGAAATGAGTTATGGGCCTAGTTCTTTTTTATTTCCTCTTATTATCGGTCAATATGATTGTATGAATTTTTATAGATTTTTTGTCCGGGTGAATTTTTAGTTATGAGACTTGCCCCTATCTTTTTGTCGCGCGAAAATTAGCCATACTTTTTTATTTCGGTTAGGGCTCTGTAGTATAAAATATTAATCCGGCAAAATTTATACTCATTAAATAGAGAATTAAATGTAGTATCCAATAAAATAAAAAAATTTTCCTAAAATGAATTTTTAACTGAGAAAATGGTTAATTTCCATTTCAGTTACTCTTGCCCCTATCTTTATGTCGATGACTGTATATACATTCAAATTAATTTTTATTTTTGTATTATTGTAATTTTAATATTTTATTAATCAAATTTAAAACGAAACAACGAAAATCATATTTAGCAGATATCCGAAATCTTTATATTTATCCAAAATATATCCAATATATATCCAAATATCCCCAATTTTCTCCGTTTTTAACCGCAATTTTTTCTTCATCTCATTATTTCTTGACTTTAAAATTACAAATTATGTCATATTAAATTTACTAAATTATATACTATTTTACTGAAAATCTAAAAATAATACAAATATATAAAAAATTTTAGATGAAATTAACAATCTTTGTGTCTTCTTTTTTGATTCTTTTAAATTTCTCCGTTTTGCTGGAAGTCAGTGGTGGGAAGGGAAAGGAAAAAGTAGAGTCGACGAGCGAGACTGGACAAAATACTTCTAGTAAACCTAAAAGAGGTATAGTTAATATGAATTAAACAAAAGCTTAACTTCAGAATTGAAGCTAGGTACTCTATTAATTTGTTGAATTTTAGATTATTAAATTAAATTTTTTGTAGATTTTTAATACTGAATTTTTAATACTGATAATTAAGGCCCGGATTTTTAGATTGTAAAAACTTCAAAAAGATACTATTCACCCTTCATTAGACTGAGCTCGTCGAGCTGAGCTGAATGACAAAAATTTTCAAAAAGCATAAGAGCACTAATCCATAATGTGAAAAATTTTCTTACACTTTCAAAAAATAAATGACTATTATTTTATATTTTAGGCGAATCATCAAATGATCAATTTGAAGAACATGGTGGTTTATATTTCTGTAAAACTTGTCAAGGTCATGGCATTATAAAATCGAGTACTCGTAGACATCTTGCTTCTAAAGACCACACAGATAAACAGAATATGTTGATGGGAATTCAACGTAATATATTTATAATATTAGAAAATTTTAAGATTAATATGTACCTTTGTCTCACAATTAAATTGCCTCATAATAAGGGCTCACAAAACATGCAAATGCATGTTTGTATGCGGATATGCCTTGAGGTGAGAAGCCACATTTTGTCAAATTCGACTGGACCAATACCTGGTTATAACCTAAAAATCCGCAATCAATTTTTATTAATAAATATTAATAAATTGTAAAATTTATTTATAATTCTTTCATCCACTTAGCAACTTAGATCTGTGATGATTAGATAAAGGAAGGAATTAAAGCAATTTTTTGCCTATTTCGGCCCTTCCGTGCATATTTGCATATCGGTGCATATTTTGACAAATATTGCATATGTATTTCCGTGTATATTTTGGGCTTTTTCGGTCCATAAATGTGCATCGTTCCGCTCGACATGTCCGGCTTCCGCCTGTGCAACTTTCTTCTGCGGCGTCCTCGTGTGTGTTAAAAAAATATCAGTAATAACTTTGTTAATAAAGTTAGATTTCATTGAATCCTTGTCATACTATTAAGCTCAACGAGGACTTGTGAATGAGCGGAAATTTACATAAACGAATTTTGATAACAAAAATTAGCTTGCTAATTCGTATTGAGTCTTTGATATTTAGTATTTTTGCTTCCAAACCCTTGGCCTGAGTTTGCCGCGGTACGGAGTTTTTCAATTCATTTTGGGCCTTCTTTTTATCGAAACAGACCGATCGAGTCTTTTTCGGGACAAAAGGTGCTCCTCTTTGAATCGAGGATTCATTCGAATGGGCTATCAATCAAAAATTCGAATTTGTTAGAACAAAATTGGCTTACTACCCTTATGGTTTTTCGATATTCGGAGGCCTGCCACTCGGCTCTAGAAAGTCAGTTGCGTTTATTTTGGCGTATTCGACTCAGCTCGACGAGCTTGTTCATATGAAAAATCGAATCAATAGTAAAATCGAATTTTTCATCCCATAATGGATTACACGCACCCATCCCCCTTTGTTTTTCGATTTTCGGAGGCCTGAAAATTTTGGCTTTTTTCGGATTTTTTAAAACTTTTGCACCTAAATAGGATCTATTTCAAGATTTTTTGGATTTAAATTGGCACGCTCTAGTTATGATCAACAGAATCATCGCTGGAAAAAGTTTTTGAGCTACTTCTGAGGGAGTAGGTCGAGCTTCACTTCTGAAAATCGGTAAAAGGAATAGGTTTATGTTTTTGACGTAGAGCTTGTTATATATTTTACAAGGTCCATATTTGTCAAAACTCTGTCCAGTCAATTAACTCCAAAACCCAACAACTTTTGACTATTCACCCTCATTTGACTCAGATCTTCGAGTTAGGTGAATGACAAAAATTTTGAGAAAACCAAAAGTAAAACACTAGTCCGTATCGTAAAAATTTTTGTTACATTTCTATTTTATATTTTAGACGAATCATCCAAAATTATTGATCAATTTGAAGAACATGGTGGTTTATATTTCTGTAAAACCTGTCAAGACGGTAATGGCATTATAAAATCGAGTACTCGTAGACATCTTGCTTCTAAAGACCACACAGATAAACAGAATATGTTGATGGGAATTCAACGTAATATATTTATAATATTAGAAAATTTTAAGATTAATATGTACCTTTGTCTCACAATTAAATTGCCTCATAATAAGGGCTCACAAAACATGCAAATGCATGTTTGTATGCGGATATGCCTTGAGGTGAGAAGCCACATTTTGTCAAATTCGACTGGACCAATACCTGGTTATAACCTAAAAATCCGCAATCAATTTTTATTAATAAATATTAATAAATTGTAAAATTTATTTATAATACTTTCATCCACTTAGCAACTTAGATCTGTGATGATTAGATAAAGGAAGGAAAATTTTCCCAATAGAAAAACATGCGCTTCTATTTAAAACCTCCTCGTAGACTGCGCTTCTATTGGGACGTGCGCTTCAAATAGGACGAGCGCTTGTATTTTTGGATTTTTTCCCTATATTTAAAATCCTAGATTATTTTCTAATTAATTTTTACACTTTTTATAAAAAGTGTAAATTCTTAACTTAAATGTAAATGAATAATATTTGTTTAAACTATGTATGTAACAGAGTAATTGCTCAAATAAGTATTTCATAGGGTGTGCTTATAATAGGACGTGCGCTTCTAATGGGACCTGCGCTTGAATTTTTCAACCTCCTCTTAGAGGCGCTTCTAATGTATGCGGAAATGGCTTGATGAAAGAAGCCCAAAAATAGTGTTTTCCAATGGTCCGAGCAGTCTTATATTTTACAAATCATGCATTTCTGTGCTGCTTCGGATGGAGTAGGTGGAGTTTTCGGATGGAGTATGTTGCTGATCTAGAACCCAGCGGCAGTTGTCTTCTGTCGTTAAATCAGCACAAAAAGTCATTCAAATGAGCTATAATATGCATATATGACATTTCATCTCCAATCATCAGTTAGACTTCTGTGCTTTCTAGCCATTTTAAGCACTATGTCTTGGTCACTGATTTACGGACGTACATTATTCACCCTCATTAGACTCAGCTCGTCGAGCTGAGTTGAATGACAAAATTTTCAAAGAGCCATATGCAGAACACTAGCCCACATAATGACGAATTTTGTTACATTTTTAAATAAATAAATGTCAATTATTTTATATTCTAGACGAATCATCCAAAGTCATTGATCAATTTGAAGAACGTGGTGGTTTCTATTACTGTAAAACTTGCCAAGATGGCCAGAGCATTATAAAATCGAGTATATATAGACACCTTGCTTCTAAAACCCACAAAAATAAACAGAATGATGCGATGTGAATTCAACGTAATATATTTTTAATATTAGAAATTTTTAAGATCAATACTCTTGTGTTTTAGTTTTAAATTACTCATAATTAAATCTTCCAAAATCCTCAAAGTTTTCGCCTGCTGTAATAGGAAAAGAAGAAATCTTGTGACTTGGCCTTCCAAAATCTTCAGGCCTATCTAGGAAAAAACAGGCATTTATCTAAAAATCCTGGCCCTATTAATAATTTGTGCCGAAAGCTAGATAGCCAACAGGACATCTACCCAAAAGTTGAATTGTTGGAAGGCCAAGTCACCAGATTTTGAAAGGCCAAGTTACCTGATTTCTTTTTTCAACACCGCAGGCAAGAATCACGTAAATTTCGGAAGGCGAAATGAGAAATGTCAAGTTTTGGAAGGCCAAATCCCCAGATATCCAATCCATGATATATACCTTACACCACTCAATCCCTCGATATCATACCCAAATCTCTTGATATTATAGTAGCAATGACTCCCTTGAAATGACACGATATAACTCAAACTCCACCTTAATCCCTAAAAATTAGCAGCCGAAAATTTTAAGAATTTTGGAAAGCCAAGAATCCAGAATTCTTCTTCACCATCGCCGCAGGCAAAATTTTTTGACTTGAGGGCAACAAGAAAGATTTCTTCATATTTTCTGCGCCGCGTTTTCACGTTTTGAGCCACTAATTCTAAGAAAAAGTTAAACACATTAAACTCTGTTTAGAAGAACCGTATACCATTTATGCTGTTTATCTGAGACTCGTATAATGTTCCGTTTAATTTTACCGAAATCCCGTTTACCGTACACCGTTTACCGTTTAGTTAAACGGGTTTGTGCAACCCTAGCGCATATTATGCATTTTTTACAGCATAAAAATTCAGTCCCGACCTATAACATAAAATTTCAAAACTACGTTGTAACATTCCTATGCTCGAATTTTATTTTTATATATTTACTGCAGTGCAATTTGAATATAGAAATATTAAATTTTAAAAATTATTTTAAGCCTCAACAGCCACCTAGAAACTGAAACTTTGATGATTGGATTAAAAAGGGATCCTTGATTTACTGATCAAAAGTGATTTGGATTGATTATTTATTCGTAGTTTTTTCTGGTCCCTCCACTTATTGGAGTGGATTTTTATTCGGTATTTGTAACGCAACCATCTTTTCTGTTCTCTCTATAAAAAATTTTGAAAGTCTTACACCCAGGGACAAACTGTTAGACACTTGCTAAAATTCTTTATCGTACTGGGGATCGAAGGGTAGTTTATCAAATAAAGTATATCAACAATAGCGACTATTTTAAAAAGTACTTCTTTTAATTTGGAATTGTGCAAGTGTCATGCTCTTCTTTACAATCACTATGTATTTTTCATAGTTAAAATTCAAACCCTGTCCTGGCAGAACTCGAACATACTAACAACAAACAAATCACAAAAGACAACCCCCAAACCAATCTAAAATACAGATTTTTGTTTGAACGAGTTTGTCTGGACCGCTTTTGGAAAACCGGTTTTTGACCCACATCTTTGTTATTTATTCTTTATTAGTATAGAAAAAAGACTGGAGCTCTATTAGAGAATGGGGCTTTATTTGGAAAAACACGGTAATTTAGATGTAGTACGACCAGATGCTCACTAATTCTCTTGTTTATATTGAGTTGATATTTATTTAAAAATGTTATTTGGGATCTTCAAATTATTATTATAGATCACAGATTTCTAAAAATTTTCAGAATTTTTTTAAAATAAACAAGAAACTAGAAGAGCCGGTCATTAGAAACTTTATTAGTTATGTGCATATTATTCTTTAAGTAAATGTTAGTTTTCCTTACTCTTTTCTTGACGAACATTGTGATTTTTTAAGTTATTTTAGCATAAAACATTTAGCAATTTTTCGGTTGATTTTTAAATTTAAAGTTTTAAATAAGAACATAATAGAAAATTGAGGAACGATTGTCGATAAAAACATGCATCTAATAGCCAAACCTGTAACCGACCCATACGAGATCTCTAATAAAAACCTTGGCAGTCGAGATGAATAATTTTTCGAAATATAATCTCGACTCTCGCACAAAAGTTGATAAAACTATTAACAGGTGAGGAGGGAATACAACAAGTCCGATGAATACAAAAATTCTTTTCAGTCTAAATTAAACTTGAATTTCTGTTATGAGACCAAAGCCTTATAAATACTATTAAAAATAATTTATATTTTCATTTATATTTTAAATTTTAATATTTATATTAGTGAATTTATTTATTATAATAAAATTCCAGCAATTAATGTATAAAGTAATAAAACCGCTGGTTTTGCACAAGCGCCTCGCCTACGCTCCTTTGGTTTAGCAAATCCTATTCATTCTTAATGTATTATTTAATAAATGCATTACTTAATAAAATCTAATAAAATTTGATTGGACTCATAAATTCCTATGGACTCATAAACTTTTCATTGGACTCATAATGTTCGATTGGACTCATAAAGTCAAGTAGAACCAATTTTCCATGTAGAATTCATTAATTATCCTTCAATCCCCAAAATTTTTAAGTTGAAATAATATTCCATATTGAATACAAATTGAGACATTTTATTTCAATAAAAACTTATCATAAATTTTTATAAATTAATCAAATTCATTAATAGCTTAATGGAATTAAAAATTCGATTGAACATGCCCTAGCTGTACTGGAACAGGTTATATTTAAAATTTAACATAAAATTTAAAAAAATATAAATGGATTTGCCAGAAACATAAACTTCAGTGGGTTAAATATCTTCCAGAGATAAATGACTTTAAAAATTAAAAAAAGATGACCCCAAAAGCGTCCCCAATTGTTGACGGGTCCCTGAAAGTCTGATCCATAAACTGGCTTGATTACGCATAAAAATTACAGTTTCCTCTTGTTTTGAAAACTCAAAGAGATCCAAAGTCACTTGATAATCTTTATAATGCATAATTTTATATTCAGGATTTTGCTGCATAATAAATATTTTCAAGTTTTTGGGGAAAATAACACAAAAATTGCCCAAAATCCTGTATAAATTGTATTTGAACTTCTTCTATACTAATTCGAACTTCTCTTAAAATTAGTAAATATTCTTAAAAAAACTAAATTTTAACATTCCTATCCTCAAATTTAAATATAGAAATATTTATTAAATTTAAAAATCTGTTTTAAGGCTCAACAGCCACCTCAGCAGCCACCTAGTAACTAAACTTTGATGATTGGATGAAAAAAGGATCCTTGATTTAATGATCAAAAGTGATTTGGATTGATATTTATTCGTAGTTTTTTCTGGTCCCTCCACTTATTGGAGAATTTTTATTCGGTATTTGTAAAGCAATCCTCCTTTTCTGTCCTCTCTATAAAAAATTTTGAGTCTTCTTCCCGAGCCAAACTGCTCGACACTTGCTACAATCCTTTATCGTACGGGAGATCGAAGGGTAGTTTATCAAAAAGTATATCAACAATAGCGACTATTTTAAAATTTACTTCTTTTAATTTGGAATCGTGCAAGTGTCATGCTCTTCTTTACAATCACTATGTATTTTTCATAGTTAAAATTCAAACCCTGTCCTGGCAGAACTCGAACATACTATCGACTAACAAATCACAAAAGACAAACCCCAAACCAATCTAAAATACAGATTTTGTTTGAACGAGTTTGTCTGGACCGCTTTTGGAAAACCGGTTTTTGACCCACATCTTTGTTATTTATTCTTTATTATTTATTCGTAAAAAAGACTGTAGCTCTATTAGAGAATTGGGCTTTATTTGGAAAAACACGGTAATTTAGATGTAGTACGACCAGATGCTCACTAATTCTCTTGTTTATATTGAGTTGATATTCAGTTAAAAATGTTATTTGGGATCCTTCAAATTATTATTATAGATCACAGCGGTCTGAAAATTTTCAGAATCTTTTCAAAATAAACGAGAAATTAGAAGAGCCGGTCATTAGAATCCTTTATTAGTTATGTACATATTATTCTTTAAGTAAATGTTAGTTTTCCTTACTCTTTTCTTGACGAACATTGTGATTTTTTAAGTTATTTTAGTATAAAACATTTAGTTATTTTTCGGTTGACTTTTAAATTTAAAGTTTTAAATAAGAACATAATAGAAAATTGAGGAACGATTGTCGATAAAAACATGCATCTAATAGCCAAACCTGTAACCGACCCATACGAGATCTCTAATAAAAACCTTGGCAGTCGAGATGAATAATTTTTCGAAATATAATCTCGACTCTCGCACAAAAGTTGATAAAACTATTAACAGGTGAGGAGGGAATACAACAAGTCCGATGAATACAAAAATTCTTTTCAGTCTAAATTAAACTTGAATTTCTGTTATGAGACCAAAGCCTTATAAATACTATTAAAAATAATTTATATTTTCATTTATATTTTAAATTTTAATATTTATATTAGTGAATTTATTTATTATAATAAAATTCCAGCAATTAATGTATAAAGTAATAAAATAAAAACAAAATTTCCAAAAGATACTAATTTAGAAATTCCACCATTACCAATGCTATTTATTTTTTGTGTACTTTTAACTTCTGGATTAATTTGTGTTGTAGATACTTGTTTAGTTCTAGTTGTCAATTGAGGAAAAGCTATTGAATTATTAATTAATAAAATAAATTTCTTAAAATTTCATCACTTATTTAATTGTCAAGAAGTTTATTTATGTATTCCAACAAATAAAAACTTAAGAGCAAAATTCAAAAGAATCTTAGAACTCGTATTTCCCTAATTTATTATTAAAGTTTGAAATTTGAAATTTCCAATTTTTTCTATCCGGACCGGATTTTCCGGATCGAAATCTAAAACCGGAAAACAAGATCCGGAAAATCCAGATCCGGTCAGGGTTCGGACTATATTTATTATCCTACATACCGTATTTTCTCTAAAATAGCCCCCGGGGGTTATTTTTTTCAATCGACCTCTAGAGGGGGCTATTTATTGGGGGGGGGAGTTATTTTTAAGGGGGGGGGTTATTTTAGAGGAAGGTGGTTATTTAGAGAAAATACGGTGTATCAATTAATTACATTCTTCTTAATAATCAAATTATATGTCGACCCTCTATCATAGAATCGCCTCAGCTCAGTTACCTAAAATTATATTGAAAGTATAAAACAATAATTACCTAGAGTAATTATTAGTGCCTTCTATCTAAAATAACTTTTAAATTTAGAGACAATATTGACATGAAATTTGGTCTAGTTTTAGTTCTGTTATTCGATACAAAATTTTAAAGATTAATTTATTACCCTTTGTTGTTTTGGTCTGTTTAATTGTAATAGCCTTTTTGGTAGTAGTAATTGCAGTTGTGGTTGTTGTAATTGGATATTTTGTTTTTAAAATAGGTTTTTTATTTGGGCTTTGATTAGGTTCAATTTTAAATCCTTCTTGAGCTTTTGTCCCGTGACCTTCACATTTTTTAAAATCTTTATTACAATCATCCTTATAACAAATACAACATTTTGTACATTCAAATTCGGTTTTCATCATTCGACAAAAATTTGTTTCGGTTATAGTATATGGAATATTTTTACTTTGCTGCCTTTTATGAACATTAATTATAAAGTCGTCGCTGAGACAGTTATAATAAGCTAAAAATAATTTTAGAAATTATTTGTTAATAATCAGATTTTATAAGAAATAGCTACAATAGCTAATCATATTTTCTATTGTCTCTTTGAAGTGGAAAAATATAGTAAATCGGTGGGCTATAGCTATTTTGTAATGTCAGCGATTACAAAAAATATATTTAAATTTAATAGACATTATTTATATTACTATTTTTTGCTTTTTTCATCACATTCAAATTTTCCCTTTTTTACCACTCATCAATTTATTATCTTTTTATATTAATTTCCCATATTTCGAATTTCCTTTTATATATTCGAATACCCGACACATTGACCTTTTCCTTATCATCACTTTACTTTGTACTTTTCCACACTTTTTTACCTGTATATAAACCCAAACTTATTCCCTTATTTTGGAAATAAGTTTGGCTTTTCCTAGCCACTTACCCCATTGACCATTTGCTTGTATATATTTAGAATATCAATATTTATATTATTCAAATGGGCTTTTCCTTAGTTTATCTAAGAGCTGGACTTTTAGGGCTTATTGATATCCTCAGTAAATCGGATACAATTAAATAATACAATTAAATATTTAGTATTAATAATAAAAGCTCAGACATAACATTTCTCTCCTTTAGTTATTGAATAAGGTTTATCGTCGGCTGTGAGCGAACCAGCATCTCTAGTAGACCGGAATGATGTGTTAGCCATTACACCACGCCGTCTAGTGCAGCCTAGGTATTAAATAGCTATATGCTTTACAATATTAATCATTTGCGTTTATATTAGAGACTAATCTTATTATTTTATTGGCACAAAATTTTGTATTTTTATGAAATATTAACTTTTATTTAGTCCATTGTGAAACTCTTTACAAACAAATGCCAACATACAATTGCCAGTATTTGCAGTTACTTTATTACATTCGACTTTTTGAAATCCTACATCCCAGTCGATAGTTACACCCACCAAATTGTCATCATGAGTTTTTGGATTTGCGTAACAATTTATTGCTAAATTATTTACCATCGGTTTTCGGTTTCGTTTCGATTAACCAACCGCCAACACCCCTAGTTGTAACAGTCTTAAAATAGTTTCAAGTGAAAATAAGTCCCAGTTAACTAGGAAATACAAAATAGCTAGTGAAAAACGCTATAATAGCTAGGAAAACATATCAGCTAGATGAAACTAGTTTAACTTGGATGCAGACTAGCTAAAATAATTAGACTTTTTCTCAACCCTATCAATTTCTTGAATACTGTGAAATAGACTTGAGATCACAATAACGAAAATGGGTTGAAAATAAACATAAATAAGTAGGCCAAGGAAATTTTTTAAGTAATGATCAAAAATCATGAAAATGAAACTTTCCATAAATAACCGCCATTTAAATTACAGAAAATAGTAAAGCAAAAATTACGTGAATCCGCAAAGTTTTACAATTTAACCACAAAATATTGCCAAAAATTTTTTTTGAAAAATCAGGAAAAATCTGGTCGTTTTTCAACTCACCCCCAGCCATGATTTATTTATGTCTGATAAGTTTTTTTCGGTTTTTGTTTTTAAATTAAATTTTGATTTATTTTTAGAAAAAGCTTTATTTAATTCAAATTTTTATAAATTTTAATAAATATAAATTTAATTAAAATTTAATAAAATATAATAATTTAATTATGATTTCCACTTAGCATCATGACATTGATAATTTTTCCTTTTAATTTAGATTTTTGAAGATCGTACAATTTGTATATATTTTTATAATTTAGTTTATATAAAATCATTTTAAAATTTTTTAAATAAACAATGGGAATTTTAAAATTAATTACACTCTGTCTAATGTGACTTTTTACGTGTCACATTGTGACTTTCCCCACTTACAATCATTATTATTCAGCACTTACCATAATTTGCATTCTAATTTAAATTTAGTAAATCGTAAATTTTGTATATATTTTTATAAAAAAGTTTATATAAAATTATTTTAAAATTTTATTTTAAAAATTTTTGAGGAACAATGGGAATTTTAAAATTAATTACACTCAGACTAATGACTCTGACCCAGAATATCACACCCAAAATATAGCTCTCTAAATATTGCGCCAAAAATATCGATGACTCTAAATATCGTCACCTAAAATGACGATTACCCAAAATATCGATTTTTAAACTTCATAATTATGTATTTCAAGGACGGGGAAGTCGTTTCAACATAGGGAAATTGTTCCAACAATAGAACAAACATCAATCTGATAAATATGTCCAATCAAAGGGAGATGATCTATCTCCAAGGAGAATCGTGATCGGTCGCTATTGATCGTTATGGTCAGATCGGTCGCTATGGTCAGTCCCCGATGTTGAAACATCATCATAATTATGAACTAAAAAAATTTCGATATTTTGGGTAATACGTCATTTTTGGGTGCGATATTTTGGGTCACGATATTTAATAGCGATATTTTGGGTGTCGATATTCTGGTTGAAAAATCAAGAAATAGCTGGGAGGTTTTCAACTCACTCTCAGCCATATTTATCTATGTATAATGATCAGTGATGGAAAGGTTCCAGTTCCGGTTCCGGAACAGTTCGGCTCCGAAACCGGTTCCGGAAGTGGAACCGACAAAGATCTGGAACCAAACCATGGAACCGGTAAAGGAACCGGTTGAAGAACCGTTTCCAAATATAAACCCCTAATGATGGTGAAATAAAGAAGTGAGCAAAAAAGGGAAAGCGTGAGAGCAAAAGGAAGAGAAAATTGAAACGGATTAAAAATTTTTTCGCCTGGTGCGCAAAAAAGGAAGATTTTTGGAAAAAATAAATATTTATTTAAATTTTCGCCTGTGGTGCTGAAAATTGGAAAAAATCTAGCTTCTGGCCTTACAAAATTTTCAAAATTTTCGTCTGCGGCGCTAATTAAATAATTCCTGTTCTAAATACAATATCCTTCTTTGGCTCCGGATCTGCAACTAAAATTCGATTAGTATTGGAGCTTGAAAAAACAAAATGCCGAAACGGGAAATTTATCACTTTATCTCTCTTAATCTCTCGAACCTGCTTTATACTCACGAATCTTTTTATCATTCCTTATGTCACTCCTTAATCAATTCAGAAGGCTTTTTATCGGAATAGAGAAATTACTAAATGCAGTGTTAGTGATACATTTTAACAGTTAATTACATTATTAATATTGATAATTCACTCTTATTTATGACAAAAATAAATTTTCATCATTAAAATAGCTAAAAAAATTTTGTCACTGGAACCTGTTCCAGCCAAAATTAAAAAAGCGGTTCCAAAAGCGGGAACGCCAAAGTTAAATAAGTGGTTGAAGAACCAGAACCGGTTCTTGACTGATAATTATGTCTTTTATATTTTGTTTTTTTTAAATTAAATTCTGATTTATAGAAAGTTTATTAATTATGATTTTTATAAAATTTATTAAATATAAAATATAATAATTAAATCATGCCTTAGCACTTACCATCATGGCATTGAAAATTTTCCTCTAAATTTAAATTTAGTAAAACGTACATTTTGTACATATATAATTTTATAAAGAAGTTTATATAAAATCATTTTAAAATTTTATTTTAAAAATTTTTGAAGAACAATGGGAATTTTAAAATTAATTACACTCTGCCTAATGTGACTTTTAATGTGTAGCCAATCACAATTAAAAATTTCGTTATCACTACAATCCTTCCTTACCCTTACAAATTAGCCCGCCCCTGCTAGCTCCCTCCCATTAAATTTCTTCCTATTTATATTCGTTGCTATTCCCCAGATTTTATTATTTTTTAAATTTAAATTTATTATTTGCCCACTCATGAATAATTTTTGAATTACTCCTTAATTTTTTTCAATATTAAAGCTAAAGTTCGACAATAGGCAGGTACAGGCTCTAACACCTTTTCCAGTAAAAATTCACCTTGTTTTTATGATAAATTATTCTTTCTTTTAGTTTGCTTTATTAATTAACATTAAGTTTGTAAAGCAGAGCTGGTCTGTAGCTATTGCTCTCCTTTAGTGCAAGAGGATAAACGGCTTCCAACTTTTGTTGAATAGAAACTAAGTCGTAACCAACCGTGTATTTCTTATTTATTCAATTCTTTAAAGCATTCCAGATTGCCACTTTATAACAAAATTTTGCCCAACTCGTTCAACATCGAAAACTATTTATTCGACACTTACTTTAAGATTTTACTTTATACTAGTAGGAAAGATCTTACCGGCTACCCTGGACTGTTCTAAACACTCAGTTTTGGTTGATTTATATTTCTAGGAGTTGATTTTTGGTCTGCTAAGCTTTAGAAGGTAAAATTTTGGTGTACAAGTCCCCTGAAAGTTTTATTTAATTCTTTTTTATAATTAAGTAGTAACTTATTTTTCACTTAGATTTTTTTAATAATTTATTAAAGGGCAATTATATGTATGCCTCTCTCCTATATAATATTGCCAACTATCCTATTATTCTTCTCAATAGCAGTTTCGAAATTTCGATTTTGAAAATTGTTTCTTTCAATTTTCGTTTAAACCTTTTTTGGTGTTTTCTCTATTTGAAGTTTTTAAAACATTTATTTTTGTTTAAATTCTGGTTTCTTGGTTTTCTGAAATTCAAAAAACTTTCGTTTTTACGAAAAAGAGTATTTTGACGTTTTTGTTTATTAGTTTGACGCTTATCCTTTTATTTAATTATTAATATGGATTTATGTCTTCCAAGCAAAAAAGTATTAGGATCTACTATTAGCTACGAAAAGTAAATTCTTTATTTTAAAGTAATAAAATTTCTTACAGTCTAACAATTACAAAAGCCAAAATGGTCCAGTAACATTTTCTGAATTAATTCAGTCCGGAAGTCTGACTCCGTGGACTAATTTTAAATATTAAGTAAAATTTTATTAAAGAATCAGCAGCCACTTAGTAACTAAAAATTCTGATGATTAAAAGAAATAAATAATTCATATTTGACTGACCAAGAGTGATTTGGGCTGATAATTTATTCAAAATATTTACTAACCCCCACCTCGTTTTTCGGTTTTTTACCTATTAGCATTCATTTACAGAAAATTATTACACTAAAAAGCATCATTCATGTATAATATTATTGTTTAAGTTCGAAGAAATAAAGAGTAGTAAATATGTACCAGGGATAATTCCTCTTGATTGTCTGAAAATCTGGAATTCATCAAGTTTATTTGTATGGGAATTATTTCATTTGTCGGTAAGATCCTTGGAATATATGTACAGTGTGACAAAAAAGTAACCGGGCACTTTATTTTTGCCATAACTTTATTCAAATTGAAAATAATGAGATCAAATAAGGATGAAATTATAGAGAACTAAATGGAGAACAAAATATAAAAATCTTTTAGAATTTTCCCTATTCTACTTTGAGATAAGGTTCAAGGAAGGTGAGAAAATTATTGCTACTGTTCGCACCTTTTTTTGAGACATTTTGTTTATAACATTAGAATAGATTGCAGGAATTTAAAAAAAACCAGGGATCATTCCTCTTGATTGCCTGAAAATTGTTACGGGAATTATTTCCTTTGTTTTTATGATTCTTGGAATATATGTACTTAAATGAATGATCGGGCTAACATAAGGCTAAAATCCTATCTAGTTATGACCAAATCTCAGATATTCTCCGTAAATTTTTGATATAAATTATTGAGTAAACTTATTTCTTGAAGCAACAACAATAATGTGATTTGGACAAGTTTAAATATTGTTTGAAATTCACATGTTAAAAAAATTAATTTTAATTTTTTAAATTCTGTCAAGCAAATTATTTTTATCTGGAATGCTCCAAATTCTTTAAAAGAATAATTAAGAAATATATCAGTATCACAGGGTTCTGATTCGTACTTATTTTGGAAGTACAGTACTTACAAATCGACCTTCGTACTTCCAAAATTAAAAATGTACTTATTTGTAAGTACGTACTTACAAATAGACTTTTTGGTTAACAAATTAAATTTAACATTAAAAATTCCAAAATTTTCGCCTGCGGCGCAAAAAATGGAAGAAATCTGGCTCCTAACCCCTTAAAATCGTCAAAATTTTCGCCTGCGGCGCAAAAAATGGAAGACTTTTTAGCAGCTTTGGCACTAAAAAAGGTTTTTGAAAAATTTTTTTGTAGCGTACTTACATTTTGAAAAATTTTCCCCCTGTGTACTTCCAATTTGAACATTTTGTACTTACACTTGACATTTTCTTGATCCGAACCCTGCAGTATCACCGTAAAACTTTGATTTATTCCTCTATAAACAAAAGGTTGTGCTTGATTATTGTTAAGTGGCTTAATTGTTATCTGCTAAAATTTGAAATAAAAATTTCAAAAAAATAAAAGTTTAAAGGTCTCCTGAAAGTTTTATTTATTTTCTATTATTATTTATTAACTTTTATTTTTCTCTATAAAAAATTTTGAAATTATTTATTAAGGTAAGCCAAGGCCTCTTGGCATTCCCACCTCCTCTCCTCTCTTAGCATCTCAAACCTCTCATGCCCTCTCTCCTATATAATATTGCCTACTATCCTATCATTTCTTCTCAGGGGCAGATTCGAAATTTCGATTTTGAAGAATTGTTACTTTCGATTTTCGTTTAGACCTTGTTGGTGTTGTTTAATTTAGAATTTTTAAACATTTGACTTTGTGTCGCTAAAAGGAGGAATTCTGGTTTCTTGGCTTTCTGAAATTCATAAAACTTTCCCTTGTTACGAAAAAGGATATTTTGACGTTTTTGTTTTTTTATTTTGACGTTTATCCTTTTATTTAATTAAGGCTTGAATTAATATGGCTTTATGTCCTCCAAGCAAAAAAATTTTAGGATCTACTATAGTGCTACAGAAAGTAACTTCTTTATTAGAATTCGTTAAACTAATTAGATGTTGTCTGAGGACTTCGTCGAATTAAGAAATAGAGCAATTAGCAAAAAAATATTTAATTCGAATATTCGAATCGTCCGATCGCCTTCACCGAAAAAAAATTCCTTTCTCTATCTAATTTAGCTCTCTCCTCTTTATTATTTTACTAAACACTCTAAATTTTAAAATTGTTTACCTTTTATTACATGTGTCACTTCTCTCAGCCAATCACTAAATTAAAAATTATTTTACATTACATTAACCCCCCCCCCCTTTAATATTATTTGCTATTTATAACACTTGCTATTCTCCAGTTTTTATTTCATTAAAAAACCTTAAATTAATTAATTACCCAATAAAGTGTCAATTAAATAGACTTATTTCTCAAATGCCATTCTTGTTTTTTAATAAAACCGCTTCAAATTTAATACTGAAACTACTTAAATGTTAATGTGTTTTTATTAGGATACCAGTTTTTTAATCATTGGATAAGTGTGAAAGAGGTTACTGATAAGGAATTTTGGAATGATAGTGATAGTATTTTTTTAAGTCAAATTTCTAAAAATTTTTTTAAGTCAAATTTCTTTTATCATCCAAACAGATTTTTTAATTGATTAAACCTGATGTGGCATTTAACAAGATACTAGCATTGAATATTTAAAGCGTATCTTTCCGTTTAATTAGTAACTCTATCTTCTCCTCTCACAAACTTTTTAAAATTTTAAAATCAATCTAAATTTTTATAAACATGTTATCACGTTATAGTATCTCAATAATGTTCTCCATTCACTTCTTTCCGGTTTAAAATTTATTTTAATAAACAAAGGGATTAACCGACCTGCTCAATGTTGGATTAAAAAAAATTTTTTCATTTTACATAGTTTAGAGCTCGCTTAATTTTTTCTTATTTATATTCATTGATATTCATGCATTTTATCTCATTTAACACATTAAAATTCATTAGTAGTCAATAAAATATAATTTTAAACAAGATTTTTTTACATGCTATTTTTTAAACTTCTTCTATTTTTACATTGGCACTAAGTCTGGAACAAGCCGCATTTTAAAAATAGAATATGGAGGAAAAAAGCCCAACCGCATTTTAAAAAGCGACAGACGGAAACGGGGAATTTTTTATTTGCGGAAGAGGGTTTGAAAGTCAATAAAATTTTTATTGTTTCAATTCTTTTCTTAATTATTTGTGAATTAGATTTCGTGTCTAGTGCCGGAGGTAGCAGACGACATCACAGAGTACAGGTAACTTTCTTGGAGCGAAACTATTGTATAAGAATTTTGTGGGCTTGAAATAAAATTAAACATTTACACCGGAATCCTAATACTTGTGAAAAATCGCTTTAAAGGATAGATAACATGCATATACCCACACAATAATTTTATTTTTAGAATAATAAATTTTAAATAAATTTATAGGCAGATGACGATAACACTACCGCGTTTCAACGTGAATCTATACAACCATTACAGGAACAACTTCATGCGCTTGCTCTTGGACAAGATACAAATGCATTGCGAGAACTGGTTAACTGTTATTAAAAATAATATTCAAGAAATTTTGATATTATCATTGCTAATTCTATCCCTTAATTTCATATAATTTCGGTTTCAATTTTATGATTAAATCAAGCATTATTATTTATCAAAGAATAACAGACAAATTTTTAGTTAACTCAAGCTCAAAATCTTCAAAACGATCCAGAAATAACTCCAGATGACGTAAATTTTTAATTCAACTTATAAATTTGTTTATAGGCATATTTCATATCTTTACTGAAAAATTATTGTGAACTAAGATTTTATCTATGGTTTAGTGTAGAATTTTCCAATAGAACTATATGTTTGGAAAAGTTTTCTTTTTAAGTTAAAGTTTTTTTCCTACATTTTTTCTATAAACTTAATTAAATTGATGATAAAATCTTTTTTTAGGCAATACAAGTTCAACAAATAGCTAGTCAGTGCGGTGAAGTGATTGTTCGTTTTGATCTGGTTGGTTTATACTATGATTCTTTCATATTCCTAAATATACAAAATCTTTATTGAAAATTAAATTTTTAATAAAAATGTATGAAAAACGAATGATAATTTTAATTTTTGGAGCTTATCCGTTTGCACTAAAACTTATTTTTCAAATTATCTACTTATTAAAAGTGATGCCCGAATAAACATAAGAATTAAATTTTCATAAAAAGACTGCAAACTCCTAATATAAAACACCTTTCAATGAATTCGATTATATTTATAAACATGTAATAACAGTTTGGGCATCTGCGTTTACAATCTCAGAATTTACTCGATTCAATCGCTCAAGCTCGACAGCAAACTATGACACGTCAACAGCGTTTATCTCTGGTTAAATTTATTAAATAATTATTTTCCAAAATGGAATTTTACTGCGTAATTGTAAAGCTATAGTACAGACAATGTAAAGATATAGTATAACTTATAAAGGTAACAGGACGGAGTTGTATTAATTTCCAACTGGAATCATTTGTTTCACATTCCTATCTGATATTTTTTATTTCCTAATTTCAAGTTTACATATTTTCGTGTTACGCATTTATTTTCACTTAGTATTGTATCCTAATAGAATTTTTTTTAGAAAAATCAAGCTCAAAGTCTTTACCACCAGCAACAAATATTAAGTCGACAGATTGCATCTAATCCATTATTGCTTAATAATCATGCAATTCAAAACAATGTAAATATTTTAAGAATTATAAAATGGTTTCTGTAGTTTCCTAGAAAATACTCTAATGAGTTTGTTAAGTGGCACAAAAGCTCAGCCATGAAATACCGATTCCTTAACTCGGATGACATACATCTGCACATCATATGAGTAAAATCCTACTAGATGGGGGACACATGAATATTTTTGGATTTTTAAACTTTTTTTTTCATATATATTCATAGATTTGCCAAAGTATTTTGTGATAAAAAAATATTACAAATTGAAAAATATTTCATTTTCGTTAATGAATTTAACGTAAAATTATTTATCTTAAATTATTCTAAATTTGTCAAATTTATGAATTGTAGGTTGCTCATATTGGAACTAGAATTTCAACCGAACTGGCACATTTGAATTTGGTTATATTTATATATTATATTTAAATTAAAGTATATATTAACATTGTAATCTAAAAATATAAGTAGATTAAAACTCAAACTGAATTATTAATTATTCGAACAAAAAGTAATGTCATAAACATAAAAGTCAAGGGTCTATTTAAATATGTTCTCTCGCAAGATAATTAAATATTTCGTGAAAATCTAGGAATCAACTAAAAACACGATTCCCGGTTATTATATAAAAATATTAATCAAATTTACAATTAAATTTACCTTTCAAAATTAGTAATCACAAAAAATTTAATGTAAAAATTTTAATTTAATTTAAAATTATTTTTAAACTTCAGTAGCCACATAGCATCTGAAATATTGATGATTGAACGTGGAAATGAAATTCTAGATTGACATATCAACGTGATTTGAGTGATTTTTTATTCGGATTCTAGTAGTAAAATTTTTCCCAAATTCCTCCACTCGCGAACAACTTATCGTATTTTTTCAAATACAGCTTATGGGTCTGTATTTTTCAAATATACTCCAGAATGGGACTGTATTAGCGAATGCGGCTTTAATTATTGTGGGATAGGAAGGATTTACTTCATCAAGTTAAGTGAAATGAACTTTGATACTTAATTAAAATCTACTTTCGTAGATTTTATTAAGGAAGTATTTAGTAGGTTTAAGGGGATATTGAAATTTTGAGAGAATTAAGGGAATTTGGAAGGATATCTGTGGAATTGGATGGATTAAGAAGACGAATCCCGATTATGAAATAAAAAAGTAATTTGTTTGATCAGTTGGGTTTGTTGACAAGATGCTTTCAGGATGACAAGATTTACTATTTAATTAGACTTACAATAGTGGGGAGTGGAGATCTAATTGAGATGGGGCTTTATTTTTCAACTATCTTCGAGAATGAGGCACTATTAGAGAATAGGGCTTTAATTGGGAATGCGGCTTTATTTGGAAAAACACGGTAATTTAGATGTAGTATGACCAGATGCTCACTAATTCTCTTATTTATATTGAGTTGATATTTAGTTAAAAATGTTATTTGGGACCTTCAAATTATTATTATAGATCACAAATGTCTGAAAATTTTCAGAATTTTTGAAAATAAACAAGAAACTAGAAGAGCCGGTCATTAGAATACTTTATTAGTTATGTGCATATTATTCTTTATGTAAATATTCGTTTTCCTTACTCTTTTCTTGACAAACATTGTGATTTTTTACTCTATTTTAGTATAAAACATTTAGAAATTTTTCGGTTGAATTTTAAATTTAAAGTTTTAAATAAGAAATTGATAATAGAAAATTGAGGAACGATTGTCGATAAAAACATGAATTTAATAGCGAAACTTGTAACCGACCCATACGAAATCTCGAGTAAAAATCTCGGCAGTCGAGATGAATAATTTTTCTAAATATCAATCGCGACTCTCGCACAAAAGTTGAAAAAACTATTAATAGGTGAGGAGAGAATACAACAATTCTGATGAATAGAATAATTCTTTTCTGTCTCTAAATTAAACTTGAATTTCTGTTATTGAACCCAAGCCTTATACTATTAAAAATAATTTATATTTTTCATTTATATTTTAAATTTTAATGTATAAATATAAGTGAATTTATTTATTATAATAAAATCCCAGCAATTATCATATAAATTAATAAAATAAAAACAAAATTTCCAAAAAATTTAAATTCAGAAATTCCACCATTACCAATATTATCTATTTTTTGTGTGCTTTTAACTTCTGGATTCATCAGAGTTGTAGATACTTGTTTAGTTCTAGTTGTCGATTGAGGAAAAGCTATGGAATTAATTTTTAATTAAAATAATTTTCTTAAAAATTTTTTACTTATTGAATTGTCATAAGGTTCTTTATTCTAATAACTAAAAACACAAGAACCAAAATTCATTAGAAGCTTAGAACTCTTATTTTCATGATTTATTATTAGAGTTTGAAATTTGTAAGATACCGGATCGGTTTCAAATTTTTTCTATTCGGACCGGATTTTCCGGATCGAAATCTGGAAAAAGGTTTTTTGACACGACTCCTGGCTACAGGATCCGGAAAATCCGGATCCAGTCAGGGTTCGAACTCTATTTATTATCCTACATATATCAATTAATTACATTCTTCTTAATAATTAAAATAGATATATGCTCGACCTTATCTCAAATAATCGCCTCCTCACATTTAGTTAAACATTTTATCGGAAGCATGAAACATTAATTACCTAGGGTAATTATTAGGGCCATCTATCTAAGATAAATTTTAAATTTGAGACATTATTGACATGAAATCTAGCCTGGCCGTAGTTCTTTTATTTATACAAAATTTTAAAAACTAATTTATTACCCTTTGTTGTCTTAGTCTGTTTAATTGTAATAGACTTTTTGGTAGTTGAGGTTGTAGTAATTGCAGTTGTAGCTGTTGTGATTGGATATTTTGTTTTTAAAATAGGTTTTTTATTTGGGCTTTGATTAGGTTTAATTTTAAATCCTTGTTGAGCTTTTGTCCCGTGACCTTCACATTCTTTAAAGTCTTTATTACAATCATCCTTATAACAAATACAACATTTTGTACATTCAAATTCGGTTTTCATCATTTTACAAAAATTTGATTCAGTAATTGTATATGGAATATTTTTACTTTGCTGCCTTTTATGAACATTAATTATAAAGTCGTCGCTGAGACAGTTATAATAAGCTTAAAATAATTTTAGAAATTATTTGTTAATAAGCAGATTTTATAAGAAATAACTACAATAACTAATCAGATTTTTTAATGTGGCTCTTTGAAGTGGAAAAATATTCGAATACCCGACTCATTGACCTTTTCTTTATCATCACTTTACTTTGTAATTATCCACACTTTTTCACCTGTATATAAACCAGGGCTCCGATTCGTACTTTTTTAAAAGTATTGTACTTTTTTATCGACCTTCGTACTTCCGAAATTGAATTTGTACTTTTTTGAAAGTATGTACTTTTTTATCAACATTTTTGAAAAAACGAAGAAATCTGGCTTAAGGACCTCCAAAATTCTCAAAATTTTCGCCTGCGGCGCTGAAAAAGAAGAAATCTGGCTTCTTAGGCTCCAAATTTCAAAAAATTTTCGCCTGCGGCGCTTCTCAATGGCAAACATTCAATGGACGAAGGAAAGAAACTCGCTTGAGGTTGACTGTCAGAGCTTTGCTTCATGTGACAGCAAATTTTGACATGTCATGCAATGAAATGCACAAAATGCTCAGTTGAAACAAGAAATTATTAGAAAAGATTAATTTAGGAGAGAAATATAAAAGATTGATCACGAATAAATATTTTCAAATTTAATTTTGAGTGTACTTTTTATTTGCAAATTTTCTCCCTATGTACTTTTTTTACAAGATTTTGATACTTTTGAGTGGCATTTTGTCAATCGGAGCCCTGATATAAACCCAAACTTATTTCCTTATTTTGTACCTGTTACCGAGAGACCTTTTTATAGCGAGAGCTTTTCCTAGCCCCTTACCCCATTGACCATTTGCTTGTATATATTTAGAAGATCAATATTTATATTATTTAAATTGGATTTCCTCAGTTTATCAAAGAGCTGGACTTATACATAGGGCTTATTGATATCCTCAGTAAATCGGATATATAATACACAAATATTTAGTAATGAAAGCTCGGAGGTAACATATTTCTCTTCTTTAGTTATTGCATAAGGTTATCGGCTGTGAGCGAACCAGCATATTTAGTAGACCGGAATGATGTGTTAGCCATTACACCACGCCGCCTAGTGCACAGCCTAAGGAATTAAATAGCTATATGCTTTACAATATTAATCATTCGCGTTTAGTCTTAGAGACTAATCTTATTACTTTATTGGTACAACATTTTGTATTTTTATAGAATATTAACTGTTATTTATTCCATTTTCAAACTCTCTACAATCAAATGCCAAAATACAATTGCCAGTATTTGCAGTTACTTTATTACATTCGATTTTTTGAAGTCCTACATCCCAGTCGATTGTCACACCCACCAAATTGTCATCATAAGCTTCTGGATTTGCGTAGCAATTTATTGCTAAAAAATATTTTATTAATTTAATTATGGGTAATTATGGGTAAGGTTATTAATTTAATTATGGGTACATATTCCAAGGAGGGGAATTTAATCTAGTTAATACGGTTTGTATTTTTAAATTAATTTATTACCTTCAGAAAAATTCAAAGAAAAATTAAAAAATAAAATTATAATTAGAAATTTATCAATTAAAAAATTGTTGACCATTTATTAATATTTATTAAAATAATATTTTAAATTATATATTTATAATTTTAATATTTTTATTTGATTTAACTAATTTTAAAACTGAATAAAATTCCGTTCAAAAACAGCTATTTATATGGCTGTCATTTTTAAAATTTGTCAATAATATTTTATTACTATTTTTGTAAAATTTTTTAAATTTGTTTATTTTTATGTTTTTTCCGACAAAAATAATTTTAAAAATGAATCATTGCATATTTTTATAATTAAAATTAAATAATTTATTTGTAACAAATGGAAAAAATTATCAAAAAAATTATGTGTATTTATACATAATGTAAATCATATAGCTATTTAATTCCTAAGGCTGTGCAGTAGGCGGCGTGGTCAGTCGGTCTACTGAAGGCACATCAGTCGGTCTACTGAAGATGCTGGTTTGCACACAACAGCCGATTAATCTTTTGCTTTACCATAATTTAGTTCTCGATTATTCCTCTACTGAATTTCTACATTCTGTTGTGTTGAAGTTAAAATACACAAAACCAAAATTATTTTTGAAATAAAAGAAGAACATAAAATGGCAAAAAAAATGTCAAAAAAGATAAATCCCGAAAATAAATTGAAATACCACCAGCTTTAGAGTGAGAGAATTTAATATAGAGTTAAAAACGGGAAAAAAAATTTCCGTGTACCTGAAAAAGCAGATGACCCTTCGGACAAATGAATTTCATAAATGTGGCCAATACGAGAAAGTTATTGGGCCCATTAATTGAGCCAATAGGAGGAAGTTGCAGCCAATGAGTTATGTCGTATGAAGCTACCAGTGATTTCTAGAAATAATACTAAACGTAAAAAACTAAATTGATATTCATTTTTCAGGAAGGTTTTACTTAATTCTGGTTTAATAAAACTTTATCAAATTCTGATTTTAAATATTGATGTTTAAAATTTAAATATAATCCATGCCAAGACAGTTAAATAAAATATCATTGATTATTTTTTCCTTCTTAAATTCCCACCCCCCCCCCCCCTTCTTAAATTTCTCTCCCCCTCCATTTTAAAATTTCCCCCCTTCTCCACTCCATTCGTCTCGCTTAAAAAATTTTTTTATTAAACAATGGAAATTTAAAATTTATTCCTCTTTGTCAATAGGGACTTTCACAAGGGAAATCATCAATTAAAATTTTTTATCTCTCTTCCTCCCCATTACCCAAATTTTTCTTATTAAAATTCCTTGGTATTTCCGTCTTTTTAATTTTATTTAAACATTTTGCTAATTAAAAATAATTTCATAAATAAATTTTTTAAATTCCATCCTAGATTAAGTAAAGCAGCTTGGCTCTCCTTTAGCTAGTGCAAAAGGTTAATCGGCGGCTGTAAGCGAACCAGCATCTTCAGTAGACCGGATTGATGTTTTAGCCATTACACCACGCCGTCTACAGCTCAACCTTAGGAATTAAATAGCTATATGCTTTACAATTACCCCAATATTAAATTTTAACTCGATACAGTGCCTCGGGAATGCTGGCTCTGCAAAAAATTTTAAAGGTTTTTCAAAGTCGCAATCACTTAAACGATAACATGAATACAAAATTTAATGCATTATTTTTAAAGAATCTTATTTACTATTAATAATTTTCAATTTCCGAAGCGGCTTTTTTAATTTCTTATGAAATAAAATAATTCACGTGAAATTGAAAATAATAAAATAATACATATGAAAATTTTGCCTTTAAAAACACATGAAAATTAAAAAATATTTTATTTTAAATATATTAAATATTTTTATTAATTGAAAGAAATGTTGACTCTCCTTGAATTGAGAGTATTTATTCTTGGTTTCTAGTCACCAATTAAAAAAATTTTTTTCCCTTCATCTACTTTATTTCACCCACCTTTTAAAATTTTGCCTTATTCTCTCTCGCATTTAACAAATTCAAATTCATTAAATGCCCAATAAAATTTTTTTATTAATTTTCTTAATGCCATTCTTAAAGCCGCTTCTAAGTTAAAGTTTTTTTAGAGTTTTAAATTTAAAAAAATTTATTTTAAAATTCAAAAATGTATGTTAATGGCAATATTATTTTTATTGCTTCAATACTGTTGGTGATTTTTTGTGAATTCAATGTCGATTCTAGTGGAGGAGGTGGTAGACGTAGAGTTCAGGTGATTTTAGTGGCGCTAACATTTTATCAGAATTTTACAGACCCAAAATATAAAAACAGATACTTTAAAAAAACAAAATAAAATGCACGACAAATATCAAAAATGAAAAATATTATTAAAATTTTATGGATATATTTTTGATAAAAAATTCAAAATTCAGATTAAAAAATATGAAAAAATATTTTTTCACATTAATTCATTCCATGTAAAATTATAGGTAGGAACCACTGAAGCATTACAACGAGAAATACATGCTTTAAGGGACGGATATATTCAGGCTCTACAAGAAAATGATATTATTTTGTTGCAAACTAAGGTTAGAATTTATTATTAATAAAATAAATCAAGAAAAATTCACACTATTAATTCACCCTATTTTGTTGTTATTATTAAAAAATATCTACAAATTTTTAGTTAGATCGAGCAAAACAACTTCAAGATGAATATGTACCAGTTCCAGGAATAAACCCATTTACAGTAAATTTATTAATAAATAATTAAAAATTTCTCTAAAATATCAGAAAAATTGGATACGGTAAATCTCTGAATGATAACTCCATTTTAATACCCATCTAATACAATGATTGAACAATCGAATGGCATGCCATTTAAATAGAGTTTTTATTGCAATTAAAAGCTCCAATACATTTTGCTTTATATTTTGTCCTTGCGCTGCGTTTGTCGTTGTTTTTATGTATTTTCATAATTCTCAAAATTTTCGCCTGCGGCGCTAAAATGGGTGGAAACTAGCTCCTTAGCCTTCGAAAATTCTTGAAATTTTTGCTTCAGTTTATATATACGTTGTATCCGCGATCCTCCAATCATCCTCCAATCATTATCCATTAAACACATATCACAAAATCAAATAAGGCTCCCTGAAATAATTGGAAAATGTCTAATATTTGGTTAAAAAAATTTTTCCCATTTTGCGAGGCGAAAAAATATAATCGAACTATTATAAGACTGCATCCAAATAATTGGAATTCAAATTTTCTATTTAAATTTAATCTTAATGGAAGTCCATTCTACATAATTTTGGCTTCATCTCTCCAAGTAAATTACTCCAATTTCCCGTTCCAATGCCAAGTTTGGAACTTACATTTTTATTACATATTATTGAATAACTTATCTTGAAAAACATTTATTACCTTAACTCACAAATCTTATCTAGAACTGATATCAAAGTGATAAAAAATGATTTTTCAACCCCCAATTGATCAATTTCAAAGTTTATCACTCTTCCGGCTGATAACTCTCTCGGTTGATCACTCTCAATCACTCTCCCGGAAGATTGATTAACCGGCAAAGTGATCAACATTGAAAATAATCATCAAGTAGTTGAAAAACAATTTTTTATCACTTTGATATCAATTCTAGATAAGATTTGTTTTTCCCGTTTGGTGACCAAAATTCCTCCTGGTGACCAAAATTTCAGTGTCCAATATTCCGTTTTATATCTTGGTGACCAAAATTCCGCTAGTGACCAAAATTCCAAAAAAGTTGGTGACCAAAGTTCCGAAAATCCTTGGTGACCAAAATTCCAGTGACCAGAATTCCGGCACCCAACAGGAGGGCGTTACAGATTAAATGAAAATTCATCCAACAGGAGGGGAGTCACTAAAAATTAGTGAACAAATAACATTTTATATGTCAATCTTCAATTCTTTTCTTCGTTCAATCATAAATTTCTGTTGCCGATGAAATCTTAGAAATAAATTTTATTAATTAGTAGTTAAATATAAATAATAGCATTAGATTTTAGGTTACAACCTTGTTGTTCCCGGGATATTTAGTTAAGTTTATTGAGCTCAAATTTGTTTATACTATATTCTTTAAAACATGTTCCACAAGCCTTTAGATATATATTATGGATGTCACTGGTTTCTAAATAAGAAAACGAGCAAAATCTCAAACTGACACCGCAATCAATGGCCAGCGACACCCCTGCTAATACCTTAGCCTTATCATTATATCATTGCTTTTTGCTCTAATTATGAATAATTAATAGAGTTTGATAATTTTTTATTAATCAGTGTTAACACATTAATCTAAACATTTTTTCATATACCTATTGAAGATTGTGTCGAGCAGTTTCAATAGAATTTCGAGTTGCATCAAGCTATTTATAAATTTGATTTATTTAAAATTTGATTTAAATGAAGTATGCTTTATTACTAAGTTATCTATAGTAATATGTCAGGGTTACGATTCCTACTTTTTTAAAAGTATTCTACTTTTAAATCGACCTCCATGCTTACGAAATTGAATTTATACTTTTTTGAAAGTATCTACTTTTAAATCAACATTTTGAATTGAAAATGAAATTGGGGTAGGGATTGGGCAAAAAAGTGAATTTTTTGGCCTACGGCCTTCGAAATTTTCAAAATTTTCGCCTGCGGCGCTGAAAAAGGAAAAAATCTAGCTTCTTGGGCTCCAAAATTCTCAAAATTTTCGCCTGCGGCGCTAAAAAAGAAAGAAATCTAGCTTCTTGGGCTCCAAAATTCTCAAAATTTTCGCCTGCGGCGCTAAAAAAGAAAGAAATCTAGCTTCTTGGGCTCCAAAATTCTCAAAATTTTCGCCTGCGGCGCTAAAAAAGAAAGAAATCTAGCTTCTTGGGCTCCAAAATTCTCAAAATTTTCGCCTGCGGCGCTAAAAAAGAAAGAAATCTAGCTTCTTGGGCTCCAAAATTCTCAAAATTTTCGCCTGCGGCGCTAAAAAAGAAAGAAATCTAGCTTCTTGGGCTCCAAAATTCTCAAAATTTTCGCCTGCGGCGCTAAAAAAGAAAGAAATCTAGCTTCTTGGGCTCCAAAATTCTCAAAATTTTCGCCTGCGGCGCTAAAAAAGAAAGAAATCTAGCTTCTTGGGCTCCAAAATTCTCAAAATTTTCGCCTGCGGCGCTAAAAAAGAAAGAAATCTAGCTTCTTGGGCTCCAAAATTCTCAAAATTTTCGCCTGCGGCGCTAAAAAAGAAAGAAATCTAGCTTCTTGGGCTCCAAAATTCTCAAAATTTTCGCCTGCGGCGCTAAAAAAGAAAGAAATCTAGCTTCTTGGGCTCCAAAATTCTCAAAATTTTCGCCTGCGGCGCAAAAATAGATTTTGTGGCTCCTTCGGAGCCACAAAAAAGTGCATTTAAATGCACAGAATGCTCAGTTGAAACAAGAAATTATTAGAATAGATTCATTTAGGAGGGAAATAGGAAAGATTTGAGCACGAATAAATATTTTCTGATTTAATTTTGAGACTACTTTTTTTTTGCAAATTTTCTCCCTATATACTTTTTAATCAAGATTTTGATACTTTTGAGTGGCATTTTGTCGATCGTAACCCTGCCTTAACTATAAAAAATCTTTTAAAGTTGCACGAGCTTCAACAATTTATTAATGACATTGAAAGATATATTACGTTTCGACAGGTGAGTTATCTGTAGTGTTGGACATGTCCAGCATGTAGGACATGTTGGAGACCGCGGTAATTACCCATGGGTATTGCCGGTATTACAGTTTCGTACCAATTCACTTTTGAAATTTTTTAAATCTTCTATGACGAGATTAGTGATTGGGGCTTGGTTTGATTCATTATATGGAAAATTTGATACTGTGAAATAAATATAGAGAAAACTTAAAAGATTTTTAGAGGCAGAATATGAGAGAATTTTATAGAGAAAAGTTCTCTAAAAATTTTGGGCTAAAAAGATTCACCAAAAACCTAATATACAAAAATGGTACACATATACAGCATGTCCCCATGGAAAATAAAAATTAAAAGTAAATTTATAGACACAGCGCCTTTCGCAAGCCGTAATTGATTTACTTCAAGCGATGGAATTGCCTCGTCAAACACGTCGAACTCGTCAGAATCTGGTAATAAATTGATTTTTAATATGACCGTCTAGAATCATTGCATATCAGAAAAACTGTTGGGCGTTTTGATAAAATAACTGATCAAAAATTTCCTTATTAATGCTTCGAGTTCAGCATTTTTTCCACAATTTTCAAAAAACACAATTAAACAAATAAATTTGTCGGCAAATTTAAAGCGTGATAGGGCTGAAGAGCTTCATCAAGAACATTTAACAATAAATCATCATGTTCAAACAAATCCAGTATTGAATGCTGATGGTCAGATACGACAAAATGTAAATTTATTAATTATATTATAAATTTGTTTATATGGCTCTTAGGAAAAAATTAAATGATTAAGTTAACGGAATCTACTAAAGGCATTTTATTTACATATTACAGGGTTACGATCGACAAAATGCCACTCAAAAGTATCAAAATCTTGATTAAAAAGTATATAGGGAGAAAATTTGCAAAAAAAAAGTAGTCTCAAAATTAAATCAGAAAATATTTATTCGTGCTCAAATCTTTCCTATTTCCCTCCTAAATGAATCTATTCTAATAATTTCTTGTTTCAACTGAGCATTCTGTGCATTTAAATGCACTTTTTTGTGGCTCCGAAGGAGCCACAAAATCTATTTTTGCGCCGCAGGCGAAAATTTTGAGAATTTTGGAGCCCAAGAAGCTAGATTTCTTTCTTTTTTAGCGCCGCAGGCGAAAATTTTGAGAATTTTGGAGCCCAAGAAGCTAGATTTCTTTCTTTTTTAGCGCCGCAGGCGAAAATTTTGAGAATTTTGGAGCCCAAGAAGCTAGATTTCTTTCTTTTTTAGCGCCGCAGGCGAAAATTTTGAGAATTTTGGAGCCCAAGAAGCTAGATTTTTTCCTTTTTCAGCGCCGCAGGCGAAAATTTTGAAAATTTCGAAGGCCGTAGGCCAAAAAATTCACTTTTTTGCCCAATCCCTACCCCAATTTCATTTTCAATTCAAAATGTTGATTTAAAAGTAGATACTTTCAAAAAAGTATAAATTCAATTTCGTAAGCATGGAGGTCGATTTAAAAGTAGAATACTTTTAAAAAAGTAGGAATCGTAACCCTGACATATTACTATAGATAACTTAGTAATAAAGCATACTTCATTTAAATCAAATTTTAAATAAATCAAATTTATAAATAGCTTGATGCAACTCGAAATTCTATTGAAACTGCTCGACACAATCTTCAATAGGTATATGAAAAAATGTTTAGATTAATGTGTTAACACTGATTAATAAAAAATTATCAAACTCTATTAATTATTCATAATTAGAGCAAAAAGCAATGATATAATGATAAGGCTAAGGTATTAGCAGGGGTGTCGCTGGCCATTGATTGCGGTGTCAGTTTGAGATTTTGCTCGTTTTCTTATTTAGAAACCAGTGACATCCATAATATATATCTAAAGGCTTGTGGAACATGTTTTAAAGAATATAGTATAAACAAATTTGAGCTCAATAAACTTAACTAAATATCCCGGGAACAACAAGGTTGTAACCTAAAATCTAATGCTATTATTTATATTTAACTACTAATTAATAAAATTTATTTCTAAGATTTCATCGGCAACAGAAATTTATGATTGAACGAAGAAAAGAATTGAAGATTGACATATAAAATGTTATTTGTTCACTAATTTTTAGTGACTCCCCTCCTGTTGGATGAATTTTCATTTAATCTGTAACGCCCTCCTGTTGGGTGCCGGAATTCTGGTCACTGGAATTTTGGTCACCAAGGATTTTCGGAACTTTGGTCACCAACTTTTTTGGAATTTTGGTCACTAGCGGAATTTTGGTCACCAAGATATAAAACGGAATATTGGACACTGAAATTTTGGTCACCAGGAGGAATTTTGGTCACCAAACGGGAAAAACAAATCTTATCTAGAATTGATATCAAAGTGATAAAAAATTGTTTTTCAACTACTTGATGATTATTTTCAATGTTGATCACTTTGCCGGTTAATCAATCTTCCGGGAGAGTGATTGAGAGTGATCAACCGAGAGAGTTATCAGCCGGAAGAGTGATAAACTTTGAAATTGATCAATTGGGGGTTGAAAAATCATTTTTTATCACTTTGATATCAGTTCTAGATAAGATTTGTTTTTCCTGTTTGGTGACCAAAATTCCTCTTGGTGACCAAAATTTCAGTGCCCAATATTCCGTTTTTTGACTTGGTGACCAAAATTCCGCTAGTGACCAAAATTCCAAAATAGTTGGTGACCAAAGTTCCGAAAATCCTTGGTGACCAGAATTCCAGTGACCAAAATTCCGTACACCCTCCTGTTAGATTCTTCAAAATTTTACTCAAGAGTTCAACATTTGCCTAGATTCGACATTTGCCCTTAATAAGTATAGGTCAAATAGGATCAAATGATAAGCAAAACATTGCCGTATCACAAGGAAGTTCTCCTGTTGAATGAATTTTTAAAAATTTTTAAGCTTAGGTTTACAACTTTGGATTATGCAAGTGTCGTACCCTGTTCAAATTAACTATTTTTCAAATTTAAAATTCAATCTGTTTTTTGATAAAGTCCTCTTTCAATTTTATTATATTTCATTAACATTAGGCATTGTCATCAGATTGGCATTAATTTTACAAAAAAGTTTCGTTTCTACATAATTGTAGAGTAATTACAGAAATATTTTAATTACATTAAATATAAAGAATCGAAAATTTTTTTGGCAATGAGGTCCAATTTGATAATGTCGAAGTTGACTTTTATTATTAAAAAGTCTAAAAGCCTACTATTATTTACGGTTATATTATCAAGCCATTAGCTTCTAATGGCGTTTATTCTTTAATATCACTTTTTTAGAAAACGAAAATTAAGATGATTTTTTATTATGAACTTGACAAGATTCTTGAACTTGAATCTGTTTTTTCCGATGAAATTAATTTTTATTCGAATGAATCATTACATATTTATAAATTAAAATTAAATAATTTATTTTAAATGGAAAAAAATTATTTAAATAAAAATTATGTACATATACATATTTAAATTTAATTCTCGGTTATTCATCGTTATTCTGGATTTCTACATTCTTTTTTACATATAACTGCCCCACAATTAGCACCACAATTTAAATCCTTCCATTGTCCATTTCCATTAATAGCCGCACATTCACGGCATTGGTGAGATTCTTTGTCTTTATCATCCGAAGATATGTCGTCTGATAAGGGTAAGGTTCCGGGCTGTTTAAATTTATGAATATGAACCAAGAAATTTATTTCTAACCTCCACATGCTTTTCAAAATCTACACTACTTCCATCATCCCAAAATTTTTCTTTCGAACCTCCATGGCCTGAATGAGTCCAATCCAACAACATGCAGAAATGTTTCCACCAGCCTGACCTATAGCCAATGCAGATGTAATTGTGTTTTCCTCGTTTGAATGAATAGAAGCAACTTGGGCATCGTGTTTATGGCAAATGGAAAGAGCCTAAAAAATTTCTTAATTAATATTATGAAAGCAAGATGCGAGATGCAGCTCACTAGCATTTAAAACGATTACTAGGCGGTGGCTTAATATCTAACTTTGTTTGAAGTCACCTGTGCTGAAAGCGGGTTACCAAAATTGCCAAGGGGTCTTAGGATCTATGCATTCATGGCTAAACTTTCATCCCACTCTTCATCTTAATATTTCTAATCTTAAAATCCATCTAGGTTATATTTTTACCTGCCAATAATTTCCAGGACTGTGCAGAGGAAAAGCATGGAATGCTTTTCCATCCGTATGTGGCCAGCCATCTTTTCCACAAACTAAAAATAAATTTCAAATTTGAAATGTTATTTAGATACCATCATGTTTATGTTCTCCGTCACAAGGCTTTTTACATATAAAACCTCCAATTTTTTGATTACAAGCGAGATCATTCCATTTAGCTATGCCTGATGATGTTGCTAAATATATTCCTGTACAGTCCTCTGATTGGCCATCTTAAAAATAGAAAAAATACGTATAATCTCTAATTCAATGCTCGGACATCCTATTTTTCAATTATCCTCCAGAGGCATTCTATGGAGGGGGGGCATTTTGTAGGAGATTTTATAGTAAATTAAAAATATATTAAGTAAATTTTTACGTCCGTGTGAACTATTAGTTCCAGAAGGGTCACAATTGCCCCATGGTTCTATTTTCATATTGCAATCGACTTCCCCTTCATAGCAACCATAATCACATTCGGAGCCATCAGACCACACTTGTACTACCGCGGGATTATAACTAAAAATATTGTGTTATTTTTATTCTTTTTAAAATTACAATGGATAAAATTGGCTTCGATGAAGACTAATCCAAAATCCTCTAAGAATCTTGTCAAGAAGTTCATGTGCCTTATCTATATGAGGAACCCTTTCAGCACAAATTAAAGGATTATTTTGACATTCTGCCAATAGAGGAGCTGCCAACTTTGCAACAAATGAATTTTCTTCAGCACTGTAATGCTTACAATTTCAGCACCCTCTGAACGGCATCTAAGCTCAGCCTTTCAAATTTTTAAATAAATTTTCAATAAAAATTTATGCCGATGGTTATTGGTTAACACATCCGACTTAAACATAACTTGATACTCAGGCCAAATGCCCTGGCGGCATTTATTGAGGTCTTAGCTTTAGCTTGAGGATTTGCGTATTATCAGATCTGATATCCGAACCGAAAATTTCCGTTAATCCTGTCTTTTTTTAGATCCGGATCGCCGTCGTTACCTTTTCTGTCTGTAAACTTTCTTACTACTAAAAAGTAGGTTTGTTCACTATCAGTTAATACCCGGTTTATGTTAATCTTAATTTTAAAAATTCGGTTTTCAGTTTAAGTCGGATATCGGTTTTATTTTGGTGGAATGTATAATATATCATTCATTTTCATTAATTTTACGGTTAATTTTTGGCAAAATATATCAAAATTTTCGGGTTTAAAACCGGTCGTGGGCACCATATTAGCAAGTATATAAATGCTTAATGCTTCGCCTTCTCATTTAAGTTTATAATTAGGCTATATGGTTGATATAATCACCCCAAAAAATTTTTACAAACTTGAAAATAATTAATCATATCTTCAACAAAAACTTTGTAACCATACAAATGCCCATCTTTAGGATTTCGAAATGTTGTCCAGTCTTCTGTACATTGATTATTTTCATTATGTTTATTGTTTTTATGATTAATTTCTTTTTTTAAAAATTCTTACATCATTAGTTTATTTTCAGCTAATGACATTAATGAAAACTGATTTTCACTTTCTAATAATTTAGGTGATGGATTGGATAAAATATTTTTAATGTGTGCGAATATTAAGAACAAAATAGTTAATTTGTTGAAAGAAGCAAAATAGAAATTATTAAGCATTTTAAAATAACTAAAAAATTTTTAATTTAAAATAATAGAAAATTTAAAGGTTCAAAAGAAAATAGCAAATCATTCCAGAAAAAATTTTTTTTCTCGGAAAATAGCAAAAGATTGTATGAATTTTATCCAGATATCTATACAAGGTCAATTATCCAAAGTTGATTAAATTGGTGGGCTAAGATTTTGTAAACCCAGGAGCCAGGATTTGAAATGCCGGAGTTGGAGCTATCCAGCATGAGTTATACAAAGGACTAACTAGTTATTTAATAATTAGTTTATAGCGAGATATATTAAAATTTTGGAATATTTTAGATAAATAATTTTACAAAATTATTGACGGATTTATATATCTTTCTGATAATTATTTTTGAAATTGAGCCAAAAGGATTTGAAGGAAAAATTTATTTATAAGAAAAATTAGATTAAGGATTAAAAAAATAAATGTTTGTCTGGCTATCAAAGTTAAAAAAAAGTTGCAACATTTTGTTTTAAATTTTTTATAAAAATAGCGCTAAACAGATGATATTATTTTTAATGTTCCACCAATATGTAAATTTAATATTAAGTTATTTTGACAATTATATTTAGGTTATTTTTTTGAATATTAATAATTTTTCGGCTGGTTGTTGGGCAATAATGCATAATAAAAATTTTAAATAACCAGATCATCAATGACCACTAAATGTTATATTTATGTGGAAATGTATTAATGTTGCGAATTATTATTTTATAATTTATTCGTCCATTATAAAAAATATTATATTTATTTGTAATTATTTAAAATATAATTTTAAAGTTTAATATAATTATTTTGAAAATTAATTTTAAAAATAATTTGCTTATTATGTATGATAGATCCTGTTGCAAATTCAATATCAATAGCTCGGGGACTTATAGTGGATGCTCGGATAATTATCCTCAATCAAATAATTCCTATTCTCGAATAAATTATACACTCTAGCGTGAGGTTGAAGCGAAAATTAGCCAGGGTAATTATTTGAGCAAATGCCGAGATTTTAACAGTTCTATTGCCAAAATTTGCGATTGAAAATAACCTGGAAAAAATTTTAGTACATACAAAATATCATTAGCAAACTCCGTCCTAGCCCCAATACCATGAACTGGATATTACTAGTAAATTAGTACATTCGATTTTTATTCAAAAATATTCATTATAAAATAAAAGTAATTAAAATTAAAGATAAAATAATTTTAATATAAATTGAAAATCCTCCGCTAGTTAAATTTCTTTTGCTGCCATTTTTCCAGGGACAAAGCCTTTTCTTTTTCGGAACGGATTGTGTTGTTTCAATCTTTTTAGTTGATGATATTTCATCTATTTTTTGATAATTTTTGGATAATTATTTCCCAAAATAAGGCCCACATTAAAATATAGTCCGATTTTGGCGTTAGTTAAAAAATACAGGCACCCTTGATTCTCCTTTAGGATAGTGTTTACATACATATTAACTACCCTCTACTAATACTCATTTCTGGATCTTTCGTTATGATATTTCGATCATTTTCCCTACTACATATATTAATTTACCTAATTCATCACCCATTTTTTCTTTAACTATGTAGTGTTTAAAATTAATCCTATGTATAATTCTTATTTTTTGCCGGTAAATAGGCAACTCTACTAGGATCATAATCAAAAGTAATTTGCTCTCTGAAAACTTTAATTCTTATAATGTTTAAGCCGCTTAAGCCAGGGGGGGGGCTCAAAACCTAGGTGAGAACCTAAGTACATATTTAGGATTCTGGCAGTGTATTAATATTTTTACTTACTAATTTTCGTTGAATCTGATTTTGAACTTAAAAATTCTTCAGTAGGCCTATTTGTAGAAATTTCATTCGTTGTCTTTTCAGTTTTTCTTGTTGTACTAGGTGTAGGATTAGTTTTGACATAAGGATTGTGTACTTCGATTCTTTCAGGATCTTCACTTGAATCCTCTCCGATTTTATACGAAAATTTATTGACAGATGTTCTAGTTATATCACTTAAATTTACAAGTGATCCATCGTTACAATATTCTGTCCCACAAATTAGACAATGATGACAATTATCTACTTCGTTCAAAACTTCACAAAAATTAAATTCGTTAATTACTTTTGGAACATTTAAATTTTTATCTGTCTCACTAAAATAGAATTTCACATCATCCTCATGTAAACATTTGTGTACATCTAAATATAAATTAGTATCAGTGCATCAGCAGATTTTTCAGTTAAAGTAACCGAACCTACATCTCCGATAATTTGTTTGTTGAAAGTGGATATTTATTTGAACCTTGAATAGAACCATCCCAAAACTAACAATATATTAGATGGGTCTTGTTAATGAGGTTAATCGCTTGATTCGTGAATTAATTGAAAAACCCCTTATTTGTGAGAGGAAATCTTGTACGCCTCATTGTTTATAATTATACACATTTAGAGAAATAAGAAGTGAGATAAGCTTGCTAGCATTTAAAACACTTAAGCCGGGATTTAAGATTTGCACATGTCTGTACTCAATTTAGTAGAAGGTAAAGCTTAGAGCTCAGTAGATAGAGACAGAGTTAACAGACAGTGCTAATTTATTCATAAAATCATTTACATTGTTCTTCATTATTACAGTGAAATAAAGCCAAACAATTCCCTAAATCATTACTTCCCATTTTGGCACAGTCAACTCGGTAAGCCTGTGTTTTATTGTCGTAACCAAGTGTATCATTTAAATTATCATCTTCGTTGAAATCGTTGAAAAAGCATTTTATTGCTATTAAATTAATTTATTAATTTTCTTAATTATTTCTTATTAGATTATAGGTTTTATTAGATTATCAGGCTTCGTCGTCCTAGAATTTTTTGACATTAATACTTTATTTGAAGATATAAATGGATAAATCTAGAAGCTTTTTTTTCTAAACCTTTCTTATCTCTTTTGACATGTTACAGTGATTTTTAAATTTCAAAATTTCTGAGATAAAATTTCCGCTATAATTAGGTTTGGCATTATTTTAGGAATGGAACTTTTTTTAATTTTTCAAAATTTTGGACGATTGATTTTAAGAATTTTTGAAATTTATTTTTTAATTTTTTAACCTTCAATTTTGATAATATTTGTCAAACTCAAGATTAGAATAAATAATAAAAACATTAATTCGGATTAAATTGAATTAGAAATATAAATTAGGTATTCTATAATTTTAAAATTATTTTATTTAAATAAATTAAAAGGGGGAATGATTATTCTTATTTTAGTGAAAATAAAAATCTGTATAGATATTTTTACTGAAATAATTATGAAAATTAAATGATTCATTCTAAAAATATTTTTGGATTCTTTTTTATTTTTATTTAAATGAATGCAGATAAATATTATGTACTATGTGTATAGTTAACCATTTTTAAATATTTAACTATTTTTTATTAAAAAAATCAGTAAAATATTGAAAAAAAGACATGTATTTCAGTAAGGCATTTGAGTGAAAAGTTCATTCAATTTTTTTCAAAAAATACAATGAAAAATTTGTAGTCCAGCAAAGTTTATTTGTTAAATGAAGGTTTATGAGCCTCATGAAAGTTTATTTTTAAATTTCAAATATTTTCAAAAAATTTTTCATAATATCTTAATATTTAATTTAAAATATGAATATAAAATTCCCTTGAACTATGTAGAATTTACAAGTAAAATAAAATATTAACAAATGCACACTAATTGCTATTATGCTTAAGTATATTCCTGAATATATGATTTTTAAATAAAAATATACATGCAAAATTTACTCTGTATTAGTACATTTATTTGAAAATTTTTTTGTTTTACTATAATAAAACATTTGGATATAACACTAAATTTTGGATTCTTTTACAAGAAAATTATGTATATTCTACTCCTATAATTTTCTAATAAAAGTTCATTGACTTAAAATCTTTCCTTGCTTAAGGAAGGTCAATTCGTGTTGAAAAGCATTAATGAAATGTGACGCACCAAAGGACTAAACTTTATCAAGTAATGCTTCCTGAACAATATTTAAATACAGCAGTTTCCATATTTGCTTCCATTTTATTCATTCCACTTTCAATAATTGCATTAATAATTAATTTATTATATGCTTGTGTTTTGATTCATGGGCACCGATATTTTTCTACAAAATTTGTTTATATTTGTTCAAGACATTTAGTAATAGCTGATATAGTATCTTCACTAACACAAATTTTTGTAATTGTCCCTACTGTTATTTTACCATATGAGATTGGAAGAGGTTAGTTAAGGAAATTTGTTGAAAAGAGTCAGATTAAGGTTCTTGCGTTTATTTCTAAGTAGCCTTTAGATTAAATTTGGAACTGAACAACTGTGACCCAGTTTTCCTTAGATTTTTTATATTTAAGAGCTAGATGAAAAAACAGGTACAGACTTTGCTTTGTTCTATTATTTGAAGATATTTTATAGAATTCTCGTCGTAATAACATCGATAAGGCTCTTCTTCCTTTAGTTCTTAAATTATAATCCAAGTTATAACCTAAAACATTTTTAAAAACCTAATTAAAATTATTTTGAATCTTTAATTAATTTAAAGAATTTCTTCTCTCTCGATTTGTCGAAACCGTCCTAACATGCGAAACTCTCGCACACATGGCTACTTTTCATTTTATGTTTTTACAATCACTTGGACATGTTCACAATCAATTGTTATATTCACAAAACGAAATAGCTATACATGCATTAAATAATTGGGGTTCTATTATTTGTACAAGTTTTTGGATTTGGTTAGCTTGTAAGTTGATAAATACATCTAATTATATATTTTTTAATAATTACTCAGGGTAATTATTGTTTCCACGAATCTTTAGATTAGGAGGGCAATCATCCAAAGGTTGAAATCCGAACCTGTTTAAGGCATTTGATAGTGGGGGTCATCTTGGTTTAAAAAAAGATGGGGGTATTCAATAGAGGTGACTAATAGGGCAGAATAATCAGGAGGTTTAGTCAATAGAAGGAGAGTGATTATTTGATGAAAGGTAATCATTTAGATTTAACTGTAATATAAAATGAATGGTAAAAATTATCTTTTACCTAAATATTTTTAAAAAATTTCTGTTAATTAATAACCAATTTAGTTTTACTTTTAATCTTCGGAGCTATTTTTCGTTGTGTTCTTCGTTTTAATATTGTTAGCTACTCCTTTTATTGTGTCTGTTATGATGATGATAATAATGGATTTAGTGGGGCTTATTTAATGAAACTATTGCTTGGATTTTTAATGATTATATGTATTGGAACAAATTTGCTTGGAGCTGTTTATTTTGAAAGAAAAATACAGTTATAATTAAATTTAATTAATAAATTTTTAATGAGCACTAATAAATATTGATATCAAAAATAACATTGAGAAAGGATTTGGTGTTCAATGTTCTCCCAAAGTATAGTAGTGCAGAAGTCGTGCTGAGTACTTAACCAGAATATTGAGGGATATAAGTATGTTCCTCCATGTTCTACCAGTGCCGAAATCGTGCTGCGTAAATACCTAGACCATTGAGGTATATATGCAAGGGAATGTGATTGGACACACATGAAACAGCAAAATGACAAGGGATCCTAACTACTTATTCCCGTTCACAAAAATCGCTAAGCCGGATGTTTTCATGATGGAAATCCCAACTCACTAAATTTGGAATTTCTTTTTATGTCAGGAGGGTCATACAAATTATTTATTCACTTAAACGTATAAATAAATGTAGGATTTTTAACCAAATTCGAATATAAAGACTCGTCTTTTAGAAAATTATTTCCTGGAAATTCACGATCAGCTGCAATATCCACAACCACTGCAAATATTCGAAGGACATCGATAAGCGTTAGTGTAATACATAGAGTTCATTTACAACAGCAATCTATCCAATCAAATCAACGAAAAATTCTTTATGAAATGCTTAAATCTAAAGCTTTTTTTGTTCAAGTTGAAAAAATATTTTGATTATTTTATTTTAAATTTTAAGGGATTTTATATGTCTTTATCTTTATTAGCTCGTTATTCTGGGTTCCATTTAATTCCATTATTTTGTTTGTTTTTCTTTGGTAATGGAGTTCAAACAATTAATGAAAGGGCAACAATTAATGTCATTGGGAACGTTTTAATTTTGGTAAGTTTTAAGGATTAGAATCCACAGAATTTCAATAATAAACACAACGAAAAAACTAATAAAATATTAACCTTTTGGGGTTATGCCTTAGTTTGCTAGGAGTAACAAGAAAGAACAAACTAACGTAATCAAAATTTTCTAAATCCTTGCTTTTTTAATTTGAAGTGCATTCAAAAATTTTGGACAATATTTCGATTTTCTCACATTCATGTACGAGTGATTGCGTAGCGTTATGATGAAGGTTTAAATGACTGATTAATTTTGGATCACCCTGTATTTAAATGCATAAGAATGCGATCATAACTTTTGTTATGACCAATAAATAATCCTGTTAAAATCCATACATAATTTTAGTGGTAGGATGGCAGAAGCTTTGCCTCGTGCACAACAAATAGTTAATTAATTAGAAATAAAAATTTATTTTAAAGTTAAGCATTTGTTGCCACTCAATTATTTATTGGTTTTGGAATTTTCGTATACGATCTTTAACTGAAGAAGTTTTGATATTTTTGAGGACACTAATTCCTAATATTTTTCAAAAATAGAAAACAAATATTATAATCACAATTCATAAAATAAAAATTATTTAGATAATTATTAAATTATAATTTGTTTAATTATCTAAAAATTATTGAATAAATAAAATTAATTAAAGAGACCCCGATGATTTTTTTTGTCAAATCTCGACCTGAACCCTGCCTCCGAAACCCTGCATGTTCTCTCATAGTAACTCCGATCCCGTTCGGTGTTACAATAATTAAAATTTTAAAATTAGTTAAAAATTTAAAAAATATAGTTAAATTATTTATTTAAACATTCTTTTAATTTATCACTATCTCCTTTCAAATAAATTAATTCTACTTTTCTACTTTTATTTAATAACGCAGAGGGTGTCTTGTATTTAATATTTCCAACAAATTTATTTAAAATATTTCCATTATTTTTATTAAATTCTAATTGTTTTATAAATTTATTTGTTTCAATCCCAACCCACCAATGTTGGATATATTGTGCACTAAAGTTGAAAAATTAAATTTTAAAATAGAGACGAAACAGTCTAAACTCAGATTCAGTTCTGGGCTAGAGCCGAAGCTTTTAGGTGAGAAAAAGAGGATGAAGAATGGAATAATTATATATTATGTGTCAATACCGCTCACTCCTTCAGAGTGATCTACATGCTACGACTAATTCCGCTGATCGTGCAATGATTACTATAATAACGACTTCTCTCTCCAGCGATGCCATTGGTTGAGAAAAAGCTGGGCGGGTTTCAGGTCAACCTGTGTTATTTAATGGAATATATTGTATAAAGACCAGGAATGGGTACTTTATTAATATCCCGCCCCCCACCCCTATTTGAGTCTCAAATTAATTTTTCTTTTTATTTCTCCTGCCTCGGAACGGTCAAATTTCCTTCCTTATAAATGTTAAATTTTGCCGTTAGACACATTTTTGGGTTGCCGTCTATTATTTCCTTCCTAATTTTAGCCTTTTACCTGTAATGTTTGAAGGAGAAAATGATTGATAGTAAAGGAAAAGAAAATTAATCTGAGACTCAACTAGGGGTGGGGGGCGGGATATTAATAAAGTACCCAGGAATGTCCGCAAATGAAAAAAATTTTCTGCAGCGCAATCCGCATCGCAATTTTTCTTTTAAAATTCGCAGACGCAATCCGCATATCCAAAAACACACAATTTACACACTCTGCAGTTCGCAATCCGAATTTGCGAACAGTACGGATATGCTGCTTTAGGGAAATTTATTGATTCTAATCGCTATCTCCGCCTTATTTGTAAAATTTACCTATATTTTTCTTTAATTTCTTTCGGCAAACATTTTTCATTACTAGTTGCATGAGCATATTCTATTTTTTCTTGATCTTCTTCAATCGTAAAAATTAATTCTAAACGGATTCGACTCTCAATAAAGCGACAATAATTTTTGCTTTCTTCAGACAGATTTTCTTTTTTGTTTAATAAATCTTCATCAAGACATAAAATGAGCAAAAAATGTTTATACTTAAATTTAAATTATTTTAAAATAATTTAAATTAAATTTCTTACTTTTATTAAAAAACTAGTACCTCTTAACCAATCATTCCAAGCTTTTACAATTGCTTCATTTCCTCTATTATTATTTTTAATATTTTTAACCATATTATTTCCTAAAAGTTAGCATTAAAATATAAATTTTCTATGTATAACTACATTATTTTATATTTATTAATCTAACGTTGTCTTTCAAATATAAAATACTTTACTTAAAGTAACGAATGTAAGATTCAGCTGATGAGAATTCAAAAAAATCAGCGAGTATTTAAGAGCAACATGGAGGATTGTCTCGAAGGATATCTATTTCGATAACCGAGATTTTCGTTAGATATATTTAGAGATATTAGTTTCTATTTTAAGACCCTCATTTAGGGTTGTCCGTTCGAATCCTCTGTTATTCGGTTCGGCTCTTACCCACTATCATTGATACGCGGCTGAGTAGGGTTTGCCTGTTTTAAATGCTCGTTTCCTGTCCGATACCTATGATCTTGCGAAATCTTACTAAACTAAAAATTTAATATTATAAAAATAAATAACCATTCTCCAACTCTTTTAAAATAATCTTTCTCGTAGAATAATTAACATTATATGAACAATTCTGTTCTGGATAGCCAAGTGTTAACACAACCATTATTGGATTAGTATGTTTTTCTAATCTAATTCTTTCTTCATTACTATAATTAATATATTTTGAAAGATATTGGTTCTTTCTAAAATTAATTTCTGACTCTTCATTCCAACTTTGCGATTTTTGAGTTAATTCTTCTAATTTGACTGGAAATTTCCATTCCCTAAAAATTTTAATTTTTTCTTTACTTAAAGAATTAATAACCATTCACTAAATGTTTCAAAGAATTTTTGTAACAAATAAATTTGGGATGAATCAAAATAAAGTAGAACAATCTTAAGAATAAGCAAATTCAATGTTGCTCCATTTAGAAAACCAAATTGATTATTATAAATATAATAATCTGAAATTTTTTGTTTAATCTTTCTAAATAAAATATAATTATTAATTCTGGGACCAGTTTTATGTATAAAGCAATAATTTCCTTTATAGACAAGGACGGGTATTAATATGTAGTTCCTTATGCCCGGGTTAAAAAACATTTATTAAAAAATTAATAGTAAAATCTGATCAAGTCATCCCAATCTCCATCATTAGTATAGATACTTATAATATAGTTAAACTTATTTATAACTATTCAAGGTAGTGGGTACTGGTAAATCCCCGGATATTTGGATTACTATAGCCGCTATACGACCTTTTTCGCATCCAGATATTCAGATTGCGAATAAAAATGGGAAAGGAGAGACTGAATGAGGTTAAGATCCGATCCTTGGCAGCGGATATACAAACCAGTGATGGGATGTGTTACCCGCAACTGTTATTTTTATCGACTTGATACCCGCCAGATAACTTTTTTTTCACCCCGTTCCATCCCTGATACCTATCAAATAAAAATAAATTTAAAAATTTACTTTTAGCCCACAATTTCAAGATTTTCGTTAGAAATGTGAATTTATTTAAATTCCCACTTTTATCAATAATATTTTCAATAATTTTATTTGAATTATATGAGGCTAATGTTAATATTTCTCCATGTTTTTCTTTAATTTTATTTTCATTAGTTTCTAAATTTTGTAATTCTTCCAATTTTTCAATTATTATTTCAATTTCAAAATTATCTTGTTGAATTAATTTATTTAATTTTATTGGTATTATATCTTCTAATATAACAAATGATATATCAAATTTAATTTTAAATAAAATAAATTCGATTAATTTAATTCGGGTGTGGATGCTTTTACGAAGCTGATGAATTGGGGCTTCCTAAATAAATTAATTTTATTTAAATATTTAATTATTAATATAAATAGACCCCACTCATAAGGTTCTTTATGGAGATGGTGAAAAATTATAGCTACCACTAGAGACATCCGAGATTCTTGGTCTCGATTCCAAGGGTTTTTTCGGTCTTGGTCTTGGGTCTAGTCCTGGTCTTGAGACTTGGAATTTGAGTCTTTTATTAATAAAGAGGGAAACCGAAACGAGATCTCGATGTAAAATATCGGTTATAGAGAATCGAGATTTATCGAGATCTTGATTCTTGTACGACACTCCCAGTCGTCTCTAGCCTATAAAAAATTTTAATTTATTCACATTGTATAATAAACAAAAAAGTGATATTTCTGATTCTTCAACTTTTTCAAAATTTTTACATTCATCAATGTTTCCATTACCAATAAACTGATTTAATTCATTTATTTTACACCCATCGTCTTTATTTTTATTTAAAACAACAATTCCATCAACGTCAGATTCAACAATATCTGTATTTAATAATTTCGAGCCACTCAACAGAAATTCAATGTCTATACAATTATAAACATTTTTAGCCCATTCAGAAATAATTAACTTTAAATAATTTAAAGCAGAATTGAATGAATCCGTTTTATTGTTATTTTGGAACTTTTCTTTGATTACTTGGACAAACTTGAATTTAAAATATTTTATAATTAGCTATCACACAATAAGACGATTTTATTGAGTTCTTTGCCTTTATTCCTTTACCCGACTACTCAATCATCTTCCGGAAAATGCGTCAGTGGAGTATGGTCAGTGGATACGTTTGTTCTATAACCTTCGATATAACGAGGGTTATTGTCCACTGACGCATTGTCAGAACACGATTAAATCAACAAAAAAATCCAAAAATGAATAAAGTTGTTAATTTCGACGCTTCGGCATTAACTATTTTAAGGAGCGGTCCTGTCCCCTTCGCCTCCCCATTTCTAACACACTTGATTTCTATTCACACTTGATTTTATTCACATTTGATTAAAGAAACGTTTAAAAACAAAGGAGTGTTTTAATTTGTCGGCGTATATACACAAGGGAGCTGAAAGAGTAAATACAGGATGTACATTAAAAAGTGAGAATTAAATTGCAAGAGAACGTAGAGCGCATGAAAAATAGCAGAAATTGTTGAGAGGAACGTAGGAGATTTCGTTTTAACAAGAAGATAAAGTAGGGAATTTTGATCACAAGTTCCAAGGCTTTTACAAAGTAATTGAAATCGAACTTAATCCTTGAAGACCCAGAAAATGGAGAGAGGAAAACTGTGCATCTGGCAAGTGTAAAATATATAATAATGAAGGATCGAGTGGAGGCGAAAGAGGCTATGGGAGAGGAAGACGGACATGTGAATTAAATCGCGAAATGAGAGGTAACTGGCATTCGTACACAAAAGTAAGCCCGTAGAGAGGGAAGAGGAGGAAAAGAATGTGGAAAAGCGAATGGAGAAGAAGACACTGTTGGGGCCATGAGAAATTGAAACAGCAAGTGTTGAAGTTGGAGTCATGTTAGAAAAATTTTAAAGCATAAAAACAAAAAAAGCACAATAATGAGAAGTAAAAACCAGATATTGTTCGAAGACAGGGGTATATGCAAGCACAATTATGGAATCGCGGGGTTGGTTTTTTGCGGGGTTGGTTTTTTGCTTAGTTTAATATAAAAGTAGTAATTATTCGAGGGAGAGCAAATATTTGAGGTTATTTATCGAGTAATTAGAGTATTCTAAAATAAACTTACAGAATTTTCGGCATTATTTTTCTGATCAAAAATAAATGGTAATTCTACATAGATTTTAAATTCCATTTCAAAATTTTCATCTAGAATAATTTATATTTTTTGAAAATTTTATTTAAAAATAAATAGGAAATTATAGGAAATTATTTTTAGACTTTCGGTGTGGGTAACTATTAGGATGATTATTATTGCATATGTATTTGATGCTGGATAATTTTTTGAATAAATGCGATAAATATATACTCACATGTCAGCAGTTTTTGTTTTATTTTCAATTTATAATTTTGTACAAATACTTCAAATTCGTGGCCACTAATATTACCCAGTAGTAATACCAAATTATCTTTTTGATAGATATTGTTTATTTGATTCAATTCGCGGTTATTAATTAAGCCGGCCAATCTTAATTTTTAAATTGTTTAGATTTTTTAATAATACTTTGCGGTCTATTAGTAAAAGAAGGATAAAAAGGATGGTTAGATAATCTACTGGACTTAGCAATAAGGTTGTCGGATACGGATATCCGGATTTTATACTCAGATGATAACTTATCCTAATCCGGATATCCGAAGATTTCCAACTATCCGACTAACATAATTTTGTTCTATTAGAGAAAAAAATGTATATTTTTTAATTTGAGAAAATAAATGTAATTCTTAAGGTTTTCTTTCATGGATCGAAGAAACCTGTGTATATGTAGCATGCTTTTTACAGGAATCATATCATTATTATTAATATCTCCTTCATTCTCACTTTTTATCATCACCCATCCTTCAATAATCATTACAAATTCTCTTAACAAATTATGCAATTTATTTTCCAAATCATTTTTATTTAAGCTAATAAATTTTTCTTCTATTATTCTGTTAAATTCCTGCTTTAATTTATCAAATGATTCTAATGAATTTAGTCCATTATAATCTTTGTTATCAATTTGAACTAAAAAAAACGCACTTTATAATTTATTTTGGCTCTATTACACAATATACGTCCAATCAACTATTATGCGTCCAATCAACTTTTATACGTCCAATCAAAATTTATACGTCCAATGAAAAGTTTATGCGTCCCATGAAAATTTATACGTCCAATCAAATTTTTATACGTCCAATCAAAGTTTATGCGTCCAAATAAATTTTTGTATGTCCAGTAAAAAAATAAATTCAGAAAAAAATAAAAATAATTTTTATTTATTATAACGCTTTACTCAAGAGCTAACAGAGATTCATTTAAAATAATTTAAGAAACGAATTTAATGTGTGTCACTTATTACTGGCGGCGACTCACTCCTTACTGGTCTCCCACCCATCAAGAAACTCACTACCGTTCAGGTCGAAACTAACATAATATCTACTAATACTATCATGGATTATTATAAGTTTCTTCGAAACCCTGTCAGGGATGGGAACAAGAGTTCAAGTTACACAATGCTAGGTCGCGTGGTCGAAGTTGATGAGTCAAAATTGTAGAGAGAATGATAGAGGGAATATGTTAATGAGTCAATACGATTGTTTGATATGGTCGAGTTAGTAACTAATAAAGTCCGTTTTTTCCATCTTGCTGATAGAACAGCTTATAAATACACTTTTCCAAATTATAGCAAATAATGTAGCCGAAGGTACTAAGATTGTTTCTGATGAATAAAAATGCGTTTGGACGTACAAATTTGATTGGACGCATAAACTTTTCATTGGACGCATAAATTTTCATTGGACGCATAAACTTTTTATTGGACGCATAAATTTTCATTGGACGTATAAACTTTAATTGGACGTATAAAAGTTGATTGGACGCATAATAGTTGATTGGACGTATATTGTGTAATAGAGCCTTTATTTTCTTATATTAATTAAATGTCATACTTAGGATAATTTTCCTAAATATGTATATTCTTAAAAAATTTTTATGAGGTTAAATGCCAATGCAAAACGGCACAGGCCCATATCATTTTTTAGTGTCAAGATATAAAACTTTTAAATATTGTAAGAATGATTCACCTATATCATTTAAAACGCTTCGGCGGGGGTTAAACGATCTAAATCTAGATAAAAGAAAAAGCAATAGTCGATGCCCTATAGCTCAGTGGTAGATCTTTTTATATGTTGAGAGAGCGAAAGATCCTAGCAATAACTACGATGAGGTCGTAGGTTTGAACACTCCCCGGTAGCTAAACCTTTGCTTAACTCTTTTTATACATATTTAATCAAGAATTTTATCTTTCAAAATATATTACCTTCAACACTTCCTATACTAATTGAAGTTATAGATTTCAGTTTTATTTTTTCAATGTATTCAATTCTATTTTTGATTTCTTCAACAAAAACTCCAACATTTAACAATTCAAGTATCATTTCCTTATCTTGCTTATTTGAATTATTTAATTTAATATATAATTCGTCTAATTTTTTGGTATTCAAAAAAATTTTTGGATAAAATGGAGAAAAGTCCTGCAAATCATTTTTTACTCCCTCTTCATTAAAAACCACATTTTGCTTGCTGTCTTCAATTTTTATTTCCTTTTCCTTCAAAACCTCATTTAGCTTCCCTTCATCACTTCTTAATTCTTTTTCCTCAAAATTTAATTTATTTTTTCCCCTTTTTCCATCAAAAAAATATTTATGATGATCTAACTTCAAATGGTTATTCCAAGAATGATCTAAAGGAAAAACATTAAATTCTTCTTCATCATCGTCCTCTTCCTCCACTTCCTCTGATATTTTTTGTTTTTCTTCATTTTTATTCCTTTCCTCTTCCTTTTCTTTAATTCTTCGCCTTTTCATTTCATTCCTACTTAAATTTATCTTCCAATCTTCGTCCATCTCCTCATCATTTTTAACAAAAGTATTCTTCTCTCTCATTATTTTTTCAGCCACCCCTTCTAAATTTAAAATATATTTAATTTCTTCTATTTTTTTATCTTCATTAAATAAATTTTTATTATTTTCCTCATCAGTTTCTTCAATTATTTTATTTTTGCCTTTAAATATTTGCTCAGTTTTATTTTGTTTATTTTTATTATTTTTGGATGAATTATTATTTTTAATAGATTTATTTTTCTTTCCTTTATCCAGCAATTTTATTTCATTTAAAATCTTTTCAATCTCCTTCATTTCAGCTAAATAATAAAAATCAAAATTTTTATTATGAACCGAAATTATTCCCCCGATATCCCTCCAAATCATCTGGTATTTCTGCAAATCCTTTAATATCCTCGACTTCCACCATTGCCGTAACTTCCCTTAACAACTTCTCTCGTGTTCGGGTCAGCTTCCCCATTTTCGGGTCAACTTCCCTGTGTTCGGAACAACTTCACCCATATTCGTGTTAACTTCCTACGTTTTGGGTCAACTTCATCGATATACCTATGTGGAATTCTCCATTTTTGAAATGTTTTGAACTTTTAACAGGCGCCGATTAAAACGGCCAGACCAAACATTCGCTAAAAGATTGAGACAGCATGCTAATTTTTCAATACTCGAAAGCGGGTCTCTTAATTAAAGGGCCATCCTAATATATCTTATTTTATTAAATTATTCTTACAATTTTTGGTATTTACTCCTTTTTTTATTTTTAACTTCAATTGTCTTCTTTCCGCTTTTTCTTTCTGAATTTGCTCTTTTATATATTCATCAATTGGTGCTTTTGAAGCAAATATTTTTTCTAATCTATCTAACAACTTTGGCTTTTTGTTTTTGTAATCTTAAAAAATTAATTAAAACAAATAATAGAAAAATCCTCAGAAAAATTGAAATTTTTAGGTAAATTTTGAAATTTTAACGATTTTTCGCCCTAATCCTAGTTTACTAGGTTTTTCAAAAGCCGAAAATACCTTTGAAAAATTTTGTTTTAAAATTTTTATCCAAATCTCCACTTTCAATTAATTCAAGGAAAAATAACATTTTTCTTGCTATAAATGAAATTAAGATTCTTTTATCAATTACAATCATATTATCAGCATTGTAACGGAAAAGATTTTTCTTTGCTTTATTCCATAGTTTCTACAAATTAATTTTGGATTATTTCAAATTATTTTTAATTATCGGTTATGTCTTTTAAAATTTAGTTTCCATGTCTTATTCAACGAGATATGTTTAAAAACAGCATAAAAATAATATAATAAATTGAGAATAAGTTAAAATTCAGTTTCAATTTTGACTTAAGTGGCATTCCTTAATCCCGGCATATCATACGATATCAACTTAATCCATATATCTCTCCAAATCATTGATCTCCTATGACACGGCTCCAGAACCACCGGTCCTGGGTCCAGCTTTTTAAAATTTTTACTCTAAGCTACCCAAGTAGAAGGCCGTTCTCTAATATCCCGTCTAATCACCAAAATCCCACAATATCTTTTTTAATTCCTTCAAATTTGACTTTTGAGTTACAAAAAGAACTTTTAATCCCTCAAATCACACTCAATAATGTCCAAAATTTGCCACTTTACAATTTTAAATATTAATTGAGCTTTGAAAACAAAAATTTTATTTCCGATTTCCGACTTTTGAGCCAGTTCCGATTTCCGTCCGATTTCCGACACCTCTAACTGTTTTGACCCACCTCTGTTTAGTAATTATATAAATTTTAAACCTGTATATCAATAAAGAACAATTCCTTTCCGAGTATATCATCGTTGTATTTATTTGTAACTTCTTTTAATTTCAACTCTTCAATAGATGAAACCATACGTGTATAGAAAATAAAGAATTTTCTATGCAATATCGTTAGCACAAATTCATCATTATCTAATACTAAACAATATAGTTGATCAAATATATCTTGCCATTTTCCCCACAAATCAACAGTCCATTTTCTCAATTTTTTTGTTATATCAGTCTTAAGCCAATCTCTAACATTATTATTAAGAATATCATCCATATGTCTATGCCAAATAAATATATCTACGGCTAAATTATTCAAAAGATAATCCTTTTCGTTGTCGGCATACACCACATTTGAATAATGTAGAGCTAATTGTTTATTGTCGCTATAGACTTTAACGGAGAACAAGTAAAAATATAATACATATTTTGTTAATTTTTGATTTATTAAATACTAGAGGAGGGAGTCGTCCTACGGGCGAGCCCCTTCCACTAGCCAAATTCTAAATCATTACAAAGTCATACTACATTAATTAAAAATAACTAATACTTAACAACTCCCTCATTAATATACAGATCTAGTCGATATCTTCTATTTAGTATCAATGTCAACACACCAAATGATATCAACTTTTCAACTATCAACTTTTAGTTGATAATTGTTCGAGTAACTATCAACTATTTAGTTGACAGTTCTTTTATTAAATATCAACTATTAACTTTCCAATATCAACTTTTCAACTATCAACTATTAGTTATTGTTATTTTAATAACTATCAACATATAGCTATCAACTTTCCAAATTTAAATAAGTTATGCTATAAATAATGTGTTCTAAACATTTCTTGTCACCCTGTATAAACATTCATTCGAGTATAATATGTTAATTTTGGAAAAATTTTTTAATTTATATAATTTTCTTACTTTCCTTGCATTCCTGTTTTAAATGACAATCAAGAGTGCATGGCTCTTTGCATACTTCGTTGGCTAGAATTTTTTCAGAAAATACAATTAAAATAGATGCCAGAGTAATTATTTTAAAATATAACATCTTAATTTAAAATTATAAATAAAAGCATTAAATACAAATTATTAAAGTCGCTTTTCTTTTAAAAATTAAATGAAAATTCAATATGAATCCTCATCCTATCTAAAGTGCTTTAATATATAGACATCAAAAGATATTAAGGCGGGATTTATTTTTGTTGTTATTTTATTATTAATAATTTTTGAGTCCTTAATTTTATTTTATTTTTCTATCCCTTAAATTCCGACAAATGTAAAGAACTTTAAACTTCAGAATATATATCAAGAATTATATGGATGATTTAAAAAAGTAAGTTAAGGCCTAAATCCCCTCTCCAACACCAATCTAATTAAAAAAATTTAATGTATATACTCAAATATTAATTAAAATAAAAAAATATTTTCGGCAAGATAAAGCAAAAAAGAGCATTAGCACTTGTAAAGAATTTTGCCGCCCATCAAATGACAAAATCGAATTTATTAAAGGAAACGTCTATGCGCGTAAATGTCTAGCAATTTTATACAAAAATTTTTATATACAAGTGCAATGGACTTTAATAATTAATTTAAAACTTTAATTTTGAAATATTTAAATGTTTAATTTTGAAAATTTAAAATTCTACAATTTACTATTAACTATAAAATTCTACAATTAACAATTAACTATATTATTGAGTAAAGGGAAATGGATGTTGAATTTTAATATTTCAAAAAAGTAATTTAAATAAAATCATTAAATTGTTTTACGCCTATTTATCTAAAAGTGATGGGATAACTGGGCAATTGGTTCAGTCTTGACTTTCAGTTCGCACCATAACTTTGCCCTGTGCTTCCTTCCATATATTTTAATTATTAAGTTTTATTTATTTGTGATAAATCTGTTAAGCTAATGTTTTTAAAGGCAAACTTTCTCTTGAAAAATTTTTTATGATAAGGAAGATAGTAGTCAAAGCTTTGATTTTAGACTAATGTAACAAAAAAGATATTTGCTAATTTGGAATAGAAGTGCCATTTCTAAATAACTGATTGTGTTCTTTTTCTGAACGAGAAAAATCTTTCAAAAATTTTCAGCAACATCTCATGATACTTTATCATATTCAAGCAGTAAAAAGCAAGAAAGATACATAGATTATGAAATTGACATTGAAGAACAATATGAATGAATAATATTTTATAGTGCTTAAATAATTATTGGGAATAATTATTAATTATTATTAAGGCTGTGATTTATAGGCAAATGCCTATTTTTTCTGCAAGCTTGGGATGATGTAATACGTTCAAAAAACGTGTTTTTAGCTCGGTCCGATAAGTCTAGCATGACTTTTAATATGCCTATTTCTGCCTATTTTTGACTTTTTGTGCCTTTCTGCCTATTTTGAAATTTTTGGTACTATTTTTGCCTTTTTTAGCGATTTTTTCGAAATTTTGCCTAAAAATCAGTGCAAAATCTAAAAAAATCAGTCCCAAATTAGAAAAAAACAGTGCCAAGTCCCATTATTAATTTTTAGTTCGTTAAATTGTTTATTTTTACTCTGTTGGACATTTTGAACTGGGACGATCTGGTTTTGGGACGTTTTGGGGTGCGGCGTTTTGTGTGTTGGGCGAGATTTCCATTTTGTCAATTATCGGGATTTTAAAAAAATTTACTTCATTTTTTTCAAAAAATGATTCAAAATGACGAATAAATGGTAAAATTGTTTAAAAAATAGTTTACAATTTATAAAATGACGATTAATTGGTTATTTTTTCTGTTTTTATCTACATTTTATGGTCTAATATCCTTTTTTACATGCCTATTTTTGTGCCTTTTTCGGCTTTTTTGTGCCTATTTAAGGCGCCTATTTTACTGATTTTACTTGCCTAACTATCACAGCCTTAATTATTATTAATCATTATTGGGAATTCGTATTTTTAAATATATGTTTAATCCTTCCAAATTCTTTAGCATATGCCTTTTTAAAGTCAGAACTGAAATATATTTTTAATTAAGATGTGTATATTTTAAATTAAATTGAATCCCCAAACCTATTTAAAAACAGAATAGGACCATTAGATGCTGCAAATATATTAATTATAATTCCAAAATAAACTTTTAAAAACCAAATATCAATTTCTGAAACCCCCAAAAGTTGCCATAAAATAACTAATAGCATAACAATAAAATAGCCACCAATATTTACAAAAACTATGAGAGAAAGCGAGCGTACCAATTTACGCATCTTTTCGTCTTGCAAATCTGTATTAAATTTGAAAATTGTATTGTTCTTCATGTGTAAAATTATGCCCGAGAGCTTGTCTATCAATTTACCTCCTTTCATTTTTACAAGAATACCAACAACAATATGTAATATGATTGCAATTAACATTAAGGGTAACAAAATAATTGTTGTATTAAATGAATTAGGAGCAGTAAGGCCAACAACTGATCCAATGTAATTAATTACAGGCCAATTTGGATATACTTTTATTAAAGTATAATCCAAATAAACGATACTTATTCCAAAAATAAGAACAATTATCAGATGTATTGAGATATATAAATGAAAATTGAGGTTATTGTAGCTGTATAAAATTTAGAAATTTAAGGTTATTTAGTATAAAGTCATTTAGTATACTTATAAATATATTAAAGATACGAAAATAGTAAAAATTCTAGAGTGCGGAAAAATTGTATCCAGTCCTTTCGGCCAATATGTCAGTTTAAGGAAACGGTATAGGGTTTTCAAAAATTTTTGGTAATGTTAAAAACTTTGAAATTAGTAGGATTATATTGTTTCATTTAATAATTTTATAAAATAGAAATTCGAGATTCAGTAAAAGAATTAGGTGCTACAAGGAGATCCTGTGTGTCCAATAACGAAATGTAGTGATTCCAATGATCCTGTTGCCTCTTAAAACTCGAGCTTCCGGGTTGAGATACAGTAATATCCCATACGTATTCCAACCGAAATCCAAACCGCTATCTAAATTCTTCTATTCATATCAAATAGATGAGGAAGTGATCATTTAGGAAAGGTATTTGAATTAAGACATGAAAATAACCAGTGAAAAATTTTGAAAATGTTGATAAAAATTAATTACAAGATAGGAAAAGCGACGGCAAAAACCCTATCCAAACTTATAGATGTAAACATAAAGACTGATGCAAATACACCAAAGACCGATATAAATTGATATTTAAATGCTTCTATGGCTGGTACAAAATTAATTCCTTTTATTATAAAAATAAAAAAGAAAAAATGCCCAATTTGATGTAAAACTTCACAAAACGAGTTGATAGCTAGTAAAATGCTTGTTTTGCTTTTCATTGCCGCATATTTTTCCCTGAAAAGAATTTTGATTATTATAGGGAAAAATTGGATTCTGATTTCTAAAATTAGGGATAATGTGAATTAACAACCCTGCATTTTCCTTTTTCTCTTTTATTGTCTTTTTCATAAATACATATTACAAATTAACTAATTTATTCTTTTCATTAGAGTTGATCTTCCTATTTTCAGCGCCGCAGACAAAAATTTGAGAATTTTGGATGGCCATGAAGCCAGATTTCTTCCAATTTTTGCCCTCAAATACGCAAACTCAATGCGCTCATCCCTGCTTTCGTCATTTTAAATCCCCTTAATTCACTGGTGGGAATACCAGTTGCCGAAAATCGGTAGGCTTTGTCATCAAAATAACGGCCGAGGGCTCGAAAAATTCAACATTTCAGCGCCGCAGACGAAAATTTATTAAATTTTGGAAGGCCAAGTCACCAAATTTCTTCCTTTTTCAGCGCCGCAGACGAAAATTTTTGAATTTTAGAAGACATTATTCGAAAAAAAATTCACTTTCACTGTTATGGACGGATATCCGAAAAAAATTATGGACGAAAACATGGACAATATTGAGAATTTTTTTCTTTGAGTCAGTATCGTTTCTCGCCGAGAAATGGACCGAGAATATCGGTATCGGTTTCGAGACCGAGAATGAAAAAACCGAGACCGATATTGGAAAAAAGCCGAGAATCTCGGTATCGATCTCGGTATCGGTCTCGTTTTGATCAACTCTACTTTTCATAAAAGAATTTTGATTGACTATTAAATGAATTTATGCTGTTTATATTTGTATTGCAGTTTTTATGTGCCACACTACTACATTGTTGTTGAATTAAGTGGCACGTCCTTTCGATGACATTTTTTATGTTTATGAATAAATAATGTTTATGAATATTTTTTGGTGATAAGTACCTGACTCCACATTTGAAAAATATGGTTCCGCATTGTGCGTGTGCACCTTAATGTGAGCCTTCTGACCCAAAAATTTTTAGGGAATACGGTGAAAATTGAAAAGATTCACTGTAAAAAGCAAAACATGGTACAGAATTTATAATAAATCATTGGCAATTATTTAAAAACTTTCAAAATTTAAATTACCAATATTTCCAAATTATATAAGACACACTTGAATTTACAGTAATTCCAAAAATAGCAAATAAGCATGTAATAAATGCCGGAAGGAAAAGATCAAATTGAAAACCAGATGATGGATATGCAAGAAAAATTTCCTTAATTTATTTTTAATTATGGATAGGATCGACAAAGTTTAACATTATGCTTTTAGAACGATCCGAAATTCGATATTTTCATGTAAATTTTTCCATAAGAAAAAAAATTTTTAGTTGTATATATTTCTTAGCCGGGTTATCAATAGAGCTGTGATTTTTATGCAAATGCATATTTTTTTTTGCAAACTTGGCATGATGTATAATGCACAAAAAACACTGTTTCCGCATGTTTTGCAAACTCTAGAGGGGGTTTCTATTTGCATATAATGCATATTTCAGACTTTGGTGCATAATGCATATTTTACTGCATATTTTGAGGGTTTTTGGGAAAATATCGCGAAAATTGCCTAGAATCCTGCCAAAAAGTGAAAATTTTGTAAAAATTTTGGAAAATTTTGGAAAAAATTTATAAAAATTAAGAATTTTGTAAAAAATTTTTTTTGTTTTTTGGACGCGATCCAAAAATGTCCCACCCCAAAATGTCACATCGCCAAAAGCTTCATCTCAAAATGTCCAATAGTGTAAAAATATTCAATTTGCTGAATAATACATATAAATTGAGAGTAATCTTAGTAAAAATAGGTGTTTGAATGTTTTTGACTAAAAAAATGTAAAATTTCTAGGTATAAATTGTATTTTTCATGCATATTTTCGTGGATATTTTGGGTTTCTTGCATATTTTTGTGCATATTTCGGCAATTTTTTATGCATATTATAGTGCATATTTTGCATTTTTTAATGCATAAAATTCACAGCTCTAGTTATCAAGTAAATTGAAGGGATGTCATCATCGGAGAGACCTCTGCCATAGGAAAGAAAAAGATAAAGAATCATTGATAAGGGAATTTTTTCCAATTTATAGAGAAATCCTTGATCTTTGTCAGAAATTGAAATTTAGAAACGTATAAATAAACTAACAGGTAATTTCAATGTTGTGTTATTCATTTTAAAATAAATATTTTTAAAATATTTTTAATTTAAAATTTAAGCGATTTTACTTGTCGTTGATTGGATATAATTAACTAAATTATCTAAATAATTTTGAAAATTAAGGAAATATGTAATTAATAATAATTTTTTATGAAATATTTTTAATAAATTATATTTAATTTTTAAAGAAATATAAAAAATATTCGCAATGTTAAATATTATATTATTTTATTCTTGAATATAAATTAAATTTATAATATAACATTTTCTGAGAATTGTGAAACAAACCCAAATTTCTATATAAATAATGAAATTACATACATCTAACTTAAGTCAATTAAGCACTTAACACGACAAATACAACATAAAAACTTAATTACAATATTATTAAATAAAATTAATTTAATTACTAGTATTGAGCTTTAAAAAAATTCCCAAAATAGAGCACAAGCTAATTAGAACCTGACATCAAGTTCATTAAAAAGTAAACACGAAATGCAAGAATTTATTATCAGCCCTTTTTTGGCACATGCCAAACTCGTTTCCTCGAATAATGGCAAAAAGCTAAATTTACAAATTGGAAACAATTTAGGATCGGGAAATAATTGTAAGCTTTTCTTAAAATTTTTAATCAGTTAGATTAACAATTGCTATCTTGTAGCAAATTTAAATGGCTTTCGAATAAGTCGAAAAAATTTTATTAGGTTTCGAAATTTCTTTAAAGATCTTAAACCTGTTTTACGTTTATTTTCACAGTATGAGAGATAAAAAAAAGTAAATTTGATGTTAAATATAAGTAAAAAATGTCCATAAGTAAATTACATATGAAAAAGTAAAAATTAAAATGTTAATTTTGTATTAAATTTAAACACAAAAACTAAATTCTCGAATTGTATATAATGCGAAGTAAAACGAATTGTGAAAATAGTAATAGTGAAAAGCATTTGAAATAAAATTGTGAAATTGTATTTAAATATTTTCATCATTGAGAATTTATATTTTTAATAGCTTTTTTAATTCGTCCAAATTCCTTAGCATATGCATTATTAAAATCAGAACTGAAAAATTTATTTCAAACTACTTGTAAATTTGCTATTAATTTGAATCACCAAACCTGTTCATAAAAAGAATAGGACCATTCGAAGCTGCAGATATATTAAGTATAATCCCAAAATAAGTTCTTAAAAACCAAATATCAATTTCTGATAACCCCAATAATGGCCATAAAACAGCTAATGTCAAAACGATAAAATAACCACCAATATTTACAAAAACTATTAGAGAAAGCGAACGTAACAATTTACGCATCTTTTCGTCTTGCAAATCTTTATAAATTTGATAAAATTAAGTAAAAAATAAAATAGAAATAACAAAAATAAGTTAAGATAGTATATATATACATAAAATAATTCGATCAGAAAAAGTTAAAATAATCTAAAAAATTTTAATTTTGTGGTTTCCTATTTTTAAGATTCTTTAAATTCCAAGATTTTAGAATCCGACATATGAAAATATATATTTGATAGATTTTTATAAGTTTGACAATGTTTGTTTGCTGTATTCTTTACATGGGATATTTTGTTATAAGGGATAGAGTAGCTCCCTTACACTTCTGGGTTGACATTGGCCGATAGTGTAGGGGATATCGGGCTTCAGGTACTTTTTGTCGTGTATCGGGGTTTATAAAAAATTCTTAACTAAATATTTAAGGCGGCAGGCGAAAATTTTTTGATTTATAATTGAAATAAGACCCTAAATTAATTATTTCGGTGTTTGGGCGATAAATTTCAACTATATAACAATAAATACATATCAGTTTACCTCCTTTAATTTTTACAAGAATTCCAACAGCAATATGTAATATAATAGCAATTAACATTAATGGTATCAAAATAATTCTGGAATCAAATGAATTAAGAGCAGTTACGCCAATAACCTCCCCTAAAAAATTAGCTACAGGCCAATTTGGATATGCATCTATTGAAATATAAGTCAAATAAACTATGAATATTCCAAAATTAATAATTATTATCAGATGTATTGAAATATAGAAATGAGAATTAAGATTGATATAACTGTATAAAATAGACAAATTAAAACAAATAAATACACTTATAAGTAAAAAATGGGTCTCTCTAAATGGGTCTCTCTAGGGGGTTTTATAGGGTCTTATACTTTTTCATACTGGCGTCAAAAATTCCAAAATCTTATCGTTACGATTCTGGTAACGGAAATACCGAAAATTACCGGTCCGTTAGTAACGTTCAGACTTTTTTCGGATCTGGATCCACCAAGCTTACTGGAGACTTGGTGTGATCGAATCTAGGGGTCTTATATAGGGGGATCTATCTAGGGTGGTCTTATAGTCCCCATTTCGGATTGCGTTTCAAATTTTTAAATTTTATTTGTTAAATACTTATTTATGTTAATTAATAGTCTAATATTAACGTGATTCTAATTTATTCTCCTAAATCACAACCTCTCTGTACATTTAATTCATAATTTTTATAAAATTAGTTACAATATTGGAAATGCAATGGCAAAAACTCTATCCAAACTTAAAGATGCAAACATAAAAATTGATGCAAATAATCCAAAGATCGGTATAGCTTGATATTTAAAAGCTAATATAGCTGGTACAAAATTACTTCCTTTTATTGTAAAAATCAAGAAGAATAAATGGCCAATTTGATGTAAAATTTCACAAAACGAGTTGATAGCCAGTAAAATGCTTGTTTTGCTTTTCATTGCCGTATATTTTCCCCTAAATTATTTAACCTGATTAAATTTTATAGAGTAGCTTGCAACGGTTCATCTTTGAATTCAACCTTTGAAACTAGAGTAAGTTTATGTACATAGCAAGACTGGGCGAAATCTAAAAATTAAAAGCGAAATGCGGTAGGTGGAAAGTATATGATGTAAAACGCGAAATGAAAAATTAGCCCAGCCTTGATATTTAGGTTGCTAATCTTAATTGATTATCTCACTAATTTAGGCTTCCTATGAGGTAATCAGTGGTAATAATTTTATAAATATTCAAGATTTAAATTACCAATATTTCACTACTATATAACAAACACTTGAATTCATTGAAATTCCAAAAAAAGAAATTAAACCCATAAAAAATGCAGGAAGAAAAATTGCAAATTGAAAGCCAGAAGATTGATAAGCCAGAAAAATTTCCTTGAAATTTTATTTTTAATTTTTAGATTAAAAAAGTCGGCAAAATATTTCAACTTTTAGGACCTGTTAAAAACGATAGGGGGTGTTTAAAAGCTGAAAGCTCAGGTGAACTGATAGAAATTTGCAATTCAAAATTAGTTGTGAGTAGAGTTGGACGATGTCGATATTGGAAAAAGACCAATATTTGATATATCGATATAGATCTCGACTTGTTCAACTGTGAGTTCGTCGGTTTTGGGATCAACATTTGGTTTTGATTAATGTATATCAAACGTCTCTAAAATTTACCGACACATAAACAAACTAACAGGTAATTTCAATGTCTTATTATTCATTATTAATTAATGTAGTATAATATTTTTTAAAAATTATTTTGGAAATTAAAATTGGATTTTATTTGTCGTTAACTGACAATATTGTAATAAATATTTTTAAAATTTATATAAAATAATTAATTGAAATTTTACTGAAATATTTCAAACAAAAATCTTACTATAGAATTATAAAAATATTACCTCAATTTTTTATTAGAAATTTAATTAATAATGTAGCTTAAAAGTTACATGCCTAAACTAAAATTACTAGTTAATAAAATTATATACATCAAGCTTGAAACAATTACACCACGTTAAATTTAATTGATAGGCTTGTTTATAATTTTTAATTAAATTTGAAATTATGTATATCTTTTAAATTTTATTTTTACTTTACTAAAGTGTACCGGAACCAATTATAATTTAATAATTTAAATAAAATTTATTTCATTTAGAACGGCAAAACTGCCATAAATTTATTTAAACAATAATGTAAACTGATTGAAATTTTCAAATGTAAACAACAATAAAAAATTTTTTTTACAAAATCGTTGTAAATAAAGCAATTTTTGATTAAATAAATAGGTAGATTGTTGTGGTAAATTAATATAATAAAAAGTTTTTTGAAAATTTACATACATGTGATCTTCAATTTATGTAAATAATTATGTAAAAATGTGTGGGAATTGATAAAACCCAAAAAATTTTAGAAAACATAAAAAATTATAATTGGGAAAATTCTATTTGGTACTTGTCGCGACCAAACTAAGAGAAAAATTAGTTTAAATTAAGGGTACTACCAAGTCCCAAGAAAACCGACATACCCTTCCCGGCAACCCCAATCCCCGAAACTCAATACCTAATAGGTGTACCCTAATTCATTAATAATTATTAAGGTAATTATTACCTAATTCATTAATTAATAAATTAGATAATTCATTACCTACCCTAATTCCCTGCCTTTAAATTTCGGAAGTTAAATTTTCTTTAAATTGATGAAGACAAGTAGCATTTTTAAAAAAATAAAATACATATTTAAATTTCAAGAAATGGTGATTAAAAATAAATAGGTAAATAATAAAGAATAAAAAATGAGAGAGAGAGATAAATATGAGAACAATTTTTAAAATAATTTTTTTTGATTAAATAAATTAATCGTTTAATTTTTACTACAAAAAATTATCCTGCAGCTTCGGCAAGTTCAGCTAAAGGCTCCAAAACTGGAACAAAACGAACACGATCTGAACCACCAGAAGAAGAACGACGTCGATGCGAACCAGAAGTATGTCCAGACAAATAACTTTCATCGGCCATAGGCTTTAAATGATGAACAGAAGAATCCTCACCAACATTTGTGGGAGACAATGGACGGCTATATTTATCAGGAATGACAGATTTGAGGTAAACCTGGAAAAAAAATTAAAAAGATTTAATTGAAGTTTAATAAAATTGTTATGGTAAACTTAGGTTTTAATTCAGCTATAATCACTGCTGAGTATTAAGGTGTGCCGATGCTGATTTTAAAAAGCTAACCCCGTAAGGCGAACAAAAGGCGAAAATGAGAGAAAGACAAAGGATGAAGCTGTAATAATCCTAGTGGGTATCTCTCCTGGAGTTACAGTCAGAGAAGGAATTTACGAAACATCGAAGACGGAATCGAAACTGTAGGAAATCAGAAAAAAATGAAAAAAAGTCAGAAATCGGATTTCAACTGACATCTGATAGGTATAAAAAATAATGCCAAAAAATAATGGTTTTTTCATTTTAAAATTCAAAACAAAATCTTTCACAAACTTACATCAGGAAGTAATTTATCAGGCTGTGCCTCATCTCTCACAATTCGCACTGAGCCAATATTACCTTTGATCAACTATAAAATTTTAAAAATAAATTTTTGTCGAGTAAATTAAAGGACCTGTTCATAACGAATTAATTGCCTCCAAAATCCAATATTTGGTCTAACTAAAGGCCGTTTTTCACACATTAAATGGTAAGCATCACGTAATGACCGAGTTCGATATTTGAGCAAATATGCAAGACAAATACTTGCTGAACGACTAACACCCGCAACACAATGGACAAGAACGGCACCACCATCTCGAATAATGGCATGCATCTGGCAAATAATTTTTCATAAGACTAGGTTAAAAGTTTATTCAAGGGTTCTAAACCGATTTTATGGTTACGGGAATTCGTATTCGGAGAACGGGAAGGGGGACCTCCAGCAAGCTGGGGGACCTTCGATTGTCATTCCTCTGGACTTTCTGAGGAAGCAGAGTGCTCTAGACTCTTATAATTTAACTTGCAATGTATGTATAATTCGTTTGAACTTCTACACAAACCAATTCGATAGTAGGGACAGTAACAAAGGATTTAAATGTGAGCTTGCCCCAACACCGGGCGATTTCGCGGCAAACTTTTTTGGACTTTTAACGAGTAGGCTGTTAATGTTCCTTTTTAATATTTAAAAAGTGAAATTATCTAAATGGGACGACGTTAGGAAAAAATGTTACGAATTCGAACGGCTAAGGCTGTCCTATTTCATCTTTTTTTAGTTAAACAGTCAATTATCTACCTGATCAGCAACGATATCAAAATGAGCAAATAAATCTTCTTCGGGAGTATCCTCAACCCACAATTTCATTCTTGTTACTTGTCCCAAAGATTTAAGGTTCGGAACCTCTCGTGTACAGTTAACAACTAATTGAATTCGGAAAGCACAAATATTCGCTGCTGTAAGCCCATTAACACCACAAATGAATAAACCAGGAATTATTTCAGACAATTGAGCATACTCTTCATTTACACGGAATGATAAAGGTGGCATATTTTTTAATAATTTAATGTTGTTTTTTATGGAAGTATGTTTTTAAAAAATATTTTTTTAAATTATTAAACGAAAGCAAATTTTCTGTGTGCGTCTAAAAAGTAAAAAAAATAATTAAAAAGCCTATAAATTTGTCGAAAAAATAATAAAAATTTCTTAGAAATGAGAAATAATTATAATTATGAAAGAATGGATATGGTTGGAAATAGTAATTGGACTGAGACAATTGCTGGAAGAAAAATTACAATTACCGAGTGATATTTTACGAGATAATGATTTAGATTTGTGTATGAAACTCCCAAATCGATCTCTAGATGGATGGATATTAATAAAAAAAATGGAGGTACATATGTAAACCATTGAAAAAATTTTTAAATGGAAGCCAGGATAATTGAGAAAGTTCTGTTGGGATATCGAATCAGATCCAGAAAATTTAACGCAATTGTGTGTGACACTTTTGTGTGACTCTCCTAAATCGATCTCTAGATGGATATTAATAAAAAATAGAGGCATTTAAATCAATGATACAATTTTTATATAAAAGTCAGGGTCTCGAGCAAGTTTTAGTTCGGATATAAAATCAAATTCAGAAAATTTAAAGGATCCACGAACCAGTAATAAATATATGTTATTAAAATAAAGGAAAAATAGTTTTAAAAATTAATTAATGAGAATTTTTGAAAAAGGTCATTAAATAAATATTTGCTCAAAAGAGGAAGTTAAATATTAAAATTAATCTTTAGGTGATAAAATGTACATAAACTAAATAAAAAGCAAATAAAATTTGGAGGTTAATAATAAAAGTATATTTTAATTAACTAATTATATTAATAAAATTACTAAAAATATTTTTTATAAAATAATCAATTAAAAATAAAAAAAATTAAATGGCTAGACCAACAAAAAATTAGAATGATAATAATTGCAAAATTATACAAAATAATAATTAAATATAATTAAATAATTAAAGAAAAAATTTTAAAATTTGTATAATAAGTACCGTATATCCTTTATAACTACCTTGTGTAATTATTGTTTAGACCTTCCACTGGAGAGAGTAATTAATCGAGGGAAAGTAATTATACGTGGTTTGAAATCTGAACGTGTTTTAGGGCATTTGGTGTGTGGTTCATATGGTCTTTTTGTTATAATTTTATTTAGAATTAACTGAATTTCATTTTTATTTCTAAAAATAATTTATTTAATTATCTATAATCTTTCCAGGTATTGAGGAAGTATTTTTACAGATTAAGGAAAATGATGCCAGAAGAATTTTTTTTAAATATTTTTTAAATATCTTTGAAAGCAGATTATATATAAAAATAGAATTAAAATAAATAAATAAATTAATTAAATAACTAAAAATTAATTTTTAAAAATTTTGCGTATAATTAGAGACCGAACTGGGAGAATTCTCGATCACGATAACTGAGATTTTCGATCGAGATCTCGTCTCGGTGCGGCCTCTATTTATAATTAATTTATTGCCAAATAATATGAATTCAAGAAAATTAAATTTTATCAAATCCAGAGTAAAATATAAGCGATTATCTAAGACAATATAAAAACGAACAGTTAGAATTTAAATTAAAAAATTAGGGTGTATGTATTAAAGACGGCAAAATTGATTTTTTGGCTAGGATATGTCAAATCCGGATCTGGCTAAATAAATTTTTTAGGAAAGATCTAAGATAACATTTTATTCACCATACTTTTATAAGGCATAATCAAAAAATTCAGGATAATAATCTTTTTCATAAATTATTAGGCAAAATTATTTGATTATAGACAACATATTTTACAATTTAAAAAAAGTTTATTTTTATTAAAAATCTAAATAAAATTTAATAATTTTTAAAATAAAAATTTCAGACTAAATATTATTTAAATAAATTCCAAAAATAAATAACTAATTATTTATTTAGCAAAATACACGTGAATTTTGTGTGTTCTATGGAAGATATAAAAAAGATAAAAAAATATAAATTCCAAATATAAATTTGGATGAGTAATTTGTTTAAATTAAATTTATAGAGTACCACACAAAGTATTTAAATTGAAAAAAAGTAAATAAAATTATTGAAAAGTTAATTTAAAAAATAAGATTGGAAAATAATATTAATTAGATAATTAATTATGTGATAATTAAGGAACGTATAAATAATTAAAAATATTGAACAGCTTAGAAAAATAATTTTAATTGAAAAAATAAATATCAAAAAAACATACTAGTAATTACCGCAAAGGCTCTAATAAAAGCCCTGGTAAGACTCCAACAAATAAAAGATACAAACGGGGTCGCAGTTGCCTGCGTCCAACCCTAAATTTAATTTCGTTTTTCATGCTTGAAAGATGCAACATGAACAAGATCCAAAACCACTCACTACAGTAAAACTTACTTTTACCTGCATAAGATAAATATGTTGAGCACGAGAGTATAGTGAAAGTGGGGCCGGACTGTATGGAAGTTTTAGTGGGACCCAGCTTTAAAATGAATTAAAATTTATAGTTAAATACTCCTAAAAATTGAAAAAATAATTGAAATAATTTAAAAAATATTTTCTTAATTCTGATAAATACATAATTTAAAATATTTTTTAAAACATTAACGATCACATTATCAGTTAGTAAATTTAATCATCATTAAAATAATGATTTTGAAAGAAAAAACCCCTCAAAAATTCAAAAAAAATTTACAAATTTTTCCTTCGAATTTTTTTTATTTTTTATTACTAGGATTTCTCGCCATTTTTTAATATTAAAAAGCCCCTTATTTTATGATTAAATGATAACGGACGAATTAAAATAAAATGTAAAATAATTAAAAAGGCCAAGGAATAAAGTAAAATATTTGAAAAAATTTTATTAGACAAAAAAAAGTATCGAAAAGTAAAAAAACTGAAAGAAAAACTGAATTCGCATGGGTAGATAAGGCAAAAATTAAATTGCGTTCTTATCGTTTTTGAAAAAAATTTATGAAAAAAGAAAAAGAATTTCTGAAAATCATTCTTAAAAACAAAAATTCCTTATTGAACTTTCCATAATTTCAATCAATTCCCGAAAGTAAGAAATGAAACATCGGAAAAATCTAATATTCCAAAGAACTGATAGAAGTATCAAAGTAGGAAGGGTATTTGAGAAAATTATCATAAACTATCATTTCTGATAAAAATTTTTAATTCTCACAAAACAAGTCATTAATACATTGTTCAGAAAAATTTTAAAAATCGAAAGTCGGTCAGAATTCAAATTGAAAACTTCTTGTTTCGTAAATCTTGTTAACTCAAATAGGTCCAATTAAAAAAATAAGATAAAATAAATTTTATCTTTTGTTCTATAGAAAATAATGTTTCTCAAAATATACCTAGAGTAATTTTTTGATACTAATAACGAATATTAAAAAAAAGTTTTCCTTGAAATTGAAATAATAAAGAAATGTTAGGAAAAATTAAACAGCTGATGATTAAATATAACAAAAAGCAACTAATAAATTAAAAATGAATAAAAAGAAGATTCTTTGTGTTTCTTATGACAAGGGATGTAATAAAAATAATTAAAATAAAAATAACTTTGAATAAAAATAGAAAATAAAAAATAAAGAAAAAAGCGAAAAACGTGGTAGGAAAATGAACAAAAATATTTTTTATAAAAATATTTTAATTTGAAAAATGTGATTTGAAAAAAGTAATTTTTAAACAAATAAAAATCAAAAATTGAAGGATTGATTATAAAAAATTTAAGAGATTGAAAAAAAGTTTGGACAAAAAAATAGAAAGCTTGGAACCTCCCCGATTCATTAATTATTTTTTAAATAAATTTTTTGAAATTAAAAAAAACTTTAATCTCAAAAATTTTTTTGTTATTTTTTTATTTTAAGAAAAGATAAAAAAGTTTTTATAAAAAATAAAAAATATTTCAAATAAAAAGAGGAAGAATAGATAACTCAATTGGTATCTTTTTTGACATTTTTTGCGTTTTTGGCAAACTTCAAAATTTTTCAGATATAGGGTATAGTATAGTCGGATAGAGTGAGCTTAGAACTGTGTATATAGAAAATATATCCAAAAAGAACTAATGCCCGCCAAGAACATGCTAGGCCGGTATAAAAGCATATTTAGTGACCTAGTAATATTATTAAATTAATATCAGTGTTATATAGTAAAAAAGAAGATTCAATGTTAATTAAAACATGATCAAAAATTTAAAAAATTAAATAAAAGATAACATTTTGGACTGGGAATGCCCTCAATCAGTTTGTTCAAGTCCGTGGCAGGTACAAAGTCCGTAAAGCAAAAGAATTGAAAAGAAGTCTTTCATTTCAAGGTTCAAAAATTAGTTAAAGAAATAACAAATGATAAATTTTCAGATTATTTGATTGACAGAAAAAATTAAAAAAAAAATAATTAGAAAGAAATTAAAATTAAATTATTGACAGTTGTTGAGTTTGAATTTAAAAAAAAAATAAAAAAATGGAATCAAAAATAACAACAACAAGGAACTAGTTTTCTCAAATTCCCCGAAATTCGGGGACGGGAACAATTCTAATTAGAGTAGCTCTCCGGGTCTCGGCATCGAATGTGTTGTCGGGGGTTGTCGGGGAAGAGCCTTCAGGGTTCGAGTTAGGGGTTTTTGCCAAAAAATTGTCGAGGTAAGGGGACGGGGAGCTATCATAATTCTAATGAATATCTAAACCTTTAAAAATTCCTCTAATCCCAAAAAAATAATCACAAGGATTATAATTTCTTATTTTTATTTTTAATTAAACATATAATATTTTTTTTTCTTTTAAGAGATCGACATACATAATTTTTTATTTATTAAAAACTTTTTAATTTGAATAATAAAAAGCTATTTTATACAAAAATTCCTTTTATAATAGGCCAAACGCCAAACAATCCCGTGACTTAAAAAATAAAAACTGTGTGTGATTCTAAGAAAGGAAAACTAAAAATAAGGCAAAGAATAAATATACAAAACGTGATTATATTTAGTTGGACGCAAAAATTTGTTTAAAAATAAAAAATTTGAGAAGAAAATTGATTAAAGAATAAATAAAAAAATTGGTTTTTGAGCTTTTGTTAAAGAAATTAATTAATTAAACGAATAATAAAAATATAAATGGTAAAAAATAAAGAATTATTTAGTCAAAATAAAATGAAAAATATTAAAATTGGAAAAAATAAAAAGTTCTGACGAAAAATAAGGAGATATTCTCTCTTAAAATTTGTGTATTTTTTATTCAACGCGGATTATTTTTGAAATAAAATCGAAAAATATAACCATTAAGTGAATCAATCTATTGAATAAAGTTTTTGAGGAAATTCTAAAATTCATGCCACGATTAAAGAAATTATTTAATATTTGCATTCAAATTTATGAAAAATCACAAAATTTTGATAAAAATATGCAAAAATATTTAAATAAATTGAAATGAAACTATTTCCGAAATTATTATATAGAATAACTAATGGCATATTTGAGGTGATTTCGACAAACTATGTTTACAAAAAACATTTATATCAATGAAAATCCGCTCTACTAATAAACATATTAGAAAACTTAAATCTTGAGTTTAATTTTGAAGGAAAGAAAATTCTAAAAAAAAATTTTTTGTAAGAAACAAATTTTCTAAATAAAAATAGTAATAAACAAAGAATATTTTAATACTTTTTTATTCAACTAAAGAGTAATTTTAACAAATTTGGGCAGGAATGCGAGACAAACAATACAATTTATTTATAGTAGTTGTTGTAAGAGCGAAAATCAATAGAATAAAAAATGGGAATGAGGGACAGCTGACTGAGGACAATTTCCGTAAACCTCGCTTACCAAAAAAATTTTTTTATTTAACATTAAATTGTAACAATGCGGAATAATTAAAAATATTGTAAGGCTGGTGAGAGTTATCGCAAGCAGAAGGGGAAACAGCAGAGTGAAAAAAATTATGTACGAAAAAATAAAAAAAATTTTTCGTTAGAAAGCCTTGCTTCGAAGATCAAAAATTAAACCAATCCAATCTTTAAATATTTTCTAGTAAAAAGTTATTGTATTAATTAATAATTGCTTAATAAAATATTAAAAATTTTTAATTAAATTGAGAAAAAGAATTATAGTACATATTTGAAAAATAACGTTATCGGGATACCTGCTGAAAATCCGTAACAAGATTTCAAATTCCGAAATTAATATTAATTTTCCAATACGAGAAAAAAAAAGAAAAAATATAGTAAAACTGAAGGACTACATAGAAATTGAAGGACTACAAAGATTTAAGGTAATATAGGAGAAAATAAACAGAATATTCAATATTCTTACAGTAATAATTATAGAAGCCAACAACCCCAAATTTGGGCTATATTTAGGGTTGTACTCTGGCAATTAACTCCAAAGGGCACAGGATTGACGGGCGAACTCTACAGAGCAATATGGTCAGATTTCAGATTTCCTTCGATGGTTTCATTGCTCGTGTAGAGTGTAGATAATGGGATAAAGATAATGGGCAAGAAGTGCGAGACAAGTGGCAAAATGTGCTAGATAACAATGGGCATTATATTATTTGTTGATTTCATTAATTATAATAGATTGTTTTATTTATGCGCAAAGGGCTCATTATTTATCTAACAACCCATTACTAATAAATGATCACAAATAAAATATAAATATGAAATAAAAATGAGGAATAAGTGTTTATTTAAATAATAAAATTTAGAAAATAAATAGTGATATAAAAAATATTTAATCACAGTTTTTGGCCTCCATTCTAAAAATATTTTAAATGTGTGAATAAAAATGCTTTTAAAGCATTTTTAAACAAAAAAAACTTGTTCCGTATTACAAATTGTAAGATCATTCTGTATACTATGGACTTGTGTAATTTAAAAATAAAATACTAACACAGAAAGGAACGGAATTATATAGCAAACAAAATCTATCCACATGAAAAGCATAAAAATGGAAAAAAATTTTTTTTGTCGGATGAATAGGCGCTGAGAATAAAGCGAATAATAGAGGCTGTCGTATTCACGTGAAATTCATATGTAACGGACAAATAATGGATTGTGGTGGGAGGGGAATTAAAGCAAAATAAAATGATTAACGATGTCGAAAGCTAAAAATAAATAGAGGAGAGAGAGAGGGATATGTGGGGAGAATAAACGGAACTGAGAGAGAAAAGCGGAATTGAGAGATTGAGGGGTTGCTAAGGAAATAATAAGTGTAAAATGAGGAAATTTGAGATTTTTAATGAAAGTTTTTATATTTTTTGAGAAGAAAGGAAGTTATTAATTATTTTTAGTATCTAATTTTAGAAAATTTGAAAAGAATATAGAAATTAACGTGAATTGGGAATTGATGAGGCAAATAGCAATTGTGGTTTTAAGGGAAGTTGAAGTAATTTGAAGGAATTTTCTAGAAGTTAATGAAAAGGGAAAGGTTGTTGTATATTGATGGAGGTACTAGGATTATTATTAAAAAGGAGTTGAAAGGATCGGGAGAAGAAACCTGATTGAGTGAGATCTCAACAAAAGTCTCGGTTAATCCCACACCCGTTAAATTTTTTTCCCGCGGCGCTAAAAAATATATTTTGGGCGTCTTAAACATTAAATACATATTACACATTTTCATATGAATCCGCGCAGTTAAGCTCCCATGTATTTTCAAATTTTTTCGAGAAATCTCTTACGAAACTTCTACTCAGTTTTCTATCGTCGAGAGAATTTAGTCTCCTTTAATTTTTGTTTCAGTCTGCTATTTTTTCAGACAAACCAACATTATATTTAAATAGAATTATTAAAAATCTCACAAACAAACAACATATCCGGTCTAGCTAAGTCACCCAGACTAGCTTTCACAATGCCCTTTTAAATAAAAATTTTTTTCGACGAAACGCTTAAAAGAACGTCAAATAAAAGCTCCAACTATTATTGACTTTATGGGGTCTACTCAGAAAAATACATATTAGAACCAAAAAGGAGAAGAAAAAGAAATAAATTTTAAAAAATAGTAGAGAATTAAGCAGCTGTCACTAAGGAATAGACAAAATGACAGACAGTCTGTCTAATATTATAAAATAAACTAAAATAAATATTTACACACTATAAAGGAAAATGTGCTGAAATTCTTTTTGTCTCTCATTTCCAACTAAAGTTGAGCGACATTTGATGACGAGACATTTGAGGGCTAATCAAGTTCAAAATCAGTGTTAAAAATGATAAACAGAGGGGTTAATTTTATAAAAACAAGCCTGTAATTATTCATAAAATGATATAAAGTTTGAACAAAATTATGGCAAGGAAGTCAAATTATAATCTAAAAACCGAACGATGATTGCCAAAGTTTGTTTCCGGTTTCTGTTTTCGAAATCTTGGAAAAATTTCCAAAATTTTAGATAATTTTGAGGAATTGTTACGACTGCAATTTTGTATAAATTTACAAAATTCCGTCTGAAAAAGGAAGAATTCTTGCTTCATGAACTTCCAAAATTCTCAAAACTGATTTTTATGTTTCTGGGTTATATTGAGCTTATTTTTAAGCTTAATATCTTCAAATGTCGGTCCGCAAATGTCGCATAGTCCGTCTATTTATTCCTTCCTTTCTCTAATAAGCGGCTGGTAGCAAAAAGAGAAAAATATTTTTTGATAGATTCACACAGAATTCACGTGAATTTCATTTTGTTGGTTATAGAAACGCGGAGAATCGAGAAAAAAGGGGGAAGAAAAAACCTTGAGCTTTGAGAAGTTTAGAGGAGTATTTAATGCGTACCTGTACATAAAGTGCAGCTTTTTTCAAAAATATTTATAGTGGGAATTAGTCTATAGAAAATTGTTTACGGTTTTGTTTTAAAATTCTGTTTGTAAACAGATTGTGATTAAATAATTTAAATATAACAGAAAAAAGATACAATTTTTAAGCGTTGAATAAAAAATTTTTTTTCATAAAAGTTAAATGCTTATTGTGTAAAAACTAATGGAAAATTTACGAAGAAATGAACTAAATTAGAGAAGAAAATTGAAAAAATAAAGTATTTTCCCAAATAATTACCCCCTCTAGGGAGAGGTTGGAAAAATAATTATCCAGGGTAATTAGGTATATGTAATTCTATATATGTACACATATGAACATAATATCACGGTTACCAATTTTATAGTTCTAAGTTTATGGAATCGGGGTTTCCTGCTCAAAAACGAAGGGGATTCTCAATTTATTGTAATTTGCAAAATTTTGGAATCATGAACCATTCGGTGTGATCCTTAATTCTTAAAAGATTAGGCTGTATTAGATAATATTTAGAATATACGAAGAAATAATCATTTAGAAAATTTTATTAAATAATGCCCTTTTAATTAAACAAAAGTAATAATTATTTACAAATTAAATAAACGAATATGAAAACCGGAAAAAATATTCACTATATGCCTGTTGATTTTATATCCCTTCTGTCAAGTCTATTTCCCAAAACAAATAATTAAACGGAAGTAAAATTTAAATAAAAATGGATTTTGACGGAAATGAGGAAAAAATGAAGAAAGTAGGGGTGGGCTGTTTAGAAATAATTTAAAGTTTAGCGTCAAATAAGGAGAGGATCTCTTATACATTAGATATCCTGTTCCGACATAAAAATAAATAACAATTTTCGGTAGGTTCCGGAATTTTATTGGGGTATGGAACTACATAGGTCAATGATGGACATTGAGGCTAGGACAATTAATATTTTATAAAAGAAACAGCTACAATTAATAAAAATTAAGGAATAAATGTACGAAGGATTAGAAGTTATTAAGATGCCATTTAGGAATTAACAAGGATATCGAGGGATTTGTGAGGATTAAGGCCCTTAATCTTGAATAATGACCCGAAACTTGTTGCAATACTTTTCTGAATTAATAAAAATTAAAAAACTTGGAATCGTTTGATTTTTAGAAGCTAAAGAATTATACTTAGTAATCTGGGATACGTAAAATGGAAATAATTTTAAAAAATTGAAAAGCTTTAAATAAAAATATAAAATTTAAAAATACAAATATTTACTAAAAAAGCCTTTTTGTTTTTCCAAATACTTGCACTTTTAAATTTAATTTTTTTGTTTATTTTAGTTTGTGAAATGCAGCAAAACACTCAAAGAATTGAAAGAGAAAATAGTAATAGGCTGAATAAACGCGCATAAAATGGGGAAAAATAATATTTTCAGATGAAAATACGAGGAATTCACGTGAAAATATATTTATGTAAATATTGCAAAAGGAAAAAATAATTTTGGTTTCATAAACAAAATTATGTTTATAAATCTCCAAATTAGAATTCGGACCCGTTGGGCTCAGAAAGTTTGGATTTTCGGCTGGCCCAGACATAATGCTAACATCCGTTTGTTGACAGCTTGAAGAGAAAAAAATTGGATACCGAGGACGGTCATGTGAAAAGTTCTAAATCTACTATAAATATTAAAATACCGGGCGAGGCAGATTTTTCTCACAAATTTCAACACGTAACCATGGTTGATAGTTCCTGATATCCGAATCCAAAAAAGTCCGTTTATCAGTAAATTTTGTTTCGAATATCAGATCATGTCTGGATATCCGAGGATTCGATGGGATGTATCCGAGGATTTGACGGGACATTTAAAGTCTTTTTTTTATCTTTTAACTAGTGCAAGGTGTTTAACCGAGGAATGACGCTTTTCAACCAAAACGGAGTTATTTTAAGAATTTTAAATGTTAATACTCTTTCACAACAACATTTATAAATAAATATTTTCAAGTTTACTGACAAGTTTTAGCCAGTAAACAGAAAATAATCAGAAAATAATATTATGAAGTAAAGGATTATTCACTTATTTTCAAATGAATTTCACGTGTATTTTTGTGCTTTTCATATGAATTTATTTTTAAAAATTGTTAGTCTCAAAAATATTTTTGTAGTAATAAAAAGGTAAACAGATTTTTAAAAATGGAAAAAATAATAAAAATATTTTTCTCTTAAAAATAATAAACATATTTTTAAAAATTACAAAATAAATAAAATTTTGTAAATTTTATTTGAGTATTTTTTTGTGATGCTTGGAATTTTTAAAATTTTGTAATTAAATATTTTTTGATAATCTATCAATGTAAATTTAATAAATTAAAATAATAGTTCGTGTTGTGTCCGTACTTGTAGATTTTTCCGATGCATTATTCGTATGCATTATTCGTATGCATTATTCGTATGTTTGTTGTCGAAACGATCTTTGAAACGAGATTATAGCATAAATAAGGGCACACAATATGCCATACAAATTGGCACAAATGACAATAGAAGAAAAAACACACACAAGTGGTACACAGAAGCTTTAAAAACTTTCTGCTGATTTTTTCCGAATTGAAATTTAAAAATTTTTGCTGCGATCTGAAACTTCTCCGAGTATGAATAGAACAGATCTAACATGATTAACAAAATTAAACTTTAAACTATTTATTAATCACTAGTCGCTGTCCTCAACAGCTGTTTATGTTTCTATTGCTGTACCTTTTTAGGTTGCCTTAACGATAAACACTGATTTATGCTTTTAATTCTTTTTAAATTTTAAGCAGGAAACGTGAAATTGAATGTGAATAATGATAAAATTAAGCTGTTCTTTAAACAAAATAGTGATATTAAAAGAAATTTCTCTTCAAACCATTGATTTTATACCAAATTTCTCTTATCTATATTTCAAGGTTTAAAATGAAAAAATTCTTGTTTTTATCATTTTCTTTAAATAAAATGGAAGAAAAAATCTGCCATTTTATTTCCTTAACTCAATTATCATTCAATTGACAATAAGAAGTTTCGAGAGGTTATCGGACCCTGAGTGAAAAAGAACCATTGAGCAGCACATAGACACATGATTTGAAACTTTGATAAAAGCCTACGTTAAATTTAAATCATTTTATCACTTAAAAATTTATATAAAAATGACGTCTGATCAACAGAATAGAAAATCTCCAATTTTGCCAAGATCACCGACGGACAACGAGGAAAACAAAAACAACACCAATAAGTTTAGGAGAACAAACATTAATTCTCTTTGTTCATTCAATTTCAATCGGTTCCATTATTGTGTTCTGTTATGTTGGTTGTTTGGAATTTTCTTCGCAACCCAAATGATTTTTTCCGTATTTTCAAATTATATACCAAAATGGAAATGTTTATCAAATAATACCACAAATTTTGCTAGAAATTGTACAATATATCAACAATGTCCAGAGAATTTGATACAATTTGAAGAGAACATACCTTTTCATTCAGCGGCAATGGAATTTGGTTGGATTTGTGGAGCTAATGCATATAATCGAGCTTTATTTAGGTAAGCTGTCTTTGGATTGGAAGTTAAATGAATAACTTATATTCGGAGTGAAATTACTCTCTTATCAGGAGCGGGGCGCGAATCCGTCAATTAAAACAGATGCCTTTAATTCCTAGCACCGTTTCAGGAGATTGCCGGCGTTTTTACCAAGAGTAGCAAATCACTCTTGACAATAACTCTTGGTGTAGCCGAATCAACGCATTAAGATTATGTGTAACAAATATATTATTGATAAATAGAAACTGCTTTAAGAACAAATTGGAAAGTAAGGGCCTGACAATAATTTAAATTAAAAGACTGATTCTGAATCAAATCAGACTTACTATCATTTATAAATTTTTGCCCGGGGTTCTCTTGCCTTTAGGAGGCGTTCAAATGGAATTGAAATAATTATATCCCAACTTTTTAATAAACATTCTAAATTAAAAATTTTTAAACTAAAGCCAAATTCAATTTGCCGGTGTGCTCATTGGCACTTTAACTTTTGGAGTAATATCAGATGCATTTGGTCGTAAACCAGTTTCTATTTTAGCATTAACTGTTGGAATTTCTTCAATGTTTGCTACTGGTAATAATCAATTTTAGTGGCATTTTAAAATTTTTTCATAAGCATTTGCACCCAATTGGCATTTCTTATTAGCTTGTCGTTTTATTCTTGGCCTCTGTATTGGAGGAGATTTAGTTGTTGTATATACTTTTGTGATGGAACAATTATTACCACCTCAAAGGATGGCAATTAGGGGATTTTTTAATTGGGTATTTCAATTTTTGAGGAGAGGGGGGGGGGGTTATAATTTAAGAAAGAGCAAAAGCTTGGAGCCAGGAGCAACTTCGTGTGGCTGCTATTGTAAGATGCTTTTGTGGGTTGAGAACATCTCGGTTTAGTGTCGAAATTATGTCCAGCTTTCGGTCATTGGTTCGGATTAGTTAAAGGATTTTGTGAGAAAAATTGTCGAGTTGGTCTGACTTTTATTTTTTTAATTGATTTTAAACCCCAAGCTAGTAAGCTTGATCCATTTCTTCCAACTCGATCCAGTTCCTCCCTTTATGAGTTAAAAATCTTGTTTTTCAAGGGAGTTGCTCGCCTAATATTTACATTGATTTGTATGTTCTTTCCTGATTGGCGCTCTTCAAGTATTGCTTGTGCTATATTTTCAATGCCTGCATTAGTTATTATAATATTTTTAATGCCCGAAAGTCCAACATGGCTTGTATTTTTAGAAATATTTTTTTAAACTTTTAAAAATATTTTAAAGCATAGTAAGGGTCGTCTTGAACAAATGCGAATAAATGAAAGAAAAATTGCTCGGTTGGCAGGTCTTCAACCGACAATTAAATTACCTGAACATGAAAAATTATTGCCAAACGAAAATTCTTTTTGGAATTTAATCAGGGATAAAACTCTATTGAGACGTGTTTCGGTTCTTTGGGTTATGTGGCAAGTGAAATGAATTATCTGACTAGTGTTAATTTTTTTAAGGTTTACAGCAGCAATTTCCGGATATTCTATAGATTTAAATAGTTCAAATATTAGTGGTGATCTTTTTCTTAATCAAGTAATGTCATATTTTAGCAAGTTTATTTTCTTTTGGAGTGGTTGGTTTTAGGTCCAAACCGAGACCGAAAAACCGAACCGAAAAATTCTCGGTTCTTCGATTCGGTTGCGGATATTAAGAATTTTTAAAAATAGTTCGTTGACCGGTTATATGTATTTAAACGGTCCACGATTTTTGGTTGTGTACATGTTGACAGGCGTTCGTTTAATATTCCAATGCTTTTTTGGTTTCGTTGGTGGTGAGACATTTGAGGACGGACTTTTGAGGACGGACATATGAGGACGGACATATGAGGACGGACATCTGAGGACGGACATATGAGGACGGACATTTGAGGACGGATATATGGAAAAAATAAAAAATAACTACAAAATTAGCCAATTTTCCCGTTATTTCAATATTTGGCACTTTTTGCAAATTATTTCAATATTGTTGCAAATTTTTGCCAAAATTTTGTGAATTTTCATCTATTTTCAGAAAAAAGTGGAAAAAATTTGGCGATTGTCCTCAGCAATTTCCAAAATTTTCGCCTGCGGCGCTGAAAAGGGGAAATCCTAGCTTATTTAAAGTAAGAAAAAATGTCCCAATGAATAAACCCGAAAATGAGCAAACCCTTAAAACATCCCATCTTTTGCCTAATCTCAAAAGTCCAACAGAGTAAAATACTCAATTCGTCGAGCTATAACATAATATGCCTCGACACCCTCTGAACATAAGCCCTCAAAACCTTCCACTGAAAAAACTCAAATCCACTAAGCATTCCCAAAATGTCTTATGTCCATCTGAAATTGCACAAGATACCTTTTCCTTAATTTTCTGTGCTGAAATGATGATTTTCTCTGGTTTCAAGCAAAATAAAGTTTTTTTACTAAAATTAAGCTCTTTTTCATTTTATGTTACAAATAAATCATAATTTATTTCAATATTTCACTAATTTTTGGCATTTTTTGTTAAGATTTTGCCAATTTGTATATAATTTTGTATCCTCAAATGTCCGTCCTTAAATGTCCGTCCTCAAATGTCCGTCCTCAAAAGTCCGTCCTCAAATGTCTGCCTGCCGTTTCGTTTCAGCATAAACCCTAGTCGTGGCTTGAAAATTTATCTAGAGTTTTTAAGACTAGTTTGGGCCTGGTTATATTTCTTAAGAAATTTCTTATTTTTATGGGCTCTAGGCTCATAATAATATTTTAAATTTTAAAGAGCCTTCTTTCGTCGATATGTGCAATCTCTAAAATATTGTAAAGCATATCTAAGCCCCGCCCATATATTTTCCATTAGCTTAGAAAATCCTTATTCATTCAGTCAGTTAGCTAACTTTCAATGTTTTATGTAAAGAAAAACTTATAAATCAATAGCGCTTTTAATTGCCTTTTCCTTTAATTATTTTATATTTGAATGTTTTAATTGTTTGAATAATTATTTAATTTAATAAATGCTTAAATGAGGATTTAGTCTTTAATTTATTCTAGGGCACTTAGGTGACAACTCGAAGACCTGATCAACCTTCTGGTTTGATCCAAGAGCCTGCCCCACCTCTGGGATTATAATAACATACAATATAATGGGCCCCCACGTATATTCTCAATTGGTAGCACCGGACAAGATCAAAGGGGGCCTTAAAGAGGAGGGATAGATTAAAGACTAAAATAAAATAAAAAAAAAACATCCCTTTCCATTTTTTTTTAAAAACGAAATAATTATTTTTTAAATTATCTTTGTATTTTTTTTTGAAAGAAATTATTGAATCTTTTTTTAATCCTACGTAAGACCTAGGCGGTAGAGGAAATAAACCGGTATAAAAAAATAGTTATTGAAGATAACCGGTATAGAAATTTATAAACCGGTATAAAAAAATAGCTATTAAAGATAAACCGGTATAGAAATAATAAGATATATCAGCCTTCGGGAATAAATTAGAAAAACCGGTATACAAAAACATTAAAATTAAACCGGTATACAAAAAACATTGAAAATTAAACCGGTATACAAAAAAACATTGAAAATTAAACCGGTATACAAAAAATAGATTGAAATTAAACCGGTCAAAAAATAGATTGAAATTAAACCGGTATACACAAAAAAGGCCTTCGGGTATATACACAAATACTTATAAGTAAAATTAAGTAATTAGGAGAAATTTTTTGGGAAGCCAAACTAACAACTTAAAAAGAAATGGCATAAATTTTTTTTTGTTTTCTCTCTTTCTTTATGCAAATTATTGGTATCCTTCGGGGAACAAAATATTTTTAATTACTCAAAATTTTTAATTTCTCAAAATTCTTTTAAAAAAAATATATTTTATTTTAACAAAAAAAATTTTTTTTAAAAGCCTACAAAAGTCCATTTTTAAACATATATATTCTTTTTACAAAAATATTCTTTTAACTTTTACAAAATCTCATTAAAAGATATTAATCTTTTCATTAAAAGAAAAATATATTTATCCTTTCTTTACAAATAAAGAAAAAAATATGTTTATTTTTTTTCTCACAACGGAACACATTTTTTAATTTATTTTCTCTACAAATTTGAAAAAAATCTTCGCATAAAAGAAAAGGTGTAACATTTAAATGTATTTTATGTTGACAAGGAAATAAATAAATTTAAAAAAAAGTGGAAATCTTTGTTCAATGTATCTTTCTTTTCAATCTTATTTCTCTCCCTTTACAAAAATAAATTCTCCCCATTCATTCTTACATTTTTATTAAAAAAAGGGGGGAATACAAAATAAATTTATTTAATTTATTCTCTAATTTAAAATATTCTTTTTCTTTGCATTTTCTTATTAAAAATAAATTCAAAAATTTATTTTCTTATTAATAGGGGCTCTGGTTAATTGAAAATGTATTTTTTTTCCATGAATTTTATAACCGTAAATTTATGAAAAAACAATTTTTGGCTTGTTTAGGGTTTCTAGAATGGTCCTTAAAATCCACATTTCCATATTTTTTTACATCTCAGCATTATCTACATAATTTCCACATTTTTCATATTTAGACTCTATATCTATACTGTTTCCAATATTTATTTTTTGTATATTTTGTTTTATAATTAATCATTTTTAGTACATTTTAGTAAAAATCTTGGTGAAAATCTTCAAAAAAAATTCGAAATTTCCTTTTAGTCAATTTTTTTTTGTTTGTTTTCGTCTTTATAAACTGCCGGAAAATTTATTTTCAAAAATTTTTTTTTATTTTTTAAAGAATTTTAAAATCTTTTAGAGTGTTTCAAATAATTTCGTAGTGCCATAATTTCTTACAACATATACTCAATTAAACTTAATTACTTCAAGCCAGTAGCAAAACCTTCGGGACTATAACTTCTACTTGTGGAGTGTGAATTTTGGACTTTAGCCGGGTTGACTTTCTCGAAGAAGGTTAGTAACAAATTTAAAAATAAAATTTATATAATAAAATTGAATTTTTTTTTAAAACGAATCTTTCTAAATCTTCCCAAAACTCTAGATTCTTACTTTAATTTTTTGGGGAAATCAGAATTATATGTTTAGAAATCAGAATCATTTGTTAAAAATCAGAATTTTAGGTGTTTGCTATAAAAACACATTTTTAAAGATCAGAATTTATCTAAACATCAGAAATGAAATTCTGATTTATTTAAAGAAATACAAATAAAAATCAGAATTTTCTTTTGTCAAACAAATAAACATAGTAGTATAGAAACACACATATTTGTAATTCTGATTTTATTGTCAAAATATATATCTTCTGAATTTAAAAAAAAATCATTTGTATGTGTATTAAAAACGCGTGTAGCCAGTTTCTTCTAAAAATTCTAATTCATTAGAAAGATTTTTTTAGAATTTCTTTTTAGAAATTTAAATTTTCTTTTAGAATTTACCTATTTAAAAATGAATTTTTTTTTAAAGAAATTTTTTATTAACAAGCTTAAAAATATATTTTTTTTAAATAACAAATATCTCATATAAAAAGGTATATATTTATATATTAAATTCTAAATATTTTGTAGTAGTTTTATATATTCATTTTTTTTATTTTTTTTGCATTTTTATATGCGGATAAAATTTTTTTTCTTTAAAATTAACTCTCTTTACTGTTTTTCCTTCTGAGTTAAATTTTTTTTTAAATCTGTTTAAATCTGATGAAAATTCTTAATATATTAGATTTTAATGATTAGAAATGTTAGATTCAAAATCTATAGTTTACATTTTAGTATATCAAAAGTTTTTCTTCTATTTACAATCGTGATAATTTTTTTAAAGATTATTTTGTTCAAATTTTCTCACAATATTTTTTTTAATTTCTACTTGTTTTTGATTCCTCTTTAAAAGAAAAGAGATTGTTCAACTTTCAAAACACAAAGATTCTGCCAAAAAATATATAATAGTAAAAATTGGGAAGCTATAAGCAGAAATACTTTTAAATTGGAATTAAAAAAAAACTGTATTTTAGTTTTAAACTAAAAAAAACTGTCAAAACTTGGATTCCAATGACAGAACCTGTTTAAAATATATTTGGTGTTTTGAAAGTTTGTAAATACTAGATAAAGGCTAAATTCTTTAACTCTTCATCTCTGAAATCGTGAAGTTACAACATTAAAAATTTTATTTTACTCACAACATATTTATTATTAATTCATTATTTTTTATTTGTTTTAAACCCTATTTAGTGTTCAGAGTGATACCTTTCTAACACTCAACAATCTTTTTGGGTAAATCAGGGTTTTACTTTTTCTTTAATATGAGTAAATTGAGGCAGATTTAAATCTAGTAAATGATAATTAATGGGAGGTATCACCTATCTCGTTTTTTAAAAAAATTATCTACTAATCGGTTATTTTTTAGTATTATCAGGAGCATGTTAAAAAAAAAATTTTTTTTTATCCATTTAACACAGGAATGTTTATTTTACTTGACCAAATGATTACACTTACTAAACTGTCCTGTCTTAAAAAAAAAATAACTAAATCATATAAAAAAAAATCATCTTTTTATTTAGTAAAGTTGTGTACATCGGCTGTCAACTGTTTACAATTGTGCTGTGTTTTATTTGATTGGGTGTTCAACAAAACTGTGCACTCTCTGTTCTGCTTCGGCGATATATCTTGTATCTTTGTGCTTCAATTGGTGAAAAGTAGGTAGATTTTAACTCAAAAAAAATAATAAATAAAATTATTTTGAATAAAATTAAAAGGGGATTAAAGCAGTCCCGTACCTGAATTAAAATAACCGAAGTCAGTTAGAGTAGTTAAAGCCAGTATGACTGAAACATTTGAGGATTGGGACGTTTCAGTCTGTGATAAAAAATTATTAGAATCTAAAATATTCTCCACCCCTGCGAAAATAGGAGATTTGGATAAAGTACATAAAGAGGTGTTGGGTTTAGAGGAGGCAGTCAGTAGAACCTTTAGGGTTGTAAATAGAAATATCAGTCAGCTCAATGAAGCTGACGCTGGCATCCAAAAGGATACAAACGCCGGGTTTGCTCTAGTTGCTGGTAGAGTAGATAAACTAGACTTAAAACTAGGTAAATTAGAAGAAAAGTACGAAAGATTTGTAATTGATTTGGAGTCCCGTGACAATCTTGAATACGATGAAATAAGAAGCAGCGGTGCGTCAAGACTGCTTACTTTAAACAAAAGACAAGAAATAATTCCTCCGATACCGCCACACAAGATTCCTCAGTCTTCGGGTATAGGTCGCAATGAAAATCAAAACTCCTTAGGGAATAAAAATAATCTAGTACAAAATAATTCGATTGAGCTTATCAATAATGGGGATCAGCGTGCCAATGAATTTGAACTTAATATATTAGGGGAAGCGAGTTCCTCTGGTCCACAGTTGGGGGTGTTTAATGGAGAAACAGCTTTTGCGTTTGACGAGTGGATGATAAAATTCACTGATTATATTGACGTATTTGGTATGACCTGGACCGAACCTGAAAAAATAAACAGATTAAAATTGTACTTAGGTACGCAAGCACGCAGTATTTTTGAAAGCTTAACGGTAAATGAACGCCAAACGTTAGCCACTACTTTAAAGAATATTAGGAAAAAGTTAGATAGTCCTCATTTTAGAGAGCTAGCTTATAAAAGGCTTGCAGCATGCTATCAAAGAGAATCTGAATCAGTAAATGACTTTATTAAGAGATTAGTTCCACTTGTTAATTCCACATCGTGCCAAGTCCCACCTGAGGTTAAAGAGGAAACATTGTGTAGATGTTTTATGGAGAAAGTCAGACCGGAGTACCAACGTTCTCTTCAACTTGTGGGACCTTTGATAGGACGTAAGGATTTTGATAAGCTTACTGCCTATGTCCAGGAGCTTGAGGTAGCCTCTGAAAAGGAAAGCAGGACTTTCAATGATGGTATTCAAGCTATCACAGAGCAACCGAATCAAATGCCTAGGGGTAGATTTGATACATGGAAACCCAGGAGACCATACAACTTACAGACCTTTAGGGGACCTTCAACCAATAGACTTTCAACTTCTAGTAATGCACAAGAATTAGGACAAAGGAGTAATCAGTATAGGGGCCAACAACGACCACAGAATGACAGAAGATGGAATACACGCCCTTACTGTCATTACTGTAATAGGGCCGGTCATGAACAATATCAATGTAGAGTCCGTAAGGCAAATGAGATGCAAAATGAGAGTTATAAGTATAGAAATAACAAAGGTACTAACAATAGGAATGACCAAGACCTTAGGGAAATTGTTGAAAATCTAGCAATACAAGTCCATGAAATGAAAATGAAAACTAATTATGCACTAGCAAATCAAGGAAATATGAAATCACTTCAACCGGTAAGCCAACCGGCGCAATCTGAAAAAGCTATAGCTAAAAGTGAAACCAAGGAAAAGGTAGAACCTAAGAAGATTTCTAGTTGGGAAAGTAGCTTTAGAGTAAGGGTACCCTCAATTGCCAGCACATCTTTGATGTTAATGATAATGTGTTGTAGTGCACTAGCAATCAATCCCGTGCTCATTCCAAAAGGTCCGATGATATGTCAGACACATAGGCAAGCAATGCTGTGGCAAGTCCCTGAAATTCCGAGCTGTCCTCCGATAAATTTAACAGCTAGACACACGCCAAAATTAGAAAAACGAAGGATATTTCTTCCTAATAGTATCGAATTTTCAACAAAAGCTTGGGCTTGTAGAAAAATTAAAAAGAGTGCTAGGAAGTACACAACAATTACTGGGGTTCCCATGGAAGAAAAATTAATTCCGGAAGCTATGGATGTGACTTTAGAAGAATGTAATCAAATGATTAAACATCATAGCTGTACCTTAGGGACGCTTAAAGAAAATTCTAAATTCTGGCAAACCGAAAATAAAATTGATTTGACCCCAAGGTCATGGATAATAGGTTCATTCTCTTGGGAAAATATTTCTAGTAAAAATTGTTTTCTGTTTGAAAGTGTAATTGAGTCGCACTTTGGTGCATCTGAAATTATTACGCCTTTAGGTTTGGCTCATGAATGTCCTTATAGTAAAGGCAATTGCATTCTGGAGGATAAAACAGTTTTAGTTTGGGAAGTAAATAATGTTAGGAGGTGTAACTTCATGCCTATAGGGGATAAGAATGGAAGGTGTATGGGGTCTGTATGGCTCTCAGATGATGCTCGCCTGGGACTTACTTTTGAAAATGAAACTCGTGTGACGGATTGTGGTGTGAACATTACTGTATCTGACCAAGGTTTAGGTTCCATTATACTCTCTGAAACTGAAATTGTCCGTAAAAAGAGAAGTAGTAGGATATACAGGAAATATTTTTCAGACGGGTTTCCTACTTCCTCCCAAATTGCTTCGCAATTAACGTATTTAGACCAGTCTTTAACTAAGGCAATAAATTTTGCTTTTGTACAATCTCTCTCATCGTTTTGTGAATATACTGAACTTGTTAAACATTGGACAGAATCCTCTTATATGACTAACCCAACTGAGTTAGCGCGATCAATTTTCTCGAATCCTTACTTAGTGGCTAAAAGGTCTGCGAGGTCACTCATGAAAGTTTGGCCTTGTGTGCCTTTGGAAAGGCATGACTATGAATTTCGTCCGACTAAATTAGATCGATGCTTTGAATTTTTACCTATAATGTTAAAAACTGAAAGTAAGGAACATCTAGCGTTCCTCGATCCCTCGACAATGATTGTCTCTACCTCTGCTAAAATAGGTCCATGTGAAGAATTCAGGAAATTAGTAATTCAAGTTAATGATCAAATTTTAGAAGTTGATCAAATTGAAGGAAAAATAACCTCGGTTAAACCAAATGAAATAAATGTTGAGAAACTAAAATTAAATTGGACTGGTTTAATTCCTAAAATCGAGTCCCATGCATTTCATCAATTAGTTCTTTTAAATATGACTGATGTCAAAGAACATTCTTTTGTTTCAAATATGGTTAGGATTAGCGAAATGACTTACCAAATTAATGAAAAAGATTCAGTAGTACTAACTTCGGTCTCTGATGAATGGAAAGAGGTAGAAAATCAAATAGTTAAAGGAGCAATCGGCGACTACAAGAGTATCTGGTCCACGATACTTAACGTAATTATAGGGATTCTGGCTATCGATTTCACAATAAGGCTAGGTTTAATTCTACTTGAAATGTATGCTGGGAATGGCCGACTGGGGAAGTTAATATTTGGTTCTAAGGTTAAGGCTGTCCCAAAAAGGGTACTTGATATACGTGACATCCGAAGAGTACCAGAGCAAAGTATTGAAATTGATGAAACTTATGAGGAACCAGTCAATAGACCTCGTCCATTGTCGATCTCATGGCCACCTACTGTCAGGAGAATAGGAGGTTCACCTTTAGCTGAGTCGGGTACTTTGCCTATATCCATCAATGGAATAAACAGAAATTTCATAGGAGCTTTGGGATCTAATTCTAATAATGTTATTGTTGGTGTAACTCTAGAAGGAGTCCCACTTAAATGTTTGGTTGACACTGGTGCAATTACTTCGGTGGCAAATATAGCACTAGCGGAGTGGTTAGGAACGAAAATTTTCAAAACTGAAACATACTTACAGAGTGCCTCAGAGCATTCTATGTGTGCTAGGCAAGCAACTTCGGTTAATTTAAAGATTGCAAATATTTGTGCGGAAATAACTATTCATTTATTCAATGACAAATTTCACTGGGACAACCATGACTACCATTTTATATTGGGCTGTGATGCAATGGTCCTTTTGCCACCAATTTTAATTGATTTTAAAAATAAAAATCTGCGTATTGAAGGATGCCTTTTGGAAATAGATAATAGATTAAATAGGCCGCTAAGAAATTTCAAAATTTATGCTTTAGAGACTAGTGAAATAGGACCAAACGAACAGAGTGTAATGAAAGCTAGGGCTGATTTTTCCGAACTTCTTAGGCATGATATTTATGTTCATGCGATAGAAAATAGGTTGGCTGATCAAGGCTTGAGTCTAGTGCCATTGGTAACGAAACCTAAGGAATCTATAAGAATTATTTTGTCTAACCCCACGGGAATAGTAAAAAGAATTTATAAAGATACATGTATAGCCATAGCAAGTGAAGTACTAAAAACAGATTCAGAAAATATTTTATCAGAAATAAAACTAAATGAAAATTCAGAAGAAATGAATTCCTTAGGGAAAGTAGGAATAATTGTTGATCCAACGTATAAAATTGATTTTGAAAAAACCTCGGTAGTGGGAGAGGATCTTAAAAAAATTAAAAGACCTTTGTAATGAATTTGAAGACATATTCAGCAAAAGTCAGTATGATATAGGAAGCTGCACGGCTGGCGAACATGACATTATTACTACGTCTGAAGAGCCTGTAGCGTCCAGACCTCACAGAGTTCCGTTTAAATACCGAGATGAATTACAAAAACACATTGACCAGCTTCTGGCGTCGGGGGTTATGATTGAGTCAGACACGCCATGGGTTTCGAATATTGTGTTGGTACAGAAAAAAGATGGAGGGCTTCGGCCATGTATAGATTTTAGAAAGTTAAATGAAGTAACGGTACCAGATCATTTTCCGTTACCCAGACTTGAAACAATTTTAGAAAAGGTAGGAAACTGTAGATACTACACGTCTCTAGACTTAGCTAGTGGTTACCTGCAAATTAAATTAAGTGAACGAGCTTCTAGGAAGTGTGGTGTAATTACCGAGGACAAGATTTATCAAATGGTTAACTTGCCATTTGGTCTTAAAAATGCTACAAGTGCATTTGCTAGGATAATGGCACATGTATTGACAAGTTTAGAAAATGTTATAGCTTATGTAGATGATATTTTAATATTTACCAAATCTGAAAATTTTGACGAACATATTAGTTCTCTCAGAAGTGTTTTTGAAAGATTTAGGCGCTTTAATTTAAAGTTAAGTCCTAAAAAATGTACTTTTGCTTCTGATCATATGGAATTTTTAGGGTTCATAGTTAACAAATCTGGTTATAGTCCAAGTTTAAGAAAAACTGAAACAATTTTGAATTTAAAAAATCCAACTTCGGTTAAAGAAGTAAGACATGTAATTGGTATGGCTAATTTTTTTAGGAAGCACGTACCAAATTTTTCCACAATAGTGGAGCCGTTAACGAGATTAACCAGAAAAGAAAAACCTTTTGTTTGGGGTGAAGAGCAGCAAGAAGCGTTTGATCAAATAAAGAAAATTTTATCTGAAAAACCCGTACTTATTTTTGCCGATTACTCCAAACCTTTCCACATCTTCTGCGATGCTTCGCAAGTTGGACAAGGGGGAGCACTAATGCAATGGGATGAAGATAAAAGGGTTTATAGTGTTATAAGTTATTGTAGTAGGACTTTGTCTAATCCGGAACGAAAGTGGCCGCCTGTACAAGTAGAACTAGGTGCAATTATTTACTCGCTTCGGCAGTTTAAACCTTTTATTTTTATGTCTAGTGTTGAACTGCATACTGATCATAAGCCTTTAGCGTACTTATTAAGAAAATCAGAAACGCACCAACATCTTGCGAGATGGGTGGTTGAGTTGCAAAATTATAACATTAAGATTGTTCACATAAGCGGTAAACAGAACACGCTAGCTGATGCGCTTTCTAGGTTTTCTCATGAAGATTTGTCGCCTGAAGAGGTGGAGAAAATTAAAGAACTTGAAGATATTGCGGAATTCCCTGTTTGCTTGGCAATTGAACAGAGACCCCGTGTTGTGCATGAAAACTTCGGTTTAACTCTCTCACTTAGGTCAATGGAAGGTGAAATACTCCAAGTAGATATAAGAAATGAACAGAAAGAGGATCCTGAAGCATCTATGTTAATTGAATTTCTTAAAACTGGGAAATTCCCTGAGGAACTTCCTGAAAGTGAAAAAGATGACTTGGCACATTTAGCGAAAGATCTGTGTTTGGAATCGGATGTTCTTTATTTACATCACAAAGACAATAAACCAAGAATTTATATCTCACTCAGAGCATTAATTTTTGATTCCTTTCATACGACCAAATTAGGAGGGGGTCACATGGACTTTAGAAAAACTCTGAATAAATGTAAAAAATATTTTTGGCCAAGGATGCATTCTGACATCGTTGTTTGGCATAAACAATGCATTACTTGTCAACTTAGACATTCACCGAACCCAGCTTATAGGGCTGAAATGTGTACACCGCCGGTGAACACACTCTTTGCTAAAGTTGGTTTAGATTTGGCAGGTCCATTTCCAAGAACTGAATCAGGCAATAGACACATTTTGAATATTGTCTGTTGGTTTACTAAATTTGTAATCTCGGTTCCAATTCCTGATGCGAAAGCTTCAACTATAGCTTCGGCGTTCCTCAAAAATTGCTATTTAAAGTTTGGAGGTTGTACCGAGCTTATCACTGATAATGCTACGGCTTTCACCTCTGATTTCTTTAAAAGTTTATGTGCTATGTTGTATATAAATAAAACATATGCCATCCCACACTGGAGTCAAGGAAATGCTGTCACTGAACGATCATTTCGCACGTTCCATAACATTTTAGCTAAGTATATTTCCAGAGATCAACCAGATTTTGATGATCATTTAGAATTTGCTAATTTCTGTTATAACACTTCGGTGCATCAATCGACTAATGAGACCCCGTTTTTTCTTATGTTTGGCCGAGATCCCATTTTCTGTGTAGATTTAATTTTAGATCCTAAAGTTAGGGAACCAATAGCGCTAAATGATGAACAAGAAGTCAAACAAAAACTAATTGTATCTTTAAGAAGTGCTTGGAAATGCGCAGCTGAGGCTAATGCTGAAGCCCAATTAAGAGCTAAAGCCTATTATGATAGGTTACTTAGAAATCCCACGGTTACTGTAGGCGACAGAGTCCTTCTCAGAAATTATTCAGGGAAAATTATCACGTCAAAGAAGTTCCATTTGCCTTGGAAAGGAGTATTCAGAGTCATAAATATAAATGGAGTTCATGTAACAATAACGAGCTGTAATTCTCCTCAAGCTAATCCTCGAGTAGTTCACATAAATCAACTCAAGAAATGTGTTGAACCTTTACCAACTGAACCGACATGCACCACCGTTGTCTTGGAACCAGAAGAAGAGGAAGCCCTCAATGAAGCCAATGCGGAGGAACTGCTTGATGTTCCCGGCTATTCTCATCAGAGTGAAGAAACAGTTGTAGATTCCCCACAGGTTCCCAACCGAGATGAAGAATCGAGTCATCAAGACAAAGGAGGATATAATTTAAGGAAAAATCCCAAGAAGAAAGTCCACTTCTACTGAGCTTCGGCGATTTCAATTTTTTTCTCTAAGTTGCCTTTGGCTATAAGTTAAATAACTTGAACTGACTTCGGTTGTACCTACTAATATTAATTCAAAAATTTTTAGAAAATTTCGCTCAAAAAAAAAAAATAAATAAAATACATTTTTTCCTCTCCCCTGTCGCTTTTACTCGTTTCTTTTAAGAATGAAAACAATACACACTAAAGATGGACAAGAGATACTTCCTTTTTTTACGAAGAGATATGTATTTAGCAATCACTTCGATTGCGTGTTTGTTGTTGATGGAGTCACATTTCATTCATCAGAAGGCTACTATATGTATTACAAAGCTCTTCTGTCAAACAATCACAAAATAGCAGAGCAAATTCTTAATCTTAAATCAGCAGCGATGATTAAAAAACTAGGATCGAATCTACCCGGACATAGTACTAAGAAGTGGCGTAAAATTTGTGTTTTAGTTATGACGATAGCAAATTGGTACAAATATAATCAAAATCCGGAGTTAAAAAGAATTTTGTTGTCAACACGTGGTATACTCTTAGTGGAAGCCTGTAGAAGTGATCAGTATTGGGCTTGCGGGCTGGAAATAGATTCTAAAGACATAGTTGACAAGAAAAAATGGAGGGGTTTTAATGTGCTTGGAAGAATACTTATGGCTATTAGAGATAAAATTTTGAGTGAGTACAAAAAAAAATTCTTATATCTAAAATTTTATAACAATTTAATTTAAAAAAAAAAATTCAAAATTAATAAAATAATTTTTAACAAAATTTTTTTTCAGAAATGAATGCTGCACATCTGAACATTTCTAGCTTAGAAGAATTTCCTCCACTTGGCTCCTCCACTAAAAAGGCAATCTTGTCAAATCCGTCGTTGCCTTCTTCAAGTTCTCATGGTGATTGTATCAAAGAGTCTTGAGAAAAATCTACTGAAAAGTCTACACCATTGGTAGATATTTTAACAGAAAATACAAAAAAATTGTCACTAGAGTCGGAAAAATCCCTTCGGGGAAACAAAAATAATTCTGAGAAAAAAGTTTTAGAATATATCATAGTACAAGTAGGGGAAAATGACGTAGTTGGAGCTAGGTTGAATCAAAAATCTAACTTTAATTGGCCATGTTTCGTCTCAATCGCTAATAAAGTTGCTGAAAATGGTGAAGGGTACAGCAACAAACTTCAATTAGGAGACAGGGTCTTTATTGCTAATTTTGAATGGAGAGTTGGATACGAAATTTTGGCTCGGAATGAGTTTGAAGTCACTCGGGACAGAAAGAATTGGAATGTTGGTCGAATCAATCCCCAGGCAATAATCAAAGAAGTTGAATTCATTCATCATGCGAACAGAAGAGACTTACCCGGTGTTGTAATAAGTTTGAAGCGAGGTGGTAAATATAACAGCTTGTTGTGTTGCTTAGTCATTTCGGCGGGTTTACAAGTCTGTTCTAAATGCTATAGGCGACAGTTGGTAGATTTGGACTTGGATGAACTAGAAATTGGACAGTTGGTGACGGTTTCTGTTGCTGAAATTCCTGAACAATGTTTAGTCGATGAAGCTTACCTTCTTCCGCCACAATCAGAGTTCAAAATGGGGTCTGAGGAAATGTTAAGAGATGATTTTGGTGTCCTCGGAACTGTACGTTCTCACTTACCGTGGCATTACAAACGCGATGGCAAAAATGTCTTTTATCCGTTAGTTCCACAAATGTCCATTGAGGAAGTCGAACTTTGTGAAAGCATAATCAGCGCTGCAATTGCCTATTCGTTCGAAGATGAAAGAAAGAAAATTATTGAGAATCGATTTGAAGGCGCAGCATTATATTGGGACAAACAATTCTACTTGAAGTTTTCTGAAATTGACTCTATGAAAGTGAAAAATTTGAAAAGTGTTTGGGCAGTTGATGATCAAGTTGAACTCAAGTCTAGTATGCAACATCCTCATTTTGGTCTTGGAGTGGTCAAGAAAATTGAAACGGAAAATGTCAGGTCCTTCGGGAATCTCAAATTTAATTTTAGTGTGGTGATAAGAGTTTTGAATGTTCAAGAACGTAAAAATCGAGATACAGAAGAAGAATTTTTGAATGCACAAGATGGTGGTCTGCTTGTTGTACATCCAATAATAATAAAGGGTAGTGAAAGTCGTCGAACTTGCTTTTCAGCGAATATGCCGTCTCGTCTATCGTTACTGGACACAAAACAGGGTCAATTAATGAAAGCTCTTTTGGCACGCGAATTTGAAATAGTAGATTTGGAAGATGTCTCTGAGCCACTAAATCCTCACCCTCTGATGAGGTTATTAAATGAAAGGCAGAAAGAAACGGTAAACAGTTTGCTCTCTGGGGGGTGCAAGCTGGTTTACCAGCAAGCACCTCCCGGAGTAGGAAAAACCTTCTGTGCAGCAGTTGTTACAGCTATTCTTCTCCATAGTCTCACCAATGCTAAAATTGCCATTATTACATCTGCTAACTTGCCTTTAGCCAAACTCGCTAAAGAACTTGAGAATGTATTATCTCCAGAAGAAATGGAAGAGTCGAGGGCAATCACCTTTTTCTCAGGTTTCGCAAAGGATCGCTACAAAGAAATGATAAATGAGTTGAGACGTCACATGCTTATCACGAAACTTAAATTAGAAGAAATTAATGAAAAATTGGATAATAATGCAAAACAGGATGTGAAAGAGTACTGTGAAAATTTTGAAACGCGTCCTCGTTTGACAAGTGAAGTGAAACTGGGCTCGATGCTTTCTGAACTTGTAAATCTGAAAATAGTCTTTTCGACAGCAGCGATGGCCGAAAATATGGTCTACTCATCTTTGCTTGACACAACAGTCCTCATTGTAGATGAAGCAACCCAGACGAGCTTCGCTGAAATAACAAATCTTGTTGCCAGATTACCGAATTTGGAAAAGATTCTCATAACTGGCGATAAATTTCAAATTGGGACTCATCTGCAAGATCTACCTAAATCGCTTCACGATGGGTTTGGTCTTGACTCGATTGTTCCACAGTTACTCATCTCACCATCAGTCCACCAGACTCGTCTTTCTGTTTGCTACCGCATGCATCCTTTACTAGTGTTGTGTGTGTCGTACGCTGCTTATGAAATTCACAATGAACCATTAGAGCCTGGACGTTCTGCAGATGAAAGAGCGTTGTTGACGAATTCTCGGTTTCCACTGCCTATACAAAGTTGTCCAATAGTACTACTCAATGTCGTTGGTTCGTGTCGGCAAGATGTAGTTTCTCATAGTCTCACAAATGATTTGCAAACGACTTAGGTTGTCACACTCGTCTCGTCATTGTATGAATACATTTCGCCTGAAGTAAATGTTGTGGTGATTTGTCTTTATCTTTTTCAAAAAGAATGCTTACAAATCGAATTTGAAAAACTTGGATATAATGTACTCACTGTGTCGGTAGATGGTTATCAATCAATGGAAGCGGATCTTATTGTACTCGTGACTACTCGCTCTCATAGTACTGATAGTAACTCAACGGACTCCTCTGAATTCTTTTCTGATGAAAATCGTAGTACTGTAGCGCTAAGTCGAAGCAAACATGGTCTCTTTCTAGTAGGAGACATTGAATTGCTTAAATGTGGAAGAGTTTGGTCAAGGTTTATTGTAAAAGCTACAGAATTCACGTCAGTCGTAGGAACTAATTATTTAAATACTTTACAGTCAGGTCGAGTAAAAAGAGACAGATTTGGTCAAATTCTCTCCATGTATGGTCAAAACGCATGTCAAAATGTTGAAAATTTCAATTTTCAGGTCCGATCCAATGACTCATGGAGAAATTATGGTCAAGGAACAAGCAGTGGTAACAGGTACCAAGAAGAATGGTTTGTAAATAAAAATAAAAATTTTGAAAATACAAATACTAACAATTTCAATTTTAGGAAGCGTCCGTTTGCGAGCAACAATTGGAAAATGTATACTGGAAAAACTTTTGTGCGCTCGGATTGCTGTTACAATTGTGGTCAATATGGTCATATTTCAAAAGACTGCAATTCATGGCGTGGTGGTAGAGGAAAGCCATTTTAATTTTTATTAAAATTAAAAAAAAAAACAATTTTTTTTTTTTCAAAGCTCTCATGATATGCTCAACTAATGTTGCACATCAATGGAACAAATGGCTGGAATTTATTTTTGTTTTAATTTTTTTTTCTCTAATTTTTTTTTAAATCTCAATTTGTTCTCTACCATTAAATTTTTTTCAATAATTCTTTTGATCTAATAATTTCTCAAAATAGTAACTTAACTATGTAATCTTTTTAAGAAATTTATTTGAAAGATAAGCCTAATTAAATTTTTTTCTAATCCAGTAAATTTTTTGTCTCAACTAAAAAAATGTGTGCCTTAAATTCATTATTTTTGCCTTTAAACAAATTTGTTTTATTATACCTAAATCAATTTTTACTTTAACATTAATTTGATTGTTTCAAAAATATAATTTTTTTTTCTCTCCCACTTCAAAATTTTTTTTTACAAAAACCTTTCTTTCTCCTTACTCACAAAAAAAACACATAATTTTTTTGTTTTTATTCTATTACTAAATGATTTTTGTATTATCCACTCAATAAGAAATACATTAACTTAGGTTATTTCACTATTGTATTTTTAAAAAAAATAAGCACATAAGCCTTAAGACAATTTTATAAATTCACAAAATCAATATTGTCTGTATTTAAATTTTTAAACATTCATTTTATTTTTAAATTTTCACTTAAATTACAAATACGTTATATACAATTTTCAATTATACATTCCATCATTATTTTAAATATGCCAAATTTTAATTTACATAATAACCATACATTTTTTTCAAAACATTTTTCCTCCAATCTAGATATGCTTTAAACCCCAATTTTATCAGAAAGATATAGTCAAAAAGAAAACATTTATTTTTATAATTTTAAAAGAAACACTGGTAATAAAAATATTAAATAATAAAAAGGGAATGCCATAAAAATATTCACAAGGATGGATAAAACTCATCTTCGGAGTGCTGTCGTATGACGCACATTTAGCTCTATAGATAAAATATTGCTCATTCAGGAGCGCATCAACAAACTTAGATAAATTATGTGCATTCCCTTAAATAGTAGCCATCGATAATAACCAGTGTTTCTAAAGATCCAATATTTTTAAGAAATTTAAATCTTGTTAAGATCAGGGACGATCTTGTCGGATAAGGGAGGTGTAAAGCATATCTAAGCCCCGCCCATATATTTTCCATTAGCTTAGAAAATCCTTATTCATTCAGTCAGTTAGCTAACTTTCAATGTTTTATGTAAAGAAAAACTTATAAATCAATAGCGCTTTTAATTGCCTTTTCCTTTAATTATTTTATATTTGAATGTTTTAATTGTTTGAATAATTATTTAATTTAATAAATGCTTAAATGAGGATTTAGTCTTTAATTTATTCTAGGGCACTTAGGTGACAACTCGAAGACCTGATCAACCTTCTGGTTTGATCCAAGAGCCTGCCCCACCTCTGGGATTATAATAACATACAATATAATGGGCCCCCACGTATATTCTCAATTATATGCCTTGTTATAGTTGATACTGTATTTCCAAAATTTTCTCGGCGTAATCTCCATCAAGGGGCACAACTTGTAGTAATTATATCTGCATCTCTTCTAGTCTTTTTCGTTTTTTACGATCAAGATGGAATTGGAATTCTTTTGGCTAATTTAATTGGAATAACTTTCATTGAATTAACTTGGTTTTATTTTGTTTTGAATAACGTTCTACAATTATCTCCGTTTAACGGACCACGGCTCTGGGTCTAAAGGGAATTCCTTTTCTCTGAGGGAGGCTAGCAGGATCTTTCAAAGCTCGAAGCTTTCCACTAAATCATGGTCTCAGTAAAATCGGTCTCCACCATGCAAAGTTTATAAATCTTTAACATTTTCAAAAAATAAATAAGTAGGTTTAAAGTTCGGAAATGGTTCGCCCGGATACTATCTCCGAACCTCTGGTTCGTCCGGATATCCAATGATTTTCCATTAACTAATAACTAATCCAAGCGATAAGGATTTAAAAAACTACTTTATTTTTTAGGGATGCCTGCTATCTCTGGTTCGATTTTTAACAAATAAATTAAATAAGACAATTTAAATAATTTTTTAGCGCCGTAGAATCGGTGCCAACATCATTGAGGTTTTTAATAATTATATTCCTCAAATGAAATAATCCATTAATACTTAGAGCCTCATCAGTTGGTTCATGTTCATTGATAGCTCGTATTGGTACCTTAATTGCTCCAGTGGTCTTTAAACTTTTCAAAAAATTTTCCCAATTTTATTATATTCAGTTAGTATTTTTAAACACTCGTTGGCCTGCAAGTGTTTATTTAATTATTGTCTTAATTGGCTCAATAAATTTGTTGATTTCTTGGTTATTTTTAGTCGAAACAAAGGGAATTAATTTGGATTCTGTACATTTACATGAAGACAATAAACAATACGAATTTATAGGAAACGAAGAAATGAAGAATTTAAAAATTGAAGAAAATAAACAATAAATTTTGTTAGTTTTGTAAATTTTATGAGTTTTTTGTAAATTTTAAGCAATTTTTGGCAATGTTTCGCTTTATATTACGCATTTTTTCGTATTTTTTTTATTCCAATAGAAGGTGGGGATTAAGTGCTTTTCGATATTTTTGATGTTTGCCATTGATAATAAATGTGTTGAGTTCGAACTGTTAGAGATTTGTTCAGTGTCGAAGGCCTATGAGGTGATTATAATAATTACCTCATAATCATCTATGAGGTAATTATTTTCGTTTCAGCGTTTTTTTCTTTCAAGTAAAATTTTTAAGGTAATTCAACATATAATTTTAAAATTCAAGAAACATTGCTTATAAATTATAATTTAATAAAAATCCAAAATACCAGTTGGAACATAGATGTACGACAGTTCTTGACGTTAGCGGCAAACAAATGATAATTATTGCATTTTATTTAAAATATTTAAAAAAATTGTTCAATAATTACCTATTTACATTTAAAAGTATAATTTTCAATTCTGACTCAAAATTGCCACATTTAATAATTATTTCTCTCCTCGAAAGGTATTTAATTTTTATTTAAAAATTAAATTATATAGAATTATTTATAAATTTAATTAATATTTAAGTTTCTGCGTAAATGAGAATAAATGAAATGTTTCTTAAAATTATATATGTATAATCACACTTTATTAAAATTATTTTTTATCATGTACTTTGGATAAAAAAATTAAATTAATTTTCATACATAAATAAAATCCAAAAAATTATTTTTTAATTTTTAAAAATTAAATTCCAAGAACATTACGTGATTAATATATAAAAAAAATTATTCTTGAAATTAAGCATTGTTATTATCCATAACGCTTTTTCTGGGTCTTAATTAAATTCAGTAAAAAATTAAAATCGAATAATGAACAATTCAACAACTCTTCCGGTATATTTATTAACAATAAAAAATCATAATTGTCCAACGTCCATTCCTAATGAATTCTAAAGGGGGCTTGAATCAATTGCGGGATTTTTCATTGTGATTTACTTACTGATCCTAATAAATTAATCAAGATCTATTCGTTTTATATAAATCAAAATTAAGGCCATTTTCCTGGCATATCAAGATCATGGCTTCCATCTTCCTTTATTCCTTCCAGCACTATCATTGACCATACCGGCAACAATTGGAATTATTTTAAATTCAAGTGTTTGTTATATTACATGGAAATATTGGTATTTTTTGTGAAATTTATAATTTTAGGCACAAAATTTCTTTGAATCAAGATTTAAGCTGGGATCACTCTTGTTCCCGACATTTTTAAAATATGGGAAAGCCAAAAAATAAGGTGTGGTGTAGCAAGGTGTAGCACCCAAAAAATATGGGTGTTTCCACTATAAATCTGCATCATTCTTGACAACCCTACCTTAAAAACACGCATGTGGAACTTTCTTGAAAAACACTGATGGAATTAGGTCCAGTGATTGGAAGCTCATACCAAAATTCGAAGACGTACTACCTGTGTACAACTACGAGTACAAGAAAAAATAAGGCATGTACGAGTACGAGCAATTTTCAAAATTAAATCACTGGCTAGGTCTAGTCTTCAAACCAATATTTGTAGACTCATAAATCTACTAGTACACATAATTATAGGCCAAAAATCTAAACTTTTTGGCTGCTTGTTTAGTGTCAGATAATTTTTTAATTTTTAAATAAATAAATTTAGGGGCAAATATACAACATTCAAATCCAAAACGAGTATTTTATTAGCAATTAACTCATTATTGGAAATTGGTCATCAAAGTGGACATCTTGTCTTCTTTTTCATTACTTTGACTGGAATAAATTTTATACCAGTATCTTTGGCGATTAAAATTCAGGGTCATTCCATTGTTTGTGATAATATTGTTATCATAATGTTTTTCACTATGAGCGTTGAGAGAATTATCGCAGTTGCATTTCCAATTTTGTATGTATTTTTAAAAGGAAATAATATAATCACTCTGACAAATGAGTGGTACCTAATTGTTTAAACTTTATCATACGGATTTAAGAGGGATGCTTGATTCGGGTTGACTTTCAATACATTGAGACAAATTTGATTTATTTTTTCATATTGATTTGTAAAATTTTCCATTAATTAAATTGATAATGATTTTTTAAATATTTCTTAGTAGGAGAAATATTGGTCAAGTGAGAGGACATATACGGTATTTCCCAATCCTCGATTAATCTCAAATCAGTAATTAATTTAATAACTCATTAGAATTTTTGTGAAGTTTGGAATTTCTAAATCTCTTCAAAAATCAATTTTTCCGTATTTTTCCATTCGAGAGAGTCTCTATATGTAATGCAATATCCAATAGAGCCACTTAATTTGGAAAAATACGGTATACATAAATTAATCTTAACCATTTTTAAATTTTTAGTTATGCCAATATAAATTTTCGTTTCTACATATTCTTACATATATTGCCAATTTTTACTCTTTCCGTATTTATTCTTTATCAAATGCTGTCACAAATTGCAGCACATCCAGACCTTCCTGTAACCGGCAATCTTGCAGATATTTTTGGATTATCATCAATTATTGATAGTAGATTAATTTATGGACCTCTTTTGTTAGCTTCAATTTTGCTTCATATAATTGTCGGATTTTTGGTTAAATATAAAGGAGGTTTGACTTTATTAATGATGATTAGGGAACGGATTAATATGGACTATCAATCGGAAAATATGGACATATAATATGGACTGAAGATCTCAAAATATGAACTGAAATATGAACTAAAATCCAAAATATGGGTCAAATATGGGCCGGAAACTGAAAATTTTTAACGGAAAATTTTCATTTATAAGCAGCAAAATGTTAATTTAGTTAATTTTGATGCATAATAATACAAATAGGTCAATTTATATTAGTTCTTTTGTTTCTGAAAATACTTTGGAAATATTTTAGTAGAAAAAAAAATTTCGAAAACTTTTGTCAAAAAATTTTTCAAAAAAATTTGTAAATTTTGACCAATTTTTGGCAAAATTTTTCAAAAAATGATAACTCAAAAACGGCCTTATCAAAATATGATAAAACTATGTTTTTTGGACGTTTTAGAACCCAAATAGGCCAGAAAAAAATATGGAAATCCATATAAATCCTTTCCCTAATGATGATTTAGTATCTATAATCAGAAAATTTGAAATAAAAATCAAAATTTGAAAAAATTTCAGAAAATTTGAATATTTTTCAATTATTCTGTGTTAATGTTTTTAAAGCTGAAAGGTGTTTAGGTAAATGCTACGCTTAGGTAATTTGGTATAGGCTCAATAGTTGGCGTAAGCTCATTGCCTAAAAACCTCGATATCGAAAAGTTTCTAAATAGTAATATAATATAGTTTCGATTACTTGAAAATTTGGGAGAAAAAAATGGGAATACATAACTTTTATCGGAGTTTCTGATAAAAATTTTCGGACATTAATACCCTAAAAAAGGCAATAAATTGTGGTACTATAATTATGAATTACAGCCCATTTAATATGTTTATATTTTAATTTTTAGATTTGGCAAACGAAAAGCTACGAAAATTATTTCGTTCACTTTCCTTAATAGTTTTTGTAAATATCGGAGGATATTTTATCTTGAATGCCTTAGTTTGTTTAATTATGGCATTTTTATCTATCTCTCCAGAAATGTTATGGTATTTAATTGGATATTTGGCAGTTATTCTAAACATATCTGCAGCTGTTAATGCACCAATTCTTTACTTTAATAGGTACACAATTTTGAATTTTAAACTTAGAGTGCCTCTGTATACACTATATCCCCACAAATCCATGATATCCTATCCACTTACATTCAATTATTGGAAGTTAAGTCCCCTTATACTCTCCTTTGATCCTCCCACCCATATCCGTCTAAATCCAGTCTACTAAATAATCAAATATGTAAAGCATATAGCTATTAATTTCCTGAGGCTGAGCAGTAGGCGGCGTGGTGTAATGGCTAACACATCAGTCCGGTCTACTGAAGATGCTGGTTCGCTCCCAGCCGCCGAATAACCTTTTGCTCTAGCTAAAGGAGAGAAATAGCTATAGCCCAGCTGCTTTACTAATAGTATCGAATTAAAGACCAAGGAATCATATCTCTACCATTTTCAGCGCCGCAGGCGAAAATTTTTAGAATATTGGAAGTCAAGTGCCAAATTTCTCCCTTTTTAAAGCGCCGTTGGCAAAAATTTTGCGAATTTTAGAGGCCCAAGAAGCCAGTTTTTTAAAATTTTAAAAATAGAATGTGGACATCAAAAAAGTTCAGTTCTTAGGATCGTAAGTTTCTAAAAGCTCAAAAAAGTCAAGACCAAGACTACACTCCAAGACCAAAACCAAAAAAGCCCAAGAGTCTTGGACATCTCTTTGGGCAGCCTACTGGGTATGAATCAGATGTAAAATATTAATTTGATAAATATTAAGCAAATATTTGAAAAATTTGCTAAATTTAACTAGATTTTGAAAAGTTTTAAAATTTTTTAAAAACCTCGGTTATCCTCGGTCCTCGGTCTCGGGTCAAAATTAGCCCCTCGACCTCGATCTCGGCTTTTCCTGCCTCGGTGATCCTCGGTCTCGGTTTTTCAAAAAACCTCGACCTCGTGCTACTCTATCATAGACTCCCTTTTGTTGAAATTTTAAAATTTTTGAATAATTAAATATTTTAGTACTAATTACAATGCTGCGTATAAAAAAGAATTTGGGATAATCAAATCAAAATTAATTAAAAATAATACTGTAAATCCTTCAATTATATTATACAAATAAAATTTATATGTAATTCTAAATTTGTTTTTGTAATGAAAGGAATTTAGTATATAAATATGTAATATAAAGACTAAGTATTATTTTATTACTAAAAGTATGGTTGTCGGTTCAAACTGAACCGAAAATTTCGTTTTGATTTATATTAATTATTTAATATCATAGCTCCTTTCCCTTTTGAGGAGCTTGTTGGCATTGGGTGCTAAAAAGAGCCATCATTTACCTTTGGAGTGATCAAAATCCATTAATTTAAATCTCTCTTCTTATATATTTATTTAACAAATTATTTATAAAATATGAGGGGAGAGAACCAGTCATCTTTTGTTCTGGACCAAAAACTGGAGCTTGAATGAATCTTTCATCGCCTTTTATGAGGAATTCAAAATAGGCAAAAAATTTAATAAACTGAAACCAACAACCCACTAAAGAATAATTCTAGAAACTTGAAAATTATTCTTTTAGTTCATTAAAATACCTATATATTTAATAATTAAATGTTTCTTTAAAATTAAGATAAAATTATTAAAAAATATTATTAAGTTAAAAATTATTAACAAATATAAGTGACTTATTTATCCAAACGTTATAATTAAAGCTCGATTAACTAAAAGTTTTGTTCAAATAATTTCTAATCCCTGATACTAAATTTTTTCAAATTATTTAGATTAAAAATTCTTGGTAACGGACATAACTATTTAATGGTGGACAATTTATTTTGTAAAATTTATCAATATATTTTTTTTCCGAAACAATTGCTCTAAAATTTTATCACATTTCTCGATACATATTAACTTTAATCAATAAAATAATTTTTAAAATAAAAATTTAAAAAAAGTTGTTAGAATATTGCCAACACTTTTTTATTACTTAAAATTTTTCCATCAAAATCAATCTCCGTACTTAGCTATAGAATTTTACCTTAAAGCATGGGTTTGTAAAGCATGGGTTTTATGTTGTTCAAATAAAAACTAGAGAAAGAAACATTTAAATTCATTGACGTTAAATAAATTTTTAAATTAATAAAAATTTATTTGAAATTTAAAATAATTAAAATTTTCTAAACTATTTTTACTAAATATAGCTGTAAATTATTTTTTAAACCCAAAATTAGAAAAGAAAAATTTTCTAAGAATGCTTTATAAGATTAGGAAACGTGTATAGTATATATAATATTTCAAGACGGCAAAATTTATTTATTTATTGTATTACTTATTTATTTATTCTAATTTGTCTAATTTGTAAAACCACATCTTTAATTGAGCCACTGACACTAATACTATAAGCATAAGAATGGAGAGGTGAAACTAAGTGGTTCTTAATTATAATTAAGGCTGGGAATTAAAGGAAATATAATGATTCCATTTAATAGCCAGTCCTAATAATAATAATACACTCATGATACCCTAACAAAACGTAAGGAAAGGCGAAAAGTTACTTACAAGAGGGCAATGCATTCATTATTCAAAAAAATGATAATTTTTAAAAATGTTCAAACCCTTGAATACTTTTAAAAATATAAATATGATCGGTATAGTTTCTGAAATTATTTTATAATAAAAATATAATTTAGAATAAAATAATTAAAAATGGCTACCTCAAAATTTTGTCTGCTTTTATTTTTTATTCCATTTGCTAATCTTATTAACTGTAAAAATGAAAAAGAAACTGGTCATGATAGCGAAGCTATTTTTAAATTGCAAGCAAGAGCCAGACTTGCAACTTGCCATCATGGAGTTGGTGTTCTATTATATATTGGAATGGGGGAAATATCAATTGCTACACCTCCTACAGGAGGGCCAACTGAATTGGAAGTTGATAAGGTATTTGACTTTATTTTTAACTTATTATACTTCAATTATTCCAAAAAAATGAAAGCAAGGCCTTGAAAGAAAAACAAAAGAAAATGAAAACAAGGACAAAAGAAAATCAAGGCCTTAAGTCTCATAAAGCTCTATTAATTTAATAAATTTAAAGCATAGCAAAGGTTTATCTGCAGGTTAGGTATCAGCAGGGCTTCTATAGCGTTGATCAGCAGAGCTTCTACAGTGATCAGCAGATGCAGTGCTACCAATTATGTAGATATCAAACCTTTTTTTCTCTTTAAAATGGTTTAACCCTTGCCCCCCCTCTTTACAATGATAGAAATAAATTAAAAAGTATTATATTCAAAATTAGAGAAATATTTATCCATTTCAGTAGGAAATTCAAATCAAATAAATATTAATTTTAGACTCAACATTTATTACAAATAGCTACCGAGCTCGAAAAGAGTGTCAATATTCTGAAAAATTCTTATGATAAAGATACAGAACCACCCACTCAAGAGATAATTCATTGTATTCAACTTTATGTCGATGCTTATCAGGCGGTTTTGAATTTTTAATTTTTGATTAAAAAATAATTTTCTTAGGCGAAATCGAACATTAGCAGTGTTGTAGTACCCAAAGATAATGCTCAAATAACTTCATCAATTGGAGCGATGATGCGCGAGATTGCGCCATTGATGGCAACAATTAAAAAATAAAAGAATAAAGTAAAGTAAAGAATGGGTGAAATACTAATGGGAATTAATTTTGGTGTTTTGATAAATTAAATTTTTATTTGGGTTAATATTGAAATTAAAAGGAATAATGGGTAATTTATTAAGATTATTAATGAGATGTAAAACAAATTAAATTTTCATAAAACTGTGTAATACACTCAAAACACTCGGGTAAGGGTAAATATCTCAAAACTTCAATTTGTCGTGGTACCACACTTATTTTTAACCTCGTACTTCGTAAGACTCCTATTTTTGCTCTTATTTTATACCACGTACGAGGTACGAATACGAATTTTGGGCACTTATTTTGGTACACTTATATTTCTCGGTATAATTATAATTTAAATTTTTAATTAAAAAAATAATACATTCTATAACAAAATTTTAGACTAAAAGAAAAAAATTAAAAGCTCGTTTTTAGCTTTTCTCTCATTCTTGCGCATTTTCCCGGATTTTCTTTTTAGCAAAAAATAAATATTGGGTAGAATTGATTAGTCATTAATAAATTTATCTATTATTTATTTTTAAAATAATTATTATTTCCTATTAAAATTATTACTAATTTATTAATAACATTACTAATTTGTTTAATAAATAATTAAATAAATATACATAATGTTCTTCCAAATACAAAAAGTTGAAAATTACTTACAAAAATGTTTATTTTATTTATTAATTAACAATCTTTTATTTTCAAACACTTTTCTTTTCGTTAATGGAACAAGAATAAATTCTACAAATTTTAACGAATTTGAGGGAGAGGTTTGAATAAGATATAAAATGGTTTATGTATATCGAAACAGAATAATGAATTCTGTTTCGATAATATGTATTTATCATAATATATAGTAAGAGCGAGGTAAAAGTTTAATCCCGGGCAGGCTTCGATCCTGCGACCTCCTGGCAGTTATTGCTAGGCGCTTTCGCTCACCACGTACAGGTGCTCTACCAACTGAGCTACCGGGACGCTGCTTTCACCTTCTCTTTTATTAGATCTTAAACCCCCGCAGTCAGCGTTTTAAATGCTAGCCAGCTGGATCTTCTCTCTTTCTCTGCCTTACAATATTTTAGCCTAAAAGTAGCAAAGATATTGTGTTTAATTTTATAACTAGTGTTGTATTTTGGAACCGAACCGAAGAGTTCCAATATCCAAGGATTTCCAAAAACTATCGACCCTATTCGTGACATAATAATAGCCATTATTATCATTCAGAATTTAAACGAACTGAAGAATGAAAATTTTTTATGTCGGTTTTACAATTCGGTTTTAGATATATGAAAAATTTTTAGGCGCGGAACAGAGGTTGATCAGAAATGACAAAGGTGCCGGAAATCGGCAATGGCTTAAAAGTCGGAAATCGAAAATCAGCTCAAATTTTCGGAAATCGGAATTTCGATCGACCTCTCGTGTTGACAACCCACTACCAGAATCTCTTTTATTTTGCTTTAATGTAATAATATTGCTGATCGAATTCAATAATATTTAAAATGAATGAGCAAACATTCTGTAATAATTTTAGCAACAGGCAGCAAAGGCACAATTTTTGGCTTCAACAGGCACGGCAATTCTTGCTGGATTTGGAATTATTTCAGTATTAGCTTTATTGTTTGGATTCGTTTATATAATTGTTAAATTATTTGGTTCTAGGAGATAATTGAAGTGAAAGATTATTTAATGATGTTAAACAAAAAGTAGGGAAAAGACAAATTAATAGATAGTTTATATTTGTTTTTAAAGCTGAAAGTAGGTTGTAATATAAATTTCAATAAAGTTTGACCTCAATAACATACTAGTTTAAATCATAAAAATTTTTTGATATCGTGTGTGTAACGGTGGTAAATGTTCGGGACGTGACATATGTGACTGAGTCGAACGGTAGTACTCCCTACTTCAGGAAATGATTCTGGACAGAGTTATAGGTCCCGAAAAATTTAAAAACATAGAGGGGGGTGAGAAAGGTCGACACCTCAATATAGGTGTTGAATAATGTTAAACAAAAAGTAGGGAAAAGATTCAGAATAGCTCCTTACCTATGGTCTCCGTGGTGGTTTTTGCTGCTATGGAGGTCCCAGGTACGGCCGGAGCAAGAAGATACGAATAGCTTTATGTTACTGACCCAGAACCCACTATCTAGGTATTCATCAGAGACTGATTCATCTATACTTTGTAATTGTGTTTGGTAAATAGTGCACATTATTTTAGTTTAAAAATTAATTTTTTCTTACAAAGTTTATTCACAAAAAACTTTTCTTTAAATTCGCCAAACAAATTATAGGCTATTTTTAATTAATTTCCTTTACCAAAAATAATAACAAAAATATTTCTATATTTTATTTATGAAGATTTTTCAATGAAAAACTTCAAAAATTTCTTCAACTTACTAAAATTATAATTTATTTAATTGTTTATTTTGAATATTAAACAGAAGATGACGCCTTTAAATATGTAAAATAAATAATAAGAATGGTTAGAAATATTAAACTATAAAATATTTAGAGTTTTTAATTTAAAAGGTCATCAATTTTCGATGAATCTTTATTTATTTTTGAAAATTTTTGTTTCTAGTTTTTGTTAGTTTTTGTGGTTTGTTGGATATAGTCTTATGATGTAAAAAATTAATTAGAATTTCTCAAATGCTGAAATAAATAATAAAAATGTGCTCATACTTTTAGTAATATAAAAATAAATTTATAGAGATCCATTTTAATTAAAATAAAATTTCTATCACTCACTGCCCAACTACTTACTTTCAAATTTTTATAGCAATCACAACTTCTACAGAAGTATATAACACTCACTACTATTGTTGACGACTTCAAACCAAACCGACTCTAGAAACAGAAGACAATAGAATCTGGTGAAATCGAAAACCGTACTAAAAACCTACAGCACTACAGATGTTTATAATAAAGCCGAAGGAACTAGCTTTTTCCAAAAAAATAAATATGTGTTACCATCAAGATGATAGAACATCTCAAGATGATAGAACCATCATCTTGAGCTAGCGGACTTTTGTCGCATCTGTTACATCAACCCGATGATTATTCTAGAATACTCGAATAATTACCCCCTCCCAAATAATTGGGTACACCCCGATGTACCGCGAGCCCTATGTAACGCCGAGCTATAACTTTATTCAAAATTGCAGAATCCGTGGCGGCCTGGTATGGTTTGATGCATCTCGTCCAGCTGAATCGAACCATACTATGGCGCCACGGCTTCGACAATTTTGGACAAAGTTATAGCTCAGTGGTACATTGGGCTCGCGGTACATTGGCCTGCTCAACTATTCCCTCCCAATTAATTACCTCCTACAGTGAGGTTTTGTAACAATAATTATCCAATCGAAACGCCCTACTCGCGACTATTCGTCTATTACTGAACTTATTAAATATATTTTTAGAAACTTTTATTTATAAAAATGAATTCTATTTTCATAAAATCCTTCCTAATAGCTTTATTATTGTCATTTGCTTATGCAGCTGAAAAAGGACCAGACAATGAAGTAAAAAAGGATGAAAAAGCAGAAATACCGGATCAGACAAAAACAATAGAAGGGGCTGTAAAACCTGAGGCAAAACCTAATCTCGTATTTCAATCTAAAAACAAAGAAAAATCTGACGTTGCTCCTCCGTTTATTGTCAAATCAGGGGATGGAAAAGAGTAACTAATTCTAAATTTTATTCAATTATTTTAACAATTAAGTGAACGACAAAAGCGTTGGGGCTATGGATATGGTGGATGGGGTGGCTATGGTGGTTGGGGCGGTTTTGGAGGAGGATGGGGTTGGGGTGGCGGTTATGGTGGAGGATGGGGATGCTGTGGCGGCTATGGTTATGGCGGCTGGGGATGGGGACGCAGATAAAAATCATTATCAAAATAAATTAGGAGTCAATTTAAAAGAATTATCAAAAAATTATAAATAATTTTTTAGATTAAATTTAATCTTATTCACATATATCATATGTCCATATTTCCATTTTTTTAAGACTAATATTATATAATCTTATTTAAAATTTTACTTTAATATATTTTTTGTTTAATTAAATCAAATGCAAAGTCCGAAAATTTAGGCTGATTTCCGACTTCTGAGTTCCGACTTTTGAGCCATTTCCGATTTCCAACAGTTCCGATTTCCAACAGTTCCGATTTCCAACAGTTCCGATTTCCAACAGTTCCGATTCACCTTTGATATATTTTGGCAATCTCAACCATTTTCTTTTCTTATTTCTCTTTCGAAAGGAATCAAAATGTAGAAATCACAAGATTCTACCTTTTGATTTCTTTATTTGTTGGGTAAATAATAAAGCGTTTTTACTACTAAATCTAATTTTATACTAAAGCTAAAAATAAAAAATAAAATGTGGAATTGATAAAAAATATCTTTCTTTTTGTAATATTTTTTTGCATTTTGAATTTTCTGATTTTTTTGAATTTTATATAATATTTTGCTTTTTCAGTTTTTTTAAATTTTTTATCTATTTACATCATTTTCTCAAAACTTCAAATCATCTTCAACTCGTTTCAAACAGGGGTGAGCGCATGCGCTTACGTTTAATGTTTAAATTTTGGCCTCGCCTTTGTTTTGCATTACTCTAACGGAATAGACGCAAAAAACAAAAAAATGTTGTGTTGACTTAGTTGATAGATTTCTCCTTTTTTCCTAAGGTTAACCTTAGGAAAAAAGGATAAATTTATCAGCTAAGTCTTCCAAAATCACAAAAATTTCGAAAATTTTCATCAAATCTCAAAATTTTTGCGTTTTTTCGTTTTTATTTCTTTCCTATTGCGTTATTTTTTAGCAATGAATTTTGTTTTCCTTTTTCTCGATTGTCTCCTGCGCTCACCACTGTATGCTCAGACTCCCTTCTCATTCTTCATCATTTTGGTCCTCATCTTCACTTTCTCCTTCACCTACTTCTCCTGCATTTTTTTGATCAGCACGAGCAATTTCAGCATAATCTATTAGAAATAATTGATACTCAAATTATACATAAATACAATCCACAAAAATATAAATACAGAAATCCTAATAAAAATCCTTCTAAACTCTCCTTAGATTTGTTTTAAAGTTCTTTTAATAAATTCAAATTAATTTCGACTCAGGTTTACTCAGACGGATACTATAAATATAAGATTTATTTATCAGTAACATATAAGATTTCTCAAAGAGATTAACTTATTTAACAAATCTAATTTTTTTATCTAATTTCTATTACCGCGTCCATACCCTTCATGTTCACTATTACTTTTGACTCCATCCCTAGTCAATATTCTGCCAATTTATGGCTATATTTGTCGAATTTATTTCAACAAAAATCCGCCCTTACTTATAAAATAGTTACGAGAGTAAAATTAAGATCAAGCAGAATTAGTTCATAATAATCCGAGTATTATAAATAAATTACGTAGAATTCCTTCAGCATTAGACATATCCTTGTGTTTAATTAAAAGATGTCGCTTTACATTACATTTCAGCATGCACTGATCGTTTCTGCAATGTTTACAGTAATATCCATTATTGCGATATTCAAAATGACTGAAGGCATTGTTTGAATTTTCTAAATAAATATCTCTTAATTTTATTTAAAATTAAGGAATTGTTCCAAAATAAGGAAAAATCATTGTGGTCGTCTAATGGATTTTCGCGTATCAATACTAGTAATACCGATAATTAAATACTTATTTGTCAACAATATGAAATAGTGTTCGAAATACCCATATAAGTCCCGAAGTTACAAAATTTATCGGTATCCTATCATATCGAGAGTATATAAAGTATTGCTTGTGTATGTTTGGTATTATATCGGTAGTTATGAACCGTGCCAGAACTAATGTATCATAATATGTATAAGTAATAGCTAGGGCTCGGATTTGATGAAATATATTTTTTCCTGAATATCTTATGGCAAGAGAAGCCCAAATATGCTATTAGTTTTTCGATATTATGATTTTGAACGAAGTTTTTAAAAAAGGGCTGAGCCCACACAAAATGTTCTGCCCTCAAAATGTCCTACCGGACAAAACCTAAATGGCACATTAAGCGAAACCCACAAAATGTCCCATCGTCATTTCGCCAATCTCAAAATGCCTAAGGGAGTAAAAATACTCAATTAGTCTAACTATAAAACAAATGTAACTATAAAACAAATCCGATTTTATTTCAATATAAATCCGAGAATTGTAATAGCTAATAAATTTATAATTTTATATGTATCAAAAAATTACGTTTTCGCATTTGTTTTGCTCTTTTGATCTCGGACATTTTTTCAGGATGATGCCGTAAAATATGATCTTCTAAATTTCTATAATTTCTATGAGTCCAAAACACAACATTTTGGCAGTGCTTACAACAAGCATTATCCTTATCAATCTCAACAAAATGATTCCACAAATGGGAACTTTTTTCTATAATACATATTAAATATTACATAATTTAATTTATGGCTAGAATTCTGGTAATAGTTTGTAATTGCCCTCCATTTTTCCCCGTTTCCCTGACCATCTTGACCTTTTTTGAATGATATATAAACGATCACAACTTTGTTCACTGAGGTCAGATTTCGTTGATTTTAATGTCATTCGACTCAGATCGAAGTGCTCTTTCGAAAGATATATAAATTGCCATAAAATGAGAAGAAACTAGGAAAAAATAGAAGTGGAAACAGGGGGTGTAAAACAGGAAAAGAGGATAAATACATAAAGTCCGAACTTTAAACTACATAAATTAAATTAATATATCTGAGATATGCTTTACTATATTTTCTAGTAGTATGCAGCATAGGTTGCTTATTATGTTGTACATTAGTTTGCATATTAGCTTTTTTTCTTTTTAGCAGGTCTTTATTAGGTTGCACATATAGTATCACTTTTCCATGATTGCCAGCAAGATGATTTTTTAATTTCGGCAAATCGTTAGTTTGCATATCCTGATTGCAGTGAATACAATTAACGGAACCATTATCGTTTGTCGTAAAATGCTTCCAAACATTCGAAGCTTTCTCTATAATATTAAAGTATAATCATTTAATTTCTATTTGAAATTTATAATTTTAGTTCTATAGTAGTAATTTGAATAATGTACTTTTTATAAACCCTTGTTGGTTAAGTATACCTGGCTACTATCTAGACAACCGAGAACGGTGTTTTCAGTGGAGCAATAAATTTTTTTTATTTAAAAAGATTTACGAATATCTTGTGCGTTATGCTCTTGTTCACTCCCAATTGTCGATTCAACCTTTTCCTTTCCTTTCCTATCACCACTACTACATTCCAAAAAAACAGAAAAATTTAAAATAATTAGGAAGTAAATCACAAAATTAGTTGATTTCATCTAGAAATTATTTACTAAATTAATTTACTTATGGTAAATTGTTCCACTTAATGCCCTATCAAATTAGTACTATAAATATAAAATGAAGATTATTAATTAAAGGTATCCACTGTTTTATTTAATTAATAAAACATTGAATAATTAAAAAAAATTTTTTTAGAAAGTTATACATTTATTGAGAGGATATTTTAAAACTCACTAATGTATAAAATCCTGGCATTATCAAAAAATGTGAAACCGACTGTCTATTTGCACGTTCATATTTTTAATAATACGTCTGACTTAAGAAATATGTAAAAAAATAAATCACGAGAATATGTAAGCGGCAGATTAAAGAAGCGGCAGATTTAAAGAAGAATCACACACTCAATTATTCGATTTTTTTATAATGTGTGTAAATATTTAATAATTTCATAACAAGAGTTGCACTTTTTAGTAAATTAAAAACAATTTCAATAATTTATATAATTTTAATAATTTCAATAAATCTTAAAATGTTTTAACTAGAAAATAAAAATGAAAGAAATTAAATATAGGTATTACTGTCGGGAGCATATAATTAATTTTACTACTGTTCGAATCCCGTCATCGGGGATGAGAATATTCTCTCCCTACTTATTCGGCATCGTTCACTACACGTAATTATTTTTCTGGATTAAGCCAGAAATTATGTACAGATCAGGGATGGGCGAAATCAAAAAATAAAAAGCGAAATGCGAAACTTTTTTTAAAAAAATAAAATGCGAAATGCGGAATGCGAAACTTTTCGCGCCAAAAAATGCGAAAGATGCGAAATGCGAAATTATTTAAAATTCAAAAAATTTTATTTATATTCAAAATTATAAATTACGAGATTATGATGCAAAAATAAAAGCATTTCTGCATTTTCTTGAATAAGACGTTTCCTCAGATTGTTTATTATTAATCCTGCACTACTAAACAACCTTTCTGCTTCAGCTGATGTACAAGGTGCTGATAGAAAGCGCGTTGCAATTTTGGATAAAATTGGCCATTTAACTGTATTGTCACCAGTCCAAAATCCATAAGGATCACATTCAATCGGAATCTTTTTTGCACGCAAATATTCTGTCACCTCAACCTTAAATATTGATTTAAAACAATAAGCAGTTTAAAGAAACCTCCGCTTTTTGGCGTGCGTTTAATGATTTTTTGCTAGGAAGTTCAAGTGCAAGTGGTTCAATATCATTTTGTTTTGAAATGGTTTTTTCACAGCGCTCAAAAAGTGAAAAAAATTCATTAGTTTTTTGTGTTGTAGATTGATCTTGTTCATTTTCAATCTCATTTTCGATTAAATCCTATAAGAATAAAATATGTAAATGATTTTTATAAAGTTTTACATCAGTTTGTTGCTGGTTTTCGGCCTCAGAAATTAACCAATTCTCCATTAAATCAATATCCTGATCTGTAATAACATCCAATTCATCAGAAATCTGAGATGTTGTTGCTGCTGATTCCGCAAATGCTCTAAATATTTAATTTGGAATAAAATTATTAAAAGCTTAAACCTTTTTAATATCTGTTGCTGTGGCATTTTTGCTTTTCTTTTCGCTAAAAAATCATCATACAATTCTGGATGACTGCCACGTAAATGTGAGATTAAAAATGTTGTTGACGCACGTGGCGGGTAGTTTTTTGAAAAACTACAACTTTTGCAGAACGCTACTCTTCCAGAAAGTGAGAAATACTTCCATATTAAAGACATTATAATTTTAAAAAATTTCTTAAAAATAAAAAAAATACTTTAAGAAAAAGCGAAACAAATTTCGCATTTGGACCAAAAAGCGAAATGCGGAATGCGAAACTTTTCGCGCCAAAAAATGCGAAAAATGCGAAAGATGCGAAAATGCGAAATCGCCCATCCCTGGTACAGATCTGGCCCGGCACGATTATAAAATCTAAAGGTTTCTGATGTTGAAAAATGATTTTGCCGTCCAAAGCTAATTTGCAATCCTTGATAATTTTCATAATTTTTCAATTTTACTTGTCGAAACACGTAAAAACCTATTATATGCAGTTACAAATTTTATATGAAAAAAAAATATTTTCTAAATTTTAATAAAAAATTATAATAATTAAATTTTTGAAAAAATAAACAAAAGAATCTATAAATAATATTATTTTAACAAACTTTAGTAAAAAATTTTTTTCTAATTGTTTTATTTTTCAAATTTTTTATGGTGCCTTAATTTTATCAGTTTCAATTTTCTTCTCTTCCTTAGTTCCTTTCTTCTCTTCAGGTTTTACTTTAATTTTTTCTTCATTCTCTGTTAAGTCTTTCTTTGTTTGTGAAATCTTTTCTTCTTTCTCTTCCTTTTTTTCTTCTTCTTTATTTCCTTCTTTTTTATCTTCCTTTTTAATACCATTTTTCAATTCAGGCACCGCTGTAAATATTAATCTAGCTTTCCTTATCATAACTCTCTCCCCTTTTTCACGAATTGATGCTATTTTATCTTCCCCTCTTTTAGCTTTACTTTGAGGATTTTCTTCATTTTTTGTATTAGAATCTTCATCTTTACCTTCAGGTTTCTCTTCAGGTATTAATTCGTCTTTCTCTTCTGATTCCCTTTTTTCTTCTTTTGTTACTTCGAGCTTCTCTTCAGTCTTTTCCTTAGCTAATCCTTCAATTTTCGATCCTGTTTCTTCCTTAGGAGGTATTAGAAGAGCAAATCCGATTGAAAATTGGATGATTGAAATTGTTATTAACATGCGCATTTTCTGTTTAATTCTTAAAAAATAATAATTAATTAGTGTACTTCATCTGTTTTAAAAAACAAATAAATTTATTAAAAATAATATTTTTATTATTTTAGTGATGAGGTACCCTCCTCCATCCCTCTTTAACCAAGGATAACGGTGAATTGAGTTTGATTGTTTACCTCCGTGCAACCCCACGTAGTATAACCTGGGCTTTGTCATAGCTTAATAATTAGATTAATGTATTACAATGGCTATTTAGTAGGAAATTATGAATTTTATTGATGAAAACGGGAAGTTTGAATTTGTATTAAGAAAAATAATACTTATGTAATAAAATTATGCCTCTATTAGCAGCACTATTTATTTAATTTCTTCAAACCCTTCCATTTATTCAAGTTTACATTTTTAAGAGATAAAAAAGTCATAATTTAACTATCTTAATTTGCTTTTAATAGTTATTTTAAAATTTATAAAGTTTCAAAAAAATGTTCAAGAGGGCGAGACGTAGCTTGAAAAAACTTAAGATTTTAAAAGTAAACTTTAAATATTGACGATTTTGATAGAAATTAAAATTTATTTTTTGTTTTAAACATAAAAAAATGAATATTAGTAAACAAGTAAATTAATCTTAAAAATTAATTAATTAACCATATACATTTTTGAAAAAAACTGCAAAACTAATTGATTATTAAATAAAATTGAAAATAATATTTTAAGGAAAACGAAGATCTAGTTATAAACGAGCATTAAGTTGAGTTGATTATTAGACATTATTGGATAAACTCAAGATTATTGGATAGACCCGCTTTTGTCTGCCTTGTTGAAAAAGAAGTCTCCTGATCGCTCAACATAAGAAACTTTTTTTAAATTAAAAAAAATTTATTTTAAAATTAAATTTAAATTGATTGGACACATACATACATAATTTAAATTTCCTTAGACATGCCATTGAGCGACTTTATTTAATTGACTTTTTTTGACTAATAAGAGCGTAAATAAAATTCCTCTCCCTCCTCCCTCCCTCTCTCACCTCCCTTCCCTTTCCCAATTCAAAATTTATTTTAGAAATTTGTATTTTTAAATAACTTTTAATTAATAAAGAAAACATTTTGCAAATAACCTCTTTTCATTTTATCTTTACAATCAAAACTTTTGTAATCTATTATACTAACCTTTTGATATTTCATAATTTTGTTAAACTTTAAGTTTTCAGGGAAATTTGTTTAAAATCTGTCAAGATTAAAAGAAGTTTCTGATAAAAGTATTAATCTAGTCGGATCTTATAAACATAGTAAAATCTAAAAAAAATTTTTGACAATCTGTAATTATGAATTAGCTAAATTTTTTAAAAAGTATTTAAGAGCTTAAATGAGTATAGAAATATAGAGGAAACAATTAAAGAAAAAAATTTATAAATTAAGATTCTTCTAAGATTTTAGATGCTATATTTTATTTTTATCTGTTCATTCTTGACATATAAATACTTACATAGGCTTTAGCTGATCAAACAATTTGTTTACCTATTTAAAAACATCCGACAAAATATTACACTATCTATTGCTAGTAAAAATAAAATAAATTTAACGAGAACTATTAAAAAAGTGCATTATTATTCGACTTTTTTCGAATTTTTTGACTTTCCGCATTTTGCTTGAAGCTTTTATTTTAATACATTTTCTTACACAAAAGTAAATTTAATTCTTTGAATTTTGAGATGGCCAAAAAATAAAACTCTTAGCAAGCATTAATTTCGAAAATCGTTACTAGGAATGTAACAATGATCAAACAATATCAAACAATTTTTTACCCATTTAAAAACATCTAAAATAAAAATTACACTATTTATTCCTCTCACCTACGCTCGCTAGGGATATTTCCTTAACTGTTATATTACTGTAGGAAATTCTAGTGTGATCTCCTTCTTGTAACTCCTAAAAATCCAATTTACTCGTAGAGTGAGGTTTTGCATTACCGTTCAGCATATGTTTTTCAAGAAGTTTTTTTAATTATTTAAGAAAACTCCTTCTATCTCCTTCCTATTTTAATTTCCTTTGACATGCCATTGAGCGACTTTATTTAATTGATTTTCTCGACTACTAAGAGTGTAAATAAAATTCCTCTCCCCTACGCCCGCTCGCTCGCTCCCTCCCTCTCTCCCCTCCCTTCCCCTCCCCAATTCAAAATTTATTTTAGAAATTTAAATTTTTTAATAATTTTTATAAATAAAAAAATAATTTTTATAAAGAAGCTTAACATTTAATCCTTACATCAAAACTTTTGTAATCCATTTTAATAGGTTTTTGGTAATGTTTATGTATATCTATTTAAGTTAATAGTTTTTTATTCAAAATTTATTTTATAAATATGTACGTTTATATTCAAAAATCCTTTTTGGCTTTTAGTGCCAATTTTAGGTGTGTATTTCATTGTTTTTACTTGCCTATAAATCCTCACTTTAGTTGTAACATATTTCTTGCGATATAGTTATAATGAATTGAGCTCAAATCCGTTTTTATTTTTAAAAATCTTTTGTTTTCAGTGAGTTATTATCACTAGGGATGCGATTTAGATGGATTTCCATATTTTTTCCTTTTCCTATATTCTTTATTAATTTAATTCAGCTGATCAAACAATTCATTTACTATCTAAAAACAACCGATTTAAAATTGTAGGACTCTAAGTCCTTTCCTAGTAAATAATGGGCTTGGAAAGACTACCCGAAGGAATTTGTTCGATTATATTTCCGTTCACATTATTTCAACAATCCATTAGCCTACCCTCCCACTTAAATGTTTATTTAAATGATTTGATCACAGTTATACACGGTTCAGTTGTATTAAATTATTAATTATGTGCTAGCTAGCGATTATATTATTGTCAATATTTCCTAGTTTGTGAATAAAGCGCTTTAATCCACTTTGGTGTGTTCGGTGTTAGGGAAGAGTCTAAGGGACTTGATCAACCCCGAAGGTCTTCTAGGAATGTCCCGATCACATCCTCTCCCCTTGTATCCTATAATAAATGAGAAAGGGCTCGCTTTATAAACAGGACAGATGGTCACTCTAAACAGGCACAAATGGAAAAATATTTATAGTCAAAGCCAAGAATTTTGTTTGCCAAAGTCCCGCTATGACTGTCTCTCTCTTGAGAGAGAGAGATACCGAACATGTTGAAACCTTTTTAGCGTTAGGTAATTATTAATAATAATTATTATTATTATTTCAGCTTTTCATTCATAAATTCATTTATGTTTAAATGAAAACCTATATTTATTTATTATTTATCTCGCTATTATTATTTACATTTGTAATTAGTCCTATTAAATGCGCATCACGTAAGGATGATTCGGTACCCGAATCTAGCAACAAGCCAGATCCTGGCCCTTCTACAAGCTCTTTAAATCCTTTAGGTATTTCAAAACTTATTTGATTTTTGTAGCTATTTCTAAAGAGAATGACTGGTTTTCAATAGTTTTTATTCTCATACTGACATTCATTTTATAATTTCCAATATGTTAAATTTATTCGGTATTAATTAAATTTTTTTATTTTATAGCAAAAGAATTCAAACCTTATAATGATCATTTATCTCACTATCAGTGTAAGTATTACTTAATTTTATACAAAGGGGAGTAATGTTTTAATCTTTATATTTCCTATTATACCTATTATAATATTATTTCAAAAGTCAGCTAAAAAATTTTTAAAAATAAGCGTTTCTGGCATAAGTACTTTTGAACCCTGTCCTTTGAACTTAAAAAAAATTTAGATTTACAATTAACTTAAAACCTCTGATAAAACTCAAATCAAAAAGAATCCTTTTTTTAATTGATTCATTTTAACACATTTGTCAGTTGATGATCAATACTTCAACCAATTTTTACCTGAAAACTTCACGCCAACTGGAAGTTGTGATTTTGATAAATATTTTCCAACATCTACACAAAATCCTGAGGGATTAGACTTCCCAGCTTATTATGAAAGTCATTTTAATGCAGGTTTTTGGGGTGTTGCAAATCAGAGTGAAAATACTTTGAATCAACTTGAAAAACAATTTATTACGGAGTTCAATCCTGAAGGGATTATTTATAATATATCAAAGCATTTTGATGAGTTTGGATGGCCTGAAGACGAGAAATTTTTATCTGATGAAAAGGTTGGAAAATAGATTAATATAATCAAATATGCTTTATATTATTTGAACTTTTATTTAATAGACCCCTTTTTTCCCGTTTATAAGTGTATCGTTTAGGAATTGAGTGTATAAGCAGAGTCGAGTGTTTGAGATCATGAGTGAACTCCGCAGAGCATAAGAATAGGTGAATCGCACGCAGTTGGGTGATTTTTATAGGCTCAATAGGGAAGCCACCATGATTTGGAGGTATAGGGAAGCCCTTTGAGCATCGTACCTCGTACCTCGTCCCAGCATCATACCTCGTTCACGTGTCTTTAGGATGATTCCGGCTTTTTAATTTTGATTTTATAAATTCTTTGTATTAATTAATGATTTAAAAATTATTATACGAAAAAAATTAAATTAATAAAAATTATAATTTTTAAGTATTTGATGGGCATCAATTTCTTATCAGAAAAAGCAAATTGGATTCTAGAAATTGTTTCACATAAGAATAAGATAAATGAAGGCAAGGTAATAGAAAAATATGAAAAGTTTGGACATCATGGTGATAAAAAAATTTTAAAGACATTTGAACTGCTTGATAGATATGCGAGGTTAATTTTATTAAATACCAAAAAAAGCTTGATAAAGTGACACCTCGGATTAATTAAATAACGCAATTTCGTGAGTATATTTCCTGGTATGATTTTCCCATATGATACCTCCCTCCTTCGTCTTGTTATTAAAGATTATTTATGTTTAAATTCATTTTTAGATGTGTTGCTAAATGGAATAAGAAGAATATCATAACAATCACAGGTCCAATATCAGTACTTGTTTCAGAAAAAATTGAACAGAAGGGAAGTGTAAAAAGTTATCCGGTAGGGATTTAATTATCTTAACATAGTAATTTTCGCTGTCATGTTTCCTATGAACTTTGATCTGGCAATTTGCTATCGAATTCTCTATTACTCTGTAATAGAGTTCGGCACAAGATCTATCAATACCATATATTTTTCTTCATTGTGTAACTCCTCTTAAGTTCAATCCCTTCACATTCTAGTAGCCAGCATTCATGTATTTCATTAACGATTACTGTATTTTCTCAACCGGCAGAACCTTAATTATCTCATTATTACACTTACATTTAATCATCAAAATTAGTTAAAAGAACTTTTCCTCATTTTTATAATTTATTATTTAAGTTCAACAAAGTAGTAAAGCATCCCCCAATAAATCAAATTTTCAAAGTTGTTATTATTGAATATGAAACTAAAAAATATTGTGCAGACATAATTTTTACAGAAGCTAATTGGAATGATGATACAAAGTTTGATGATATTTCTAAAGTAAATTGCGGAAAAGATGATTTACAGAATTGGGACTACAAAAATTATATTAATGATAATAAAATTATGTTAGAGTTATTCAAAAATAAATTGGAATTCTTAGAATGGTATATTGGATTTGATTGATTGATTTGTTGAAAAATTCTGGATTTGATAAAATAAAGAAATTAGGTAGTTGAAGATTAATGACTTGCTACACATTAATGCGCTTGATGTCGAGCTTGTCTCGAATTTTTAGTGTAATAGAAAAATACAATTTTGCTTGAAATTCACGATGAATTAAATGACTTAAGATATAATTTAATGACTCCTCGACTTTCTAACCTAAGTCCAACAAATTATTTTGCATGTTTTAAGTTTTAAGTATCAAGTCTTAGGTCTCGTATTGGTTTTGAGTCAAGCAAAATATTTAGTCTGAATAGCTTTAATATAATCTTTCCAAGTTTTTATAAAATCTAGATAAATTACAGATATTTGTGATAATAGCAAATTATTTAAACCAGCGATTCCAACATCCAAAAATAAATTTAAAAAAGAATTTTCACTTCCAACATTTGCAAGAAAATTTAAAAATATAGACTTGAGCGATATAACGGAGGCAAATAGAGAAAAATATAAAAAATCAAACATTCGAATATATAAGGTTTGTTAAAATTATTATATTCATTAATCATGGTTTCTGAAAATTACTGTTTCGTTCCTAGTTTCTTGTGTCGGAGAGGAATCATCCTAAAAAGGAATTTCATAGGAGCAATTTCCATTACTAAAAGACCGAGGATTAGAGAATAAAGGCTATAAAATCAAGAATGTCCTAGAGAGAAATTTTCAGAAAGAAAGGGGAGAAGCTTTCCGAAAAAATCCAATTTCCATAATTAATAATAATATTTTCAAGGATTTTATCATAAATTTTAATAGAAGGAAGAGATTGGGTTTTGGAATATTTAACGAAGGAAAGTATGAATAATTTAACAGCACAAAAATTTTGGTGGTCAGCTGATCCAAATTTTTCGGAAATATTTCAGCCAAAATATAATGATTATGAGTGTCATCCGGTTTAATCAATCTTTTTCCCCTAAATTTTGTAAATTAAGAATTCCATATATAATCATGGCCATCTAGCAACGGGAAATTTACATCCACACGAGCAAGGCTTTTACCTTACAAATTCAGTGCCACAATACAATAAAGTTAACAGTGGACATTGGAGGGTTATTGAAGATACATTAGGTAAATAATTCTAATTTTGTTTTAGTATAATGATTTAGAACCTCCATTGCTTGCTACAAAATATAAGAATAACTACAGTAGGATTTCACTTTGGCGTACACCCTAGAGAGAATGCTGGTAAATTACATTCTACAGGGTAACAAAAAAGTAACTCGGAACATTATTTATGGATTAACTTTATTCAACATATAGATTTGGGGTCATGACTTTTAAAATAGCAAGCATATATACCTATAGCTGGTATTATAATGAAGAGTAGATTCATAACATATGCTTAGATACATACCATATTTATTCTAATATAACGGCATGTCGTTTTATTTTTCAACCCTCTTCTAGGGTGTCGTATTATTAGAGACTGTCGTTATAATAGAGACTGTCGTTATATTAAAATAAATACGGTATACCGTTTTAATTTTAAAAATGGTGTATTACGTATTCTTTAAGTTGTATGGCAAAAGTAGCAGAAGAAACATTTATTTATACTGGACCATTATTTTTGCCAAATCAAGAGAAAAATTTAATGGAATTTCAAGTAATTTATTGTACTATAATATAAGATAGTAAATTATATTTTAAATATTAGGTTATCGGTCCAAAAGAAATTTATGTACCTACACATTTGTTCAAAATTGTTATCCTTAAAATATTTGATAATTCTAAATGGAAGTATTGGTTGGAGTCTTATGTAATGACGAATACAGATTTAAATGAGTTATTTGACGTAAAAAATGGTATGTTTTAGATAAAGATCTTTCTGTTCTATTTTGGAGGCAAGGTTCTAAGAAGCAACCAGACTAAGAATAATCTATCCTAATAACCATAACTTTATTCTCTCAAAATATCACTCTTAATGATATATAAACAATACAAATGAATGAACCTCAAAATGAACCTGACTCAATGAGTCACCATAAAAAATACTTAATTTTGTTTAAAAATTTAAAAAGATCAAATTTTTAACAGATTAAAATTATCCATTCGACAAAATTAGGGGCGTTGACCTAAAATTCATTTATATGTAAGTATTAATTTTCAGAAGAAACAAGGAAATTCCATCCTGATAAATCGCCAGAAATTGTTTATAATTGCCGAAAGATACCATATTTCCTTGAATATGTGGAGGAGGCAAAAAAATACACAGGGAATAATTTTCCAAGACATATAGTCAATTTACTAAAATATTATAGAACGTCATATAAATTTATTGAAGAAAATAGTGACTTTCGATTGTTAACTTTGTTAAGTGAAAATATAAAAGGAGTAAAGGATGGTGTTCTTTTTGATATGGAATTTGAGGATAACAAGCCTGTTAATACTTCAGAAGATCTATCATTAAATAATAGTGAAACCATAAAGGATAATGTCGATAAAATTGATATAGTTAAGTCCCAAACAGAAAATAAAAAATCCAAAAAGAAAAAAAGTAAACAAAAAAATAAGGATTTAAAAATTGAAGAACCTGCAGAGAATATTGATAAAGAAACTATAAATTTAAAAATGGAGATGGTAGAAAAAAATTTAATAAAAATCCCGAAGGTTTCCGTTAATATTAGTTTGTATTATAGTAATTATTTTAGATTGAAGATGATCAACAAAAATTAGTTCTAGATCATAAAAAAGAAGAATGGCAAGAATCTTCAAGTAAAAAGAAGAGAAAGGGCAAACAAGATAAAGATAAAAAAATAATTTCTTATATAGAAGAAAATAGTGAAGATAAAAATAAAGAATCTAGGATTATTGAAAGTGATAACAATTTGGAAAAACAATGTTTAAATAAACTAAAGATTACTGATGATAATTTGCCACTAACACAATCAGAGGATTTAAAGGTATTAACATCTGTAATAATAATTAAATACATAATGTGAAACTTGTTGGGGCATTCTAATGTGGCTTGCGAGGTCGACAAATAACGTTCTTATTATTGCTGATAAACATAATATAAATGCTGTCAAAAGTCTAATGAAAAAATACTCTAAATAATAATAAATTAATTTCATAATAAAGTGTAAAAGATTTTTTATGTCTCACTCGCTCTAAAGGAATAATAGATCCAGTTTACAAGCTTATTCTTGTCCATTTGAATGCTTTATGTGTCAAGAGCATGAGTTTTTATATTAAAATTTTTACTTAGCAATCTAAAACTAGACATATCATTATCAAAATTTTTAGTTAGTACATGAATCTGATACTTCAAATGAAACTAAATCTGCTGATAGTAGAAAAGCTGATAAAAGAAAGAAAAAGAAGAATAAAGGAAAGTCAAAAATAAAAGAACAAGATAATAATAAAAAGAAAAATAAGCAGAAAGATTTGGAAGATATCATGTTTTTAAATGACATTATAAAACAAAAAAATCGTCATCTTCGAGAGATGGATCAACAAAATAAAAAAGCTGAAAAAGAAGCTAGAAAGGCTAACAAAAGTGAATCTTGGGATAATGCACAAGTAATCCAGAAAATAACCGAATTATTTACAAATAATGAACAATTATTAAATCAACCTATGTCTAAAAAAATAGTTCCTGAAAGATCTGCAATTATACATATAAATAGAGTATATATATCAGCATTATATGTTTTGGACAAAATTTTGTTAAATAAAAGATTTAATTTAGAGGATTACTATGGAATTGAAAAGTCTATTATATCCTTTTTTGAACTGATTAAAGATTATTTTTTGTTATTCGACATATCATTCGAAATGATTACAAATTGGCGTTTTGATGATAATTTTGTTAAAAAATTTGAGGATAATCTTAATTCAATTTCTATGAAATATCAACCACTAGTTGAAAATAATAAAGAATTAGTTAAGCTTGGACATAAATTTTTGGAATTTTATCGAAGTAAAGAAAACAATGTCTTTGATATTATAGAAGAAGATTTGGAAAAATCTTTATATTTTGTTTTAGATTTGAAACAAAAGGAAGGCGAAAAATTATCTGTTGAATATGCAATAAGTACATATTATAAATTAATTAAAATTAATTTAAGTCAACGGATATCATGATCAGGGTGCGATATCGGAACAGAAAATCTCCGGATTCCCCGGGAGCAGGCCACTCTACCGCGAGCCCATTATACCGCCGAGCTATAACTTCGTTTCAAATTGTCGAATCTGGGAAGCCCTGGTATGATTCGATTCAGATCGTTGAGGCGCATCGAACCATACCAGGGCCTCCCGGATTCAACAATTTTGAACAAAGTTATAGCTCGGCGGTATAATAGGTCCGCGGTAAAGTGGGGGTGTACCCGGATTCCCCATACTAAATGCATTAATCTAAGGAGATATTTCTGGTTAAAAGCCCAAATTTCAGGACAGGATAATAAAAATAGGCAATAATAGAAAAAAAGGACATTTATAGGAAAAATCTGTCCAAACTTTGTTAAAATATTTAATTAAATTTCAAAATTTATTTTTAGGTGAATCAATATTTAAAAATAAAACCTCATTATATACCATGAGTATACTTTATTATAATATGGACAAAATAGAACATGCCACTTTACACGATCTTGCTGTTAATATTTATATTTTTTTGCAATATTCAATTTTATTTAATGAAATTATACAGAAACAAAAGCTTGTAGATAATCGTTTAACAATTTTTGGCCCATCAATTTTAATTATTCTTTATGAAAACATGTTTGAAATTTAAAAATTAAATTAATTTGGATTAATTTAAATTCCATTACATACAATCCGTTGTAAATAAATGCCGAGTTTACTAAAAATAATTTAAATATATAATCCAGTCCATTATTAAATATGGAAGAGCCGCCGGAACGCGTTAGTCGCATTCAACCAATTCGTGACAGGTCTTCCCAATGTCGCATTTTGCAAAATTTTAAATTAATTACTTGTTCACACATCTTTTAAAAGATGTCCATACAGATAACAATCCTTATAAAAGCTTTAATAAACTTCCTATTCTCACACATTCCTTTCCTATACTTAATCATTTTTGCTCTTAGCCTTTCTTTGAACTGCTCTTTAGCCTATTCTCCAATCAATCATATATTTAGTTAAATAAAAGATTTAAAGTTGTTAAAGTATTTTGTGTATTCACTGAGCCTTAGGTTTATTCGGAAATAGAACCCCTTTTCCGACAGCTCAGACGGTGTTCAATTTTCAATTCAAACAAATTCGAGACTGATGTAAGCTTTTGAAAAATTTTGAACCAATTTTGTCCGGCAGCTCCGATATTTTGGATTCTTTTTCTAATAGTGAAGTTAAAGTGCACGAAAATAGTATACCTTCGTACATTTTCTAAAATTCATGAATAATCAGCAGCTAGCAATGCTTTCTGAAAATTGAGTCCAATTTTATTATCAAAATTATAACACAGATTGACTAAAAAATTGGGAATTTTAGTGGTTTTTGATTTTTAATATAACCTAATCTTTTATTCAATTAAAATTACTCTAAAATAATATTTTTTATAATTTTATTTATTTAAGCATGCCATCAATAGAAATAGAAAATGAAAGTTTAACTGATATTGTTGTTACACATATGAATGAAGGGCGTTCTGAATTTCCCGAAATTATTGATAATACAATAGAACTTTTACAAGATGTAATTTCAAATATTTTAATTGAAATATCTGATAAGAAAAATGCAACAGAAAAAGATTTAGAGGTTAAAGAAGAAAGGAAAAAATATGCAAAAGATGTAGTAGAATTTTTTAGAACGAATTTTAGTTATTTAATTAAAAACTGTTTTCGTACTTTTACATATGTTCATTCGTTATCGAGAAATATTAAAGCTAATAATGAATTAAATAAAAACAAAACTGAGGGTAAGTTCATTTATTTTAAAGGATAATTTCAAATTTGAACATATTTTAATTTAATAAAAAGGAATTATCGATATAAAGTTAGAAGTGTATAATGAATAATAAGACTAAAAAACTAGAATCCCTATTTGATATCGGGGTAACTATAAATTTACGGTGTTTCGAGTTAGGAATTTTGAGGTATGTATTTTAGCCTTAAAAAAGGTCGAAGTTAGGTGTCTGGATTATACAGCTTAAAGTCTCCTCATTTTAAAACACGCGGGATTAAGCTTTCTCAAACGAGGAGGTGAAAATAGAGTCATGGTAACTTATTTGGAAGAAAAGTAAAACAAATTTCCAAACAATATTTATAATATTAGTAATAACCTTAATTAAACTTTGATTAATAACTTGAATTAAAATATTTAAAATTAAAGATATAGGTAAGGCAAAGGCAGATAAAGGAAAATCTATTTTAATTGAAGAACCAGACGAACAATAATTTAACATAGACTATTATTTTACTGTTTAAGAATATATAAAAAACCAAAAATTATTTTAAATTCATAAATTATAAATTCCAACTTAGCAAGTCTACTGACTTCGTTGATTAGTAAAATTATTATCAAAATCTTATAGGAAATTTTTTCATTATTAAACACTCAAAAATTTTTTATCATTATGTCCATATTTTTTAGCAACATAAATATATCATATCCTTATTTAAAATTGCCCGACTTTTTCATTATATACTGTGATCATTATTTTTATGTATCTTCTCAAATATTTTATTTCTAACCTGATAAAAACGAACGATAGAAATTATTTAAATTTTATTTTACATTAATATTTTAAATGAATACAAAACAAAGGTAGAAGATTCAAAAAATTTTTTGGGTATTGGTTTTAGCCTTAAAAAGTTCGGGGTTAAGAATCGTGGTTAGAAGATTTTATTCCTCAGAATAACTTCATAACCTGGATAAAATAAATAATCATAATTCAACTGAAATCCTTTACTCTCTCATAAAATAGTAGATGAATTTCACACAAAACCATAGAAAAATAGAATTTCAGATTTTTTTAAAGGCAGGCCCTCTTAATCTCCCTCCCCACTCTCCTGAAATTTTTTGTTAATACATATTCTATTACAAATCTCTTTATATCCCTCCATTAGTCCACTAATACCTGGGTTTTATTCAGGATCAGTGTTAATTGAAAATTCATTTTTTGCAATGTATTGGTTTTTTTTAAATATTGAACTTGTTTTATACATACATATAATTCTTGTAATATTTTTTTCAATCCAAATTTTTTAAGTTCATTTTTCAACTAACTATTATTCTTTAAGAAATGTAGTTTTTTGAACTCAAATTTATGTTTAAGTTGAAAAACGTGAGCAGGTGGTCTTATAGTGCTTGACATATGGTACCGTAATTTCTCGAATAATTACCCTCTCTCAAATATATGTATAGTTGCCTCTCGTAATTAATTAACACTCTAGCGAGAGGCTGAAACAATAATCATCCGGTATAATTTGAGCATTTACGTTTTGTAAACTTAAATAAATTACAAGAGATTTTTTTTTATTTTTTTCTACACAAAAAAAAGAGATTTAATTTGCTCTATTATCTCAGATCTATTACTCTGATTTTTTTGAAACTTTTGTTGGATATTTAATTTTTTTATATTTAAATTAAATAATATTTTACAATACGCAAAAACACGTGAATTTTATTTTCATTTCAACATCATTGATTAATTTTTATTTATCTTGTGAGGGGAGTAGGATAAATAAATAATTTCCTTCACTTAAAATTTATTTTAAAATTTTATTTATGTTTATGACAGGCTTTCACAATCTATTATTATTTATAGCTTTTAATTAACATTAATACAAGTTGTTAACTTATTCTCTAGTTAAAATTTTTTGTTGAGTTGCTTCTTATAACATTGTAATTTAAAACAGTGTAATAATCAAGTATCGCTTTGCGTTGTATCAGATACTAGTAAAATATACTTGAATTACATACAGTGTTTTATCAAGACAATAATATGTATAATTGAATAAGTGAGATTATGCGCTTTGGTAGAACGACTGAAAGAATAAGACAACTACTCAAAGGCTACACTAGCTAACTCCAATAACAATAATCAGAAATGCTTTGATGAATGTGTTGTGTCCGTACTTGCAGAAAGAACATAAATGAATATAAATAACCCAGCATTGGGTTGGATGGTGGCACAGTCGGTTGTGCTTTCGGTTTGGGCTCATTCCTTGATGGTTCAATTCCATCTCCCATCCACAATTTTTCCACAGCATGAACATGAATACAATAGAATGTTCTGTCAATCTTTTGATATTGTATATGTTTTGATATTATTTAAAAAGTGATGTTTTTGAAGGTCTTGAACAAAGGAAAATGTTTGAAGTTTTTGTTTGTAATTTTGAATGTTTGCAAAAATTGACCGCTTGAATATTAAGTTCTTTAACTATGGTAACGCTAGTTATAAACAACATATTCCTCTTTTTTAATAGCATATTCAAATAATAATGACGATGTATATAATTTATTAGCTGAACAAATATTGTTTTACATTTTATTTCAGCTACCCATTCATTTGATTTATATATGAAAACCTTTATTTATTTATTATTTGTTAATTTATTACTAATTATTTTTGTTATTATTCCTATAAAATGCGCATCACAAAAGAATGCCAACCCAGATGAATTTAAGAAAATTTCAGATACTGGCGCTTCATCAAGCTCTTTAACGAGCTCTTTAAATCCAACCGGTATTTTTTCTCAATAATTCTTTTTCTGGTTTCATTTTATGATTTTAAAGAATGCTAAAGTATCTTTTGCAATGTTTAAAAATATTTAAAGAATTGTTATAGTAATAATGGCCCCCAAATTCCTAATTCAGTCAACCTGAGCAGAAAATCTCCTTTTTCTGGTATTTTTGGTCTATTACCAAAAATCATTGTCAAATCTAACAATGATAGAAATTTGGAAGTGAAATAATTTATCAAGGGATAGAATATCGAAGGCTTCTGTCTTTTTTAATTTTTTTAACTTTAACAAGAATTAATATACTACTATTTTATAGCAAATGAATTCAACCCAAGAGAAGATATAGTTCGCTACCATCGTATGTAATATGTATTAAGGTTGTCGGATCCGGATATCCGGATCCGGAAAAAGACTGAATATCCGGAAATGTTTGGTTGGGGTATCGTATCCGGATATCCGAACAGTTCAAACTATCCGACAACCTTTATATTTACAATTTTTTTGTATTAGTAATTTTTTAAAAATATTGATGCAAATATGAATGCAAAAATATTATTGTAGGTTCTTCATTTGATGAGTTAGCTTTCAAACAATTCTTATCTGTCGGATGGCTTAATCCAACAGTTATGCAAACTCCAAATCTATGGAATTTTCCCAATTATAGTGAATTTCATTGGAATCAACCTGAAAAACAATTTATTACGGAGTTCGATCATGAAAGGATTATAAACAAAATATCACAACATTTTGATGAATTTGGGTGGCCTGAAGAGGAAAGAGTATTAATTGAAGATAAAGTTTGTAAATAGCTTTCTTGCCATATATGTCATATTTTTCTATAAGATAACCTTTAAAAATTACCGAAATCCCCCAAGAAAGTTTTCGAGTCAAGATCAAAACTAAGGGTTTGAGCTTCTCTACTATAACACCTTGTATAGAAATGCTGATTTTAAAAATAAGAGTATATATCTTACAAAGATTTTTGCTAAAATAAATCAGAATTTATTATTTTTAAGCATTTGATAGGCATCAATTTGTTATCAGAAAAAGCAAATTGGATTTTAGAAATTGGATCACATAGTGGAGATTCAATAACAGAAGATATAGTAACAAAAAAGTATCAAAAGTTCGGACATTGTAATAATAAAAATGTTTTAAAGACACTTGAACTGCTTGATAGATATGCGAGGTTTATTTAATAAAACTAACGAATCTTGATATAGTAAACTTTCAAATTAACTGACTTTTCGATATGATAGAGATAGATCGTTGGTTCCTTCCTAAGATTTATTTTTCAATTATTTTGAAATTTTAAGTTGTGTAGCTAAATGGAATAAGAGGAATGTCATAACAATAACAGGGCCAATATCAGTACTTGTTTCAGAAAAAACTGAAAGGAAGGAAAGTGTTAAGAGTTATCCGGTATGGATTTGTTAAATTTTTAAAATAATAAAAGTAGAAAATATTATAATTCTATGAATTTCTGAGTTCAAAAAAGTTTAGGACTTCAATGTATACCCTTGGCCCAATTTGTAAGACACTACGGAATTTATATATTGAGTCATTTTGGCCAAATAAAATTGTCGTTAGTGAGACTAACGTTCAATTGGTAAGTCGTAGATCTAAGTTCCAAATGTACTATTTGTTTATTCTACATTTATGTTAACTTATTATTTAAGTTCAACAATGAAGTAAAGCATCCTCCAATAACTCAATTTTTCAAAGTTATTATTATTGAATATGAACGTAGAAATTATTGTGCCGACATAATTTTTACTGAAGCTAATTGCAATGAAGATACTAAATCTGATGATATTTCAGGAGAAAATTGTGGAAAAGATTGTTTAGATAATTGGGACTTCAAAAATTATATTAAAGATCATAAAACTATGGGAGAATTATTCAAAAATAAATTGGAATTTTTAGAATGGTATATTGGCTTTGAGTTGATTGATTTGTCGCATAATTCTGGATTTGATAAAATAAAGAAATTAGGTACGTGGATCTTGAATATTGAGTGAAGACATGGGGTTCGGCTAACGTTTCAATAGATTTTCGGATTGGGGTTCGGGTAAAAAACGAAGCATTGTAAATTACCGTTTCTAAAAATAAATTTCAGATACATGCGATAATAAAAAATTATTCGAAGCAACGATTCCAAATTTTAAAGAATCATTGAAGTCAACCTTCAAAAATAAATTTATTAAATATAAAAATGAATTTTCATTTTCTAAAAGATTCAAAAATATAAATTTGAGTGATATAAGTGTGGAAAATAAAGAAAAATATAAAAAATCAAATATTCGAATATATCAAGTTTGTTAAATTTAAAATTCAAAATTTATATTTTATTTTCAAGGATTTTATCATAAATTTTAATAGAAGGAAGAGAATACCAAATTGGGTTTTGGAATATATAACAAAGGAAAGTATGAATAATTTACCAAATGAAAAATTTTGGTGGTCAGATGATCCAAACTTTTCAAAATTATTCCAGCCGGAATATAATGATTATGAGTGTCATCCGGTTTAATCAAATCTTTTTCCCCTAAATTTTGTAAATTAAGAACTCTATATATAATCATGGCCATCTAGCAACGGGAAATTTTCATCCACACGAGCAAGGCTTTTATCTTACAAATTCAGTGCCACAATACAAGGATGTTAACAGTGGTCATTGGAGGGTTATTGAAGAATACATTAGGTAAATACATTCAGTGCCCTTAGGTAAATACATTCAATAACATCAATCATCTTATTTCCTCTAATTGAATGCCCTGTCCAGTTAATGACCCAATCTAATAGAATGCCCCTCTAGAGAATGATTTAAGAATAGATACCGCCGAGATTTATGAGTTTACTTTAAAACTTACATAATTTGTAGATATCGAGGATATAAGAGGATTTAGAAAGATATCGATGTTTTATGGGCGATATCCGCGGATTTAGAGGGATTAAAATTTTAAGCGTTATAATATTGTATTGCTATATAGGAGTGATATATTAATAAGATAAGTTTTGTTAATTTAAAGTTATTGTAGATCTTAATAATTGAATATGAATATTTTTCGTATCTTCGAATCCAAATTATCTGAATAAATACTATGTATATAGAATTAAGAGGATTTATGATGATAGCTTGGTTTTAGAGTTAACCGTTATTTGAAGCGAATAAGTTGGAACTTGTTAAAACTTGTTAAAAAAATAATACACGGCATTCCGTTAGAGGAAATACAGTATTTAAATTATGTATTTTTCGAATAATTAACCCTTTCCCTCCCGATTGATTATCCGCTTCAATCAGAACATAACAAATAAATATCTGGAGTAATTATTCGAGATGATATGATATAAATATATAATTATATTTTAAGTTGTATGGCAAAAGAAGCAGAAGAAACATATATTTATTCAGGACCATTATTTTTGCCAAATCAAGAAAAAAATTTAATGGAATTTCAAGTAATTTATTGAAATAATTGTCGATAATTAGTTAATTCTGATCGGTCTGCCAGAAAGATAATCCTTTTTACTTGAAGCCTGAGTTTATTTCTTATAAATTCCTTCAAATTACAGGTTCTTGCTCATTTCAGAGGCACAAGAAATAAACTAAAAATTTGGCTATGGTCCGAAAATTATCTCGAGTCGAGTCTTGTTAATTTTGTTCCTGAGTCTTGGTTCTTGTCTTGTCTCGAGTATTGGAAAATTTTGGACTTGGACAGCTCTAGCTAGTAGAAGGGTTTGTTCGAGACTCACTAAACTAGGCTATTAAATTGGGCTTCTCAAAGTCCTGGAAATATCGCTAAATAGTAACCATGCAAAGACGGCAATTGCTTTTGCACGTAAAAAGAGCGCATTGAATACTCACAGCTCAGTTCTTCTACCTACATAATCTCAGATCCCAACATAATTGCAAAATAATTAATTTATTTGTAATTTTAGGTTATCGGTCCAAAAGAAATTTATGTACCTACACATTTATTCGAAATTGTCATCCTTAAAATTTATCATAATTCTGAATGGAAGTATTGGTTGGAATCTTATGTAATGACGAATACAGATTTAAATGAATTATTTGACGTAAAGAATGGTATGTTGTAGATAGAGATCTTTTTATTCTTTTTTGAGTCGAGCTTGATAAACCAAAAGTTTGAAGTCGCTAAGACAATCAAAATCTTAGCTTTAGCTCAGCTTGCTCGGGATCGGCTAAGGTACTAGCCCTCGTTTCCTTACATTGCCCCTAAACTCTTCTCTCAAATATCACACTCAATGATATGTATAATGCAAATGAAAGTCATTTAGAAAAACTTTGAAATTAACTATTCGACACATCTGGGCCAACGGCCTATAATCTTATATATTATATTAATTTTCAGAAGAAACAACGCGATTCCTTCCTGATGGTTCACCAAAAATTGTTAATAATTGCCGAAATATGCCATATTTCCTAGAACATGTGGAGGCATTAAAAAAATACACAGAGAATAATTTTCCAAGACATATAGTTAATTTACTAAAATATTATAGAAGGTCATATAAATTTATTGAAGAAAATAGTGACTTTCGATTGTTAACTTTGTTAAGTGAGAAAATAAAAGGGATAGAAGATGGTGTTCTTTTTGATATGGAAACTGAAAGAGTTAAGGATAAAAGAAATGGCGAAGTAGAGATAAATAAGGGAAATTTTAAAGAAGAGATAAGTATAGATAAATATAGTGATCTGACAGAATCGAAGAATGATAGTTTATCCAAAAATATTGTTGAATTAAGTCATAATAAAATAGAAAAAGGAAAGGGAAAAGCAAAAAGAAAAGCGAAAGGAAAAGGAAAGGAAAAAGTTATTTTTTGAATATAATTTTGTTATTTTATTAATTATTTCAGATGGAAGTTGATCAGATGGTAGATAGTCAACAAAAATTATTTAGTGAGCACAAAAAAGATCCAAGTATTGAGTTGGTTCAAAAGAACTTGGAGATTGGCAATAAATCAGAGACTGCTCAATTAAATAAAAATAATGCATCGAATATTCGAAGTTTACCTAAGGAAGAGGAATGGCAGGAAATTAAAAGTAAAAGGAATAAAAAAGGAAAAAACCAAAATAAAAAAATAATTTTCGAGGAAAAAATAGAGGAGTTCATAGAAAGTTCGAAAGATTCCGTTGTAACAAATTATTCTACTTTAGTAGCTGACAATGAAATAAATAAGGTTATTAATCCAGTACTTGAAAAAACAAAATCAGCGTCAGAGGATGAAAAAGTTTGGATATTTTTTAATAATATTATAAAGTTTAACTCATTTTATCCTTAATTTTCTGAGATAAAAAATATAATTTGCGATTTAGAAACTCAAGTAACTATTTCATGCTTTTCCTGTATGGCTAGGCAAAATTTGTCTTAATTTTAGTATTTCTTTTACAGGCAGTAGTTTATTTATCTCTAAGCCAAGATAATATTTATCAATCCTTTCGGAAAATAGAAATTAAACTAAAATGTTAATTTGACATGCTAGCACTAACTAACACGCAATTTAATGCGTGGTTTTATAGCGTGGTCTTGCGTAAACGTGAATGAGTGATCCATAAAATACTATATATTACCAATATTTAATAATTTTAATCTGAATTTTTAATTAATAGGAAAAAGCGACAATACCAAAATTAATTAAGAACAAAACTAATCAAAAAAGTAAAAATAAAGGAAATCAAAAGCCTAAAGTAAAAGACACCGATCTAGAATTTCTAAATAAAGAGATTAAACAGAAAAATAAACAGATAAATATAGAAAACGAAAAAAAGAAGAAAGCGGATAAGGAAGCTAAAGAACTTTTGAAGATGGAAGCAAGAATAAAGGAAGAAAATGAACAAAAACAAAAGAAGGAGCAAATGAGAAAATTGAAAGAACTTAAAAAGGAATCTGAAAATTATAACGAAGCTTATTCTGAAGAAACTCAACTAGAAGAATTTAATTCAGAATATTTTAATAAACAAACAGATAAAGAAATTTTCTATGAATATATAGAGATGATTTTGTGGGAAATAAAGGAATTTTATGGCGAGCCTTTACTAGAAAATTATGTTGATATAGATAAAAGTATAATAGAATTTCTTGATAATGGTTACAAATATAAATATTTTGATGGACATGGAGAACAATTTAAATTAACCATTAAATGGCGCTTTGATAAGAATAAATTTAATGAAATTAGACTACCTTTTAGTTCAATAATTACGGAAAAACGGGCAATAAAATTAAAATTCAATAAAATATTTGATGAATTTGTTAAGAAAGTTTTATATTTTTATAAAGCTACATTTGAACTTTTGATAAAGCTTGTTAAAAATAATTTTGAAAAAGCTTTGGCAATTGTTTTAGACAAACATCATGTCCCAGAAAAAATTATTTCTGTTGATGAAATATTAGGTTTGTTTTAAAACTTTTTATCTCGATGGAACCGGAGAGTTTCTCGTGGAACCGGAGAGTTTCATTCTCCGGTTTCATCGTTCTTCCTAGAAAATTCCAAATTTCTTCTTAGATATCACCTACGTTGAAGGTGATAATTTAGGAATTAACTAAGGGAATTGAAGGGAATTAGGGGGAATTTGAAGGAAATTATTTAACTAGATACAGTAATTGATCAACACAATGATAAAGGTTAAACGATTATAAATTAAAAATATATTCAAATCCCTCTTAGTGGCAAACGGGAATCCATATTTAACATTTCCTGGTCCCATTTATTTTATATTCCCAAATAATTACTCTGAAAACTATTTTTAAGACTCTCGCCATTCGGGGTAATTAACCGAGAGAAGCATTATTTTATGAAGTTATTTATTCGGGCATAGGTTATAAATACTTATAAATTTATTTAATTTATTTATTTTTAGATAAATTAAATAATATAAGTAATAAAAATATTTCTGATAGACACATTATAATCAAAGAATTATTTATTCAAGAAACAAATATTGACGATATTGATACAAAAAATTTATTATCTACAAACGCAAAAATATTATATTATTCACCTTTACTAAAAGAAATAAATGAAATGTATTTAACACATGGCAAAGGATTGTTAATTTATTATATTGTTGAAATTATTTGTTTAAAAAATCAGTTTGTTAATTTCATTTTTAATTTGAATTATTTTACAATATTAAATCAGATTATCTAAATAACAATCACTGCAATCTAAAAAAGCTCCAAGTGTTCTAACAGCCGTATTGATATAACAAAAATGAAAACCGCTAAGGGGGAGGGGGGGGGTGAATTTATAAATTTAGATTAACTCACCCTAACTTTTGCTTTTTTTGACTATTTTCTGCAAATACTTCGGCTTTTATAGCATTTGTTATGAAATAAATTCAAAAATTATTGATATCAATTTTCTATTTCAATATGCCTTGAATCACATAAGATTCAACTATGATAATATACCGCATACGCTAAGTAACGCACAACTTCGTTCAGGATTGTCAACTCTAGGACGCCTTAGCATGTTTCGATGCGACTCGACGCTCTGAATCCAACCATAACGGGGCGTTTTGGATTCGGTAATTTTGAATAAGTTATAGCTTGCGGTACGGTAGTGCGAAACTTGCGGACCGACTTTTGCGGACCATAGATGTAGGTTTTTGTTTTTCTATCGTAACTTTGTCAAATCAAGTCAGATTTCGTTGATTTTGATGTCATTCGACTCAGCTCGTCGATGTTTCGAGAATTTCTTCGGGTCCGCAAGTTTTGGTCCGCAAAAGTCGGTCCGCAAGTTTCGGCCTGCCTGCGGTACCATGGCCTGCTCCCTATAAGATAAAAAAATTTTTAGATTGTATTTTTGTAGCGATTTATATTTGTAAACTTTCTTCAAAAATTATTTATAAATTAAATTACATTTTTTAATCGAAGCCCTGATTTAATTTATTTTAAATTTAGTTTGAATATTTTACTAGAAAGCGAACATGCAATATTTGATTTGAGTATAAATATAAAACATCACAATTTAGAAAAACTAAATAAAGTTTTGACGCTTCCATTTTATAATGAACTAGCAGAAAACGGAAAAATTATGGCTAATTTAAAACCCAAAAGGGGTGCAATAAACAAATTAATATCAGGGCAAAAAAATCTAAATAAAATTCAAAAAGATATTGAAAAGATGACAGAGAGATTTAAACTTGTATTTGGAGATTGTGCACGTATTGTGCATGCAGCAAATCAGAAATGTGAACTAATTAAAGAAATTTTAAATGAATACTTTGGTTCTAGTAGTATAAATTTAGAAAATGATGGAAATAAAGATAAAATAAATGATGCAGAAATTAATGTTGATGATACACAAGGTTATCTTATTAGATGCCTTTTACCTACGTTTGTTAGGACTTCACCGAAAGGACTTCACCGAAATCCAAGGGAAAATTCCGATAATAAATTTTCGTTTCTTTGGATTTGGATATCTTTATCCGGTAATAATTTTTGAGAAGCAGCTGTTTAACCTAATTTTACATAAAAATATTTTTAATTACATTAATTAGAATATCTAAAAGTAAAGATATAAAATAGCAAGAGATGATAAGATAGATAGCAAGAGATAAATAGTAAAAGGCACTATATAAATAGTAAATAGTTGTCATGTAACTGAGCTTAGGGTAAGAAGATTGAACATGAAGATGGACATGTGACTTTGAGTCTTTTGTTCTTTGAGATTCCTTTTAAATAAGGCTGCAATCTTGTTCGGATAGAAACGTCAAACTACTCAAAACATTGTCTGATTGGACCTAAATTTTACAAATTATAATATTAACCTAAAATTAATTTTAAATTTAGTTAGAAACATAATTGAAGAAGACAACATTCTATCTGGAATACCATTAACTAATAAAGATAAAATACCTCAAATTGAAGATAAAAACATAACTGATGAATCTGAAAGTAATAAAGATAAACAGATAATGGTTGATGATAACATTCCATTAGGAGTACCATTATCAATTAACAATGAAATAGTAAAAAATGCAGATGATAAAAATATAACTAATGCCTCCGAAGGGAATTGAATTTAAAAATTTAAATTTTATATTTTCATTTATATTTCAAAAACGTGCTAAACCGACAAAACTTATTGCAACCTAATATTTTGCTGTACTTGCTCCAAATATTTACCTTTGATTCGCCCCAGTTAGCCGAGTCGAATATTACAACTTCCCGATATCACAAATAGCTGTGGGCCGTGATTTACCCTGAAAATCGAAAAACCATGGGGGGGGGGGGAGGGATACAGTACAACGCTGATTTTTGGCACCAAAAATTCGAATATGAAAAGCTCGCTCAGTTAGAGCTCGTCGAGCTGAGTCGAAAGACCAAAATCATTACATCTAAATAATTGGACTCGTATTGTGGACTCGTACCTTTCATACTTTGGCCTTGTTCCCAGTTTGTGTTTTGGTCTAATATCGGTTTTATTTTGGGGAGATTTTTTTTAATTATTAATTTTCAAAAAGTTTTGGTTTTTTTAATTTCATAAAAATAGTTCAAAATTTTCAGTTATCAAAATTTTTGGTTATGTACATATAAAACAAGTCTGGCCAACTCTATAAAGACAGAAAAATATGTAATATTATGCCTAGAAAATTCAAAATTTAATTTTTTTTTTAATTTTGTTTTTCTATCGATATTATTTCAACATTAATAATTAACTAAAATAAACCACAAAAATACAAAAAATTCAATTCATCTTTCTATTTTTTTAAAATAAATAAACAAACTTATAAACTAGCATAAAAACTAATCATAAACACCAAAAAGCTTTGCCAAACTTGATTTCTTCCAAAAATTTGTTTTCCCAAAGGGAAACGAAAAGCGGAAGAAACTTAAAAAAAGTGGAGTAAAAAATAAGAAAAAGCTCATTCCGGTTCCCATGCCGCCCAGAATTTCCTCCCTTCTTTCCCCTTCCATCTCCCACGCACTCCCCCTCGGCTGCCAAACTGCATTTGATGAAAAGTGTCCTTTTAAAAAGAAAAAAAAACTAAAAATCCAAAACATAAAGAGATGAAGATTTGAAAAGAATAAGTCAAAAATGAGCTAAAAATTTAAGTAGTCAAAATACGCAAATTAAGCCAAAAAATATTTTAACTTAATTTTTAAATAATTTTGTCAAATATTAATTTATAAATTTATTTTAATATTTATTTTTTAATTTCTAAATTTTGATTTTTAATTAAAAATGAAAATATTATTTATTAAATACATATGTACATGAGGAAATTTTTTTGATATTAAAATATTACATATTTATTTATTATTTTTTTTGAAACGTACAATTTATTTTTATATTTCTAAAGTTTACTCAAAAAATTATCTTTGGACTTCTTTATTTTTGTGCATTTTTTAGCCCTATCTAGCTAACCCAACAACATTGCGCGGAAAATTACTTAGGCAAAAAACGGTGCTTAATTTTATATGCAAAAGCAATTTAATAGTTTTGTGGTTGGAATTCTCGATTCCGAAATCGGAAATTTATTTTTATGGCGGCAGAATTTTATATATCTAAATAAATTCCTTTATTTAAATTAAATTTTGCCAATTTTCGATACCTTAATTAACTTATCTATACTTTATAAAAACAATTTCCATTATTATAAATTTTTATTTAATTATTTTTCAACAACTCGACTTTAACCTTTCATTTTTATATTAAAATTTATTTTTAATAAAAAAATTTTCTAAAAATAATTTTCCTCAGCTATGTACTCTTTTCTCCATTTCTAGTCTCATTTTTATCCAACGGCTCAAACATTTTTGCTTTTCAAAAAATCTCACGCGCCCAAAATATAGTCAATGTTTGCCTAAATGTTTGGACATATTGACTTTGTAATTGATACATATTATTTATTTATTTTGGTTAATATTTATGTTGGTTTTGAATTTTTTATTAAAAAATAAATTTTTTTAATAATTTTAAATTTAAATTTTTTATAATAAACGTTATTTATATTTATGGACGACATTTAGCTTTGTTTTCTTCCCTAATTAAATTGAAATTAAATGTTTTATTGTAATTTTATCCTCATTGTTCTACTTTTTATTAAGCGATCCAATAATTTTTACAATTTTTTCCATTTTCGCAAGGAATGGTGATCTCGGAGAATAGAGTATCGATGTGGCAGGGATTCGGGCACCACCTTTTTTTAAATGTAAAAATATGGCAGTTGAATTTACGAAGAACTTGGAGGTATAGAATAGACTGTCGGGGATCTCGATCGGGTAATAGCCTAAAAAGCATCGTCGGGGTGATCGGGGAGTCGGTGGAATCAAGGGTCGAGGACTAACCCTATCAAACTTAGATTTAAAAATCATGTCTGTTAAGCTTGGTAATTTTTCTCGTAGTTTTTCTTTATCGAACACACATAAAATTTGAAAAAATAAAATAAAAACTCTCGCGGATAAGCTAATTATTCTTTATTTTTTATTTCTTTATTTTATTTTATATATTTTTATTAATTTTTAAAAATAATTTTTAACGCATGACCTATATCTAACACATATTTACCTCAAAAATATTCCAACTTTATACCCTTTAAAATAAATAATTCCTCACCTGCCCCCTAAATATATAACCCTCTAAATAATATTCTATTTACTACTAGGTTGCTAGAAAAACAAAATTACTAGCCTAAAAGCTTTTTATTCTTTTTCTGGCCAGCATAAATATTAATATGCTTTTAGTGTTGTTTTAAATAATTTTTGAGTGTTCCTATTATCTTTATTAATTTTTTAAAATAATTTTGAAAAATTTTCGGCTCTTGTTCAAACTACGCGTCCAATCAGCCTTTACGTGTCTAATAAAAAGTTTACGCGTCAAATCAAATTTTATGCGTCAAATCACATTTTTAAGTACCCGGTTTTTCATTTTAGTATAATAAAATCTAAGGGAATAGAGAAATATTCTCACTCATAGTTATGTTACACCCGCACGATACCGGACCATTGTTCTAAAATGAAGAATCAGGTACTTAAAAAATGGGATTTGATGCGTAAAATTTGATTAGATACTTTCTCCCCTCCCTATCCCTTTGAAAAAATACCATTGGATGCGTAATCTGGACATGAGCTAATTTTTTTAATTTTTAAGGGGAATATTCACATGTTAAAAATTTTTATTGTTGCTCAAAATAATTATTCAGTAATTACTTTTATTTTAATAATTATGGTGTTTATTTCATCAATTAAATCGCTAATTTTGTCTGGTGGACGTGAATCTTTTGCTAGGTCTTTTATAATAAAAATAAGAAAATTAAGTATAATTTAGATATCCAAAATGGGCTCAAACATTCGAAAATGAAATTAAATTTGAATTTAAAACGCATCAATCAAACACAATAATTTTTTACACTGACGATGGTGAATTAACTAAAAATAAAAATTAATTTTTCAATAAAAAATAGACACATTTATATTTATTATATTATATTTGCGTAAATATATCCCCCCCCCCACTTCCCTTACATTCCGAAGACGAATAAAACTCATTAATAATTCTTAAGTCTATTATTATACACTTAAGTATAATAGATACTTAAGTATAATTATTCTTAAGTCTATAATTTTCTAAATTTAAATTTAATTATTTATAACGAACAACCAAAAGGATACTAGCAGCAGAATAATTTTTTAAAGAAAAATAGAAATTATGTCATTGAACTTATTTGGGGAAAATTAAAGCCCGAACTCTACACAATTGGCTATTATAATTTAAATTCCTTAAGATTTTCACTCTAAATCACCACAAAAAAATAATTTCTAATTTTAATTATTATAGGAGCAATAAATCACAATTTCCTTATAATTAGTATACTTGAGAGTTATATCCTCGTTGAATTCAGAATTGGAGAAATTGAAATTATCCCACCTAAAAGGCACAATATTTATTTGATGGAAACTAAAGTAGATGATGGAAAGTGGCATTATTTTACTTTATTTCAAGTAAATAATTGAATTATCATACCAGATATGGGTAGGGCTGAGAAGAAAGTAGGTTTTGGGTTGGATCAGTACCCTTGATGTATATCAGTACTAGGGTTTCGCCGGAACCGAAATTTTGACCGGAACCGGAACCGGATCCAATTTGAGTTCCGGTTCCCGGAACCGGAACCGGAACTTTTCAAAGTTCCGGCCCGGAACCGGAACCGGAACTTTTAAAAAAATTTTTGCTAGCAAATTTTAAAAAATTTGTAGTTTAAGTAGGGTTGACTGTTCACCAACTTCTTCGGTTAACCGAAACCGAACCTAACCGAGACTTTTGATTAACCAAAACCGAACCGAAAATCGTCGACAATAAGTGATATATTTGGGTTAGAGAGTGGTGTATAACGGATTTTGTGGTATAAGTGTTTGATATCGGACGATATAAGGAATCAGAATTGTAATGGGGTCCACATCAAAATCCACATTAATCCATCCAAATAATCCGTTATACCATTCAACTTTCTTTTTCAGCGCCGCAGGCGAAAATTTTGAAAATTTAAGAAGGCTGTAAGCAAAAAAATCATACGAAATATTTTAAGAATTTTAGAGGGCCAAAAAACCTTAATTACTCCATGTAAAAATAAAATAATTTTTAAAACAAAATTAAACTCATAAAATGATTTATTTATTGAAAGAAAAATTTGAATATTTATTGTCCTACGATTGGGAAGCGAACGCAACTTAAAATCATTAACACATTGAGTGAAGCCCAAACCCTTAACCACTCGGACACACGCTCATCAGAAATCAACTGAAAGAAAATAAACATATTTCTTTCGATTTTTTTATTACAAGTACTATGAGAGTACTAGTATTTTATTAATATTCCTTAGTTTATAATTAAATATAGTATATCTACTAGGGTTTCGCCGGAAGTTCCGGTTCCGGTTCCGGGTTCCGGAAGTTCCGGTGTTTTTTTGGTTCCGGTTCCGGTTCCGGGAACCGGAACTCAAATTGGTTCCGGTTCCGGTTCCGGCTCCGGTTTACAAATCGGTTCCGGCCAAACCGGAACTTTTTTACACCCCTAAGGATTAGTTTTTTTTTAAAAATATTAATAAAATACTAGTACTCTCATAGTACTTGTAATAAAAAAATCGAAAGAAATATGTTTATTTTCTTTCAGTTGATTTCTGATGAGCGTGTGTCCGAGTGGTTAAGGGTTTGGGCTTCACTCAATGTGTTAATGATTTTAAGTTGGGTTCGCTTCCCAATCGTAGGACAATAAATATTCAAATTTTTCTTTCAATAAATAAATCATTTTATGAGTTTAATTTTGTTTTAAAAATTATTTTATTTTTACATGGAGTAATTAAGGTTTTTTGGCCCTCTAAAATTCTTAAAATATTTCGTATGATTTTTTTGCTTACAGCCTTCTTAAATTTTCAAAATTTTCGCCTGCGGCGCTGAAAAAGAAAGTTGAATGGTATAACGGATTATTTGGATGGATTAATGTGGATTTTGATGTGGACCCCATTACAATTCTGATTCCTTATATCGTCCGATATCAAACACTTATACCACAAAATCCGTTATACACCACTCTCTAACCCAAATATATCACTTATCGCCGACAAATTTTCGGTTCAGTTTTGGTTAATCAAAAGTCTCGGTTAGGTTCGGTTTCGGTTAACCGAAGAAGTTGGTGAACAGACAACCCTACTTAAACTACAAATTTTTACAAATTTTCTAGCAAAAATTTTTTTAAAAGTTCCGGTTCCGGTTCCGGGCCGGAACTTTGAAAAGTTCCGGTTCCGGTTCCGGGAACCGGAACTCAAATTGGATCCGGTTCCGGTTCCGGTTCCGGTCAAAATTTCGGTTCCGGCGAAACCCTAATATCTACGCTTTGAGGTTAAGAACCATTCTAATCTTTATAATTCGAACAAATTCTGATATTTTTGTCTAAGTAAGGAGGTTAAGTGTGGTAAATGGATACTAGGGATGCTTTCGACAAACTAAGAGTCTTATATCTTCATCCCTCATTGAATCTTAGATATAAATACCATCCAAATCCATAAATACAAATCATACCAAATTAACCTTTCTAATTTTTATAATTAAAAAATTTTTATGCCAGGCTTGGGAGAATATTAAAATTCAACTTGACGACGAAATTGTATTTTGTTTATTAGACAAACAAAAAAGTTTTATGCTTGGAAATATTCGAACAAATTCTGATATTTTTGTTGGCGGTATACCTAAAGTAAAATAATTATTTTTTAACGTATTAAGGATATTTCCTTAAGGAGAATATTTCATTGATATCCCCCTTAATCCCTCGTATCTGCTCATATCCGCGATTTAGTGATAAAAAGTATATCGTAAGATTTTGGGGATGAGGATAGAATGATTAAAGATAATTTTATAATTTTAATTAAAAAAAGATTTGAGAAATATGCCAAATCTACCCAAAACAATATTTTTTAATCCAAAAACAAAATTTTGGTTTTGTTATTTTTCCCATTTAAAATATATAGCTGCATACTTTTTGGGACTATATTTATTACATAAATAAACCACTAGGGATTTTATTTTTGGAATTAGCTGTGAAAAAGACGACACTAAATGATCTTACAAATATTTTTTGAGGGACAAAATTACTATTTTTCATATAAAATAAATAAAAAAGGAAGAATGGTAATAGTTCGGATGAGCCTTCTTTTTCCTTTCTAAAATTATTTAAAATGGTCAATCAGTTTTAGGTTATAGAACTCGTCGAGCTGTGTCGAATGACACCGAAATCAACCACTAGTCTTATCTTTGGGCCGAGATACAGACCCCAGAAAATTGAAATATAAAAGTGTGGAAAGATAAAAGTCTCGGCCCAAGATCAAGAACAGGGGATGATTTCGGTGTCATTCGACACATCTCGACGAGTTCTGTAACCTAGAACTGACTGACCATTTTTAATACTGTTAGAAAAGAAAAAAGGAGAGGGGGGTCTCATCCGAACTATTACCATAAGAAATACCGTGAATTTACAGCCCTGCTCTATTAGAAGTTTATATTTAAAAACCGCGCATGGATGCCTATCGAAAAATAAACACCAAGTCTCTGATAGTAAACGCCTATATCTAATATAAACCAATCAAAGTGACCTATTGGAAGGATAAAGCTCAGGGCTTTTAATTAGAGCATTTAAAATTTGAAGTTTAGAGGGAAATTAATAAAAAAATTAAAAATTATTTTAAAAAATTTCTCAAAAATTAAAAAGGATGTCGAAAAACTCAGCGCTCCATTAAGAAGATATTCTAAAAGATTTGCTGGTTTAATTCGTAATTTAATGTATAGAATATATCCACAAGGAATGGCTGCACCTTTAATGATTGACTCTTTTGGTACACGAAAAACTGATGATAATTATTGTTTGAAGTAATTGTAATCAAATCTTTTATTTAATTTCTGATTGTGAAAACAAAGAGAATTATTAAATATTATTAATTTGTGTTATGAATCAAAATTTACCGGCAAAGTTTGATAGGATTAGTATAGATAAGATTCATGCTCCGATAGGAACTCAAGTCAGTGCTCGGAACAATAGTACCGTTGAGCTACCAAAAGCCTATCTCCGGTACCATCAGAAACGTCTAGATAGATTATAAAAGTTTTGATACATGTGCGGACCAGTAGTTTCTTGATACTACTGGTTTCGAAAATTTTTTTACTTATATTTTATTCAAGGCACACCCCCAAAAAATTTATTAAAAATTATATTTATTAAACTTGATTTTACTAATGAAAATTATGTATACCATATTTACAATTAATATACCACATATAAATAATTTATTTTTAAAATTTTTTTCTTTAGAAAACACAATTTAAAACATATCAAATCAACAGATGAAAATACCTTTTGTTTGAATTCTGGATTGTGTTATAGTGCAAATAATGGTCCTCGTTGTGATTGTTTCTTTTCAGATTATGAAGGGAGAAGATGTGAAAATAGTGAGAGAATTTAATAAAGATCATAATATACTTTAAATGCTCTAATTAATCCCAGCTCTAATCCATATATGGTTAAGTCAAAGGTTAAGAAAATTGACTAATTAATGAAAAACAATACTAATATTACCGAAAATTCTCGACTTTTAATCCTAATTTCAAAAATCGGGAACTCCAGTTGGTATTTTATTGAAGATTTTAGAAATCAGGAATTTTTTAAAGTCCCGATTTCTTGACGACTTTCGGGAATTTCTAAGAATAAATTGTATGTATAATACGAGTTACCATTGGATAGCATCCGAAAACTAAAGGTTAAGTCTCGCGACCATATCTAATATGAGTTTAATTAAATTGTTCTATTGAAAAGAAGTATCCCGGGTTTCATTAAAGCATTTATGTATACCGTATTTACTCTAATAATCCCCCAGTCCTTTATTAATTCCCCAGTCTCTATTAATTCCCCACTCTAGAGATGGGTTGAAAAATAATCCCCCTTCTTTCTACCCCACTCTATTAATTCCCCAGTCTCTATTAATTCCCCACTCTAGAAATGGGTTGAAACAATAAGGGATTACTAGAGAAAATACGGTATATGAATTAATTAATTTTTATAGAAAAGTCAAGCACAGAAGTATCATTTTTTGGAAATGAATGGATAGGCTATGATAATTTACATAATGAAGGGAATAATAATGGAATTAATGATGAAGACCTTTTGGCTGTTTTGAGTCATCGAGAAATTTATAATATCTCTTTTAGAACAAATTTTTCTAAAAATTCTCTTCTTTTTGTTGCTGGGGATTCTAAGGTATGTTTTAAATATTTATGGGGAGAATTAATTAGAAATGAAGACTGAGATATTAGCATATCTTCTGTATTAAATCCCCTTTAACTCAGAATTGGAGTCAGCTCTTTGATGAAACTCCATTTTATATGTAGGAAAGGAGTGACTGAAAATACGTTATTTTATAAATAAATTTTGTGAAAAATGTCAGTCTAATTGAGACTGATCTATCTTCGTGTAGCACTTTTTTTTTGTTGTGCCCCGAAGCTCCACCCCGTCGATTTTCTGGCAAAAAGCTCTAAACTCCGCTCCGCGACAAACCACGATTCCCGAAATCACGATCCTGAAGAGTCGGGATTCTCAATTTAGGTAGAGTTGGCTATAAATTCATCGAGATCTATTTTTATTTATTATCTGGAAAGGTGCAGAAATAAAAATGTTTTTATAAAAATATTAAAAAAATTTAATATTGTTATTATTAATATATTAAGAGTAATTTTAAATTAACAATTGATAATGGAGAACTTCTAGCAACACATCAATTAGCAGAGACTGACAAACGTCTTATTCGAGTTCAAGATCGCAATCAAAGACTGCCTCTACATTTTAATAATAATTTATGGCATAGTGTTTGTGTTGTGAGAGAACTGAATTCTGTAGGTTTTAATTTTGGTATTAGACGAAGACGATAATTGTTAGTAGATCTCGATGATCATGAGAGGACAGAGAGTCCGATCCTTAGTCTCTTAATGATATTATTCCAGTCCTTCATAATTGAAGTGAATATACCGTAAATGCTCTAATAGAAGCACAGTATCTATTTGAAGCACAGTCTCTAATAGAGGCACACCCTACGAGAGGATCGAAAAATAAAGGCACAGTCTCTAATTGAAGCACAGTCTCTAATAGAAGCACACCCCTAGTATACACTGAAAAAGTTACATTTTTCTTAAAAAAGTTACATTCCCCCATTTATATACCACAACTGATCCCCACTGATTATCGAGTGATTAGAAGTGATTGAAAGGGAATTTAGGGCATTTACAAGCATATAAAGGATTCAAAGAGATATCGAGAGATTGGGGGGGGGGGTTGGGAATTAAGAGGAATATCAGGTGAAATCCGAGGATTTGGACGGATACGAAGATATGCTTCGAAGAGATATTTTGAGAAGTGCCCCTGAGAAATTATTTATATAATTCTCCTGATATACCTACCAATCGCCCAAATACACAATATCCTTCCTAGTCCCTCTAACTCACTCGATATCCACCGATATCCTACTTAATCACTTAAAATCCGCTTATATACCTCGATATCCCTCCAATCCGCCATATCCTTCTTGATCTCTTGATGTCATACAAGTGGGTTTCTCATTGAGAATAATGAAAATGGAAAAGAAAGCGATAATTCTATGAAATTTAATTTTTGTTTTGTTTTATATGGGGTATAAAATTTTCAATAGAAATTCGAAAAATAGATCGAAAAATAAAGGCACAGTCTCTATTTGAAGCACAGTCTCTAATAGAAGCACACCCTACGAGAGGATCGAAAAATAGAAGCACATGTGCTTCAATTAGAGCATTTACGGTATTTAATTATTTCCTATAAAGATATCTCCTCACAGGCCAGCGAGAACAATTAATTAATTTTCTATTGGTGGATATATCTAAGGTTGAAGGATAGAAAATTTTCGAATCCCTATTGGTTCCTGAAGTGGAAAATTAATCCAGTTCAGGAACCAATAGGGATTCGAAAATTTTCTATCCTTCAACCTTAGATATTGGAGGTTTAAAGACAGACATTTCCTCAACTACATATGTATATAAATTTTTAAATCTTAAATTCTAGCCTGGATTTAAAGGTGCTGTCATTTCGGTAGGTCTGCCGACAATTCACGAAAAAATATTTTTCTGTTTCCGTTTTTGTATTGCAGTATTGAATCAAAAAATTCTGTTAAGGAGCACTTCTATTTTTTCAAATCTTTTTGATAACTTTTTTAAATTATTTATTTGCTGTGGCCATTCTAGGCATTTATTTTTCTAATTTTCTTTCATTTTCTCAAATAATTATTTAATTTTAAATAAATTTTTTAAAGATTCGACTAATTGTTGATGATATTTTTGATCAGAAAGTTTTACAATTCACTCCACGATTGAAATGGCTTGGAAATTCTTTCTTTTTTGTTGGAGGTGTGCCTCAATCTTTGAGACATTTAATGCCACCAGAACATTTATTACCCTTTCGTGGATGCCTAAAAAAGGTGTTTTTATAAAGAATCTTGTGATAGAAAATGCTATAATGTCTGTCTCATACATTTAATTTTATCACAATTTTTTAATCCCGCATGTTAGATGCAGAATCGAGGTTCTCATAAATAATCGTTAAGTCATAGAATGCAACCTAACCTATTCACTAACAGAATAATCACTAATGATATCTTTATCACAAAAGTAAATACAAGAATAAACATTATGGAATTAGGTGTTAATGCTCAAGTATAGGAAGCAACTGTAATTCAGATTTCAATCAAAACAGATCGTTAATGAATGCTTCTATACTTGACACATATCTTATAATTATTATTTTTATTTCTCTAAATTATTATTGAAAGTAACTTGATATTTAACTAAGCTTTCAGATATTTTTCCAATCGGGTCCTGTTGAACTAAATTTAATTCAATTGGCAGATCAAGGATTTGGTCAATCTAATGGTATATTTTTTAAATAAAAATTATATTAATTTAGTAGAAATTTTATTTAGAAAGTGTAATAAAAGTGATAAATAACAAATAATATTTTCATTAGAATTTAATCATAAAAAATAATATTAAAGTCCAAACTTTTGGTGACCTTACATTTTCTTGTATGCCAAGTGCTCAAAATGCTCCTTTGGTTTTCTCTTTTAATGATGGAAATAATTATACTAAATTACCTCCTTGGCGTTCTCCGTCCCGTGGAACTTTAGGTCTGTTTTTTCTGGAGAAATTTTTTTAGAAAATCAAAATACAAAGTTAATCTGATTTAGGAAAAAATTTCGTTGCTTTTTAATTACCCTTTTTTATTTTATAAATAGAGGGAGACCTTATAAATATAGACGAGTGTCGTCGTGCCTCGTACAAGGTTCTCGAAAAATCCCTGTTCCAATAACCAAACTTTCTGAAAGAGTGAAGAGAGATCATAGTGAGTGGGAGTAATCGTAGTGAGTGGGAGTAACATATGTAAGAGAGGGAGAGAGGGATAAGAGTGAGAGATAGAGTGAGATACCGAGATTTGAGGGGAGATTCAAGACTAATTTTATAGCTTATACAGTATCTCTTGCTGAATAATAATTCCTTTAAGCCTTCCAATTCCGAACATTAACTCCTGATGGATTACTTTTATATCATGGAATGGCACAATGCAGGAATTTTACAATATGTGATTATTTGGCTTTTGAATTAATAGATGGGCACTTATTTGTGAGATAAAATTTAAATTAAACAATTCAAGACAGTTTTAAGATGATAGTAAATCTTGGATCTGGTGATATTCGACTTCAGGTAATAATCTATTAAAATTCTTATCAAATTTTTAAGGCCTCTGCTAAATCATTGCATGATGGTTTATGGCATAGCGTTGTTATGGAAAGAGGTGGACGTAAAGGTGGATAGGATTTTTTAAAGAAATTTAGAAAATTCTGAATTGAATTTTTAAAGGTTTCATCTCAGTTGATTCACTCAGAACTGAATTTTCCTGCCCGGGCATTTCAGCAAATTTAGATATCGGTTAATGATAAATGTTGTTATAATTTAGTTCAGGGCTCCGATCGACAAAATGCCACTCAAAAGTATAAAAATCTTGTAAAAAAAGTACATAGGGAGAAAATTTGCAAATAAAAAGTACGCTCAAAATTAAATTTGAAAATATATATTTGTGATCAAATCTTTTATATTTCTCTCCTAAATTAATCTTTTCTAATAATTTCTTGTTTCAACTGAGCATTTTGTGCATTTCATTGCATGACATGTCAAAATTTGCTGCCGCATGAAGCAAAGCTCTGACAGTCTTAACCTCAAGCGAGTTTCTTTCGTCCATTGAATGTTTGCCATTGAGAAGCGCCGCAGGCGAAAATTTTTTGAAATTTGGAGCCTAAGAAGCCAGATTTCTTTCATTTTTTGCGCCGCAGGCGAAAATTTTGAGAATTTTGGAGGTCCTTAAGCCAGATTTCTTCCATTTTTTGCGCCGCAGGCGAAAATTTTGAGAATTTTGGAGGTCCTTAAGCCAGATTTCTTCGTTTTTTCAAAAATGTTGATAAAAAAGTACATACTTTCAAAAAAGTACAAATTCAATTTCGGAAGTACGAAGGGTGATAAAAAAGTACAATACTTTTAAAAAAGTACGAATCGGAGCCCTGATTTAGTTGAATTTATATAGATGAGCCAATATTCCTGGGAGCTGTCCCTTGGCCTGACTTGTTTTCTTTTGATCAAGAAAATGAAAAGGATCATCAAGTTGAAGCTGTGACAGTTATTGAAATGGGAGAACCTGTTGAAATTAAAAGAAATTTTCCTTCATCTGTAAATAATCTTATTTATAATACCTAATTAGGTGGTATTTCATTCAGTTTGTCATTTGTTAAAGGCACCGGCGTTGGGTAATGTTCCTGGAGCTAGGCCGGATTCGGCATCGCCGATGTTGAGACTCCTAAATATCCGGAGCCAGTTCCGAGATTAAAAATGACAGGGTGTCACAAAATGCTCAAACTTATCACTGATCGGCTCTATTAGTAATTGCCACTAAGTGAGATAAATCTGTGTATCATACTAGGATTTTACACACCCAAATTTCTTGAAGAACCCCAGCACTTCCTCTACTTTAGTGGATTTATTTTCATAAATTTTTAAAGGTTTGGACAATAAATCTTCGTCAAGGCTTTCTTGGTTGTATGAAAAATATTCGTTTAAATGGCATAAATATCGAAATTGCACATATGTTTCAGTCAACAAAATTATTACCAACGGAAGGACCAACAGAAAGGAGTCTTTCACCAAAAATAAATAGATGTAATTATTAAAATATTTATTCCCCACAAATAAAATACTGCATTTCCTTGAATAAATACCATGTGTAATTATTTATTTAACCTAACGATAGGGTGAGTAATTAGTTGAGGGAGATCGAACGCTTACTTGGGATCACGTAATTTCGAAGATTGGAAGCGAGGTATCCCGTGGGATTAATTTCGTAAATCAATGAAACACTGGACTGGATATCGTAGAATCCCCCATTTCGTATGGGAAAATCCCGAAAATCTTGTAAAATCTCGTAATTAAATGTGAAGATATGATAAGCTTGAATGATTGTGAGATTTCAGGAAAACGTTATGGGTTAATTTGCCTTTCTCCATTATATAAATTTTTATTTTGACATTATTTTTAAGCAATCTCACTTGGTTGCCCCTTCTCCTTTTCTGTTGATTTTTGTAAAAAGCCTGGCAGCAAGAATCCGTGTAAAAATGGGGGTATTTGCTCGTCATATCATAATTCATTTCACTGTGATTGTTCTGACACTCCTTTTGATGGAAATACTTGTCAACAAAGTTTTGAAGAAATTATTAAAAAAATTTTTAAAAATTTTCTAGAGCCTCGCCCTTTGCCTTTCCCTCTACCAGAATCTCTCTCAGCCAAATTTCATTTTTCTGATTCTTGGAAGTTGGAGGCGGAAAATTTGGAAATTAAATTTCGTCCAAAGCTGGGAATAACTTTAAATGAATTAAATAAACAGAAAAAACTTTTTGTTTTAATTGATACAAAATCTGATATTATTAACGAAAAAGATGAAGATAAACAACGTTTATTGATAGCAATTACTGGGAGTGGAGGATTAATTGTACATTGGATATTTCAAGGAAATGAGCAAAGTGTTAGTTGATTTTTAAAATAATATAATAATACAAAATTTGATCGAGAAAAGATCTGGTATCTGGAAAAGGTAGATCGCAGATCATGATGATTCTGGGTATTCATTTCATCCTTTCCTTTCTTGGTTCCTGATCCGCCTGGGCTCCAGAGCCAGCTCCGAAGCTAGCTACTGGAGCCATCAACAGCTCTGTTTATGTTAAACTGTTAAAATTCTGGGATCGGGGGGGGGGCTTGTTATGGATCTATCAATTCACAATTATTGAATGTACATATTTATTAAAATAATTAAATTATAGACTTTTAATCTGAGCTCTGCAAACATTACAAATAATGTACATTGGCATTCACTCAAACTAATAAGAAGGGGGCAACGAATGGCGTCAAAATTGGATGGAAAATGGCATAATCGTAAGTGCCTTAAATAAAAAATAAATTTTATAATCAGCTTAAATGCTCTAATATGAGCCCTGTGCTTCTATTTATCTTAGGTCGCGATGAGTAGGCTTATAGGATAAAAAGCTTCTATTGGAAACTGAACTTATATTTTTAGTTTGAGCTCGTCGGGAGGCTTGTATTAGAGATGGGCTTTTATTAGAGTCTGGGCTTATATTATGACATTCACGGCGGAACGTCCCACTTGTGTACCGGCCGTTTGTGTACCTGGCCATATTTTGGGCCATAACTTTTTTGATTCTTAACCGACTTCAATTATTATTATATCAATCGAAAGCCTTGGATGTGATGATTATTTTCGCCAACAGGATTGATTTGATCAGATCATGTTATAAAAAGTTATATCTCGATAAATGCGCTCAATCGTGATTTTGATCTTTATCTGTCTTTAACTTTTTGTATGATTATCTGATCAAATCAATCCTGTTGGCGAAAATAATCCTCACATCCAGGGCTTTCAATTGATATATTATTTATTTAAATCAATTAAGAATTGAAAAAGTTACGGCCCAAAATAAGGCCAGGTACACAAACAGCCGGTACACAATGATCCCCTACCCCATTCACGGTATTTTTAAATTTAATTAATTTTTGACAGAATCACTAAATAATAATGGAAACAAACCTTTAATTCTCTTTATCAATGAAATAGCTATTGCCCAACCTATTGGAACTGCTAAAATAGCAAGTAAATTTTTAAATTTTTTGTTTAAAAAATATTTTTTATTAAAATGATTTCTTTCCAATTTAGATAATTTAGAGCATTTGTTTCGTTTCCACGGCGATTTAAGGATTCTTTCATTGAATGGGCATGATTTATTAAGGCCTATACGTGTTATGAAAAGACAAAAAGGTGCATTTAAATAATAATATTAATTAGAATTTTTTGAAAAATATTAAAACAAAATTGAGAATTTTAAGGGAAAATTTTTTTTAATTTTTTTGTAATTTATTTTGGTACTATTGAATTATCCAAGCTCATTTTCAGTATTTTGTTTTATGATTTCAATGGCGTATAAATTCCAGTGATTAAATATTATAAAGTCGGAGCAAAAATTTACCTCCGAAATGAAGATGGCAATCGCTCATTCCTAGAATTAGTGATAAGTCAAATCACATTTAGGGATCCAACACTTAAGTGTTTCGTCTTAAGATATTTGGTGCAGAATTAATTCAGACTCCCCCAAAATCCAGACCCTTTTTCAAAAGAAGGAAATAAAAAATTAAAAAATGGGGAATTAAAAAATAACATTATTTTCTAAAAAATTCTTTCTAAAAAATTTAAAAATATTCTTGAGGAATAAATATTTACAAAACTTGATTGTTAAACATTTTATCTTTTAATACTTTTTTAATAAAATCTACATGCATTTTATACTTAGTCCATTTAAATTTAATAAATTTATTTTTTACTTTTTATCAGCTCCACTCTTATATTTATTAAATTTTCTTTTAATTTTCAAAAAGTTAATTGTTCTATTTATAAAAAAACTTTATTCATTTTCTGCAACATTTTCCCGTTTAAATTCGACTCCCTTTTCTCACATTTTCCATGCCTTGTTTAACTTGAAACTATTCCAATTTTAACATTTTCCACTTGACACAAATTGGATTAGTAAAAAAAGAAAATTCTTTTGGCACTTTTTTTATATTTTTTACTGTTTTTTTATAGAAAAAAATGTTTTTTTTACTCTGCGCACATTTTCTTTCCTTTTTTATTTTTTAAGAGAGGAAATAGGAAATTACTTTGTATATTCCAATAACCACCATTTTCCTTCCTAACAACTCTTATTATTAAATACATAAGCTGCTAAATTAAATTTGTAGAAAAATGTTGGAAGAAAATTTTATGCATAATTTTAAATATTTTTATAAAATGAGGAAATTGGCGAAACAAAATTTAAGGAAATAATTTTTGGGAATTTATGGACGTAAAAATAAAAATCTGGCTTTTTTGATTTAATAAAAGTTTCAAAATTTTTAAACTTTCAAAAGGAATACTAATACATATTCTGCATTATGGAGCGGTAAGAATAACTTTGGTTTTGGATCATGACTAGGCGAAATTTCGTCCGTTTCGCTCTTTTCCTATCTTTTTCCATTTCGTTTCGGAACGGAATAAAAAATTTATTTCGCATGGCCCTGCTCCGGATCTGTTGCTGGATCCGATATCAAGAACATCAACTAAAGATCGAGATTTTTGAAAAGCCTGGGCCTGTTCCTGGGTTCTAAGTTCGATTTATTGAGCTGGGCCGGATCCTGGGCATGTAGTGCAGGAAAAACCCAACCATTGGTCCAGGCCCAGCTCGATCTCTTTTATCAAATCACTGACATTTTTCAAAACACAATTTTTTTATTTTTTATTTTCATTAAAAAATATTTTTAGGTCCCTTCCAAAATTATTTTTACTTTTCATTTTTATTTTTAAGACAGCAATTGACACATTCTCTTTACCAATATTTTCATTCTCTTCAAATTTCGTCATTTTTATTTAAAAGCTTTGCCTTTTAAACACTTCTAGACACTAAAATTTTTGTTTTGGCACCTCAATTACTTTTTTCTTTAAATTTGGAAAATATTTTCTTTCAAGTATTCTTTTTGAATGACGATTAAATATGTAGCTTTCCACAAAAAATTTTTTTCGCTAAACTTTGTGCTTTAAATAAATTTTGTGTTTGGAAAGAAAATTGCAAGGTTTTGGAGAAAATATTTTTGGATAAAACCTAAAAAAATAATTTTAATCTGCCCAAGAAGGATGGTTCATGTTACCATAAAAGACTATACTCGAGCAGAGCTGTTTCGAAGCAGAAATATCTTCGAAAATCAGTACTCAAAATTCTGAAACCAGACCTAAAAAATTTTAATTCGAACTCCAAGTAAAAGAAAATCTTAAAAGCTCATCACTATACCGACCCAACTTTTTTTTATCCGACACTTTTCTAATATCCCCACGAACTCTTAATTTTAAATTTAAGATTTTTATCTTCTACATCTATAAAATTTTTAAGCTAAAAAATTATTTTTATATGTAATTTATGATTTCGTTCATATATGACAGATTTTTAATTTTTTGCCCAAAAATTTTAACTGCCTTTTTAATATTTACTTTCAATTTTAAGCATTTAATACCCTCGAAAATATTTTTGCCATAATTATACGAATATTTTTGCCAGAAATAACCATTTAATATTTTACTTTTATTGTTTAAAATATAAAATCCTTTTCCACTTTCATTTCTTATCTCAAAGCTCCCATCATTTGTCAAAAACGTAAAAATGCCAAAATATATATTTCTTATATCTGTTACCGAGTTATTGAAATGGCAATGTAAAGGGGCAGAAAAGGGGAAGGGAAAATACTTTTTTGCTTTTCCTCAAAAAAATATTTTTTTCCTACTTTTCTTTGAGTTTCTCCCAAGCTAGTATCAGTGCTTACTCATCTTCCAACAATCCTTTATTTAAAATATTATGGCCCATTATGGCACCGGGAAATTTTATTTACATGAAAATATTTTTTTGAATTTTATTCAGGAATTTAACTTAAATTCGTTGAAATTTAAGCAATATTCTAGGAGGTATATTGGATAATTCTGAAAATTTTTTATTCAATTTCCTTATGAACTTGAGAAAATTTGGATTTTTCGAGGCTGAATAGTTTTTAGAAAAATACTCTGATTATGTTGTGACAAGAAGGGCAGAGATTGAACCGTTCTTACTAGGATTCATAGAGAATTTTCGAATATTCGAAACTGAAGATAAGAACCGAACCAGAAGAATCATTGGTTTTGCGGTTTGGTTCCGAATTAACACTATAGTGATTACTAGAGATCGGAACGGGATCGGGACCCGGTCCCGTTTCCCGGTTTCCCGGTCCTTTTTCCCGGCTTTTTTGAAGATGCCGGGATGAAACCGGGATCGGGAATTCCCGGTTTTCCCGGTCCGGGTCCCGGCCGGTTAATTTTCATTTCCCGTTTCCCGATCCCAGCTTTTTTTGGACCGGGAAACCGGGAAAAATTCTAGCAGCTAATTTTAAATATTTTTGCTTGGCGTTTTGATTTTTGACTTAAAAATATTGGAGATTTTACAAAAATTCTCAAAATTTTCGCCTGCGGCGCTGAAAACGGAAGAAATTTGGCTGTTTGGCCTTCCAAAATTCTCAAAATTTTCGCGGAAGAATTTGGAAGAAAAATTTAGAGGTATTATTGAAGGGAAAGTTGAGGGATATTAGTGTATAGTGCGATTTTATCAAGGGACCTGGTGATTAAGCCATCTTTATCCCTCTAAATCCATTAGATCCGCCTTAATCATCTGATATCATTGCCTTCCAATTGAAGGGATTTGAATAGATATAAGGTGATATAGGTGGTTGGAGGTCTTTCTCCACAATCTCTCTTAATGCTACCCAACAAATACTTGAATCTCTCGATATCTCTTTTAATCCCTGATATCACTATTGTACAGAGAAGATCAGAGTGGATTTGGAAGGATTAAATTTAAATTAAATAAAAATTAAATCATCATCAAGGTGGATTAGGAGGGATTAAAGGGAATTAGATGAGGAATACATATAGGCGATATAAAAAATTTGAGGAGGCTATCTGGAGATCTTAAACTCCAAAATCTCCTAATATCCCACAATTATTCTCTAGCCTCTCAAATCCCTTTAGCCCTACGTAATCCGCTATATGTTTTAATTTATTGTAATTTACATTTCTTTTATTGATTTATTTTACTGATTTATTAAATTCTTCTATTTATAAATCAGATTTTTCAATAAATAACTACTCCCATAACTTTTTAAAATTTTTAAATGAATTTAAAATTTTTTTTAATTTCCCGGTTTCCCGGTCCGGGTCCCGGTCATTTTTGACCGGGATGAAACCGGGAACGGGAATTCCCGGTTTTCCCGGTCCGGGTCCCTCCCGGTCGACCTTCAGAACCCGTTTCCCGGTCCCGGTTTTTTCAAAATTCCGATCTCTAGTGATTACCCTCTTTTTTTATCCAAAATTATAGCAGCCATTATATTTATGAAATCCATTAATTATGGTGCCGAACCCTTATATATTTAATAGTGCCGAACCCCTATATTTAATGCTTGAAAATTACCATTGAAACTCAATTTCCGATTATAAAATTTTTATCTAAATATCGGCAATTTTTGGTAATTTTTCTATAGTTCTCTAAAAATTTTTATCAAATATTAATATTTTGATCTGAACAAATAATTTTATATTTAAAACTTATTATTAAATTCCATTTGTTGTGTATTTAATTTAAAATGCATGTTTTAATTCTAAGCTAATAGCACATAGCATTTAGCTATTAATAATTTATATCTGAGTGTCTTTATGTTCCTATGGACTTTTATTGAATTTTTCTTAGATTTATTAAAATTAGAATAAATTTTAAAAATAAAAATTTTTTTAAGGATCTTCAGCATCCTCACAAATACAAGAATTAAATTTGAATTCTTCCGAACAAGTCGAAACTACAAATATTAGAATGGAAAATAAACATAGAAATTTATCAGCAGATCATGCTTTGAAAAATGGAGGAAGACATAAACAAACGACTACGGTAAATTGATTAATAAAAGAGTAATGAGTTAAGTTATTCCCCCCCCCCCATTTTGATATTTAAGATGTTTACAGGAATTTTTGAAAAAATTTTCCAGCATTTCTAATATGAAAATCAAAAATTTCTTTTGTCTTGTCTTATAATTTCTTAACTCATAATAATTCAATTTGTACTCAGTGTTCAGACACTGTTTATACAAGGCTTGTTCATGACCAAAGTCGTTTTTGTATCTTATTTCATTATAAATCCGGATCCTATTTATTACACAAATTAATGCCCATCCACAATTTAAAAATCAAATTAAATATAAATTCAATAAAATCCTTTATCAGTATAGGAAGATATGAGGAAGCAAAGTAGGGGGAGTATTATTTGGATGAAATTAAGAAAAATTAAACAATAGTTTTTTGTTTTTTTAAATCTCTTATTTCTAATATTTATTTTCCTTTATTTTAATTATTTTATTTTCAAAACTAAAATATAATTTGTTTAATTGTTCATCCATCCATTTAAAAAATTTTTTTTATTTTTCTGTTTACCTTTTAAAAAACTTTAACTAACTAAAGCCATAAAATAGATATATAAAGTCACACATTTTGCTTTGTTATGTGACATCAACAAACACCAATTTGGATAAAATTGCTTCCATTTTTATATAAAAAACAGCAAAAAAGTACATCCAAATTATCCTTTCCATTCAATAGGAAAAATTTTTTAAAGGAAAAATGTCTATATTTATTAACTAAGCTTTATAATTTTGTCTATTTAATTAAGTTTTTTTATCCAAAGTTAGGAATATTACAATTCAATTTGCTTTACTTTTTTTAAATTTTAATAAAATTATTTAGTTCGGATTAGCGCTTAGTTATTATTAGAACCCGGCCACAGGGATCGTTCAAACATTTTTAATACCGAAAAATATCTTATCGAGCCGGGCATTAATTAGTTTTTATCAATGTTGCTTCTGTTATTTTTTATTCAAAAATAGGTTGTAATTTAAAATTAATTTCCTAAGTTTTGTAATTGCGATTATAAAACTTTAAAAATAAAAAACTATTGAAGAGTTTGTTTAGAGGTTTTGTTTTCAATGTGCCATTTTTCGAATGATTTCTGGATTTATTTGACTCTGAAATTAATTTTTTATTCGTTAAAATATTATATCCGCAATTGAGTCATTTAGTGTTGTCGGATCCGGGTATCCGAATACGAAAAAAGTCCGGATATCTTAAATTTTTAAATCCTGATATTAATTTAAAAATTTTTAGTCTTCCCAACAATTAAATAATCTTTCATCAAAATTCCAAAACGATTCTATTTCTTCTGTTTCTGCCTCATTTTTCTTCACAAAATCACCGCTTGGCTGCCTCAAACAAAACGCTCGAAATTGCATACCAGAACCTGCTTCTCAAGATAGTGAGTCTTTTTAATTAATACTCATATCAATAAGAAACAATTTAAATAATCACCCCCTCTCTTCCAAATAATTACCCCTCCCCTATTAATTAATACCTTCAGCCAGAGGTTGTGAAAATAATAATCACTCGGTAAATTAAAGTTAGCCTTTCTAAATAACCTCAAATAATTATTCCCCCCCCCCTCTTCCATAATTGTTCCCTCCAGTAAATGTTTGAAGGAATACTTACCTAGGGTAATTATTTGATAAATACGGTAATTTAATATTTTTTAATTTTTTGATTAATTTTTATTTTTTAATGTACATCACTTTTATTTTTTACTTTTCATTTTTAATTATTTTTAATTTTTAAAATTTATTTTTTTATTTTTAATAGTGATAAATAAATACGTTTTTTGGATTTTTAAAAGAAATTTCCATTTCCTTAATTGTTTTTTTTTGTGTTCCGATTTTTTAATTTTAAATTTACTTTGCTTTATTTTATTTTTTTTCTCAGATATTTAGATAAATTAACTAAACTTTTTAAAGAGGGTCGGGCTTCAGATAGGTTTTATAACTTTTCTTCGAATTTTTAATCGAAAAATGGTCTAATTTTTGTCTCGGATCGGGTTAATTAGGGATTAAGAGCGGAAAAGTGGATTTTGGTACGGGTTCCACATTTGGGTCATTTTTGGTCATCAATTTTCATCACATTTGGTCCACATTCCACATCCACGTTTGGGGTCCTAATGGGGTCCACTCCATAAGGTCAAAACTTAAAAGTTCAAGATTCAAAAATTCAAAAATTAAAATCTTTTTATTATCTATATAAGAGAAACCAAAAATTTCTGTTCCTTTTTAATTATTCCCCTCAATTCCCCCAAGTCATAATAATCCCCTTTTTAGCTTTAATTATCTAACAACCATTATGTACTATATCTAGCCTTTGAATGGCAGCCATAATTTCGTTTGCCTCCTTTAATTTTTCTTTTTTTTTCAAGCCTTCCCTCCTTTTTTTCTTTATTCCACTTAAAATTGGTAATTGGTTTCCTTGAAATTTTGGAGATTTTTGTACCAATTTACTTCTATTGCGCGAAAAAATGTGTGCTTTGCTATTCCTCTTGGAATTTTATTTTTTAAAAATTACTTGAAAAAATAATTTCCGTTTTTAATATACATAATTTTAAAAAATTTTCTTTTAAATTTCTTCAATTTTAAAATTTGTTTAAATTTTGGAATATTTTGGTCAAAGTTAAATACTAAGAAAATAATTTCTATTTCAGTTCAAAAGCTCTTTTATTGGCCTACCAATCTTTTATTGGCCTACCAATTTTCAGAAATACTAGGATAAAAAATTATCTAGGGGAAGATACCGTAAATGCTCTGAAAATTACTCTGAGTATTAAAGTTTCTATCTTCCGCTGGAGGGAAGATCGGATCCTCCACACTAGTCGGATATTCATTCGATCTCATTCGTTTTTCGCTTACCACAGAGCTAAAATCAGAGCTATTTTAAGTCTTGATTTTCGAGATTTTTTATTTTTATTCTTGTTATTATTTATCCACTCAACATTAACCTATATTTTTATATTTTTAAATCGTTTTCGGCACTTAAAACAACAAATTACTTATTCAAAAATAACTTTTTTCATAAAAAAATTATTTTCAAAAAGATATCTCAACTCAACGGTCAAACATTTTATCCCATGGGAAGCCTAAAAAGTGTAAAAATATAAATGGCGTTGGAAGGTTGGCCAAAATCGCCTTTCAATCTTTCCTTTGTTTTTAAATGACCATTTCGGGTACTAAAAATAAAACAAAAAATATTAACTTTAGAATAAAAGAGTTTGTTTTTGGGGAAATTTCCGCCTTAAAATTTTTCTTTTTTTTAACTTTTATTTTTTCAAAAAAATTTTTTGGCCTGAATTTTTTTATTTAAACGAAGTGTTTTTAATCTCTTGAGTCTATTATTTTCAAAAAATATTACAAGATAAGAAAAGTTTTTTTAAGTATTAGTGCTTTTTTTAATATACTAGTGAGTCTTGTTTTTTCTTGACTTTCTTAGCTTTAGGCTGTGAATACATAGTTATCTCATAATTATATGCCATAATAAAGTTATCTCATAATGTATCATAGATATCCTTTCACACGTTCAAATTTCAAAAGTTCAAATTTCAAAGATTTTTATTATAAAATCTCTCATCAAATTTTCTTGCAAGCTAAACCAAATAAATTTGAATAACTTTATTTTTTGCCTCAAACAAGACTTTATTAAATTCTCTTCTTTTAAGATATCCCCCCTTTTTTAACACATTTTTTAGAGGTTTTTTATTTTTCTTTATTCAATCCACTCAACCCCTACTTTTATATAGGTGAGAATTATGTATTTCTCGGGGTGCGACACTTGCGGACCGACTTTTGCGGACCGACATTTGCGGACCAGACATTTGCGGACCGACATTTGCGGACCGACACTAGAGTACCAACAAAAACAAAACAAAAATTTTACAAATTAGATAAAAATTTATTTTAAAATGTTGGATATAGTGTAGTGTACCGGTGGTAAAAGTTCGGGACGTGACATATGTCATTCGATTCGTCTCGACGAGCTGAGTCGAATGGTACCACTCCCTATTTTAGGAAATGATTCTGGACCGAGTTATAGGTCCCGAAAAATTGAAAAACCAAAGGGGGGAGTAAGCTCGATTTTGGGGTGAAAAATTCGAATATGCAAATAATAGCTCATTCGAAAGAGCTCGTCGAACTGAGTCGAATGACACCAAAATCAGCTTGATTGAACAAGTTGGAGTCGAGATATAGGGCTCGAAATGGTCAAAAACCATAGGGCGGATTTTAGGGTCAAAAATTCGAAAAAGCATATAATAGCTCATTCGAAAGAGCTCGTCGAGCTGAGTCGAATGACATCAAAATCAGCTTGATTGTAAAAGTTTGGACAAAGTTACAATAGAAAAGGAAACAACATAAACCTATGGAGCGTCGGCGAGGCGCTTGTGCAAAACCCCGCGCTTCGCGCGGGGTTTTGCGGCACGCGCCTCGCGGGGAGTCTACGGGCGATGGGTCTGGGCTTGTAACATAAACCTATTCCTAACTTCCTTGCTATGGACGTATTTGGGGCCTCCATAGTAGCAAAAATCTCCACAGATGCCATAGGTAAGGAGCTAAAACAAACGATCATAACTTTGTCAAATCAAGTCAGATTTCGTTGATTTTGGTGTCATTCGACTCAGCTCGACGAGCTCTTTCGAATGAGCTATTATTTGCATATTCGAATTTTTCACCCCAAAATCGAGCTTACTCCCCCCTTTGGTTTTTCAATTTTTCGGGACCTATAACTCGGTCCAGAATCATTTCCTAAAATAGGGAGTGATACCATTCGACTCAGCTCGTCGAGACGAATCGAATGACATATGTCACATCCCGAACTTTTACCACCGGTACACTACACTACAGCCAAAATGTTTATCTTAAAATTTATTTCAACTAAAATTTTTTTTGCTTTTTGCCAATTATTAACTTAGTGGGACGAAACAAAAGTTTTTGTTCAGGGGGACGAAACAAAAGGGGTCGAAACCAAGCGCAGCCCAAAATATTCGTAAATTTAGTTATTCCAATTATCAAATCCATTTGAGGCTAATCTATATTGAAGAGCACGTAAGTGGTTAATCACTTGCTCAGAAGTTGGGTTTGCATTTGCATCGAAATTAACAACTAAAGTTCGTATTGCTCTATCATTATCAATTATTGTTTTCTTCTGGATCGTAAAGTTAATCCTAACGTTGGATCTAATTCGTATGTACTTATGCGATCTTGTGCTATTCTTTCCTCCTCTTTTAACACAATGATCAACCTTAATAAAGAAAGAGTTTCAAAAGTTTAGTCACCGGGCAGGATTCGAACCTGCGACACCTGCTAGTTGTTGCTAGGCGCTTTCGCTCACTATATGCAGGAGCTCTACCTCTGAGCTACCGGGGCGTCGACTAATGCTTTCACTTTTTCCTTTTTGAATATTTATCCCCCGCATAAGCGTTTTAAATGCTGCTAGGTGAATCATCCTTACAATAATAAAAATAATCTTATAACATTTGTACTTAACTTAGAAAGAGGGGGTACCATCCCCAGACCATCTTCTGTAGGTAGAGAGCCGTTGTAGTCCCAGATCAGTAGCAAATATAAAAAAGACTGATTCATCCGGATTATCTATTCGTGAGTCATAAAGCAGAAATCTTTGACCGTTATAATCATTTGCAAAATTGCCCTACACACTAAGTAGTCCAAATACAAATACCTCAATAATTATATTTTGTAATTCCTTAGCGTCGACCACTCTGCGTTCAGGTATTTCTCTTTGACTCTGTGCAGAATAAGAAAATCATTCTAGTTGAAATAAATTTTGAGATAAACATTTTGAAATAAATTTTTATCTAATTTGTAAAATTTTTGTTTCGTTTTTGTTTTTTGGTGGTACTCTAGTGTCGGTCCGCAAAAGTCGGTCCGCAAATGTCGGTCCGCAAATGTCGGTCCGCAAATGTCGGTCCGCAAATGTCGGTCCGCAAAAGTCGGTCCGCAAATGTCGGTCCGCAAATGTCGGTCCGCAAAAGTCGGTCCGCAAATGTCGGTCCGCAAATGTCTGGTCCGCAAATGTCGGTCCGCAAATGTCGGTCCGCAAATGTCGGTCCGCAAATGTCGGTCCGCAAAAGTCGGTCCGCAAATGTCGGTCCGCAAATGTCGGTCCGCAAAAGTCGGTCCGCAAATGTCGGTCCGCAAATGTCTGGTCCGCAAATGTCGGTCCGCAAATGTCGGTCCGCAAATGTCGTGTCGCCGTATTTCTCACTTTCTCGCATTTTTGCACTCTCATGTAAACCAATTTTTTTCAATAACAACAAAAATTGCCAAGGAGGAAGTTTGCCAAAGAAATGAGAAAAAAAGGTATATATTCTATCAATAAATATATAAATACATACAATCTAGTAGATTGTATTTCTACGCCGAAACATTCCGAGCTAAGGGGATTTAAAGCATGTCAGACATTTTTTTAATTTTTAGTTTTGTTTTACGCCGTTAATGAGACGGCGCAAGTTTAACTTTTGAATTTATCTCAAATTTAGGTCAAAAGATAATTTTTTTCAATTTTCATATCCTTCTCAATCGTTCTTCTAATCCTTGGCAGACTCCTTAAAAATAAAAAATAATTTATACCGTATTTTCTTTAAAATAGCCCTCCTTCTAAAATAACCCCTCCCTCTAAAATAGCCTTCTCTAATGGTCGATCGAAAAAATAACCCCCGGGGGATTATTTTAGAGGAAATACGATATCAATGATGGCTGTGATATCTTGAACAATGATCTAGATTATCGAGATTCAAGATTTTTCGAGAAATCTTGCACGACATTTCTTGTCTGGTCCAAACTTTGACGAAGTTTCGATTTTCGGCTTTTGAGAATTTTCGTGACTTTGAAAAATATTTTCGATTTTGGATCCCGATATTTTTGAAATTTTCTTTTCCGATTCTCAAGGATTATTTGATTTAAAATAGCTCTGATTGTCTCTAATTCTTATTATATGACATTATGCTTCATGCATTAAATTTAAAAAGTTAAAATTTATAGTCATTTTTTTCATAAACCCAAACAAATATTTAATACTGTCCTCATTAAATAATGAACACATGCAAAGGATTAACTAGGTTTTTATGTCCTTTACGTAATTAGCATTATAATGACTAAATTTTTTAATTTATTGTCCCATCTATTTTAAATTTAAAAAATTTTTATTTACTCTATTTTTCTAAAATATAATTAAGGGATGGGACAGGTTAAGAAGAAAGTCTGGTCAGGTTTTTAAATTTTCTTTTTATCGGGTTTAGCGACGAAAAATGTTCGGTGTTCGTGCCGAACATTTTCCGAACATCCCTGACACTTCCTCTCCCTTTCTCACCCCCTCCATAGTTTTTTTTGATAAAATAATCGTTTGACTTTTAGAGAGATCACTGTAGCTTAGACCCAAAATTAATTTATTTAGCAGCTCAAATATAAAGATAAACCCAAAATTTAATAAATATTAAAAATATTTTTATTCAATTTCTCAACAAAAAACACAATTTATACCAAATTTAGTAAACATATTCAAAAATATTAAATGTCCGCGCAACAATTTTCTTCTCCTCCCTCCCCTGCCTCAACATTTTTTACTAGCACATCTTTGCCAATCCTATGCCTCATTGATTGGCACTCACCAAAGTGCCGAGAACAGCATTATCAAATTCCTGCACCTAAATTTTCCTCGGCACAATTTTTGCATTTAAGTGAATCAAATGAAGACAATAATGATTATTTAAATAATGAAAATGGTAAATTAAAAAATAAATTTTTGGGGATATTTTTTTATTTTTTGGAATTTCTTATTTTTAATTTTTTGAATTACATACTTATAAATCATTGTTGAATAAATGGGTAAAAGATTTACGATAAAATACACTCCTATACATAACAATTTTAACACTCTTAGTTATCACATTTGCCGTATTTATCCTGCAAATACTTTGTTAAGCTTGATATACATATTCGAAAAATATGCGTAATTTTTATATTAAAAAATTTTTTATTTTAACATTTTAGTGTATTTTTTATTTTAATGTTATAATAAATTTATTTTTTATAACCTTTAAAAATTTTTTAATGATTAATTTAAAATTAGAGATTAATTAGTATTCGACACCAAGGCGAGCACAGATCCCCACTGCCTGGAAACCGGGCATTTTATAAAATCCTTTTATTGGTTTTTCTTGTCTTTGCAGCTTCAGACAGAAAAAAGGTTAAAACCGAGCCTGGAAATTTGAAAATGTCGAACTCTTTTTAAAGCAAAAATAAAACATTTGTAATAAATTAAAAAATTTTTTATTTTAAAACAGGCTTCTTCACTCCAATCATCTCTAAATCGCTCAATTGGGAAGCACAAAGAATTATTACTACCATTACATCTACATCTCCACCATTTCCACCAACATTCCAAACATCTCCACCAACTAAACCAACATCTGTATATTCAACTAAATCATTTTCAAGTCCCTCTACCTCAACAATAACGTCAACTACAACAACTAGAAAACGGACACATTCATGGACTAGACCCAAGACTAAATTGGAACATTTTACTTTTGGTAAGTTGGAATATTTTATTTAAAATTTTTTTGTGTTTTTAATAAACAATTATTTAAAATTAAATTTTTTTTAATTAAAAAAATTTTTACTATGTTTTTTTATTTTTTAATTGCTTTTTACCGGTTAAGGACGATTCAGTATCGCCGATTCAGTATCCGCCGATTCAGTATATGGTCATAACTTTCCTGATATTCGACCGATTCGAATAATTCTCATATCATTCGAAAGGTCTCGAGATTCGACATCTTTTTCATAATTGGCCCGATCAGATCTGATGATCTCAAAAAGAGTTACAGCGTGAAAACCGATTTTTTATGCCTGTGACGTCGTTTATCAATGATAACTTTTTGTAGAATGATAAGATCAGGTCAGTCCAATTATGAAAAAGATGCAGCACCCTGAGGCCTATAAAATCATATATAATAATTCCTATAATATTGATCGAGCAAAAAGTTATGGCCAAAAAGCCCAAATACTGAATCGGCCAATACTGAATCGGCGATACTGAATTGGCGATACTGAATCGGCGATACTGAATCGTCCCCTACCCCTTTTTAATAGTTTTTACTTCCTTTTTGTCTATAAAATTCTTTCCGTTCAATTTTTATTTTTTTGAGAATTCTTATCTTTTTACTAAAATTTTTAAAGAATATAATTTTGCTTTTTTAGTTAACATTTTTAAACTTTTTTGTTAATACTTGACTTGTTGCGTTCCTTTTCTTAATTAATATCAATAACTTTTAATTTATGCCACAGACCTAAACTTTTTTGGATAAAACAAATAATAACCCAACCCATATGAATAACATGTAATGGCAGTTCCTCAATAGGAACAGATTTCGGTTAGCCGAAAACAAACTGACAACCTGAACCGAAATTCTAGTTAACCGAAACCGATTTGGTTTGAATTAGTTTGAAATTTGGTTTGAAATTATTTTGCTTGAATTTGGTTAAAAAATTTTTTCGAACCAAAAATTTGATTTGAAACCCATTCTTAAAATATTTTGAGTAATTTTTAGTGAAATTACACAAATTTCTTCAGAAAAATTTTATTATTCTTCCAATCTTTTTAAGTTAAAACTTTTTTATGTAATACTGTTTCTAAAGTGGAGTTTTTGATAAAAATTTCAATTTAATCGGACCTCACTAACACTGAAAAGATCAAAAAATTGAGCTAAATTATTATTCTAATCTATTATTCCATTATATCTCTCAAGTAATTAAAACCCTCAAGTCAAGTATTAGCTTTTCTAATTAGAAAGTTTTTTTGTTTTATTTTTTTAAACTCACGCAATTTTACCGCTTTTCTTCTTTTTTACCCCTAAAAACTTTTCTTTCCTAGAAATGTCTTTAAATATATTTTTATGCACATTTTGGTCAGTTGCACAAATCTGGCACGGCCACTGGCCTTAAAAATAAAAAAAATAAACAAAAATTTTAATGTTGACTCAGGGGAAAATAAATATAAAAAAATGCACTCCAGCACGCACTTGAGCACACAAATAATAATAATTCTTACTTTTCTAAACTTTTTTCCCTCTTTTTTACATATTAATTTGCTTATTTTTAATAAAAATTATAATTAAATATTTTTATTTTATCGTTTACAGTTTGACCAGGGCTGATCGGAATTTTTTTCGCTCTTTCTTGCCCTTTTCCACTTCGTTTCGGAAAAAATTATTTAGTTTATTTGATTAGCTCCGATTGACCTTATTGAATTATCTTCTTTACGCAGAAAAACTTAATCCAATAATAGGGTATCTAGCAGAGAGCTAGCCGACCTGATTCCCGAAAATCGGGAATTCTCAATGTTTTTGTGTCTGAATCCCTCGGTAATTTATTTTCTTTGTCGGCTAGATCTCTGGTATTCTTTCCTCTTTTTTCTTCCATCTTTCCTCTTTTTTTCACCTTTTTTAATTTAATATTATATTATTGCCCATCTTATCCTAGACATCCATCTTATCCCTATCTCTATCTTATCCCCTACATTTATTGTTTTTTTTCAAAATTAAAACTAAATTTGCACTTTTAATAAAAAAATTTTTTCGCCTGTTCATGTTAAATTAACTAAATGAACAAAAACCTTCGGAAAAATATCAAAATAAAATTAAAAATTAATAAAATTATTTTAAATATTTTTAAAAATTTATTTTAATTGACTTTAAAAATAATAAAAAATATTTTAAATTTTTTAAAAAGATAAAAAAAACTTCCAATTAAATTTATAATTGATATTTGCAGAAACAAACATTTTTTGTTTAATTATTTATGTTGAGAGTAAAATAAACTTTAGATCCTTCAACAATTATTTTCTTTTAAAAGAGATTTTATAAAAAATAAATGGATATTTTAAGCTATATGTACATGTACTTTAAGAAGTAAAAAAAATTATTCTTTTTATTTATTTACTTTTTAGGGACACCAAGGCTTTATGATTTTATTAGTAAAGATCGGATTTATATTGATTTCCTTATTTCCAGGCCTCTTCTGAAAAGTGCAAAAAAATATTTTAGAATTTTAATAGAATAATTTCGTTTTTGAGTTATCAGCAGTAAATATTAACTTTAAATACTACAGTAATTTTTTTCATATTTTCTGATTGATAGTCAATATAAATTCGATTCTTGGTTATTAGTCATTTCTAAGAGATTTATAGGGTTGAAAACAAATGGTTAACTAAATCAGAACATGAGAACAGGGGTCTAAAACCTCTCAAAACCGGAAACCCAACCAGAATTTATGCTATCTGATTAATATTCGAGATTAGATTTAGTGCGTTATTCAAATTAAAAATTTAAACTTGAAAAAATATATACATATTAAAATTTAAACAAAATTTAACTAACAAATATTTTACTAAACTAGCTTCAATTCCATCGGCTTCTCCAATTCAGCCAAAATCATCAAAATTGCTTTCTTCCGAATTAAATTTAATGAATTCCGACAATTATAACGTTCAAAGTACATCAACATCTAATGAGTATTATGGCCCCTCATCCTCAGAAACATTAAATGATCGAGAAGAAAAATTATTAAAAACTTTGGGGTATCATAATAGGCACAGAATTAATTTGAAACAAAAAGAAGAAAAAGGAAGAGAAATTGAAGAAGATGAAGAAGGTCCAAAAAGGGAAGAAGAGGAGAAAGAAGAAGAAGAATCAAACTCCAGACAAAATTATATTCCAAAAGGAGGTTGGCCTATGAGAACCAGAACTTGGCCTGATGGAAGAAGACTTGGTTCTGATGGACTGAAAAAATGGGAAAAATTGAGGCCTAAAATTATCCAACGAGAAGATAAAATTAAAGAAAAAACAAAACAAACAAAAACAACTAAAACTTCAAAAAGTTCCCCTTCTTCGCCTTCAACTGCCTTTACTAAAGTTACTCATAAAACAACAGAAATGCCTTTACAACGTTTTACGGTCGATCCGGGTATTAAGCCTGGATTGCATTTTACTTTTGGTAATCAAATATAAATTAATAAATATTACTGCAAAATTAATAAAAAATTTATAAAAAATAGTTGAAAGTCCATTAGACAAGTCCATCTTATCTAAATTAACTTACCGTATTTTTTTTTATAATTACACTGTGTAATTATTTTATTTTTTAACTTAACTTTAGAAAGTGATAATTAATCAAGGGAGGGCAATCATTCGAGTTTTGAAATTTGAACGGGGAATCCTGATAAATTTCCAAATAAGGGTAAATAGTGGGTACATAATGGGGTTATTTTGGATCAGTGTTCCGCGGGTACAAAAAATTTTTGGGTACGGGTTTGGGGTTGGAAAATTTTCTTTTCAGGTATCGGGTTTCGGGTACAAAAAAAATGCCGGGTTTCGGGCGGCAACCCTGTATGGACGGTAATATTAGAAAATAAGGTATTAATAAATAGAGATCTTATTAAAATGGGAGTGAGTATCAATGAGTAATTCTAGCCATGCCCCTCTGAATTTTTGAAAAAATATAGGTAATATTAATTTAGAAAAACTTTTAAAAATTAGCACAATTTACCCTCAATATTAATTCTCACTTACACAAATTCGCTTAAAAGAATTGACTTTCTTTCCTAAACAAAATTTCCGTTTTGTTGCACAAAATGTTTTTTTGTTTTCCCTTTAATTTTTTATTAAATTTTTATTCACAAAAAATAAAATCTAGATTTTATATTAAATGTTCTCATTTCTGTAGTTTTTATTTAACCCATACATATTTTCAATTTTGTTTTTATTAGTAAAATATTTAAAGTGCTATAGTGCTGCTGGATACATTTAAAAAAATAAGGTCAAAATAAAGACCTCTATAACGATTCCATTTCATTCCTAAATCTGCCAATATCCCTCTTTATACCACTAAACTTCTCTTGTTTTAAGTTATTAATGCTAAAAAGATCCCGAAAATCCAGTCCGGATAAAACGATTGATCCCGTAGCAATATCCGGCATTTTCCAAATTTTAAACTCTAATAACGAAATTCACTTCCATTTTTATATCGAAGTATGCAGTTATATAGAGGTTAAATGTATTATTAAATCTGATACAATGGAAAGCTCAACTCTAGATTATCTGCCATTCCCCTTCCCTCCCGTTCAAACCTTATTTGATCCATCCTTCTATCCGATTATTTTTACGAATTATACTTTTAGTTATATGTATAATATAAAATTTTCACGCATTAGACGTTGAAAATATGCTGTTTCAGTTAATTTGCTGTACCCTAATTCAAACAATGGAATTTAATTATAATTTGATTGCAGTGTGCTTTTTTAATAATAATATAACATATTTGTTTTATTTTGTTTTATTTAATTTCTATAATTTAAAATTTTATTTTTAATTTTATTTTTAAAATTTCACAAATTACAAAATCATGTTAAAAATTTACCTTTGAAATTATTCTTTTAAAATGTATATAATATTCCTATAGAAACCTAAGTTGATTATTTTTATAGATTAATGAATCTCCTACTGAGAACAGCTGAGCGTCTCCTAGCTAATATTTCGGTTTGGAACCTTAACGTGCCATGAACCGATTTTTCGGTTATCGACTGCTGATATCAGAAGATTTTCAATGAACAGACAACTATTAATTCTTTAGCTTTTAAATAGAACCGGATCGATACTTTAGCTGCCTATTATAGTATTTTGATAAGCTAGATCGAGATTTTTCCAGATATCGTGTAAGACAGCTCCAGTCCATTCTAATTGATAGGTACTTAACGTATTTTTCTATTAATTACAATTTATCGAATCGACCATCAATTAGAGGAAAATACTTTAAAAAACTACCTGTAACTTTATTCTTTTCTATTACTTTACTTTCTTTAATGTTTCAGCACAAAGTAGTTCACATTTCTAGGAAAGAAAGTCACTTCTTTAAACGGATTTGCTAAATTATTTATCTCTCTTCCTAAATAAAATTCATTCTACATACTTTTAAAACTGTTTTTTTAATTTTGCAGTAAAATTCTTTTTAAAAATCTTTTTTTACATTCATTTTTAAAAATTTAAAAATTTTTAGCACCAACTCCAAAGCCTTCAACTAGTACAACAACTAGAAAAACTATAGCTCCCCGCTTTCCTGTTGATCCTAATGATCCGACTTTGTATGCCGTTAGACCAACGACCCCAATGAACGGAGCTTCTCAATACGGAAATACTCCTACTGTATGTTAATAAATAATTTGATATCAGGAAAAGAGATTGGATTAAACATGAGAATCTTTGGTAATCTCGACCAATTTTTTCTGTGAAATATCGTCGAGATTATGAGACTAATTCTGAAACTGAATCTCTCGATAAATTATATTTACTCTATTATCATACCTTAATAACAGAGCCTGGCATTTTACGATCACAAACTTTAATATCCGTTTATATCCGTGTCACATATTGATCTTATCCGCCACAATATTTCTGCAAGTATCCTTCTCCTCATTCAAGATTTATATCCGTATTTGCCCTTATTCTCTGATATTTGGATTTCTGCGGATATATCCGACTTCTTGACCTTAACTAGTACACATTTATTGCATTTGTTTTTACCATTAAAAGATAATAAAATATTTTCAGACAATGGTTCCTTCTACCTCAAACAATCAATTAGGCAACGATAAAAAATTTTTGATTGGAGGTATTTGTGAAAAGTTAACATTTTATTTTTCTTGTATTTTTAGTCGGATCACTTAGTATTGTTGTTATGCTTGGTGCCATATTACTTTGTGTCTTTTTTAAACGCCCACATCAGATTTGTGCTCAAATGGCAGCAGCGGCAGCTGGAGGAGGTCAAGGAGGGACAATTGGACAATCATCTACTAATGGCCTAAAATCTGGATATACACCAATTCCTCCTAATGAATTCTCTCCCCAGGTTCAGCACCATCAAATGAGAGAATTCGAAAGTAATAATAACGGAGTTGGTGCTCATGTTGGAACTCTTGTGGTAATAGTTCAAATAATTTTTAATGAGCGACCATGTTTTTGTCTATCTAAACGCCTTAATTTCGAAACCAGATCAAAATCGATTTAATTTCGAAGTCGAAACCTGCTTAAAAAATCAGCTCAAAACAAAATAAAAATTTACCTCAATTAGAAACCAAAGTCGAGTTGGGGTTTTTTCAGCAAGTTTTTCGACAATCAAACACCACCTACATAAAAGAATAAACCGCCCACCCACTTACTTGTACCCCAACAAAAACCCCAAAAAGCCTTGAGTTATAAATAGAAGTTGTACTTAGTGATGGAAAACTTTCATAATTTCTCTGGAACCGGTTTCAGTTCGGGAACCGCACGGTTCCGGAACCAAGAACCTTTCCATCACTGGTTATACATAGAATAATTTTACATAGAATCCTGACCATCATATTATAAATTGAAATATTTTAATTACAAAAAATAATAATTTAAAGGGTTCAACCCAAAGTTTATTACGTAATGGAAGTGGAACAATAGGGAATGGAAACAGCGCTTCGGATGTTGGATTTACTGAAAGATCTGGTGCAAGATTCACAACAATATTAGCTCAAGATAATGGAAGAACTCCACGAGAAACAATTGCAATTTCAAGAGAAGCTCAACAACCTAAAAGAGAATTTAAAGAGTGGTATGTCTAGAATTGAGGAAAATAATTATTAGTAGAAAATATTGCTCAAGCTAAACTGAAAAATTTTTTCGTTAAAAATTTTTCCTGAATTAATAATTGTTTGTCCAATTATTATTTAATTTTCTGTAATCTCACTTGTCATTAAAAATTATTTTCTATACCTATTTTTTATTATTATGTATGTTAATTTTTGCAATAAATATATTTATTTAATTTATACATAATTTTCTAAAACATTTAACATCAAAAAATATTTTAAAATTTTCTAATTAGAGTCAAAAATTTTGGTTATCGAGACCAGACTCGGAATGACGCAAAGGATTGTATGAGCTATCTTTAAAAATATCAAATCTTTAAGAATAAATTTTTTATTCTAGACCTCGTCTCGATCTTTGGAGATATCAAGAATCGTTTCAATTCTCGCACAACACTTCCAGTCCAGTTTCTAATTCTAATGCATTTATGTTTCAATTTAATTTTTTTCATTCTTCTTGGTTCTTATTTCAATAAGATCATATGGAAAGAGTGGATGATAGTTATTTGGCAATCTATCAATTTTATAATTTTCAGAATTTAAAGTTTTCTTCTTCAACACTTCTTCATTTTCCGAAATATCCAATTTAGGCAAAATTTCATTTTTTCGATTTATCTCATCCAAGGTCCTTTCGCTCGACAACACTTTATCCAAAGTTTTGTCCTTTCGAATAATCACTGGTGGCGGCTCCAAACAGTTATTTACAGACATATGGCTGCAAGACTTATTTTTTGAAATATATTTTGAAGAAGTTGCTGGAAGTGTCACATTTGTAGGAAGTGACAGTTGCTTTCCGATAACTTTTTTCTTCAAATCCATCCTTTCGTTACTGATATTTGGTATTGCTTAAATACATAAGTGGAATTATGAATAAAACATTTAAAATAAATCTAAAATAACAACCAGATCGAGGAGTATAATTGGTCAAAACGCTGTTTGTGAACTTGATTTCCATGAAAACAATTAGTAAGGTAACGGGGAGAAGGCGTATAATATTCATGGGAGTTACCTTATTGTTTTCGTTGAAGCTGGATTTGGCTGGTTTTTTAGACTGGATTTGCTTTTCTTGAAAATGATGGGTGATTTCAATGAAACGGATCCCGTATTTACAACCTTAAGAATGCCCTTTCAACGAGATTGCCCTTTTAAATAAAAACAGACAATATGAAATACTCTTTAATGTTAGAGAATGGCTAGTGATTTAGGGCAGGATTCATTGCCTATTTTGAAATGTTGGACTTGCTGTTTATTTAAAATAAATTCACATGAAATCGTAAATCCTTTTCATGTTTTCACGTGAATATTCATGCATTTAGAAGTTCATATTTCAAAATATGATGCAATATATGATGCAATAAATGATGCAATAACTCACCTTTAAATGCACTTTTCATCAACTTCAAAACTTCCGCTATTGACAGTCTTGAGTCGGTAATTTCTTAACAAATGTAGTGTGAATTTAGCGTGAAAGGGAATGCTCAAAGAAAAATACAAGGGTAATTAGGGAAATATAATTTTGAAATTAAAAAACCGCCCAGAGCGGCGCTAGCTACTCCCATCCAAAAAAGGGGAAAAAATACGCGGTTAATTTCAAAGAAAAATCATAATTAAAATTCTCCTTTTCATGGAAATCCAGCTTTAAATTTAATAATTTAAAACTAAATTAATTTTAATATTTCACTGAATTAAAAGAAGAATCATGAGGACATTCAATTCGATGAAAATGTTGAGCAGCTGTCAGTTTGTAGCTTTAGTTACCCACATTTTTATTCTACGTGCTACACGAGGAGTACCTGTTGGAGTACTCCTGGAGTACTCCCCTTTACAAGGTGATCCATTTTAACAAAATTTACAAATTCTAGTTTGGGAGAGGTAGAAGTTTAGCTGCTGGTAGTATTCCTACAATCTCCTGGCAGTTATTGCTTGGGTATTTCGCTCAACACGTAGTAACCGTGTCTGCCACTGAGCTATCGGGGGCTGCATCCACCTCCTCCTTTAATAGATCTTAAACCTCCGCAATTGTAAATGCTATTTAGACTACTGGATCTCTCTTCTTTCCTAAATTTTTAATTTATTAATTTAGCAAAATTTCCAATTAATCACAACGCTGCTAGAGTTGCACAAAACCGAAATGGATCAACTTTAAAAGCAAATTCGTCAGCAAGCTCTAACAATGGACCGGTACATTTGGCTATGGCTAATCACAATAATCCCCAGTCTGTAGTTGTCTCACAAAACCAGAAACAATTTGTTAATCCGGCAACGCTTGACAAAAAAGTGCTGGAGCAAAATGCGCAGTATGCGAATGCTAACGAGCATTATAAGCTCGAAGACAAAATTGCTACAAAATATGATGTAGGCGAAGAAGAATACATAATGAATGCATTGAGTAAAGCAATCACTACTAAATCTCCTCTGCAGATGTCAGGGATACATTCAAAATACTTTCATGAATTTGTGAATATGATCCAAGGTGATCAGCCCACAGTCACAAAATTCAAACTGAATCCTGGATTCAAAAAATATATACTTTTGAACGGGATTAAAACTATCTTGGAGCTTGCCGAGTATGATAACCTTAAAGAAAATCACAGTGAATTTTTTCTAAAAGCACTTGATTTGTATGATGAAAAAGTTAGGCTAGAAAAGTACAAAATGGCTGGCAACAACTTGACAGATGAGGAAAAGGAGGAAAGTTTGAAAAATATGACATTTCAAAGAACAACCGAAGAAAAATTGATGAAAGAAATTCTGAATGTTTTGAATGTTCTAGAACCTGAACAGAGTTTGATTGGAATAATGAATAAGCATATTACTGTTTTGGATCAATGCATTAACTTTTTAAAACACCTCTTCTCTAACGACTTTGATGTTGTGGCTGATAATGAAACTAAAACATCTAGAGCGATGAAATTAGAAATGATTGGGAAAATGGAAACATTGAAAAAGAGTAAGTTTATTTAAAGGTATCCGAGATATCGGATCTATTGAGATCCCAGACATCGGATCTCAAAGCTGGTAACCTAAAATAAAACGAGAGGTACACAATTTCCGCTATATACATTTTAAACCACTTGAAAATGATAATGATTTATAAATAGTTTTAAAATTGGTATATTTAGAAGTATAGTGGGTGATTCTTAAATAAATTAATTAGTTAATTTAAGGAATCTAATTTAAATTTCCTTTTAGTTTTGAATAGCACTGAGAAGATTCTTTTATTACTGAAACATGAAAGGATTTAGAGTTACAATTCAGTGGAATGATGAAATAAGCTAAAACAAAAAAAAACATTTTTGCTAAATATTTTTTTAATTAAATTATATCATAAAATCTATTCAAATAAATCTTACTATTATTTTATAAATTATTTAAGAGATAATACATTCTGAATTGAATCTGGCTCAAGAACTGGGCATAGCCGAATTATCTAAACTTGCCAATGGGCTGAAACACGGATCTTGTCAAATCCAAAAATCATAAACCCATCGGTGTTGTCTCTGAGCTTGTGCAAAACCACACTAGAGCAACATTTTAAAGAACTTAATTGTATTTTGAATTGTTGGTGGGCCAACAAAAGAGAGCAGGTAGTTGTAATGAACAGATAAAAGAATAAAAAAATATTATGCCACATCCCTCACAAATATTCACTCATTTTACTTTCCAGCCGCCTTTTTTCACAGTTCAGTTCCTTTCTTGTCTTGCTTTGAGCTTTCCACTTCATTCCTTTCATTTGTTATCCCCTTCATTTTTTATCATTGTTTAAAATAAATAAATATTTTCGGGAAACTCGTTTAATTTTATCAATAGAGGTTAAGCTGAGCGTGGCACACGCTATATGTATAAATACGACAATTATTCGCAATAAAAATTATCAATTTTATTTGGCTTATCATTTGAATTTCTCAGAATAAAGTATATGTGATGAAATAATGTGATAGTAGCAAAAATTATTTTATTAATCTCAAAACTCAATTTCATCTATTTTTCAACATTCAATCATTATTTTGTTAATATCTTCTAAATTATAATAAAATAACTCCAGATTTCCTCCAGTTCTTGACAAAATAACGGGCATTCTTTCTTTAATTTTATCAGCGAATTTTGTTAAAATATTAGATTCTTCATAGCTTTTGTTTAATTCCAAATCTTCTATTTCATTATATGTTTCAATTCCAACCCACCAATGTTGGATATAATATCCACTGAAATTATTTTATAATAATTATTTGTGCATTTAATAAGTGATGTTAGGGTAGAGAAAGTTTAACGATGCTGTAGCCTGGAGCGGATGCTAAGATATCAAACTGGTTGGAGCCTAAAAACGCCCAATAACCGTTTAGGGGCACAAAACGCAAATTGTGCCATCAGAATCACATCAAAATGCCTAAAGAAGAATATCACGCAAAGGGTTCATCACAAAGGGTCTCTCAACGGTTTTCTCAAACTACATATCTACTTTAAAATTCCATGATTGTAAAGTTTGTTCCAAAATATAAAATTACCCATATTCTCTCTTAATTTCATTTGACAAACATTTTTCCTTATCAGTAGAATGGGTATATTTTATTTCCCTTTGATTCATTTCAATTGAAAAAATTAATTCTAAACGTATACGACTTTCCACAAAACGGCAATAATTTTCAGCTTCTTTAAGATCATATTTGCTTACAAAACACAAAATCAACAAAAAATGATTATACTGAAATTTATTTATTTATTTTTTTATATTAATGATTAGAAACCTTTTTCAAGAATTTAGTACCATCCATCCAATTTTTCCAAAAATTATTAAATTCCTCGTATCCCCCATTCATATTCTTAGCGTTCATAATCATATTATTTGCTAAAAAAATAAAATTTTATAAATTTTGTAAAGATTTTAGAAATTTTCTAAGATTTTTGAAATTTCTAATTTTTAGAAATTTTCTAAGGTTCTATAAGATATTAGTTTTTTTAGTTTTTTTTCTAGTTTTTTCACTATATGATTGTTTTTTATGGTTTACCTTTTTTTCCTTCCAATTTTTAAAATGTCTTTAAGTCCCCGACGTAAGAAAGCTTTAAAGTCATAAGGTCTGTCTTAAAGTCCTCGAAAATTTCTCTCTCTCAGTATCTCTTTTCGTCGAACTTTTTTCGAAAACTTTGTTCCGGATTCGATTATCCGAAATTTTAGTTTCATATATCGGATTAGGGTATTCAGAGATTTACCTGTAAGGTATCCCAGGGAGAAATCCAAGGAGATTCCCCTATAGTTTCGTTTTTTTCTTCCAATTTTAAAAATGAGGGACGCCCCTTCATGTCTTACACACTAATGGTATAATCAAGTTATCAAAATTATCAATGTAATAGCTACAAAAAATATATCATTTCATACCTTCATTAAGCTCTCTTTGAATAATTTGCTTGGTAGAATAATTTACATTAAAAGCACAATTTTGTTCAGGATATCCAGGCATTAACACTACCACTAAAATATCGAAATGTCTTTGTAAATAAATCTTTTCCTCTTCTGATCTCGCAACATACTTCAACAAAGAATCATTTTTAGCCTTAATTTCCTCTTCAACTGACCAACTAATTGAATTTTGGGTTAATTCGTCAAGTTTAACTTGATAATCCCAATCCCTAAAATTATAAAAATACTTTGATCTATAATTTAAATTAAAAACCATTCACTGTATGTTTGAAAAAATTTTTCTAGTAAATAAATTATGGTGGAATCAAAGTAAAGCAATACAAGTTTAATAACAAGCACGTTCAAAGTCGCTCCGTTTAAGAAACCAAATTGTCCATTATATATGAAATGATCTAAATATTATGATATGCTTTAAATATAGCAAAGATCTAGTTAGCTCAATAGCAAAATTTAGTTAGATAATACTAAAGCCTTTTCTACTTGGAGCAAAACTCAGCCAGGCTTAGCGCAAATTTGGCTCAGTTGGAGTTGGTGCACAGTTAATGAGAGAAAGAAATCTTGGATCCCAACTTTCAATGTCTGCATTTTTGTACAAGCAAATCACGCCCAATTTTTTTCCAAATTTTAAACCGTAGCTTAAAAATAGTCTTATCAATTATTGAGTTTTCCATAAAGTTAGATATAAATCTAATAATACATCCGACTTATTTTTATTAAATAATTTTCTGAAGTTAATTATTAATTTATGTCAATTTAAAAATAAATTTCACTTTTCGCCCATTTCTTCAACGCTTTCGTAATAAATTGAAATTTATTCATATTATCATTTACATTAATCATTTGTTGCATAATTTTATTTGAATTATAAGAGGCTAATGAATAAATTTGGGTTCTAATTTCCTTAATTTTTTCTCTATTTTCTGGTAATCCTTTGTTTAAATTTAATATTTCTAATTTTTGGGCAAATCCCTCAATTATTAATTCAACTTGATTTTTATTTAAATTAATTATTGGAACTAAATTTTGTTCTGTTTTTTGTTCAATTATTACAAATGAAATGTCAAATTGAGTTTTATTTATAGAAAATTCAATTATTCTGTTTCGTGTGTGAATATTCTTGCGAAGGTTGTGAATTTTATATTTCTAAATTAAGTTTATAAAGTTAATGAAAAAGATGTTTAAATTGGGCTTTAAATTCGGATTTCAATCTAGTTTAAATTGGAGAAAGCTTAAAAATCATTTAGTGATTTACAAGTAATCTCGGCTTCAAAAATCCGAATCATATATATTTTTTCAATCAAAATAGTAAACATAAAATTTCATCCATAAACTCTCCATAAATAACTCAGCTTAAACTTAGTATAATGTTTAATGATTTAAATATTGCCGGAAATTACTTAGAGAAAAATTTTCTTCTATTTTTTAGTTTTACTCGAAAAAATTTTCTTTTAGCTTTATTTATTTTTCTGTATTTTTGTAGTTTTATTTAATACCTATTAAATGGTACTAACTATGCCCAGGTAAAACCTTCTATTTGGCTAGAACTATTCTTCTATTTGGCTCATTTTGGAGGTGATTGCAAGTTTAATAAGGAGACGTCTGCGAAGATTTATAAAAAATATTTCGGGAATTAAGGGATGTAAAACTTTTCACAAATTAAAAAATTAAATAGAAGCTTAAGAAATATTACTTTGCATAAATAGCAATATAAAGAATAATCGTTGCATTCTAAATTGCCACGAGAATATTTACACAAATCATTATTGGGATTTCCATAAAATTGAACTAATTTATTAATCGTACATCCATCCCTTTCCCCTTTGCTTAAAACAACAATTGCATCAACATCAGAATCAGAAATATCAGTTTTTAATAATTGTGATCCGGTCAACAAAAATTCTATATAATAACATTTAGATAAGCTAGCCCATCTTTTAACGGTTGAAAAAACATAATTAATATCAGAATTTGTATTATTAATAGTAACAATAGATGAAGAATTTATTTGGTTAATAAGCTTTAAGAATAGAAATAATTTTATAAGAAAAATTTTTTATAGAAAAACAAGCTTCCTCATTGACATTATTTCTAAAAATGATGGGCGTCCATGACTCTTTTATCAATAGTTTATTGCAATTTCGGAGCATAGATGCTTCGAAATAACTTAATTCCGAAGCGTTCAGTGCTTTTTTGTGCTTTGTATTAAGACATATGATATTGTTAAGATAATACTTAATAATCTGACTAAGAAGGTAGTTCGAACAAATATCTCCACTATCGTGGTGGAAAATTTTCTAGATCAGTGTCCAGTTCATAAGCCCTCAGTATCCGGTCTCTAATCATACAAGCCTAGTTATTCCTTGGTCCTCACTTTATTGTTATCTACTTAAACTAGATAAATTATTATTATTTTCTATTGTCGTATCTGTATACATATTAGTATCTATTGGCTGCGCTTGGTTTCGTCCCACCCTGGGTTCGTCCCCCTTGGTTTCGGCCCACTTGGTTTCGTCCCCCTGAACAAAAACTTTGGTTTCGTCCCGCTGTACAAAAACCTTGAGTTCGTCCCCCTTGGTTTCGTCCCCTTGGGCAAAAACTTTGGATTCGTCCCACTAAGTTAATAACTGGTAAAATGTTCTAGTAAACTTAGGATTTGACTAGCGGATATTCTTTATCGCTATTGTCTTTTTTTCCGTCTTTAGATTATTTTCTGCATTTAAAATGATTAGAAGCCGGCTTGAATAATTAGCACGGGTTAAGAAACGGCAGCGTTTAGAAGATTCTTCGATTAATCAGACTTCGTCCTCGCATCAAGGCAATTTGGAAAACAACGAAAATCAAGTCAACGTAAGCAGCGAGTCTGATAATGCTGATTCCGATTCTGAGTTTGTTTTTATTGTTTTTATTTCTAGTTTGTTTTTATTTACCGGTTCTTTTTTACTTATTTTTGTTATTCTAGTTTATTAATTTTTTATGTTTATATTTGACGAATTCGATAAAAATTTTACTTTTTCTTTATGTTTTTGATTGATTTTAGGCTTTTATTAAGGTTTTGAAGTTTGTTTAAAAAGATTGCTCATGTTTTTATTAAGATTCCTCCTTTTTAATTTTCAGTTCGACAAAGTGAGTATTTTTACTCTGCTGGACATTTTGAGATGGGACGAAACCAAGTGGGCCGAACCCAGGGTTTTTGTACAGTGGGACGAAACCAAGTGGGCCGAAACCAAAGATTTTGTTCAGGGGACGAACCCAGGGTGGGACGAAACCAAAGCGCGCCGTATCTATTTCTATCATTCCACCAAAAATGATTTATATCAACTAAGTAAAGAGGCAACTTTTAGCTTATAATGTTTGAGTGAGGGTATTATAATATTGTTAGCAATTTTTTATCTTACAGAATTTAGTGAATCTCTCTTTTGAACATAAAAATAAGTTAATTCTTCAAATATTGGCAATTCCTTTATTTTACCCATTTGCTTATTTGATTCTAAATTATTATTATTATATTTTTCTACATTTATTTATTTACACACCTATCAGTTGAAGCTGCCTTTCTTTTATTTTATATTGTTGGATAAATGTTGATTCAACAAAATTTTTTGAAAGCAATGAAAGTAAAATCCTTTTTTGTTGTTTTTGTTTCATTTGATCCCACCGACTTTTTGTAATTAATAAAGCAAGCCTTTACATTAAAAAATTTTTTGAAAAATATTTTTGTTTATCGAAAATTATTAGAGTTGCACCCCGGCCCCATTCCCCTTACCCCGTACCACGACCATATTTTGCTTACCAGACCCAGCCCAGAAACATTTCTAAACATCATACCCCGACAATCCCACCCCCGAGTTTTCGGGGCACATCCATAAAATTTTTGTGCATTACTGTATTTGATCGAATAATTTTATTCTCTCATACAATAATCCCCAAACTCCACATTAATCCCTCTATAAACGAAATGTGTGACGGTGAGCTACACTATATCCCAAAATTATTACTAAACTTTTTCTTGTGTAATTTGCTTCTAACTACATCAATTTCAATATTATAATCAATTTTTATTTCATTTTTTATAATTTTCAAATCACAACCATCCATTAATAAAAACAATTCCTTCAATAATAAATGCAATTTATTCTTTAAAACTTCAAATTTTTCCAAATCATCGACAAAATTATCGTTTTCTTCTAATAATTCAATAAAATCTTGTTCTAATGAATATTCATTTGGACATTTTTGAATAATTTTATCTTTAATTTTCACTAGAATTTTATGTGTAGATAATTTTTAATATAATTATTGAGGTAAGCTAAATTATTTTTAGATTCGAATCTGAGATACCTAATCCATAAATCCTTATTAACTCAACTAGACACGCGTACATTTTTACTTTTTTCCATAAAAATGTGAAATGAATAAGGAGCTTCATTTCGTAGCAGACGAGTTTTGATTAATATGTATCAGTTCTAGGGTTGCCCTTGATTTCATTTTTATTTACTCAAATAATTATCCTGGGTAATTATGTACTGTTCAATCTCACAATGAAGTGTGTAGGTAATTATTTGAGGTTACTTTTGATGCTAATTATAGCTATTATTAACTGAGTCTAGCTCGAGAGGATAACTTATAATTATGCCAATCATACATTTTCACGAAAGAAGCCAAGTGTAAAACAAAATGAGAGCAGATTACAGTCAAGTATCAAATCCCTACCTCCTGAACTTCCGAATAAATTTCTTGATGAATTTTTATTTTCTTCACAATTTAATTCAGTATCCATCTTATTTTGTTTAAATTTCTTAACGTAAACAAAACGTTGTTTAATTTCATCAATAATCACTCCAATTTCCAACGCTGGAATTATCTTCTTTGGATCTCCTTTACCTCTAATAAATTTTTCATACGCTTCGAATAATACTTTCTCCTCTAAAAACATTTTTGGTTGAAAAGGGGTGAATTTTGAAAATAATTTGAAGTCTTTGTGATTTTCTTTTGAAATAACTTCATTAACTGGTACAGGTGCATTATCCTTTTTTACCTCTTGTTTCAAATCATTTTCTTTCCTTTGGTTAATTATATCAGCTTTTTCTTTATCGTTTTCTCCATTATTTTCAGTCATTTTTATCTTCATTTCATTAAAATTTGTTTGAGAAATTTCTATTTTTTCTTTTTTATCCAGATTTGACGATATTAAATTTTGGTCATCCGGTCCTAATAAATGACAACAATCCTCTTTTATTTCCTTATTCTCTTCCAAATCTTCGTTCTTTTTTACTAAATGTTCAACTTTTTCTCCCAAACTTTGTTTATTCTCTTCATTTAAATCGATGTTCTTTTTCAATTCTTCGTTTTCTTCCTCGCTCTTTTCTTTCATCAAATCTTCATTTTTTTCTTTCTTATCCTTATCAATTTCAGCTTCCAAAATATTCTTCATTGTAATATCCTTATTATTTAAATAATATTTTAAATTCATTTTACTCCTATTATTCAAAGTTAGTAATGATTTAATATCTTTTTTATCTTTACTTTTTAATTTCCTAATAATTTCTGCCTCCCTAATTTTTTTCCTATCTTCCTTTCTCTTTTTTATTAAATCTTTTTTATTCATTATCCATTCATCTTCATCTTCTTCCTTTTCAATAGCTTCGGTTTCGTCGTCCAATTCATTATTAACTTCCTCAATTATTTTTCCTTGTAACTTCGAATCTTCATTATTTATCTCTTCAACACTCTCTTTATTTTGATTATCGTCTTCACTATTATCTGGTTTTATAGTTTTACCTATTTTGTTTTTCTTTTTTCTTTGTTTTTTGGAATTATTATTTTTATTATTGCTATTTTTTGTTTTATTTATTTTAGCTTTTTTAATATTTTCTATGGAATTAATTTCCTTCACCGTATTTTCTACATCTATCATTAAATCTATAATTTTAAATACAGTCGAACTAAGATTTAACATAAACTCTAAATAATTTAGAACCCCAACGCTCTTTCTTTTCTCGCCCTCTTCTTATATTGCGAAAAATCTACATTTGATTGTTCTTTGGACCCAAATATTTTCATTAGCAATAAGCCTAGGTTCTGGTCTAGTTTAAAGGTCTATTTAATTACAGATTTTGAACTTTTACAAACTAAAATCCGGCCCTAATAATCACCAATGGGTGATTATAACTAATATATATTCCGATCATCTCTGATTTGAATAAGAATTTAAATAATTAATTTTCACCTTTCATGCTCTCTATATTCATCTCCATACCTATATTTTGAGTTTCATTTATTTCCTCATCAGAATTAAATTTTTGTAAAATTATATAATGTTTAAATTTATCTAATGCAAACATTCCAAATACTTCAATAAATTTACATAATATATTCTCATCAGTTTGAAAATCTAAAAACTAATTATTAAACATCACTCCAACTTACAAGAAATTTGAATTTCTTTTTTTTTTGGAAGCGAATGATTTTTTTAGTATAGCATAAAGTTAAGGGATGTAACATCGAACTAGTACCCAATATTATTAAAATACCCAAACGGGCTACTTTAACCTAAAAACGCCCTCCAAAACATGGCAATAACTTTATGCTCTGTTGGATCCTCATTTCGACATTAAATATTTATTTTTAAAATATATATTATTTTCAAATATTTATTGACCCCAAAATGTGCTGTAAATGTTTGTTATCTATTTTCCCATTCTAAATATTCAAAACATTCCCTCAAACAAACATTTACTTTGATCTTAAAACTTACTCTCATTTATTTTAAATAATTTACTTTCTTATCTATGCTTTACAACTTCCTCGTCTGAACTTCTTCCGCCCATTCCCTAAACATATAAATACTTTTTGTGTTTCACCATTTTCAAGCTTGTCTTGATCACACTTGCTCCCCAAACCAAACCCAACTTATTTAAATAAACTTTATTAAATTGTGTATAATTAATTGTTGAGTATTGTTTGAGTTAGAGATTATTTGAGTGTTTAAAAGAAGATATTTAATTTATTACTTATTAGAAGAACCGGGATATAACACTGGTGCCACGAACCCGTTGCGAATTAAAACGGAGATTAATTTTGAAAAAAAATTAATTTAAATTTTTTTGAAGTGACTTTATTTGAGGAATTTAGAAGAAGAAAAAGAAATTTTTGAGTGAAAAATTGATTAAAAAAAGAAGAGAAAAAAGATTATAGTGCAAAAAAAAAGACGAATTTTAGTAAAAAAAGAGACTGTATTGAAAAAAGTAGAAGAAGAAAAATTTAAAGAGAAGATTAAATTAAAAGAAGAATTGGTCTGGATAACAAAAAGTTAAAAAAAAAAAGAAATTAGATTGAAAAAAAGAAGTGATAAATAGTGAAAGTGATTTGGGAAAAAATATTTTTGATTAAAATTTGAAGAAGAAAAAAAATGTCAGGTTCTGATTTTGCGGCTGAGTTTTTCAGTGACGAAGAAAATAAGGCATTTGATAAGATTTTAAGACAACTTCGCTCCTTTGAGCGCTCCGTGGCTCAAAGCTTTCGCCACGTTGAAGAAAGATTAGATTCCATTGAGGAAAGTGTAAAAAAGGATAAGGATAGCCTTTCAGGAACAAAAGGCTCAATAACGAAATTACGTAAAAATGTGACAGACCTTCAAACGAATTTTGAAGAGACAATGAATACAATTGTTAAATTAGGAAAGAACTATAAAAATAAAAGATATGAAAATTTTGAGGAGGAGGAAGACAGTTCTGAAGACGAATCGGATATAAGCATTCGTGATGCGAATGAGACTGATAATAATGATACTAGAGATAATAGAGAAGCTTATGTTACTGACCCATTTATAGGAAATGGAGCATTTGTGGTGGGTACATTTGACGGAAATCCCACAGTATCTTTCAATAAATGGATAGAAAAATTTAAAGACGTGTTGTCACTAATGACGGAGCCTACTGAAGGGCAGAAATTATTACGTTTACGCTTTTGTTTAGCGGGTCAAGCCCGAATAGCGTTTGATGAAATAGACCCGCAACCTAATACGTTGGCGGAGGCAATTAATATTTTAAAAAGAAAATATGAGAGCGGCAATAGTAAAATAATTGCTCGTCAAAAATTATCAAATTGTAGACAAGCTCCAGGCGAATCAGTATTTGAATTCGCAAATCGTCTATCGGATACTGTCCGAACTGCCCTCTCAGGTGAAGAGGAAGAAACCATTAAAAAACGAATTTTAGACGAATTCCTGGATAGACTTTTACCGGATTTACAATTCGAGGTTAAAGCGCAAAGGCCGCTAGAATATGATAATGCGTACGAAATAGCACTGAATTATGAATTGCTGCTTAAAGCAAGAAAAGATAGCTATAATAATATTTTTGCTGCAAATCTAGCAGAAAAAGTAGAAGCATTGACTATTCAAAGTAATATTCAGAATAATAAAAAGAAAAAAATTATCTGCTTTAATTGCAAGAAAAGAGGTCACTTTGCTAGGAACTGCTATTTCCTTAAGCCTGATTACAATCAGAGAAATTACAGACCCCAACACTATGGGAGATTTACTAGTCAATTAGGACATAATAGTCAAAGTTATAGTAGAAATTATAATAATTTTAACGAGAATAGACCTTATAGAGATGAAAATTATAATAATAGATCAAACAATAAAAGAAGAAATTATAAATGTTACGATAGCTCAAGTAGCCTAGATAGCCACTCAAGTAGCAGTGAGCGAGAAAATAATTCGCCAGAACAAGGATCAAATAATCACTATAATCGATCGCCAGATCGAAGAATTAAATTTGAGAGAAATCGAAGTCCTAGAATTGGGACTTTTAGCCCATATATGCTTGTAATTCTCGCATTATTCTGTTTAACAGGATCAGCTTTGAGTTGCTTTAATGATGCATCCATTCCAATATGGAGATTACCAAATGATCCGATATTCCCTAAATTTACTATAGGAGATATTAATATATTAAAAAATAAAACTCCTGCTTTTGAAAATGAATATGCGAAAACGGAGGTAAATAAATGCAGAGGCTTTTTTGACACCTATATACAGAGAGATGAGACAGTAAACCAATTTAGGATATTAGTCTTTAGCTGTTTTGTTACAGTTCTATTTGTATTAAAATTTGTTTTACGTTCGATCTTAGCAGGCCCAATAAATTATTTAAATATTGGAGAAGCAATATATAGTAGAATAAAGAGTTATAGAAAGTTAAATAAAAGAATGAAATGTATTAGACAAATTAAGAACAAAATTAAATCAAATAAAAGTGAGTTAAAAGAGAATAAAATATCACTTTCTAAAAGATGGCCCTCTAGGAATAAAATTGTAAGAGGAGATTTAAATAAAAATAGACAAAATAATATTAGAATTTGCGTTGCGGAAAATACCCAGTGTGACAAAAATTCCAGAATATTAACTAAAATTAACGGAATAACGACCATATGTTTACTAGACACTGGAGCGCACACATCAATTATTAGTAATTCCAATGCCAAGAAAATTGGTCTAAAAGATATGTCCGCTGCAAATTTTCCAGCAGTTTACGGTATTGGCAATAAATTAGTACCGACTCTAGGTCAGGCTACAGTCGAGTTAGAAATTGCTGAGTGCAAAATTCAAACAAATTTTGTAATTATTAAGGATACCGAGAGAAAGAATCAAACATATAGCGCCATTATTGGTAGAGAAACATTAAGTTGCTTACCCCTTATGTTGAATTTTACCAACTGGGAGCTTATTAAAATTCCGATTGAGTATAAATTAATTAGTTGCAGAGAATTAGATAAAATATCAAGAATGCTAGATGATCTAAAGACCAAAAAGTCTGAAAAAGAGAATATAATATGTCATTATTGCAAGAAAAAAGGGCATATTGCCAGTATCTGTTTTTACCGTAATCCGGATTATAATCCGAGAGGACATCGCATTCAAACTATAGTTGAAAGGGAAAGCGGAGCTTTTAGAATTGCGCATAAAGACCAACATAGGTTGAGAATTTCGCAGCTCTAACCCAGTCAGAAATGACTGAGATTTTAAAAGGAATTCTTTAAAATATATATATTTTTCATTCATCAACATAATCAAATATTTAAAATTTTTGTTTGTTATCTTTTCTTATTCTTCCTTACCCCAATATATTCATTTAATTCTATTTTGTAAATTTTCTTTGGAATTGTAATTATTTTGTTTAATGATGAACTTGGAAAATTATGGATCTACAACAAAAAGAAGATAAACAACAAACAACAAATCCCCAGATCGTAAAGAAGAATGATTTATATGTAATTAAAAAAAAATGAACTACGCATAGCTTCATCAAAATACTACCTCCTCCTTTTTAGGAGAGATCTAATGAAAAAATGCCCATCAACAAAATCATACAATATGCAAAACGGTTAAAAATTTAAATCCCGCTCAACATTGCGGAGAAAGAAAAAAAATAATAATTAAAACCCCTGCAATAGGAGAGGAAATAAAAATGTGCGTTATTTGCGCATCGTTCACCTCTTCGGTCAACTCAACCGTTAGAGAGGCCAAGAATTGGCTGATAACCGTTTTCGTTATAAGACCCATGTTTGTGGAGAATATGATTGATGGATAATGTAAACAACTCAAGAAAATATGGACATCAATTCTCTAAAGGGGAAAGGAGTATTGGATACATGTCTCAACAATTAGGCGAATATTCTTCTAAAGGGGAAAGGAGTGTTGGATCCTCATTTCGACATTAAATATTTATTTTTAAAATATGTATTATTTTCAAATATTTATTGACCCCAAAATGTGCTGTAAATGTTTGTTATCTATTTTCCCATTCTAAATATTCAAAACATTCCCTCAAACAAACATTTACTTTGATCTTAAAACTTACTCTCATTTATTTTAAATAATTTACTTTCTTATCTATGCTTTACAACTTCCTCGTCTGAACTTCTTCCGCCCATTCCCTAAACATATAAATACTTTTTGTGTTTCACCATTTTCAAGCTTGTCTTGATCACACTTGCTCCCCAAACCAAACCCAACTTATTTAAATAAACTTTATTAAATTGTGTATAATTAATTGTTGAGTATTGTTTGAGTTAGAGATTATTTGAGTGTTTAAAAGAAGATATTTAATTTATTACTTATTAGAAGAACCGGGATATAACATGCTCATTACAAAGATTATAAGTATACAACAAAATTCTAATAGTGACATTATATTAGAATAAATACTTTAGCAAATTTTTGTAAAGAGATATACCTCTAATAAATCTTGTACGAAAATTAATGTCCAAGCAACCATTTATAAACAATTTAATAAAATGATCATATTTATCATATTTTATAAGAGGTATGAATTCGTTAAGGTTATCTGTCGAGAAAATTTTTGTACTCATATCATCCACTATCGTTTTCCATTCGCACTAAAAATCATAATTAAAAGTTACTATTATCTTAAGTTACCTATCTAATTAAAAATAAATTTTTTCATAGATAAAAATAGTCATAATTAGGGACCGAATTTTTAGGTTGTAAAAACCTTAAAATAGGTACCTAAATAGGTTGTAAAAAATGCCGAAATAGGTTACATAAACTCGAAAATAGGTGACAAAAATGGAAAATAGGTTGCAAAAAAGGGTCGACATAAGGGGTAAAAAAAGCAAAAATAATGAATATTTTATATTTTCCGTTCAAATTTTATTCTCATAGTAATAATGGTAAAAATTTCTCATTTTTTAAAATTTCCACTGAAAATATTAATTTAAAAAATTTTTAAATTTTTGAAAAAAATATTTTTCTAAAAATTGAAAAAAATTTTGGGTGATACATAAGAAAAATTAATAAAATTTTTAAAAAATTTTAGGTTTTTACGAAAAATTTTGAAAATTTGTGCTAAAAAATTGAATTTTTACGAAAATCACCCAAAATAGGTGACAAAAACGCAAAAATCTTCAAAATAGGTTACAACCTATTTTAGGTTTCAAAACACCAAAATAGGTTCTAATAGGTGATAATAAATCCGCGTAAACAAAAGATTTTCAAAAATAACAACGGATTTGAGCTCAATTCATCATAACTATTTCGCAGAAAAATAGGTTATAACCTAAAAATCCGGTCCCTAGTCATAATAGTTATTTTGCTCCACCTATGCTTGGCTTTACTCTGGGATGTCACGGGTAGAGAAAAAAGTTGGGTAGATTTCGAATCGGGTTTTGAAAAGCTCGGGTCTTGTATCCGTTTATATTTTGCGTATCGAATTTAATATAAACAATGACATCTCCGGCAAAGCCCACTATTTTTCCTGAGCCTAATAGATAACTGTTCATATTATTTTTGAATTTTTTATAATAAATATCGCTAAAATTAGGTTTATAGGTAACTTTATTTTTTAAGTCAGTTTTCTCGAGAGTCAATCATTTCCAATGTAAAAAAGTTATAAAGTCATTTAAATAATTTGTTCTAAACCATTTTAAAATTTTTAAAACAATTTTAACACATTCTGATATTTAAAGAATTATTTAGGACATTGAAAGATCCCTAATTGTTACCTGTATATCCAGCTGATAAAACTTTTTTTCTAAACCTTGAGCTTTCTTTGAAATTTTTTTATCCTGAATTGATCGAACCATACGGTAATAAAAGACAGGGAAATTCGAGTGAAATCTCTTTAAATAATCTAAAGCAATGTTCTTATTAAATGCAAAACAGTAAGGTATATCTAATTGTTCTTGTGCTCGGTTCCAGATATCAAGTGTCCAGATTCTCCTCTTTTTAGTAATAACATTTTCACTCCATTCTTTAATGGATTTTATATTTTCTTCAATATCTTGATGCCAGATAATATAGTCAATGGCTATATGATTCCGGACGTAATCATCTTCGTTGGGCCCATAGAAAATTTTGTTAAAGTGTTTAGCAGCTTGTTTATCATCAGAATATACTAAAAATATTTAAATATTATCATCCCGAAAGTCATGGACTTTGGCGACAAATTAAAAATATTTATTTAACTTACATCCTCTACATTCCTTCTTGAGATGATGATCATCAACACATGGTTCTTCACAAGGATCAGACGCTGGTGCTAGAGGTAGTAAAATTAATATGATAAATATAAACATTAATCGACAAGGATTCATAAAAAATTTTCTAACAATTTTAAATCAAATAGAAATAATCTAAATATAATTTTAAAAATTTCAATTTATAAATGCTGAAGTTGGAGAATCACGTCTGAATAGAGGTAGTGTATAGGAGGGTTAATATTTTTATTATTAAAGGTTAATTTTTCAGACGTTAAATTTTAAAAAATGCATAGTTGGCATGTCAATATTTTTATTTATAGCCAAAAAATTAGGCGGCTTCTCTTTAATACATACAAGTGCAATATTGAATAAAAAAATTTACTTAAATAGACAGGCATTCACGTGAATATCACTATGAAATTGTAAAATTTTATTTGTTTTTTGATTGAAACTTTGCAATCGTTTATACTAGGGTAGACCCCGTTACCCGAAACCCGACCAAAAAACCCGAACCGAACCCAGAAGGCTCTACCACGACAAACTCCGATCCCCGACTCAAACCTCAAGTCGAGGTTCGGGTAAAACAAAACCTTTAAAATGGGATTTTTTGTGAATTTTTCGAAAATTTGTATACCAAAAAGTACATTTTTGTAAATATTTTTCTCAAATTTAATAAGTTAAAAATACATTCCGTAAATGCTGAAATAATTTCCCTCTCTCAAATAATTACCCCAGCCCTATTAATTACCCCTTACAGAAGAGATCGAAAAAATAATTAACCCTCATAAAAATAGTTATATTAGACTTGTCAAAAAAGCTCAAATAATTACCCCCTATTAACTACCCCCTCCAGCGAGATGTCGAAACAATAATTATCCTGGGTAATTTTAGCAAATACGGTATGTATACTAAATTCATTAACTAGAAAAGTGATGTGTGGTTAATAGGCTTAAGTGGTGGGCTTTATAGTTAAGCTTATGACATAGGTGTGGGTTTGAATCCGAATTTAAACATTAAACTTCGCACGTTGTTTTGCGTTCCAAAATTGATTTTTTAGCTTTCTGATATTGATGTTAAAATTGTAAATTTATTTTTAAATATTATAAAAAACAGTGTTTTCGCCCATTGCCAAGCAGGATTCATGTAATTTTCGCCTGTGCGCTGAAAATAGAATATATCTGGCATTTAGCTTGCCAAAATTCTCAAAATTTTGGCCTGCGGCGCAAATGATGTGAGATAAATGATGAGAGATGATTTTTCTTAGAACACTAACAAGTTTTTATCGAAGAATATTTAAAATAATTACATTCTGACCCAATTATATGAAACCAATTTGGTTGAAATTTAACATACAACTAGATCCGGCACTTGAATAAAAGACTGCCCCGTATAAGAGTTTCTGAATAAGAAGTGTCGTTTAGGTGGGATAACCTTTTTATTATTAAAAGTTAATTATTAGACGTTAAACATTTATAAAAATAAAATCTGGCATGTCTATATTTTTATTAATAGCCAAAGTAATTGGGCGGCAACTCTTTAATAAATATAAGTGCAATATTCAATACAAAAATATACAAAAAGTGCATTCATAATTAGACATATGCACGTGAATATCACTAGACATGTTGACTTTGAGTGTTTTAGTCGCAGTAATAATATTAAATGCTAAACCGGAAACTGCTACAGTCCATAATCAACAAACATTATATAAAGGTATTTATTGGTAGGACCAGTATTTTTAACTAAAAGCCGGCCCATACCTAGGAAATCTCATAACCTTGCCGATCGGTTTGGCAAATTTTGAAAACCGTTCTATTACTTTTATGCACTAGAATATTTACGTGTTTTAATTAGTTAAGAAATTATTTAATATAAATAGTATAAATTAACGAAGATGGCGTCTTCTAAGTGCTGCATGAACAAGTTTATTATATGCAGATAAACGTCGACTTGACGTTGATTGTTCTCCAATGCTTTCTGAATTGCTTTCAGATGCTGCTAAATATTTTAAATTATTTCTATAAAAATTCCATATTATCACCCTTTACTGTTCCTCCGCCATAACCACTACCTCCCTCAGATTTTGCTTCATAGCCTCCAACTTCTGGCTTTTTTGGTGCTTCAGGAGCACTTTTATTTGGCACAGCAGCACCGTAATTATTAGCCGGATGAGCTTCAGGCGGTTGATATGGTGGTGAAGGGGATGGAGCTGCTGGAGGAGCGGGCCCTACATCGACCCCTTTTGAACGTTCTGGACAAGGACAATATTCAGCATCGGCACCTATTTTAGTTAAAATTATGACTGATAATGTTTTAATTTACCAGGCAATCCTTGGGCACCGGGACTTCCATTTATGCCATCTTTTCCTTTGTCACCGCGTGCACCAGGAGGACCAATCGGTCCTTGGGGACCTTAAAATTGAAATTTTTTATTAATTATTATGAAGAATTACAGACCTGGAGCAGCATCATCACCTCTATCACCGGTTGGACCCTCATCTCCGGCCTCACCAGGCGGGCCAGCAGCCCCCTTTGGTCCAGGATCTCCTTTTGCATATCCAACGCCTTGAATATCCATCAAATAAAAGAAATGGTTATAAATCTATTACCATCCTCTCCAGGTGTGCCTTTCACACCTGCATCGCCAATATCACCAGGAAGGCCGATTTCCCCTTCCGGTCCCTCATCTCCAGGTTGTCCATCTCGACCAGGGGCACCAGGAGATCCTTTTGCTCCTTTATCTCCTCTTGGACCTCTTTTGCCCTTATATCCAGGTAAACCGGTTGGACCAGCTGGGCATTTCCCACAACCAGGGGTTACAGTCTCTCCATAGGCATTTCCAGGATCAGAAGCTACTTGACTGCTTCCTGAAGCACCTGCAGGACCAGGCTCTCCATCCATTCCTTGATAAATTTAAATCCAATAATTTATATTAAAAAATTAGTCGTAGACTGATCCTATATAGATACAGTTTCAGTTTCCTAAACCAAAATTATAAAACACTGAAATTGGAATCGCTTAGAAATCGGAACCATAGTATAAGGAACGGTTCTGATTTATTGTCAGATGATGTAATTATAGTTTAAGATTTTATAATTATGTTAGAATATAATATTAGTCAAACACTGATTTTAATATTTTATTATTAGGGACCGGGTTTTTAGTTTTTTAGCTATTTTTCTGAAATTCCTTGCCTCATGGGAGGCGGGGGGGGGGGAGTTCCTACCGACTTGAAATTAAAAATTAATATGCTATGTATCTCACCTGGTTCTCCTGGCTCGCCTCGCACACCTTTTGGTCCGCTAGGACATTGATTCTTTTGCGGACTAGATTTGACATTAGAATTCTCATCTTAACAATTTTTAACTATCCAATTTAAGGCTAAAAAATTATTTTACATTGCCTTCGTTGACGAGCAATAATTTCTGCAGCTCGTTCTTTTCGAGTTAAAACTTTCTGCTCCATTATAGTACTCCACATTTGTGAGCCCTGTTTATTTAAAAATTACTTGAAGTAGGCAAAAAGGAAAATGTTTAAGACCATATCTTCAACGATTTGTCTTTTTTGCGACATTTCTTTCTCAAAATTGGCCAAATCCATGAGCCTAAATAATAATAAAATATTAAATGTTTAGTATACCTATTTAAAATTTCGGTTATTATTACGTAAAACTTTAGATATTGTTCGAAATTAAATTTTTAATAGACACAAAGGTGAAACTAAAAAGGTCACTTCATAGCTGGTCATGGCTCCAGGAGCTAGCTCTGGAGCTTTTTAGGAACGGAACCAAGATTTGAAAAAGTTTTGAGCAAGGAGCCGGAGCAAAAAGATGCCTAATAACCATCAATGGTCACGTTCCCAATTTACACTTTGAGGTAATAACACGAGATTTTTTCAACGAGTTTTTGTTTGAGATCCCTTTTGGTCAGATCACTAACGATAAGATGCAAAATTCATTTCCTAGTTTTTATTTTTACTAATTTTCAGAAAGATTACATTAAAGGAACACCAAGCATTAAAGTTCCAAATGACACCAATGCAAGTCCAGCTGCAATTTTTACAGTTCCTTTTGGTAAACTACTCATTGTTTAAAAATTATTTTGAGATAATTGCAAGATCGAATTTTAGATGAAAATGCTTAAATACTGAGGTAAATTTTTATATTTTATGACAATAAATGATGGAACAAACTTAAAGGTTATCAGAATCAGACATGGACGAAACGTTTCGTTTCCTTGTCTAGTTAGTTGTCCTGCTTTTATTTCGTTTCCTTCTAGAAAGTATTTTCTGGAAGTAGGGTTGGGGCCCGATCCGGCCCGGTCCGAAAGATCGAGTCGGGCATTGAATTTTGACCCGAAAGAGACTCGGTCGGGCCGGCCCGAAAAAAAAAACCCCAACCCTATTTAAAAGAATTCCAATGGAATTTTATTACTGTTTTTAATTTACAATGGTTTTGTTTGATCTTAAAAAATTTTGGAGTTTTTCCCAGGTCTGATAAGAACTAATGGACTAAAAAATTCATTCAAAATTTAATATTAAAAAACATAATGTTCATTAGAAATAGCTAACTATAACAAATGAAAAGAAAACTCTCAACAAAAATAACTTAGATAAATAAAAAGCCTGTTCCCACCTTTCCGTCATTTTTGAGTTATATGCTTTGGCGGTGTTTTCTAATTAAGTTTTATGCTTGGTAGTGGCTGTCGCGCAGTTCTGCCCTCAAGGCTATTGTAGAGAGTGCAATTATGAATTGGGCGCTTCCTGATTCTCTCTCTTTTTTCTTAAAAACTCCAACATTTTTTACTGAACATTATTAGCAGAAAATTTTAATAAAAATAATTTAATTAGAAAATTAATGGAAATAGAATTTAAAGTTTTTTAATAAGAAATTATTTAGATAATTAATAAAATTTATTAATAAATTAATTTGGAGATTTTGTTGAAAAAATTATTGGGTATTATCGAGGTATATAAGATTAAATAATATGAACTATTTTACAAATTTATATAAATTATAGCAATGTTTGAAAACAAATGCGTACGAACGCCCAGAAGCTGAAGAACTTTTAAAGCAATTGTATTCCTCTAATTGATTGGCCGACCATTCTTATTCAATCACTTAAATGGTCATTCTATTAGAATTGCCATTTATTTATTAAAGTATGTCCTCATTCAATGGGAGGGCCGTTGCTAAATGCCAATCAGTGGTTGAAACATATACGTATTTGCTAATGTAACCGTGCTCTATTAAATTCATTTAGAGGGGTCATTAATTTTATATTTTTAATCCCCTTCTTGCGTGATTGATAAGAAGGCCATTCAAATGGAGGTGGCCATTCAATTAGAGAAAATTGGCATGAAATTGGTATGAAAATTGGTATAAATTATTTTTTGGGAATGTTTTAAGTTCTCATTTAGTAATGCATTAAAAATAAGATATGATAAAATAAGAAAGGCTACTTTATTAGAGTCAATTTCGGCAAATTCAAAGAATAAACAAAATAAAAAATGACAAAGAAATTTTTTATAAATCTAGAAAAACATTAAAAATTTTTTTATATTTAGAAAAACATTAAAAAATTTTTCTTAGTAAATTGCGGCCAATGAAAGTATCTTTTAGTCATTTTCGGCAAAAAGCCCCCACTGTCTTCCCTTTAAAATTATTATTTGCCGGAAATTGCTATTTGTGTATTGTTGCTTGTGTATTGCTTATAGACATAGTATGTATTGCTTATATACATATATATGTACATATGTCTATTGCTCTAAAAATAATAAATTAAAAATCATTTTAAAATAAAAATAAGGGATTTAAATTATTGAATATTTTCAATTGCCTTTTAAAAAATTTAAATAAAAATTTATAAAAAAATTTAAAATTGTCTTTGAAAATTTTTTTATGAAAATTAAAAAATTATTTTTAATTTTATTATTTATTTTTGTTTTTATTAAATTATCATTTGAAACTGATGATGATGATGATTATAACAAGAACTTAAAAAGGCGACGAAGGAAAGCAAGAGGAAGAATAAAGAAACAAAAATTACAAGAAAAATATGTAGAAGAACAAGGAGAAGGAGAGCAAGAAGTAAAACAATACCAACGGCATCAACAACAGCAACAAGTACTTTATCAACAAGAAGAAGAATATAATTTACCAACCTGTTCTTGTCGTCGAAAAATACCATTGAACTTATTTGGAAATATTCCCGATTCAGAATATAGCTTTGAATTTGACATCTATTTGACATCTATGGCAACATTAGAGGGTTAATTGGGGAGGGAGCAACAGCTAAAGTTTGAAATTTAAACATTAAATAAATTTAAATAAAAATTAAATAAATACAAATAAAAATGTTAAAATTAAATATATTTTTAAAATTTAATCTATTTGTATCAATTTTATTACATATTTTTAAACATATTGACTCCAAATCTTTTTCTAGAATTTCAGAAATCATAGTCGTTGCGGACCTCTATTTTACGTACAATATCGTATGTAATTAGCTTAACATTTTTACGAACAGAGCCCTGCCTAAGAGAATATTCTTATACAAATAAAATTTAAAAACCATTACAAACTTTCTTATAAATTTTAAAAGGTCTTTCATGCATTTTCTTTTAAAATGAAAAAATGTGTTGCTTTGAAATATTTTTTTCCGAATTCAAATGATGCATATACTAAAGAAGTTGATTTCTATAGAAATTTTATGAAAAAGTCAGGAAAACAGAAGGATCAGAATGCGCAAAATATTATTCACGAAATTAATCAGTAATTAATACTTACTATTTAAATTAATAAAAAATTTGGGGTAGACACGAGGGGTATTTTTATTTTTATTTTGAAAAATTCGTTGACCCAGAAAACCGGAAACCTACGACTTTTATTAATTTATTATTATTAAAATATTGTTGTAATTTGCTAATTTAGATTTTAAGTAGGGGTTACGAACAGTTGTTATAACCAAGAGAAATAGTTTAGCAAGAGTTTAGCCACCGGGCTGGATTCGAACCTGCGACCTCCTGACATTATTGCTGGGCTAATTCGATCACTATATACAGTAGCACTACCACGAGCTAACGGGGCGACGACTAACGCTCTCTCTTTTATCCTCTTCAATCGTTTAACTCCCGCTAAGCGTTTTAAATGCTCTAAGTGAATCGTCCTTAACAAGGTTGTTATAATTCAAAGCTGGGTAAAATAATTTTCTTGCATAACTTGCAAATATTTAGCAACGATGAAAGATTGGAAATTGCTATGGAAATTGCCGATATGGATTTAAAAGAATATATTGAAATGATACGATCAAATGTAAATAAAAAATAATATTAGTTATTAATTTCAAAAAAAAAATAAATTTAAAAATTTAAGCATAATGAATATGATTTCTTAATCGAGGTTTACAATCAAACTGCTCATTTACTTTTAGCTATAAGCAGCTTTCATAAAGGTCTAATTAATTTATATTTATTTCTAATGAAAAGGCGAGAAAACGGAAGCGGAAGGCAGCCCTTCCCTGATGTGTAACTAACCGGGGCAAATTAAACACGAAATAAAGAGGTCGTCGTCTTGGTCAACACAAGAGACATACCGATTTTTTAAACCAAAATCTCGAGTTTACTCAAGACATAATTAGCACCCTAGGATTTTCTAAAATAAAACTTATATTAATATTTAATAAAAAATTAAAAAATATTTATAGTTGCTGTTCATATGGATTTGAAACCTCAAAATATAATGATGGTAAATGGTGTAGCTAAAATTGTGGACTTTGAATTTTCAAAAATTAAGAAATTGGTAATTAAAAATTGAAAATTATTCGTAATTTTATCAAATATTCAGATAGAAAATGGCGAAAATTTTCAGTACGGAACATATCAGTTTATGAGCCCAGAATTAGCTGATTTTGAGCATGTAAGTTTATTCAATTAATAGGATTAGTATTAAAGTTTGCTTTTATTTTGAATGAAAGAGTACTTGCGATAGGTGAACACAAAGCCAACTGATAAAAATCTCAAATTAAACACCTTTTTATATATATCATGTATGCAGCAATATATATATATCATGTATGCAGCAACTAAGCCAGATATATGGGCTATGGGTGTTATAATATATCAAATGCTTTTTGGTTTTGATCAATATCCTTATAGCGTTACGGATGATATCTTCCAACAAATTGTGTATTTAACAAGACAAAATCCGGATATTGTTGATTACACAAGAGTAGTTGGAAAGCTGGAGCAATATCGTAAAACAAATAAATATTTGGTTGAAAAATTAATGGGTATTATTGAGGTATTTAAGTAGTAAATTATACTATATATTTTTATAAATTTATATAAATTATAACAATGTCTGAAGCCAAATCCAAACGAACGTCAAGAAGCTAAAGAACTTTTCGAGCATTTAAAATAATCTTATTGAGTGGCCACATTCTTTTATTAAATCATTATTTGATAGAATATAATTGTATTAAGGCCTTTCTTCTAGTAACTAATGTCCTAAAATTTGGCTATTGTTAAAGACCGAAAAAAGGTGTGTGGTGTTATTTTAACCACCAATACAACTCTACGGCAGTGATTTCGCTTTTTATTTCAGGTAGAATGCGTAACCATGAATTAATTTAGAGTGGTCATTAATTCTATTTTCTAATTCCTCCTAAACGATTGAGTGATTAGATGGAGGTGGCCATTCAAGTAAAGATAAGAAACGATATATTTTCAAATGATTTTAGTTTGCTAAATTTATGTGATAAAAATTCAAATAACACTACCAAATTTATTTGTTTCTTCAATGTTTAAGTCTAAATTTCGGTTAGACCTACTTTAAAAATGCGATTTAATCGAAATATTAGGTTATCCTAAATCAAATTTATAATAAAAATATTTTTAATTTTATAAGTTTATGCAACTTAACAGTGATTATAATTAAATTTAGATACATATTTCATAAATTAGATTTGCTCAATTATTAGAAAAGGAAAATTTTTCTAGTTATTTTGTCCATCTAATTTGAATATATTTGATTCCCATTATATTATATTTTTATCATCTTATCCCGAAATATAATGACACAAATTTTCTTGATCTTGTTAATTTCCCGTCTTCATTGTACATTTTAGTTTTCGATGTGGCCCGAACAACATTAGATGGTTCTTTTGATTGTTCTAAAAATAGAGTTGTAGAATTTTGTAGAATTGCTTGCTTTTGGTATAATTTGCTTATAAAACTATAGTTTTTTTAATTGTTTTGAAACGGATTCAAATTTCGTAATTTAAGCGTCTCTCTTCGAACGCAATTATTGAGTCCCCCTCCCATTTTATTATCAGAACAATTAATTGGATCAATATTGCTCTATCTATCGTTGATAATTAAAAATAATTTTCTGTTAGAAAAAATGACTAATGATATGTATGGGCGCGAGACCTTAAACAAGTTCGTATAAAAGCTACCACTAGTTACTTTTTCGTTCTTCTTTCTTTTAGTTTTCTTCTTTCTGCCTAAACTTCTACATATTAAATTTCTACGTGGATAAACTCTTGTGTGTTTTCAGTCGTATCATTAGCAAATCCCAGACGTGACACCTAATGTTTAGAAAGTGCATTTCTCATGCACTTTAATTCTCATATACTTATGCAATAATATTTTTTTAAATAATATGTAATTTAATAATGAAATTAGTCATTAATTACTCGTTAAAATCTACACTTTTTGGGAAAATGAAAAATTATATCTTTCCTTGATCTTAATTTAAATATTCGCAATAATTTGCCTAGATAAGTTCTGTTTGTTTGTGAAATCTGCTTGATCCGTTTTCAACAGGGAATATATATTAAATTTCTACGTGGATAAACTCTTGTGTGTCATATATATATAGTTATTTTGGCCATCTAATTTGAATATATTTGACTCTAATTTGAATATATTTGACACAAATTTTCTTGATCTTGTTAATTTCCCGTCTTCATTGTACATTTATAGTTTTCGATGTGGCCTGGATAATCGTTGTTTAATAAACTTGATAAAATGGATAAATATCGTTTTGAAGTGAGACTTTATTTGAAAAATGTATTAAGTTACATTCATCATTCAAAAATGACAGAAAAATATGATTATTCTAAAGGATCCCAGTATATGAGAATTTTTGGTTAGGTATTCAGGAAATTCTGATTGAAATTATCAAAATGTACATATAATGATATAATTTTTAGAACTATGTTCCGTTTGTATGCAAATTTTATCATTTAATTTAAACAATAATATTTAGATATGCAAATATACAAATTATTTTCTTTAATTAAAATTATACTCCTTTTTGGAGTTTATAAAATAATTGAAAGCAATCTTTATATTAAAATTGAGTGGAGAAAATTTGAGAAAAGTTTGTCTCAAGATTTGTTTAATAAACTGGATAAAATGGATAAATATCGTTTTGAATTGAAACTTTATGTGAAAAATACATTCAGTAACATTCTTCATTCAAAAATTACAGAAAAATATGATTATTGTAAATTTGATAAATATGAATTATCTACAGATGACAAGACACCTGTAGCTTTTCAAAAAAATAATTATGCGTTGGAAGTTTTGTTCAATAAACAGGTAAAATCATATCATTTTAAGTGATCTTTCTGAAGGACTTGATTTTAAAATAGAGTATCACTCCTAGCTTTCGGAGGTGGGCGTCGGGGATCGGGGTTTGTTGGGGTAGAGCCTTTGGGGTTCTGGTCTCGTGTTATTTCCAAAAAAATACAGTGGTCGTGGTTTTAGGGGACGTGGTCCTACCCTATTTTAAGTATGTTTAATATCTTGGTTTTCTGTGCTCTTGTAAAAATTCAGAGTAAAGAAATGGTAATAGGCATCATAGAAAGCACATTCCAACACAAAACGGATTGTGCCGATTAAATTTTAAACATTAATAAAAAATTTTAATTTTTAAAGCTTTTACTCGGCCCAATACAAATTGATGGAGGAATAGACAAAGCAATCCTAATTCCATTAACTTCATCAAAAAAACATCAAGTATTTAATTCTACTCATTTTGGAGACTTAGCTGATTTTGCGAGGCCTACAAGAGTTCTTAAATTTATTGTTAACAAATTAAACCCGCATTTAAAAATGAGCATTTCGTGTGTATATTCACGAGTTGTTTATGATTTAATGGAACATTCAGATTATTATTCAACATTATATTATAATCGTCGTGTTTGTCATGATGATAGATATTTGCTTAATATAGAGGAGAATGGGCATAATATTGTAAGTTGATTAAATAGATGGGGTTGGAATCAGGGCCTTTTCTAATATCAATATTAGTTCAGGTATGGATTCTGTTTACCGGATCCAGACATCCATAATCCCAATTAAAATCTAAAATAAGATCTGGTCAAAATTTCAATTATTAAGCCTACAATAGAATTAGAATGTGAAGAAGCCATATATGAAAATCAAATAGAAAATCTCTATCTTATTACAATTCAAAATTTTGCAGAAGATAATTCAAAAATTTCTTCATTATGCAAACTTTATAGAAATAATCCAAAAACGGTAAACGTAAGAGAAATTGAATTGGAATTGGAAAAATATAGAAAATCAAATAATAAAAAGGATGATAATCCTGGTAATAGAAGCTTAACCAAAGAAAACTCAGAAGGTAATATTTTAAATAATAAAGATAATTAATTAAAAAATAAAATCGCTTTCCGTTATAAGATTAACACGGATTTAATTTTGTTCTAATTTCTTTGTTCTAAATTTACTCTCGACTTTATTAAAAAATTTTATTGAGTTTCGAGTGGTGAATTTGTAATTAAGTATTATAATTTTCTGGGAAAAAGCTATTTTAATTTAAAAACATTTTTATATACTTTCTAATTTATATTTTAAGCAACTGGAATAGAAAGAACGAGCAAAGGCAAACAAAGTAAAGTTATTCATGAACAAATTGAATGTAAACTAAAGCATAGCGATAATAATAATAAAGGTATAATTGATCTTAATTGTGATGTGATATGTATTTTTGATATAGAGCTCTTACATAATGGATAACGTTTAAAATAGCACTAGCAAAGACCAGATTTTGAAACGATTTCAGGAAAAGCCGTGATATTTTTACCTAGCCGATTTAGAAATTTATCTTGTTCTGATATACATATTGCTATAATAATAAGACACCTAAGATCATTGTCAGTAAGTCGCATGCCAATTATGTTCATTAATGCAATATAATCTGGACAAGATATTTAAAAATAAATTTCAGAAAAATCATTTAACGATATTATCAATGATGCACACAAACATCTAGAAAATTTTTCTATAGCTATAAACAACTCACAAGAATTTATAAAATATGTTTATAAACATACAAGTTTTGGAAAGGATGAAATAATTGATAATGTTACAAGTGAAAGAATTGATAATTACTTTGAATATATTAAGCATGATACTGAATATTTGGAAAAACTTGAAGCTAAATCTATTTATCTTATTAATGAATTAATAAATAAATTCAAAACTAAGTAAAAAATTAAAATAAATTTGAAAGTAAAGTAAAATTTAAAAAATTCGATGAATTATAATTTTTGATTAAATTTGGATATTTTAAATGTGAATTTTGTAAATATTTTTATTCAGTTAAATTTTAATGTTAATCATCTACTATTTTGATTATCTCCCTCTTATTAAATAACATGTCGTTTTGTAGTTAAAATGTAAATTTTTTCAAGAAATGTGTCTGTCGATCAGGGCTCACGCAATTTAAAAATTTTTAAATCTGCATCCACAATCCGCATGTCGAACAAACACGCAACCTGCGATTCACAATCTGAGGATAAAGGAGGTAATCTGGGAATATAATTTGATTGGTGATATTAAAGGTTGATTCAATGTACTTATATATCGGTGGTTTGAGAGAGAGACTATGTACATATACAAAAATAAACAATGCATAAAGTAATTTTTTAGTAAACTTTAAAAAAACACGGTATGAAAATTTTTTCTGAATTTCCTCTACTATACTTGCGTGGGATATTTCTTTATCACATTCTTTTATTTTGAGGAGAACACAATATGTATTGTATCAAAATTTTAAACTAGAGGAAATATTTAGTAAATAATATTTAATTTATGATTCAATAAAAATATTTTTATTTCATGTTTATGTTAATTAATAGTTTTATAATTAAATTTAGATATATTAGCAGCTATAATTGGTCGATTATTAGAAACGGGAATACTTTTTAGTTATTTTCCCATTCAATTTGAATAAATTTGAAATCCCAAAATATTTTATATTTTTGTTTTCATGTTCTCATTTACTATTACGGTCGATTTTTTCCTGATCCTGTTACTTTCCGGGGTTCATTGCGCATAATCCATTATTCATGTTGTTTGAACAACAATGACTTTTATCTGCTGCTTGTTCTAAAGAATAATTTGATTTTTTAAAACGTTATTTTTTTCATAAAGCAAAACTTAAGAATAGGGAAAACTTAAATAATTTTGGAATTATTATTTGCTTATTACCGTATTATTGCTTATTACCGTATAATATTTGCTTATTACCGAATAATTCAACCTCTCGCTGGAGGGGTTGATTAAAAAGAAGGGGGTAATTATTTAGGCTTTTTTAGCTATTTGAAAAGAGAAAACTATTTTTTTATATCTGGCCATAAGAGGTAATTAATAGGATGTTGTGGGTAATTATTTGAAAGAGGGTAATTATTTCAGTATTTACGGTAATTATATGCTTACGTTCATTTCTAATACAACATTTAGCAGCTGTGCAAGAACTATCTCCAAATGCACAACATTGAAGTTTTGGATCACAACAATCTTGATTTTCTGGAACACAATCTTTATTTTAAAATGAGTTTAATTAGAATATTTTAGCAATTAAGAATTATTTAAAATTTTTTAATAAATTTTGTAAATAAATTTTTTAAATTTAATTATTTTTTGTGTAGTTAGGCCACCTTTTTAATAAAATCTCCTTTGGATAATGAATAAATACGGCCCTGTATTAGAGCCAAAATTAATATTCATTCTCTTTGTAGGATAATGAAAAACCCCCAGCTACACAAGGCAAAATGAATCGACAACATTGTAAATTGTCTGTACAAAAACCTTGTAAAGCATAATCACACTCTCAAATATAATTAAATTTGTTATTTATTTAAATAATTTTATTAAATAATAATTAAACTTACTATCGTTTACTTTTTTTTGTACACAACAAGTAACATAAATCATGAAAGAAAATAAAATTGTAATAATTATTAAAATATTTTTAACCATTAAAAATTATTTCTAACGAATATACTATTTATTTTAGCAATTTAATCATGCAATTACTACAAGAAAATTTTTTTAATTTAGTTTAAATTACAAATTATCAACTTGATTAAAATCTTTTTTATAATACTTAAAGAATTAAAGATTACTTTAACAAATAAAATTATTTAATTTAAATTATTTATTCATATGATTATAAAATTTTTTTTAAATAATATTTTATAAAATAAAATATTATTTTGGCAGAAGTCAGCAAAATATTTTTTTATTTTTGGCAAGCCAAAAATTTTTTTATTTTTGGTAGAGCCACCAAAAAAATATATTTTTTAGTTTTGGCAGAGCCACCAAAAAAATTTTAGAGCAACGTTGGATTGGTACAAATAAAGCTTAATTTAGCTAGAAAAAATTTTTCCGCTAAATTATTTTATTTCTAAATACATAAAATTTAAGAATTAATTCACCAACTAATTTTGAATAAGCCAAGTTTCACGTGAATATTTTACATGGTTTTTATATTTTAATTTAAAAAAAGAAAAAGATTCAGGCTCTCTAACTTATTTTGAATCCATTTTACACGTGAATATTCATATGCTTTATAAAGCATATTGGGGTTTTTTCAAAGTTTCCATTCGAACTAGAGTTGGACAAAACGATACTGGTATCGGCCAACCCGAGACCGAGATTGACCGATACTCAAGAACCCAATACCGAGACCGATACCATCATTTTGAGCCGAGACCGATACCGAGAAACGATACTGACCGAGACTACAGAAATTTTTATTTTTGTCAAAAAATACGTGTAAAAATAATACATTCGTTATTATTATTAATTATTATTCATACTACTCGACTTTGTTATACATGTAAGTTGGATGGGTAATGATTTAGAAAGTTATCCTGGACTCAAGAAAGGATTAACGATGGTATCAGAGGATTTAGATGGATAATTTGGAGGGATCAAGGAAATTTAAAAAGACACCATGGGATTGTCGACGGATGTCGGTGAGTTGGGGAGATAGCAAAGGATGAAGGCTATCAGCAGTTATGGATTGATGCGGGATATCAGGGGATTTGGAGGGATATCGGGAGATCTGAGCTCCAGATACTGAACCGATATTTTTTTGAGCCGTTCCATGATGGAAAATTGGTATTCAAATGCCTTACTTTCCGCGCCGCGGGCAAAAATTTTGAGAATTCTAGAAGTGCAAGCCAACATATTTCTTTCAATTTTCAGCGCCGCAGGCGAAAATTTTTGAATTTTAGAAGACCTTATTCAAAAACAAGGCACTTTCTCTGTTATGGACGGATATCCGAAAAAAATTATTGACGAAATCTTGGACAATACTGAGGATTTTGTTTCTTTGAGTCAGTATCGTTTCTCGCCGAGAAATAGACCGAGAATCTCGGTATCGGTTTCGAGACCGAGAATGAAAAAACCGAGACCGATATTGGAAAAAAGCCGAGAATCTCGGTATCGGTCTCGGTATCGGCCTCGTCTTGTCCAACTCTAATTCGAACACAAAATAGTTTTTCATTTTCTTAATAAAATATTAAATGAATACTTAAAAACAGGGCTCTGATCAGTACTTATTTTGAAAGTACTGACATAAAAATCGACATAGTATTTCCAAAATGAAATGCACATATGTGGAAGTACGTCAATTCAGATGGACTTCTTGGTTAAAAATTAAATTTAATCTCCAAATTTGTCAAAATTTTACCTGCGAAGCGAGAAAGGATTTATTTTCGAGAGAAATATGATAGTCTTAAAAAAGAATTAAAGAAAGAATTAAGATTAAAGAATTAAAGATTAATTTTAAAAAATAAAATTATTTTTGATTATTTATTCACATGATTATAATTTTTAAAATATTTTATTAATTAAACTATTTTTGCCAGCTAAAGCAAAATAAATTTTTTTGTCAAGCAAACATAAAATCTTTTTATTTTTGGCAAAGCCAACAAAAAATTTTTTTTGGTACGTTGGATTATTATAAAATGATTTAATTCAGTTAGAAAGAAATTTTTTGGTAAAATATTTTTTACAAAAAATTAATTATTAATTCACTAATTTTGGATATATCGGAAATATGTTTGATTTAAAAAATAGAAAGATAAAGCGGGCTAATATTTAAAACGCTTACTAGGCGGAGGTTTAAGATCGAAGCAAAATCAGTCATGAATTTTTGTTCTATTTTCAGAACCGCGATCATTAGAAAAATATAGACACGAACCAGTTGTTTAATCTAAAGTATCGCGGGGTCGAGTTTTTTGAAGAAATCGAGGCTGAAGATTACCGAGGCTGGCAAAGCCGTGATCCATTGGTATGGGCAAAATTGGCCGAGGTATTGAAAAAAGTCAATCTCTATGGGGTATATTTAGTAGAGACCGGCGCGGGACGGGATCCCGCGCATGATTTTGCGGGGTCCCGCTCCCGCAATACCGCACTTTTTTCGATTTGCGGGATTTTGCGGGATGCGGGATTTTGCGGGGTTTTTCCCGCGGATCCCGTCCCGCAAAGATTTTTTTAAAAAATCCCGCAAATTTTTCCCGCAAAATTTTTTTAATTTTGCGGGATTTTGGAAAATGGAGAGTTTTTGCTCCTAACCTTCTAAACTCAAAAAATTTTTGCCTGCGGCGCTGAAAAAGGAGGGAATATGGATACTTTGCCTTCCAAAATTTTCGCCTGCCGCCCTTGGAATCATCATTAAAATCGAAACAAAATTGTCCAACTTGTTAGATCAAGATTTGTTTCAGCTCAAGCTATATTAATTCGTATACTCGAATTTTCCGACGAAAATGTATAAGTTTGCCCTTTATGATTTTTTTTGATAATTGGGGACCTGGATAAGTGCTTATCGTTTGTACCAACATGTACTCGTAATTTGGTACAAAGTATGATACAGTTAAGAACCCGTTAAGAACTCGTTAATGATTAGGAAATTGATTTTTTCAATATATATTGATAATTTCAACGATTTTTGGAAAATCCCGCAATCCCGCGCGGGATCCCGCAAATTTAAATTGCGGGATTTTGCGGGATGCGGGATTTTTCCCGCGGGATCCCGTCCCGCAAAGATTTTTTTAAAAAATCCCGCATGCGGGTTCCCGCAAACACGATTTTGCCGGTCTCTATTCTAGACATTGATCGATCCTGAAAGGCTCTATGATGTTTTAAAGCGGCGGCATAAACTTTTGCACTTCACTGTATGAAATTAACAATTTCTTAATTTTTAAATTAAAATCTCTCCCATATATAAACAATAACAAATATTTTCCCAGACAGTATTTTTCTTTATTTCTTAAGAAAAACAAAATTGAGAAATTACTATTATGAAAGGACATGTACATATGTCGGTTTTTCTTTATAAATAATTTAAAAATTAAATTGTTACTCAGATTTCTTTAATTGACATTTTGTTTATCTTTTTTAATAGCAAAATTTTTTAAAGTTTTAATATTATAATTCTATCAAATAGATATTATAGAAGAAATTTTAAAATGGGTTATGAAACGGAATGCATAATAAACTTGGTAAATGATTATTGTCAATAATTTTAGTATATGTATTCGGATTTTTTAAGACGATATCCGCAGGCATTTTGAAATTATCTGTATATCCACTACTAATTCTAGTGTATAATATCTTTATCAGTTAATGGATGGGTTTATCATACGCGATTTTACGTGATCACGTCCAGGTGCCTATTCCACGAAGCGACATTTACTGTCACTGTCAATAGAGAAATTTCAACAAAAATTAGTGAAAAATTATTTAGTTAAAAATTGTTTTATAATTTTTATTAATTAACAAATAATTTTTATTTTATTTAAATACATGGTGCGGCAAATTAAGGGCACTTTTTATTTTTGTCATAACCATCTTCAAAATTTATGAAAATCAGTAATTCTTTTTTATTTTAGTCCCAACACCTTAAGAAATTTGTTCATATTAAAATTGCTTTTGAATTTTAGAATATAGGCTGATTAATCGAATTTTGAGCAAAAATTTTTTGTATAAGTTGATACGGATTAATGGTTAAGATTTTGTTATAGGAAATATTTTTATGATTCGAATCAGCTCTTTATTTAAAGTGTTGGGAATATAATAAAAAAAGATTACCGATTTCAAACGCTGAAAAGAAACAGTGCCCTTAATTCACCGCACCTTGTGCAGATTTAGAAAAAATTTTGATGAAAATAATTATTTTATTAACATGCTTAAGTATAATAAATTTATTATACGGAACTAATAAATTAAATAATATAAAAAATGAAAATAATAAAAATAAAAATAAGATCTTGTATGGAAGCTCTTCTTCTTCTAATGGGCAACAGAAAATTGATGAAAATAGAGAAATATCATTAGAGCCGAATTATCATGAGGAAGTTAATGGTAAAATTTATAAAAAAATTCTTGAATTTTGAAATAAGTTTACAAGAACATTCAAATCCTTCAAAACAAAAAGAAAAGGAAGAATTAGAGAAAGTTATTTAAGAGACGCGATCACGAACATAAATCTCGGTTATCAAGAATCTATCGATCTAGATTCTCGTAAGACACTAAAAGACCGGTCTCTAATTTATTATGTAAATATTTATTAGATCCAGATAACAGAATCTCGGTTAACAATAATCTCGGTTAACAGCATGAATCTCGGTTAACAAGAATCTATCTAACTAGGTTTTTGTGAGGCACTCATATTCCTGTCTCTAGTTCATATTGTAAATACATATTTCATAGAGTCAGATATACGGATATTAACCTTACAAAAATATCCGAATTCGGATACTAAACTTTGTATCGGTATTTTAAATATATCTTTCACAAAATCTCGACTATTTTGGATTTCATTTAAAAAATAAATGAGAACCAACACAAAAATCTTTTTGTTTATTAAAATTTTCTTAGTTTTATTTCTATTTTAAAGGAAATGAAGCTGATAATGAGAATGAAAAAGAAGTACCTAAAGCAATACAAAGCAAATTTATATACGACTCACTGCAACAAGATTGGCCGAGATATAAATTTGATAGAGGTAAAAATACGAGATTTACCTGAAAATATGAGACATATCCACTGGCTTATAGTTAAAACAGTTTTGTAGTCAGGACTATTTTGTAGTACACTTAGACAAATTTTTAATTCTGCTATTTAACTTTCTGGTCAGCAATGCTCTTATGGTTGAAAAATGGTAGTACAAAAATATGGTGTATTCCTTTCTTAACAGACAGATCTGAAATCTTTTGAGTTATTTTTCGATTAAATATCAAAAATCGACGAAAGTATACATTTTTCCATGTTCGGATTATAGACGTTTCTGATAGAATTTTGATACAATTTTGATACAATAATAATACAATAATTCCATAAAAAAGAGATTTTTCAGAGAAAGGTTTAGCTTATTGGCGCATAGACCAGTTAAAAACGACAGCTGATGCACAATCACAAAGTAATAAACGATCAAATGCTGTTCTTTTATTTGAAGAATTTGAATATCTTTTGGATGCAGATGAGAAAATAAAAAATCAAGTTTCCTTTCAAATATACCAAAAAGCTTTTCAAAGTCTAATACGTAAAGTTACTGAATTCGGGGTAGTATATTTGAAAAATATCAAATTGACTAAGGATATTGCACAGGAATTGAATGATTATGATAACTACATTAAAAATTGTCTGAAAAAGGCAAAGGAAATTGGAAATGAAAATGAATTAGCAAAATCAGGTAGTCTGTATGAATTATGTATACGAGGCTTAATATGTGTAAAAGTTTCTACTAGTGACGGATTTAGTGAAGTCTGTCTTATTTTGTACAAATCCATTGAAGCGCTTGGACAAGCTCCACATCCCAGGGGAATGTAATCATTTTGTCGCATTAATAAGCTTTTAACGGAAACAGGCCAATGTACCGCAAGGCCAAGGCTTCGTTCAAAATTGTCGAATCCAGGCCGTCCTGGATGGTTCGATTCAGCTCGTCGACGTGCATCGAACTTGACCAGTGCTCAAGGATTCGATAATTTTGAACGAAGCTAACTAGGTTTTAGTTTAGATAATTAGGTTTTAGCGTGTATAGAATTCAAATTAATAATAGAATTCTAGTAGAGAGGTTTTTAGTTAATATCCCAAAATTCAAAGCGTGTTCCATGTCTAATCAATCACAAGAATACTACGAAAACATGATATATTCAATTATACTGTCCAAGCTATTTATAATTGATCTACATTCAAATGGCTCAGAAGGGTCTTTAATTGATATACCGTATTTATTCTAATTGAATGGCACCTCCATTTGAATGGCACCTCCAATAGAATGACACATTTTTGAATGAATGAAAAATAGAATGGCAGCCTCTATTTGAATGGCACCTCTAATTGAATGACACTTTCTAATTATTAACTACCTAACTCTTATTTCTTTATTCCCTTAATTAACTAGTTTAATATTCCTTTTTAGTATGATAGTTCCGATATTTTTGAGCAAGTCTAGGGCGAAAAAGTGGTGTTTGATAGGGATATCAAGGGATTTGAGAGGATAATGAGGGATAAAAACATTTGACGAAGATATCTGGGATTAAAATAAAATAATCAAGGTGAGTCTCAAGACTAGTAATTAACAATTCTCAAGACAATTTTTCGTTCATAGACAAATTTTTTGGTGATGCGTATGATCAGCGTATGATCAAGATTGATTAGGAAAGATTGAGGGAGATGTGAATGATTTTGGATGGATTATTTCCTTAATTATGTACCTAGATTAATATTCCTTTAAGTATATAATGCTATTTTTGAAGTAGAAGTCAATTGAATTGCTTGAAAGTAATCCCCCTCAAATCCATCAAAGCTAACAAATCTAGATCCCTATATCCCGCCAAATCACCCAACATCCTCCTCAAAATCTTGTAACCCTCCAAAACCCAATATCCATCCAAATGTCACTTGATCTCACTATATTTCACCAAAATTCCACGATTTGATAAGCAATCAGGACCCAACTGTGCAGAAAATTTTGTTTGTATTGCACCTATCTTAATCAAAATTTGACTCTTAGTCCCGAGATAAAAAACTTTTAAATCTTATAATGATACGTAGAGGAAAAGTCACTATAAAATTCTAAAATATCGAATTTTCCAAGAAAAGTTGGTCGAATTGCCAATTTTCCCAATCACCCATCTCAATCACAACAATCCCAATCTAAATTTTTGACCTATGAAAAATAGAATGGCAGCCTCCATTTGAATGGCACCTCCAATTGAATGACAATTTTTTGGGGTATTGAAAAATAGAATGGCTGCCATTCTATTAGAATAAATACGGTATACTCTTTTATCGAAAAAGGGCCTTCGTCAAGGAGACTTATTAAGGAATGGTTTCAAAGACAAGAGCTTCTTACGAATATTTCCGCTTTGGGTGCATTAAAATCAATTCTTTATTTATCAAAATTCCAAAGCGAAGAAATGGATAAAATTATAATAGAGCAGATCTACTCTGATCATTTTTCCAATAAAAAATCGAATAAGCAATATGAAAATGTAGTTGTGGAAGGTGGTGGACCCATTGGCCTATATGCTACTATCAAGCTTTTTATTGGTAAATAAATGAAAGTCTTTTAATTAGTTCATTTTATTTCTCAATAATTTTTAGAAGGTATGAACGTAACTCTGATAGATGATAGTTCTGACGAGTACACTCGCAATCAGTATATATTTGTTGATCGAAAATGGATGTCAGAATTGCGATACATTTTGGGTACTGGATTTGGTCAACTTTTTGTTGAAGATAAATCACTGTTAAAAGACGTTAATAATGATATTGGTTTTATTATTAAAAGCAAAAATTTGGAAACTGTGTTAAGGGATAGGTTAAATAAATTAATTGAATATATAAATAATCATGAAGGAAACCAAGAGGCAAATCATGACGGAAAATCATTTTTAAGAATTCTTAACAACACAGAGATTGTTGACATTAATTTGACACAGGAAAAGCCTTTGGCAATTTTGAGAAAAACCAAAAGAATAACTAAATCAGAAAATATTATACCGGGGAAACAAAAAGTATCTTTTATCAAAAAATTAAAATCAAAATTAAATTTTATAAGCAAGAAGAATAAAATTAATAAGGCAAATGTCAAACTCGAGAAGGCCTTAAAAGACAATAAAATAATTGAAAACGAAATTGATGATCTAAAAGGAAAATCAATTGAAACACTATATGGATTTGAGGTTCAAGAAATTACATTTGATTTATTTTTTTGTGCTGATAGTATTAATGACAATATTCGAAATAAATTTTTAGGTAACTTTTAAACTGAAAAATTTTCCATATCAATTTTTAATATTATTGGTCCTATTATCGGTATTTTATTTATTATTTAATATTTTTGGATCTATTATATTTTACCCGTATTTGTGTCTTAGATTAATTTTCCCTTTTTACTGTCAAATTAACAGTAAAATGGGGCGGGCGGGAGATTTGAGCTAAGTACCGATTAGATTCCAGGCATGGCCATGGATACGGATAATATCCGGATACCCGCGGATATCCGCGTATACGGACGGATATGGATAGTGTTTTTTTAAAACTGGACGGATACGGATGGATACGGATATGATGCGTCCCTAATTTATCCGTCCCTAATTTCTGCATTAAACATCACTGATTAAATATTAAAAATACATTTTGCCAAGAGAAAATAATTATATGTATTCCCAACGTAGGAGATAATTGAGTGGCACCTGATCCCAACCCACGACCCAAAAGTCAACTTCGACCCCGAACCACGACATGCCCTCCTTGGCAAACCCTGATCCCCGACGATCCCGAACCCGAAGGCTCGGTGAGCCCTACTTACGGCGAAAATTTTTAGAATTTTGGAAAGCAAATAATCAACTTGCAAGTTAAACAAAATTTTCATTTCGGCACGAAATCGGAAATTTAAATTTTCAAAATTTTATTTTTTGTCGGTATGATCCCTGATTTCCGACCTCTGCCTTCCGATTTTCGAACCTCCGAGGTTCATAAGCAAGGTTCGTTTTGCTGCATGCAGTTATTACCTTATTATCTAACCATTACTCGAATTAAAATAAATTTGACCATTTTGAAAATTTTAGCCAGGCTGACCATTTTGAGAAAAAACGGATATATCCACGGATATCCGCGGATGGATATGCCTCAAAAGTTGGACGGATACAAACGGATACGGATATTGACCCTACGGATATATTCGGATATGGATAGCAAAATCCGTATCCATGACCATGTCTGTTAGATTCATTCTTACTAATGCTATTGAAGGATCCCTCAAATAATCTTTCATGCAAAATTGTATATTAATTTTAAAAAACTTTAGAATCAAAAACAACATCAGTTAACTATGCTTTTGCTATATTTGAAAAAAAATTTAATAACAAAAAGATATTCAAGGAAGGTTACTTTTTCTACGACGGCGTGCTTGAAAATAGCAGGAGTTATTTAAAGAAAGAAAATATAAATAAATTGGTTGAAGAATCGGATTTTCTTTCTGAAAAACTTAGAAAACGTTATGAAAGTATTAAATCTTTAATTTATTGTGGAATGGCATCTGAATATTGTGTTGGTATACCTTTAACTAGGACAGGCAAAGCTTATAGTACATCAAATACTGGGAGTATTTGGTTTTCAAATTATGCATCATATACTTTTGTACGAATTTTTGAGTCAAAATCAAAAATACAAATCGAATCAAGAACGCCTATGGCGATTGTGGAATTAATTGAAGAAATTAAAAATGAGAGGAAAATGTGTGATGATGAATTTAAAGAAAGATTGAAATCTTCAATTCAAAATAAAAAACTAAAAAAGGTATTTATCTCGTGTCATTTTGCAGAAGCAGATCAAATTGGCAGTTTATGTTTAGTTGTTGTACTATTGTTTAGTTGTTGTACTATCATCGGTACTCATTATCGGGTTGGATGGTGACACATTCGGTTGTGCTTCGGTCTGGGCTCATTACGTATGGTTGAATCCCATCTCCCATCCAATTAATTATTCCACAGCATGATCATAATAGTAAGGAATTTTTGATTTTCGGGCATCAGGACGTGCAGGATTTTAGTATAAACTCGATTCTCTCTGTTTTCTATTTTGATGAACATAAACGAGATAAATACCCTTAAATAAGGCTGAAGAAAATCATAAGAAAACAATGAAACAATACGATGATTTTATTGTTGAATTACAAAAACGATGGTTTAAAGCTCTTTTTAATTTTTTATACAATGAGATATATGAAGATAAGGATAAAGTTAAATTGATAATTAAATCAAGAGAAAATGAAGTAAAAAAAGGAACAAGAAATAAAAACAATCAAGAACAAATTCTTTACTTAGATTATTCCAGTACATTTTGGTTAGAAACTAAACAAGTAGAAAATCGAGTAAAAGAGATTAAAGCAATAAAGGGTTCAGCAATCATTGCAGATATAAGTGATTTAAATCCAAAAGCTCATTTTCTGGCCGCTATTGGTTTGAGCACAGGTAAGTTTTTTATTTTACTTCTCTGAAGGATTATTTTTTCAATAAAGCTACAATGGGGGGGGGGGGGATTTTATAATGGTTCTTCTTATCTCCCATTCAATAAATATTTCCGCATACGAATGTAATCGAGTATGCTAATGGCGATATTGTTATTTTGAATATTTAAAAAATAATTTGAAGTTACTATCGGTTAGCTAAAAAATATATTCCAAGTAATATACAAGAATACAGTTTATCCGAAGTAAAAAATACTATGCTTGTGCATATGGATTGGCTTGAACAGTAAGGTTGTCGGATCCGGATATCCGGATCCGAAAAAAGGCCGGATATCCGGAAATTTTCGGTTCGGATACCGGATCCGGATCCGGATATCCGAAATTTTCGGTTCGGATATCGGATCCGGATCCGGATATCCGAAATTTTCGGTTCGGATATCGGATCCGGATCCGGATATCCGAAAATTTCGGTTCTGATCCTAGAATTGGAAAAATGGAAGAAATTCTAGCCCTTTGGCCTTCCAAATTTCAAAAATTTTCGCCTGCGGCGCAGGAAATGGAAGAAATCTAGCTTAAGGACCTCCAAAATTCCCAAAATTTTCGCCTGCGGCGCAGAAAATGGAAGAAATCTAGCTTAAGGACCTCCAAAATTCCCAAAATTTTCGCCTGCGGCGCAGAAAATGGAAGAAATCTAGCTTAAGGACCTCCAAAATTCCCAAAATTTTCGCCTGCGGCGCAGAAAATGGAAGAAATCTAGCTTAAGGACCTCCAAAATTCCCAAAATTTTCGCCTGCGGCGCAGAAAATGGAAGAAATCTAGCTTAAGGACCTCCAAAATTCCCAAAATTTTCGCCTGCGGCGCAGAAAATGGAAGAAATCTAGCTTAAGGACCTCCAAAATTCCCAAAATTTTCGCCTGCGGCGCTAAAAGAGAATGTGTTGTAAACAGTTGTAAAAACTCACATGCCCCCCCCCATCCGAAGCTAACCCCTGGATACGCCCTTGAAGGATATTGGAATTAAAGGGGATATAGGGGATTAATCAATAAATCCTTCAATATCTCTCGTAATTCCCAAACCCTAGCCCTCAATCCACCAATCTTAAATGTAAGAAAATACCCGATGTCTCTATTAATTCTTCAAATAACTCATTCCTCACATCGATAACTCTGTTAATCCTAAATTCCCTCAATACATCTGTTAATTCCCCAAATCCATTTATAATTGATCTTAATCCCTCTATATCATCCATAGAGACTCGACTTTACAGCGCCGCAGGCGAAAATTTTGAAAATAAAAATTTCGGTTCCGGATCCGGATATTTTTTTATTTTTTTTATTTATTTATTCACGTAAAATCAAAGGGCACAAATTTAGTAAAAAATATATATGTGCCACTTACATGCAGTGAATGTAACCCATTTAATATATATGTATGTATGAGGAAATTAAGACTATTTTTTAGTAGTATATAAATGTATTATTTATTTCCTTGGCTTTTAATAAGTGATTTTTAAGTAATATCCAAAATTGTTTTGGAGTTTTCGAGTTAATTATGTTTTCTGGGAGAGAATTCCAAGTATTTGTACACCTATTTATAATCCAATTTTCAGTTTTAGATGTTTTCCTTAAAATTTGTATTTGTTGTTTGTGTTTATTTCTTTTAGTTCTGGAGGAAAATGTTATTAATGTTTTAGGATTGATTGAAGTAAAGTGATTGATAATTTTATAAATCAAGGTTAAATCGTAAAGAGTACGTCTTAGACTGAGACTTTCTAGGTCGAAAATTTTTAACCTATCTTGATAAGCGATTTTGGATCGTTTACATTTTCTAAGAGCATGAAGGGTGTAAAACTTTTGAACTTTTTCGATTTGATTAGTAAGTGTTTTCGTCATCGGATTCCAGATTTCAGGTCCATACTCAAGTATGGGTCTAACATAGGATTTAAATGAAATAGACCATATTTTAGGGTTGGTTGAGTGAATAGTCCTTAAAAGTTGAATGGAGCGGTAGAATGCATTTTTAACAATTTTGTTGATGTGGGAATTAAAGGAGAGAGATTTTGTGATTTCGATACCTAAATCCCTAATAGATGAGGTTTCTTGGAGGATAATATCATTAATTTTGTATTTTATACCAGTGTTATTTTTACCGATATGAAGAATAAAAGTTTTATCATGTGCTATTGGAAGGGCCCAGTCCTGACTCCATTTATTTATCGAATTCAGTCCTTTTTGTAATAATTTGGAGTTATTATTGTCAAAGTGCTCGTAAATTTTTGCATCGTCTGCATATAGTTTTATGTGTAGGTGTTGGGGAAGTACCCCAGGGAGATCATTTATATAGACAAGAAAAAGAAGTGGGCCGAGGACCGACCCCTGGGGTACACCCGATTTGATTTCGTATGAAGAAGAGAGACTTTCCCCAATTTTTACCCGAAAGGTCCTATTAGTGAGAAAGTCTTCAATCCAACTTAAGAGTTTTCCACTAATACCTAAATTTTCTAACTTATAAATTAAAAACTGAATAGGTACGGAGTCAAATGCTTTGCGGAAATCAATATATATACAATCTGTAGATTCACCCTTTAATATTGTTTCATACCATGTTTGTAATGTAGAAATAAGCTGGGTAATTGTAGACCTCCCCTTTAGGAAACCGAATTGATTGGGATTAATTAAATTATTTGTCATGAGGAAGCTAATGATTTGTTGGGATATGATTTTTTCAAATACTCTGCAGATGGTGCTGGTTAGGGAGATAGGACGATAATTTGATGGATTTGATTTTAGCCCTTTTTTGAATATTGGGATGATGATAGATTCTTTCCATTGTTTGGGAATTTTACCATTGTCTAGTGATGTTCTGAATAGTTCGGTTATTACTGGAGATAGTGGTAGGTAACAATGTTTTAATATTTTATAGCTTATACCTTCCGATGAGGTTGAATTTTTTGCTGGGGAATTTTTGAGTGCGTTAGCCACTGTTATAATATCAAAGTTTACATCATTTAGATTATGGTTAGAATATTTGGGAAGTGTAGGAGGATCTCTGGAGGGAACATTCTCAAAGTATTTTGAGAACATATTTCCAAAAATATAACATTTATCAGCTTCCTCAGTAATAATTCTGTTATCTATTTCAAGAGTTGGGATTGGATCATTATTTTTTGTACGGTGTTTTATAAATTTATGAAGTTTATTATAATCTGAAACTATACCCCTTATTTTTTGACTGTGGAATTGGTTAATAATGAATTTGGTGGTTTTACAGATATCTTGATATTGTTTTTTTAGTTTAATGTTATAGTTATTTGCTTTCATACGGCGGAAAATTAATAGTTTCTTGTTAATTAAACTACTAATATATCTTGGATATTTAATTCTTTTATTTTCAGGTGTGGTTGAAATTGTTTTATTAGGAATACTCAGATCGATCTGGTTTTTGAGGGTATTTAGGAATTCAGAATATTTTGAATCAATTGTATAGAAATTATTAAGATGACAGAAATTGGTATAGTTTAATGCGTTTCTTAGTTTATCAATATTTTTATTGGACATGTCTCGGATTTGGATTGGTTTATTATTTTGAGGAATAGAGTTTAGCTGAAAATGTATTGAAAAGTGATCAGATATGCCATCCTTGACCTCATAGTTGGCGAAAAGAGTGGTATTATTTGTTAGTAAGAGATCAAGGATGGAACCTGATTGGTGAGTTGGTTCTAAAATGAGTTGATTAAAAAGGAAATTATGACAGAAATCAATAATCGAACTGTCTGTGTTGGTAGGATTATTAGGGTTATTCCAATCTATTCCCGGTAAATTAAAATCACCACATATAATGAAATCTTCCTGATGGAATTTTGAGAGTTTGGTAAATATTTTTTCAGTGTGGAGTTTCTTTGTGTTTGGTGGTCGATATATAAGTCCAAATCGAATGGACTTTTTGTTTTTTGGAAAATAATCGATAATTAGCAGGTCTATTCCGTAAAATGATGTAGAGGAGACTAGATTACAATTAAATTTGGATTTAGCTAGGAATGCAATCCCACCGCCCCTTTTATTATTTCTATTTGTGAGGAAAACCTGGAAAAGATTACTGAATGATAGTTCAGAAATGATCTTGTGATTATTAGTTATCCAAGTCTCGGTGATGAATAAAAAATCGGGATTTTCTGTGGAGATTATGTATTCTAAAGTTGGTAATTTGTTAAGTATAGATCTTGAGTTAAAATATATACATTTTAATTTGGGATTGATTTTTTGATTTATTAGGTTTAAACGGTAAAGGGGGTTATTTTTAATCTTTTTTGTATTAATTTCCTCATTAAAATTCTTTTTCCCGGGATTTGTGCATGTAAGTGGTTTGTTATAAGTATATGTAAAATTCTGTTTAAAAGAAAAATAATTAAACCTTAAATCACTGCATTGTGGCACTAAGAGTTTTTTTCATTCAAGATTTTACGTCGATCACTTATATTTCTGGTTTGCCAATTTTCTTTCTTCTCCGCTCTTTCTTCAGCTGTTTCTGACCAACGAATTGCAAATTTATCACTTCCAACCAGTTGACGAATTGTGTCACGTTTTTTAGTCCAATTTTTTAAAGCCTGAATTTGAAAACGCCGCGCCGGCAAGATCACCTTTAAAAGACGCAAACCTTTTTTTGTTGGGTCATGAACACCCATGCGATATACAACCGCAGAGCACTCGACGCCCAACTCGTCGAGTACGCACTTTACCATTTGGTGATCATCGGCTTGTCGAGCAGATGGTTTTGTCTTTTCACTTTCCGGCATACGAGTAAATACCAAGCTTCTTTTTCTCTCTTTTTCATCGGCACTTTGCTCATTATTAATTTTATTGAATTGATTTTGAATTTTTTCAAGGCTTTCGGAAATCGTATTAATTGCTGGTATTTTATTTTCAATGTTGTTAATTTTTGTTTGAAGATCAGTAAGAATTTTGCGAATTTCCGCAAGTTCTTTTGATGACATTTTTTAAAATCAATGAATCGATTTTTTTTTAAATCTTAAACTCAACTTGGGTAATTAAAACCTATCCGAAATATCCGAAATTTTCGGTTCGGATATCGGATCCGGATCCGGATATCCGAAATTTTCGGTTCGGATATCGGATCCGGATCCGGATATCCGAAATTTTCGGTTCGGATACCGGATCCGGATCCGGATATCCGAAGATTTCCAACTATCCGACAACCTTATTGAACAGACGAAAAAGATCAATGACGCCACGAGCTATATAATCGAACTAGACTGACGCCTACGAGGCTTTTATACTATAGTGATAAATAAAAATCCGATACATGATACATGAAAATCAGATACAAAAAAATCCGATCCCTACTTATTACCTATTCTTATACCCTCCGTTATATGTATAATCTAAATATTCAATTTTTAGCAAGATTAGCAGTTGAAAATGCCGTTTACACGATCAGAGAATATAATGAAAGTGACGAGCAAATTAATTTATCAGAAGCGCTAAATACAAAGATTAAAGATTCGAGAGAGGATTTATTCAAAAAAATCAGGGATGAACCAAAATATTTGATGTTGTAATAAATAATATTTACAGTTAAGTGAATAAGAAATTTCTAAAATTCAAAAAAATGTGTGTTTTATAAATAAAAAAATAATAATATTTACGTAAAATTATTATACTAAAATTTAAAAACATTCTTTAATAAAAATTTCGTACTTTCATAAAAAAATATCGCCAAAATTAATAAAAAACAATAAAAATAACAAAACTTGTTCTATTTAAAAGATTGAGAGCAACTTAAGAGTAAACGAGCCTTTTCTTGACATTTAAAATTATATCTATTAATTTTCTTTAATTTCAAAATTCAATTTTATGAAAATCTATTGCTATAGCATCCGATTTTTCATGTTTTTTTAATAATTTGAAAATTAATTAGTAAATACATAATTGTTGGGGGGGGGGTACGACTTGTTTAAGATTTAAAATTATATTTATTAATTTGTTTAAGAAGCGAAATTTTTGATATTTCTTGCCAAAAATATGCCGTTTTTATGAAATTTTCAAAAAAAAAATTTTTGAAATGAGCAATTGAAAAATTCCCCCAGAATAAAACGGATACTAAACTAAAACTCAAAAAGAAACCCCGGTTTTTGAGATTTGTATTAACAAAAAATCATGGTAAGGGTTAATAACTGATTGTGTCCAATCCTAATAATTTTTACTGAATAATATTATTTTTCTTAAACTTCCTTTTTAAATTATTTTTTAATCGCCTTTAAAAATTAATTAGTTAAAAATATTTTATTAAACAATGTAAATGTAATTTCATCTAAATAATTAATCATATTTATAATTTGGAACAAGATTTTAAAAAATTAATTAAAGTTAATAAAAAATAAATAAATATTTATTATTTATTTTAATAAATAAATAATTTATTTTTTAGCTTGTTTATGAGTTTATCATCTTTATTTCGAAAAATTGGTTTCATAGTTGGCAAAAGACCCAAAACTGTTTTTTTAACAAATTTATTTTTATTCCTTCCATCATTATCTTATTATTTACTTAATGACATTAAAGTAGAAACTGATGTAAGGAGAGGGTTTTCCCCTAAAAATGGAAGGGCAACAAGTGAAACAAAGGTAGAAATTATAATTTAAAATTTTTCTCAATTTAGAGTATACCTTTACTTGGAGTACATAGACCTTTTCCATTTTCTAGAGTGACGGTGTCGGATATCCGAAATCAGAGCTTGATTATGGGAATCTGTTGAATATTCAGTGGTTACTTTTAATACCTCGTACCCCTCCTAATTTGAATTCATTTATATTTCCATCTTCATGTATATCATTATTAACAAGTGAAAATAAAAGTCTGGAACATTAATGAAGAATGAAAGTATAACTGAGACTCATAATAAGGCTGAGATGGGATATCCAAGAGTACCATCCGGAGATTCCCCAGGGACCGTCAACCTCTCTGGTTCTTGTCTGACTAAAATAGGCCCGAGTTAAGTCATTTGAACTAATCATAGTCCAAAACATCTTTTTTTGTATTTCAATATTGGGCCGATCTTCTTCACATTTTCTGAAAACCCATATACTTATTAAAATTAAAAAATGTAAAATAAAAAAATTTTTTATTTGCAGGCATTTGCTGAATTTTATAATGTCTCTATAGACGGAGTAGATCTTGTTTTGAACTTTTTGGAACCAAAAACTTCAGACAAACGCTTGATTATGAATGATAAATTGCTTTCAGATGTGGAGATTTTAGATCGTTATATAAAAGAATTTTCTTTGGAAATTAATTTTGAGGGGCTTTCTGAAGGAAATAATAATAGTCAAAGAGTTGTTCGCTTAAAGGATTTTGAGGTTTTTTCAATAATTTATATGCTTAAATAAATCCCCTCTCCAAAAAGAGGACCACTAAAATAATTACCCCTACCCAGCGTGAGGTTAAACTATAGCCACTTAAGAATAGTTATAGCTAGGGTGCTCTCAGATGCGATATTTCCTCGGATACCGCTTCCTCCACATTTCCCCCTCCCCCCGTTGAGAGGGTGAAACACTAATTACTCGTGATATTTATACGAGCTAAATAATTAACTAAATTATTGTATTTAATTATTAGACCAGCAAAGGTGATATGAATTATCTTTTTCACGCATTTAAATGGGCATATCAATTACAAAGTACATCGCTTTTATTAACATCAAAATTAAATAAACAAATTAATTTGGACTTTCCAATATCTCAAATTTATGGTTTTGAGGTTCCTTTGGATTCTCATTTTTTTGGTGTTAAATTAAGGCAAGGAAACAATTCAGTGAAGTTTCCTTCAAAAATAGAATCTGTGGAAACTATTGGAATTTAGTAAAAAATTTACAAAAAATATTCCTTAATTAATTAATTTAAAGTTATTTACTTGATGGAAACAATAAAAATAAAAATCAAATGGAAATATTAAATAATTTGGAATTAAAATTGTTTAATAATATAAATAATGGAGATTTGAAGAATTTAACTTTCAAAGTTTTAATTTATACTGATCAATTAGCTAATTATGAAATGATGAGGGGTGCTAAGAAGATTACAAGTTTGTTGGGCATTGGGGTGGTTGCGATGATTTTATTTTTGATCGTGGCTTTTTGGCAGTTTAATTGGAAATCTCAGGCAATTTTTTTTATTAAATCAATTAATTATTGTTTCAAGAGTAATTATGGAGAAATTAAATGATAGCGGGTAATTACATATACGGCAGATGATTATTAGCGTCAATATTTCTTGGATTCCTGAAACGATTCAGAAATCCTGAAACGATAGTTGGATTCCTTTGTACAAAGGGCAGGCCGAAACTTGCGGACAGACTTTTGCGGACCGAAACTTCCAGACCGACAATTTCTCAAAACATAGCTCATTCGAAAGAGCTCGACGAGCTGAGTCGAATGACATCAAAACCATCGTGATTGTACAAGCTTGTACAAAGTTACGATAGAAAAACAAAAACCTAAACCTATGGTTTGCAAAAGTACGTCCGCAAGTTTCGCACTACCGTACAAAGTCAAAATTTTGAGCACCAATGTAGACGCATGAATAATATTTTGCATTAGCTATAGGAGAAATATCTATAGCCCATTTCAGCTTTATTATAAGTGATAATTCAGTCTGGCTCCTGAGCTATCGGTGATAGCTAGCACAGGAGACTGGTCTGAAGCCTGGCCGCTCCGACACACAGGACACACAGGAGCCTGGCCGCTCCGACCTGAGACGGATTAGGGTATAAAAAATTATTTTTTAGTTTATTTTAATTACTTCTTCATTACTTTCACCTCTTTTATCAATTTCTGTTGCTTTTTCAATTATTGGATGGATTGGGATTAAATTTAATTCAATAATGCCTATAATGCCGTTTCTAGTTTTTGGTATTGGGGTGGATAATGCTTTTTTATTAATACATTCTTGGAGAAAATGGGCATCAATTGAACAAAAGGAAGTAAACGAAAATAAAGAAAGTAATCAAAAAATAGGTAAAAATTTGATAGTAAATACTATATAATGTTGGATGGTAGCAGAAACATGAAACCGGATTCGAAAATTTTCGATCTTTTTCGAACTAGAAGTATTTAATACAATATCACGCTCGAATATAATGCCCGTTCTAATATAATGCCACTTTTAATGCCACATTATAATGCCACTTTTAAAGATGATTCCATTATTCTTGAATGTTTCCCTTCAATTAAATGCCGCTTCTAACATAATGCCCTTTGTCGATGATACAATGCCCGGGCATTAAATTAGAAGTCATTGAAGGTCATTGAGCATGGGTCATTGGGCATCATTTAATTAATTCTCAAAATAATTTTTAAAAAGATATATTTGCTCAAAGGATGGCAAATGTTTTTGGAGAGATGGGTTCTTCTATAGCAATAACTTCATTGACTAATGGAATTGCTTTTGGAGTTGGTATTTTCTCTCCATCATCTTTAATGTCCAATTTTTGCTTGTGTACTTCAATTGCTATATTTTTGGATTTTTTATTTGAATTTTTAATATTTGCACCTTGTCTTCCTTTTATTAAATGGAAAGTTGAAGAAAACGAGAATACAATAGAAAGAGAAAATTGGCCTCTTTTTGGAATAATAAAATTAAAAAAGGAAAGGTAAAAAGAATTTTTTAAATTAATTTGAAAGATACTAGTATTGCTGTGAAATTTCATAAAAATATCATCATGCTCTATTCAAGACAATTCATGGATTTATCATAGGATTTTTGGAGTCACTATAATATATGGCCAGCGAAGTTTCCTTTCAGTTCAGCTTGAATAGATGGATTTTTGAGAGGCTAAAAAATTGCATCGGAGTGTTTTCAGGATTGAGTCCCATCTAACTCATCATCCTCAACAAACCCAACCAAGTCCCATCCAACCCAGAAAAGTTGGTGATTTAATTTTTCGAAAAATTCGAACCACTGCCATTGAAGAATTTTTTGAAACGGATGGGCGTATATTTTGCATCGCTCTGTTAACATGACAGGCTGTCTATCATTTACTCATTTGAATTTTTGAATTTGAATTCCAAATAGTTTAAAAATAAAATCTAAAAATATCTAATATGATTATTATTAATTTTAGATCTTCTCCTTCATTTTCTTCATCATTTCTACGTTATTATTCAAAATTTCTCGTTTCATTTCAAGCAAAAATATCTATATTTGTTCTACTCTTCATCTCATATATTTTAGCTTATTTTGGAATTAATCAAATGGAGACAAGTTTTATACCAGAAAGGACATTTCCTGGCGATTCTCCACTTCAGGATACAATCAAAATATTTAATAGAATTATGAAATATGTAAAATATAATTGTAGAAAAATAAATATTTTTAAAATTTTTAGCATTCTCCAATTTCTTTTTTTGTCTTTCATCCTCCAAATATTTCTGATCCTGTAGAATTAAACGATTTCAACAAAATGATTAATATTATACAAAATTTGCCAAATACGTTGCATGTTCAAATTTGGCTTAATGGCTACTTGGAAGTAAGTGAAGGATAAGGAAGGAAAGGATAAGGAGAGATTAAGAGATAAGAGATAAGCATTTAAGGAGAGATCGTGTGCTGGAGGGACACAGGGAGGGATGTGAGAGAGATACGGAGGTAGTAAGTGGGGAAGCAGTGAGGGATAGGAGGGGGGATGAAAGACAGAGGGAGGGTGGGAGGGAGGGAGGGGAAAAACAGGGAGAGATAAAGTAAAGGGGTGTTGAAAGAGAGAGGGGGGGGAAGAAGCAGGAGAGAGAAAAAGTGTGGGAGGATGAAAGAGGGTTGGATGGGAAAGGAAGAGTGGTGATGAAAGAGAGAGATGGGGGATTTTATTATTTTTAGAAGGAAATTAACAAAGTATTGTTATCCTTCTAACAAAAATTTATTTTTAGTATCACAAAACCAAAATGAATTTAAACAATTCAATTAATTACCAACCAAACTATTCTTTGGTTCCGCAATTTTTAAAAGAGAGAAGAATGGATGATAAAAGAATTGTACAATTCAGAGATTTTGGATTGTTAGTTTATCTTATTTTTTATTAGAAAAAAATTTTTTAAAGAGGAAATATATCTGTTGATAGCTTTGTTTTTGGAATTTCCCGTGGGGGTTTGTAAAATTATTTTTTAATTTATATTTTTTGAATAATTAAAGGAGATTTGAATTGGCTTGAAAGAGCATTATTTGTTGATAAAATAAGAAATATTGTGGATCAATTTCCGAAATTTAATGTTACGGTCTTTGATTATGATTCGACTATTTATGATTTAATTTTGGGAGTTAAGGTAAATATTAAATTTTCGAGCGATAATTTGAAAAATAAAATTAAAACTCTATTAAACTCTATTGTATTTGATTGTCAAATTTTAGACCGAAATGCTCAAAGCAGTTTTTGTAACTTTAACGTGTATGGCTTTAATCTGTTTTTTCGTCATCCCAACATTACGATGTACAGGAATTGCTACTTTTTCCGTTCTTTCAATTTCTTATAGTTAATAATTTTATAAAAATGTAAAAATATATTTTAAATTTTAAGCATTGTTGGGCACACTCGGTTGGTGCGGTCAAGACATAGACCCAGTAAATATTTAAATTTTAGTTAAATATTGAAGTTTAACTATAGTATATTTTAAGTTATATTTGACACCGGCCTGGAGCCAATAAAGGGCTTTCTGGACCACTGGGCCGGATTCAGTTCAAGGTTTTCGGGACCGCAGGCAGGATCCACGACAAAGCTTTTTCGGATCACCTGGCCGGTCCCAAGACAGGGGTTCCGGAGTATTGTAGATATATTCTTGATAGCGCGCGAATCGGGCATCTTGAAAAATAAGGCTTTCTGAGGTTTGCGGGTATTATAGATCAGTACGAAAGAAAGCCTCGTGTCGCGCCATCCGATTTGCAAATGCCAAATTAGTAATATTTCAAATAAAATTTAAAAAAACTTTAAGGTTACAATGATCAATTTATTGATGGCTATCGGTCTTTCTGTTGATTTCTCAGCACACATTTGTTATCATTTTGATATTTCGCAAGAAAAACAAAAAGAAATTCAAACAGAGTCTCCAATAAACAATATTAAAATTTTTGAACAAAAAGAAATTGAAAAAAGGATAGAACAAATACTTGAAGTTGTTGGTAGGCCTATGCTTGAGGTATAAATTTCGATTTTAATTTTAAAAAATAATTTTAACTAAAGGCTGTTATCTCAACAATAATTTGTATTTTCCCTCTTTTCTTTATCTCAATTGAAATTATTGCTTCGTTTGCTAGAACTGTTTTGTTTTTAGGGTAATTCAGTTTTATATAAAGGGATCTCGAACAAAAATCTCAATTATAGCGATTGACCATTTACCGATACTTATAAGGGGGCAACCTGAAGACCTACAAATTTTATCACACTATTTATTCCTTTTATTTCTTTACTATATTAGTTTAATCCGGGGATCAGGATGGATAAGGCGATGAGGGATTAGGCGGGAATAAGATGTGTATATGTAAATGAAGATAATAACCCTTCATCCGGTCATAGATTAAGGGAAATATCTGGATATCAGGAGATTTGGAAGATATCGGGGAAGGATAACTTCAGGGTTGGGCTCCTTATGAGGTTACTAGTCCAAATACATAATTGTTTTATCAATAAGTAGGCTTGTAAAATCTTTTGATTTCCAGAGCTAATCGAAAAATACTTTTCAACCCTATTTAATAATTCCTAAAATATAAATTAATTTTTAATTTACTAGAATTATTGGCACAATTCATGGTCTATTTATAGTACCAGTTTTACTAACAATACAAATAAATGGGCTGAATAGGAATAAGGCTTCTGGATTTTCTGAGGGAAATTTATGAGATATTCAAAATATGTACATAGATTTTTAAATAATATTTTAAAGATAATTTTTTTAAATCTTGTTTTTTGACCTTTTCTTTATAAATATCAAAACAGTTCAATTCATAGGGGTGTAACTTTAGATGAGCTCAAAAAAGTCTAGACCAAGACTTCACCCCAAGACCAAGACCGAGAAAAAGTCCAAGAAAAGTCTTGGAATCAAGACTCAAGACCAGAGTGTTGGACGTCTCTACAAAATATGTTAGCGCCTACATCAAAAACAATTTCAAAAGTCTTTTTTATTTTTGTGTTTTGGTCTCTTCCTTTTTAATAAAAAAATTTTTTTCGGCATTCTTTTTAAATTCTTTTAAATCTGCACTTTAACATGTAAATAAATATTTTTAAATTGTTAAAATCTATCTCACTTCAAAGGTTTTCCCTTTCCCATTTATTTTTTTATTGCTATCGCTAATTAATAATTGAAAACTCCTGCAGAATAATAATAAATTGTATAAAGTTCAATTTATAATACGTTTGGAAAAGCCCGGAAAACACCATGAAGGTCATAAAATTCCTGGGCCTGGACTCTGGGTAAAGGAAAAAACCAGGCTTTACTACTATCCATCTTTACTATAGTCTAGTGATGCTCGGCAAAATAAAAATCCCGGGAATCGTGAAGTGGGAATCGGGTCATGAGTGACTTCGGGAGTTGGTTAATTTATTTTATGTAAATAAGAGTGAGATTCTATAGTGCAAATTAAAATTAATTTTAAATAGTCTGATAAAAAAAGATTGAATATGAAAAAAAGTTTATCGATTTCATTATTTTATTTTCTCCAATTTTCTTCTAAAATATTAGGTAAAAATTCTATTGAGAGTTCATTACACGAAGATGCTAATGAAGTTCAAATTGAAAATGACAGTGAAGGTGGTGAAGAAAAATATTTTTCGGTATTTCTATTTTATAATAAAAAAATTTTAATTTAAACATAAGATAAATCTTCTTGAGGCTGTACTTTAGTACGTGGGTCCCGGAGTTAATATACAAATGTTATAACATTCGAAAGAGCTCCTTGAGCTGAGTCGAATGACACCAGTTTTAGCCCGAGGAAAATTTTTTGGACCGAGATATAGGTCCCCGAAATTTTAAAAAGCATAGGGGGGACCAAGCACTTTTTTGGGGTGAAAAATTCGAAAATGCAAATGATACCTCATTCGAAAGAGCTCCTCGAGCTGAGTCGAATGACACCAAAATCAACGAAATCTGACTTGATTGGACAAAGTTATGATTTTTTATTTTAGCTCCTTACCTATGGCATATGCGGAGATTTTTGCTGCTACGGAGTCCCCAAATACGTCCAGAGCAAGGGAGATAGGAATAGGTTTATGTTACGAGCCCAGACCCAGCACCCGTAGACTCCCCGCGAGGCGCGTGCCGCAAAACCCCGCGCGAAGCGCGGGGTTTTGCACAAGCGCCTCGCCGACGCTCCATAGGTTTAGGTTTTTTGTTTTTTGTATCATAACTTTGTCTAATCTTGTTCAATCACGGTGATTTTGGTGTCATTCGACTCAGCTTGTCGAGCTCTTTCGAATGAGGTATAATTCTCATATTCGAATTTTTCACCCCAAAAAAGTGCTTGGTCCCCCCTATGCTTTTTCAAATTTCGGGGACCTATATCTCGGTCCAAAAATTTTTCCTCGGGCTAAAACTGGTGTCATTCGACTCAGCTCGAGGAGCTCTTTCGAATGGTATAACATTTGTATATTAACTCCGGGACCCACGTACTAAAGTGACCCCCTTCTTGATAATAAACTCTTTGATTTTGCTAATGGACTTGAACCTCTTTCGGAAATAATACTCGATGTGTCTGGTAAGTTGATTTGATAATTAATTAATTATTTAAAATACGATATTATTCTTAATTGGTTCGTTTGTTACCATCTATGAGCAGGGTTGTAGGTTCTGGACCAAACGGCACCGAAAAAAAAATTTTTCGGTCCGGTTCTTTGGTTCGGTTTCGGATATTCTAATATTTTCCAGGAACCGACAGTACGGTTCGAAGAAAAAATTTTTTTTTCAAAGAAAAAAAAAACAGTACCGAAGAAAAAATTTTCGTTTTATTTTTGTATACAAGGAAATGACATATGTACAGTCATCGACATAAAGATAGGGGCAAGAGTAACTGATATGGATATCGAGCGATATGGGAGGATAAGGATATTGTAGAGTGAGTACGAGATTTTTTTCCCAAATCCCGATATCTTCTATAAATCCTTATAATGTCCATAATATATCTTACCTATATGCAATGAATAAATATTAAATTATTAAAGTTAAAAACAAAGTCCAACTTTTGGAAAATAACAAATTATTGAAGCAATACGAGAATTTGAAAATATCTCTTTTATACTATAGAGGAGAATTAGCTGATATTTTAGAAATGATTAATGATCAATTAAATTTAAAAATTAAATTACAGGTTAAAATTTTATTTTTAAATTTTTAATGATGGGAATTAAAATGATTCAAAGAACCAAATCTATATACCAAATTTATATACATAAATAATTTAAATCTGTTAGTTATGTGTTGACAAGTAGGGCTGTCGTTCTTGGAAAATCTTCGGATATCCGAGACCGAACCGTTAATTTTTAGTGATGTGCAGTGTCAGGTATATCTCAAAAGGGCGCGTACATAAGGGCGCACACGATACCCTCATTTTATTACACTTGTGATAAGGTTCATTTGTTAGTTACTTTTTAACCGCAACAAATAACAATATCCATTCTATTTTCTTTACCGAACACAAATAAATGTAAAATAATAAAATAGAAACTCCTGGATCCAAATTCAATAATTATTTAATTTTTTTTTATTTATAGGGATATATAACAAATATATATTCAAAAATTATAAAAAATCCTGATAATGTTCCTGCTGATCATATTGAAAAAGTAAATTTATAAATAATAATTTAAGTTATTATTCTATTAAATTGTAGATAAATGAATATCGTAAAATAATTAAATTGAAAACTAAACAAATTAAAAGATATGAGGTAAAAAAACAAAAGAATTTGAGCAAACAAAAGGAAATTGGGGATAATCTTCGTAAAATTTATAATCATGTTAAAGAAGCTTATATTTCAACACAAAATGGAACAAATATTAGCGAAATAACTAAGGCTAAAAGGTCTAAACGCAAACGTCGAAACTATCGGTATATTTAACTGAGTAGCTAGCAAAATTTTGATTCAGAAAATAACAAAGATATTTGTTTTAAATGACAGACATTGTATTTAGAATTTAATGTGATTTATGGGATATTCATACATAAACTAGACCGGTATTATGTAAGCATTAAGCTTTATCTGTGCTTACCATATATCGAAACTTTCGGATTGGTTCCTGGGATATTTTTGGTTAACGTAATAATTTCGTGAAACTTATAAATCTAGTTTTTTAAGTAATAAAAGTTTTGGGGTTATTTAGAGAAATAATATTGGATTGTTGTATGCGCTAGACTAGATAGGCCAAAATTTTGAATATTTTTCGAATTTCTTTTAAATTATTGCCAGACACCTCAAGAATTTTCCAAATTTTTAACAAAATACTGTTTTGCAATATATTTTAAAATTTTTATTTATAATATTTATAAAGTGAAATGGAACCTCTAAAGAAACTACAGAGGAAAATAAAAATTTAGAAGTAAAAGATAAACAAAAGCGTCATAGTTATATGCTTCGATCAGGAAACAATGTGTAGATATTTGAATGAATTTCTTTCTGAAATATTTGTTTTAAGATGTTTTCCTGAATTTTAAATTTTCTGTATTCTTTAGAATTATTGAGAAATTATGCAAGAGTTTTATTATCAGTTATAAATGGGGATTTTTAAAGGAATTTGTCACTAGCAGGCGTTATTCCTTATACATATGTAGATACTCCTTATCCTTGTATGTATGTAGTATGTACTTAGATCTACATATATATATATCTAATTACAGATATTTAATCGGGAAAAATTCACTAATAAAATATTGAAATCCTAAAAAGCAAGTAAAGTCTATAATTTAGGCCATTTTTCTTCATACAATGATAATTTCCCCAGTCATGAAATTATAATAAATTTTATTAAAAATATTTATTTTTAAATTAAAATTATATGTAATTCTTTTAGTTGTTAAACAATATTTACTAATTTCATATATGTATTTATTTACATAGCAAGTATTTTATTATTGCAAGTAAAATTGAAATAAATTCTTTGTTAAATATTTTTTGAACAAAAACCTTGGATTCGTGGGATTTGGAAACTGGGATTCGTTGTACATTTAAATTTTTAAAAAATCGCTATTTTTAAATTGTAGGCAAAAACTATTTGTCTAGTTAAAATTTCATGAAGTTTCCCTTTGGCACGCTCCAGAAAATGAAACAATAGGGAAATGATAACAACATTTTATTAATGTTCAAAAGTTAAGAGATTCCACCAACTTATAACCAGATTTTGCGGGAATAGTTACGAATCAAATCCTTCAAGGAGTATTGAGGGATAGGAGACTTTAACTAACTAATCTCAAAACGACTATTGAATTGTTACACTGAATGAATGAAAAATATAAAATATATGGATAAATATTACTCATTTTATTGAGATTATTTAACTATTTTGGATCTCGTGAGCTTTAGAAAGGTTTGAACTATTTTCCAAAATTTAACAGCCTTCAAACCACCCAACTTTAAATATAAATAAACAAAACAATTCCCGGAAATATTTTATACAAAAGATTAAATATTTAAAATTTACAAAAGAATGAAAAGAAGAAAGAAAAATAGATATTAAATAGATAGAATTAAATAAAAGTTTTTTGGGAATTTTTTTTTGATTTTTAGTTTTGGGATTTTTTGGATTTTGGGGTTTTTGGTATTTTTTGGTTTGTTTTCATTTTTAAAGTTTTGAAATTTTTTGTATTTTTTAAGGATTTTTTTTTTGTTTTTTTTTGTGTTACTAAAGCGACCCCAAATTTACTAAATAATATAGTAGATAGGAAAGAAAACAAAATAAATAGAATTAAATGAAAGTTTTTTTTGGATTTTGTTTGTTTTTTAGATTTTTAAGATTTTTGTGTTTTTGATGTTTTTGTAGATTTTTTTAATTTTTGTTTTTTTTTAATTTTTTAAGATTTTTCACTCAATTGTAGCGTTTAATTGTCGGAGAAATTCTAGCTGAGCATCTGTTAATTCCGATGAGTTAATTGTTCCCATCTCAAAACCAAGATCAACTTTCTTTAATTTCTTATTTAACTTAGAAAATTCAGGATGTATAGAAATTTTCAATTGAGCTCGGCAATATGGACATTTGTCAAAGTTACTTCCGGAATCTTTAAACAATTTGAATATACAATTCGAATGGTAAAAGTGTCCACAACTAGTCCTAGTAATTTGTTCATCTTCTTTATAATCATCAAGACAGATTGGACATGTTGTGTAACCTTTATTTACAGCTTCGTCAAATATGATCTTTATCATTTTTTCTATAACGAAATTAATTGCTTTATGATTAACAGAAATAATAAAAATAATTTATAAATTGTAATAGGGATTGACTGTATTCAATTAAACTTGTAACTTTGATGAGTAGAATATTATTAAACAAACAAAATATATTGCAAGTTTAATACGATACCGGGAGAGTTTCGTTTACACATTTTGAATAATCAAATGACCTTAATACAAAAAGACATTGACCATTTCTAATACTAACCATTTATTTAGAAAATAAAATATTTCTTTTCACAAATTATTTCCAGAAAAAAAATTGGAAAAAGAAAGATCACTAAAATTAATAAATAGAAATTCGTCGTTCTCTGATTTAGAACGACGGGGTACACATTTTTTATATTTTTTACAAAAAGTGTGTAAATAAAATAATATGTATAACCTATAAAGTGTTGGAATTTTAACTCGTATAATACAGGATTTTTTTCCTCGTACTTCGTACAAATTTAAGAGTACGAGTAAGAATTTTGGTGCGAGCTTGCAAAAACTGCTATGAAAGGTGAAAATGAACTACTGACCCAATCCCATCATGAAAATACAAAAATCCAAAAATAAAAAGATTAATGGGCAGAAGGCAATCATTACTTACCGCGCAATTATCTCTAATTTCGTTCAAAATTGCTAGCCCATACTTCTCACAGTATTCCATGATTTTATTAATCGCCGACCTATCACTAATCATTTGATTTTTTTCTCTTTTAGTTTACGCTTAGAACTGACTTCCATTGATAATAATTCTTCTAGAATTTTCTCACACTAAAGAAATGTAAATTAATATTTTTTATTTAAAACATTGTATCATATCTAAGCATTTTTTGAATAGTTTCTTGCGCCTAGCCCTCGTTATAGTCTTTTAGCGTTCGGCAATGTCTGGTACAACGGGTCTCATGCAACCCCGTATCGGTAGCTCCGGTACTTAAATGAAAGGATAACGGTTTTTTACGAAGTATTTTTTATACATATGATTAATTAATTAAACCTCTTTTGAAACGACAGGATGCGTATGTTGAGCAAGACGTTTCATCTCGGTTGAACATTTAAAATATTTATTGTAATCATCAACAGATTTCGAGCTATAGACTCTAATCAATTCTTCAAGAACGTTTTCTCTTTCTATAAGCAAGTTACCACTTGAACTTGAAGCTCCAATATTTCTACCACGACTTGAACTTGAAGTCCCAGAACTTCTTGAAATTTAAGATAAATTTTGAATAGAAAGTGTTTATTTCAGGGCTCCGATCGACAAAATGCCACTCAAAAGTATCAAAATCTTGTAAAAAAAGTACATAGGGAGAAAATTTGCAAATAAAAAGTACACTCAAAATTAAATTTGAAAATATTTATTCGTGATCAAATCTTTTATATTTCTCTCCTAAATTAATCTTTTCTAATAATTTCTTGTTTCAACTGAGCACATGAAGCAAAGCTCTGACAGTCTTAACCTCAAGCGAGTTTCTTTCTTTCGTCCATTGAATGTTTGCCATTGAGAAGCGCCGCAGGCGAAAATTTTGAGAATTTTGGAGGTCCTTAAGCCAGATTTCTTCCATTTTTTGCGCCGCAGGCGAAAATTTTGAGAATTTTGGAGGTCCTTAAGCCAGATTTCTTCCATTTTTTGCGCCGCAGGCGAAAATTTTGAGAATTTTGCAGGTCCTTAAGCCAGATTTCTTCGTTTTTTCAAAAATGTTGATACAAAAAAGTACAAATTCAATTTCGGAAGTACGAAGGTCGATAAAAAAGTACAATACTTTTAAAAAAGTACGAATCGGAGCCCTGGTTTATTTCAATATGACTAGAGTATAAAATTGTTTTATCAATACTAATTTTTAGATCTTGGTCATTTTAAATTATTTTGAATTCATAACTTGGTCTGATTTTATACATACGCGACTTTTCCCTCTGATTCTTTTCCCTCTGATAAAATTTTTGAGATTTCAGAAGGCGAAAGTTTCAGATTGAGGGGATACTGGTATAGGTGTTTGTTTCGGTTGAATTCACAAATGGTGCTTGATATTTATATAATCGAAAAAAATTTTTGTTGAAATTGTAGATAAATTAACGAACAGGATTAGCTCCGGCTTCATGCTTTCTTTATGAATCCCTAGTTAATTGTGACCACAATTTTTTAAACGACTTTAGAAAAGCTCTAATAAATTTAAGTAAAGATGTGTTTTCTTAGGACATTTATATGTGCCTTTACCTTTGTACATTTGCTGAAGTTGAGGATCCAGCACCACTTTCTCCGACTTCTGATCCAGCACTGCTTGAACTTGGAGGTCCACCACGCCCTGCACGATGTGGACGACGACCACCACGCCCTCCACAATTCGCTTTTGGAAGTAAAATTAGTATAAATAGTAAAAGGAGAAGAAAGTTGAATGATTTTGACATTGTGAATGATTGAAAATTTCTCGCTTTAACTAAAATATTACAAAATAATTTTATTGCTCGAATTTTACCGAAATTCATGATTTTTAAAAAATAATTAAAATTAAAAATGATTGTGATAATACCACACGTAATATCACACAATATTATAATATCACAGATTATACACCAACAATATGTATAATGTTTTGAATTCTCACGGCAGAAATTCTGAAATTTATATATTTATTCAAAAATCAAGCAATCATTTTTAAATTTTAATGGCAACAATAACGATTCCCTTATAATGAAAACATACATACAACCTTAAAAGATTTAGAAAGTTATAGCCTTAAATATATAAAAATAAAGTGCAAAGGACGTTCACAAATTGCCAAATTCATTCACAAACAACATCACGTGAATTACGGCAATCTTGTTTGTATGGCAAATCACATATAAATTTGTCAACTGTTTACAAAATTAAGAAATATAGCTATCTATTTACTATCAAAATTCGGCAAATCAAACAAAAATGTTATCGGATATTGATGTCCTTTAAAAGTCAATTTATTTAAAAAATGGGAAAAGAACAAAAAATAAAGGCAAAAAATATTTTTTTTATTTCTTAATTTAAGGACAAAATATGAAATTTATATTTTTTTGTCAAAAATGTTTTTAAGGAATAATTAAATAACTAGTTGTCTACACTTATTTTAAAATATTTTTATTTTGTGAAACAGTGTCTGAAAATAATTGAAGACTAACGGACATTTTATTTCAAAGTACTTATTTTGATTTACACGATTTTGTAACCAACTTAATAAATACGATTCTCGAATTATATACAAAATATTTTATCAGATTCACACAGATCCGAAGAAACTTTGTTACTAACTGAAAGTATTTGGCAAATTTTTAACATTTGAAAACCCCTAAAAAATAAAAAAACAAACATAAATTTTAAAATTCTAAAATAGTTTTCGCGGAGATATTTTTCACTAAATTGTAAGGAGACAAGCTATGTTGCATAATAGGATTTTGAGTGATATAGAGAGAGTCAAATTTGAAGAGATTAAAGAGAGAATTTTCGACTGCGGCGCTAAAAAGAGTTTAACACTAGTTTCTTAGTCATTATACATTATAAAAATTTTGGCGTTTTGAGTTTGGCGTCCATTTTTGTCCGATTTATGGCGTTTTGCGTTTGTCGTGATTTACAAATTTGAAAAGATGGCGTTTGGCGCGCCACGCGAAAATGATGGCACACATCCCTGATGTCAACGTTTAAATTAAATGGTAATAGAATATAAAATAGGAATAGAGGATGTTAAAGTCTGAAAGAAAAATATATTTTTTAAATTTCCCCATTTTTTTAAATTTCTTATAAGAAGGAAGATTTCTGAGAGTTGCCAAGAGGAAAATCAAAAATATTCGCATGCGGTGCTGAAACTGATTTTTATTATATATTAAATACAAAAATGTTTAAAAAATTTTTTGAAATAATTCTATTTCAATTTAAATATACTTTAATTTTTTAAAATTCCCATGCGTCCCAGTTTCATGATCGCGAATTCTTTGAAACCTCCATTCCACGTAAAACAAGTCCCTGCCCGTATTATCAAACACAATTGTTTGAATGGAAAATTTATGAAAACCAGAAGAACCCAACTAGTATAAAAGATTCAATAATGGTTGTGTTTTTTATTCATTAATATTTATGAATCTCGGTTCAATGAAAATCTTTGGATATCTGAGCCGAATCGACGAATTTACAGCTTTATTTATTGAATTTTTCATTTCAATAAAAACTATGTATTTGGCTTCAAGGCCGAACCTTGACGGTTTGGGGTGGATTAGGATTTATTTTTTATGGTGGATTTATTTAACGATATTCAGCTTGAATTTTATTTTAGCGCTATCACATAGATGTGAATGGAAATTTAATAATCACAAGTAAAAGTGGCGGCGTCGTTGCTTTTAGAAAATATGAAAAGGATGTAAGCGTTCCGACGTGCTATTTTCCTAAATTGTAAAAACGTAAATACAATGCGGTCATATGTTTATCAACTTTGCATTTCTGATTTATAAAGATTTGGTATTATATAAATTGGTTAAAGTAAATCGGAAATTTATCAACGATTTTATACATATATATAAGCAAACAAATGCATTAAAAAATTTACTCGGTACTTTGGTTTTTTTTAAACTTTATTTAAATAAACCTAAATTTTTTATAAAAGATGCTAAAGACTTGTCTGTTTAAGGAAAAGAACTAGTACTTACAGACGGGTGTAATAAATATGTATACAAATATTTTACTTCGATATAATCAACAAAGATTAGGTTTAATTGAAGCGGCTCAAAGATTGGCTGAATGTAGTCGACTAATTAATCGTAGTATTGAAAATGAATATGCACTTAGATTATTGTTTTCTCATCAAATTAAGCATTATTCAATGGGTCCAATTTACTTAAATCGACAAACTTTTTTGAAAATTTTTTGAATAAAACTGATTAAAAATTTATTATTTTTTTAAAATTTATTTTTTCCTTACGTAATAGAATAGATATTAAGGATAACAGGGACTTATGTATCAGTGGATTGAAGCGATAATGTGGAATTAGAAGGATATATTAAATCCACTATGAGATTTTGTGTTATTAAGAGGGCCTGTGTTGAAATTCTTACATATTTGAACTCAGCTCGGCGAGACGAATTAAATCGAAATAATAAAATAACAATAGTCTTTATAATTATTTATATATACCTATGTATATGTTTTAAAAATCATATAGAATTGCTCTAATTAAAAAATTGACATGATAGAAAAAATTTTTTATGCAATTATTGTGGATGTATTCTTAAACTATTAAAAAAAGCTTTTCGATATGGTGTGTTTGTTAAAATACAAATAATTGGGTTAAATACAGGTGTTAAATGAAAAGAAATCCCAAATAATACTCGAAACACGTTCGTTGTATTGTTGTTTGTCTTTGAAATACTTAAAATAAATATAATTCCTGCCTGGTTAATAAATGGTACAACAACCTAAAAAGTGAATTTCAAAATAATATTTATAATTTTAACTGAAATTGCTTTCTTAGATGAATTTTATATTAGTGACTATCAAACAAACTTGCGTAATATTTTATTATACCAAATTCACTCTATTACCCGTGGCATACAGATTCATTTCATATATCCCCCCTCCTCACCCCACCGCTATAAGATTCTAGGATTAATTTTTCTTTTATTCTTTTTTGCCTACGAATGGTCAAATTTTAGCCCCTGTTACAGATAAAATTAGTGGTACAAATACCCAACGTTGGCAATAGTTTTTGATTATAGAAGTTGGGGTTGAGGTTGAGGAAAGTAACGTTGAATTGAGGAAGGTTGGAGGTCTGCCTGCCTATTATTTACATTCTACAGGAAAAACGCCTTAAAACTAACCATAATAAGCATAACTTTTGTTATAAGCTTGTTCAATTTTTTTACATTTCCATTAAAAGTTGAGTTTAAATTGACAAATCTAATCATTTTGAATGCACAAACAAGTGCTATTAAATAAGGTAGTATTTGAAAAATGTCTACAGGTAAACTTGTCAAAAGTGTTATCTATTTTGTTGAATATAATGTTTAAAAATATTCTAAATAGAAATTACCTTTTCCATTTTATATTGAATAAACGGCCACGTCATGTTAAAATTATCAAAATCTTTAATACCTCCCTTTAAATATGGCATAAAAAACAAAATTTCATCAATTATATATAATAACGCCACAATTAAGGTTATCAACACCATAAATAAATAACGACGGAAATTAATTTTCATATTTCTGTTAATATTTAAGAAGAAAATGTAATATGTAGTAGCGTTTATCACCCTTTTCTGTAACTTTTTGCGCATTTGTTCTTTTCTTATTGCGAAAGTAGTTATGACTGTTTGTTTCAATCGCTTGCAGGGGATCACCCCTAAATATCGACACCCAAAATATCGACACCCTAAATATCGTTGACCCAAATATCGCACCCAAAATGACGAATTACCCAAAATATCGAATTTTTTAAATTTCATAATTATGTATTCCAATGATCGGGCATGATGTTCCAACATCGGGGAATTGTGTTTTCGATCGAACTGACCATAGCGACCGAACAAGATTCTACTTGGAGATCGATCACTCTTCTTTGATTGGACATATTGATCATAATCGATGTTTGTTCCATTGTTGGAACAATTTCCCTATGTTAAAAAGACTTGCCAGTCCTTGGAATACTTATTTATGAAGTTTAAAAATTTTCGATATTATGTGTAATTCGTCATTTTGGGTGTCGATATTTAGGGTCACGATATTTTGTCCGTCGATATTTAGGGTGCGATATTTAGGGTGTCGATATTCTGGGGTGGAGTCTGCTTGCAGTGGCACATAGTTTTCAAGCAAGGATTCAACTTTATAATTTTGTTTAGAATCGTTAATTCTAGACAAATATGGTATCATTTGACCAATCTCGATTAGCTCTTTCAAATTATATATTATAAATCATATAGTATAAAGCAAAAAAGCTTCAATTACCTATTCAAAATTAAATATCTATAAATAAATTGTAAACACAATCCATGTAAATTTAGGAGACCAATATATTTCCACAATGTTGTAAAGATATAAGATATGAATGGATTAAAATTTTCCTTCATCAAGCTAAGCAAAATTCCCATAGGGAATACAGCAATTGTATTCCCTTCTGTATCAGGCAAATAATACTATAAATATATTAAATTAATTTGGTTGTCAACTAATATTGAGCTCTCCTATAACTATGTATGATCCACATTTTACTCAATTTTTTGAAAAACGTTCTCGATAATGTCTTATTCGTATGTATGTCTAAGAGTTTAATATATCTTCCTTATTTAAAAATTTATACTCAATTTTTAAAAATGGAAAATATGCTATTCGTATCGACACAAATACGAGGGTGATCTTGGACTATGGCAATATTCAGTAAATGTATGCTATAAATTTCAGTTTACAGTGTAAATTATTCGTGCATTTTATTCAAGTTGGTTTAAAATGTTTAATAGTTCTGCTTTAAAAACTTACTAAAGATTCTAAAAAAAGTTACGGCCATTTTTGTGTTATTTTTTTCTGGTCTTAATTAAATTTGTTTGGATTAAATTGCGATTGAATAATTTTTTTCTGATTTTATTTTTTAAATTAATATTTCAAAATTATATTCTAATCAATTTTTACCACTAAAATAAACATTTGAACAGTCAACATTAATATATCTATAACACAATTTTGTATCAGAATTTGACTGTGTGTTTTCATTTCATTTGGTGTTTTGAAAATAATTAAAATAATCAGAATAAAATTTAAAGGAAAACCAATTAATAAACAAACAAAATAATCAAACTTAAATAAAATATCAAGCAGAACTGGTGACATTTTTAGGAGTTTACTTTCTTTAATTTTAATTGTAAGTAATACTTTAACATGTTAACAACGAATTTAAATATACTTATTAAAAAGTTTCACGCTAATAATTTCTAGACACTAAAAAAATATTTTTGAGAAAACTTTGTTTATATTTAATTTTTGTTTTTAATTGCTTTGTAATTTTTGTTGAGAAAATTACTTTAGAAAGTACAAAAATGCAAGAATTTAATTCTAGCTGTTTTATGTCTCTAAATGTGAATAGTTATAATTTAAATACTTTAATAAGTATATAATTATTAATATATATTATTAAATTATATACGTGTTATTTCAATTATAGCCCTTGAGACTGTTTTATGTCCCCAAATCGAGAGCAGAGGTAAATCGGAAATGACGAAGGTACTGTAAATCGTAACTGTCGGAAATCGGAAATGGCTCAAAAGTCGGAACTGGGAAGTCGGAAAGCACCTTAAGTTTCGAAATTTGAAATGCCAGACTCAATATACCCCATGAAAAAATGTTTAAAAGTTAACAAGCCTTCTTTTCCAGATTTGCAAAACAAATGGTAAAGAGGAAAGTAATATTTATGATTGGATTTGGAATGATATTGAGAGTGACAAATTTGAATGGATTAAAAGAGATATTGTAATAATTTAAAAGTTCAAATATTTAATCGAAATTATAAAGTTAATATTGTGATGCACCAGAGCTGTTTCAAACAAAAAAATCTTCAAAATCGTTAATTCCCCCTCTTCACGTACGAAGGCAATATTAATCCACTTATATCCGTTCAATTCTCATGATATTCCCCTATTCATCCATATCCCTTAGGTCAATCGGCCAATTATTTTTAAATTTTAAGGATTTTGGAAATTGGAAGCCAGATTCCAATTTTTAAGGCTGGGGGAGTTATTGAGTAATTAATGATATGGAAGGATAAAGGCAACGCTTTTTCAGGACAAAATTCAAAGCCCGAACGATTTTCAAAACTAACCGAACCGGGCCGGCATTTGTAATTTAGAATTACACAATGCCACTAACCAGGGTGGTCCCTTCCAAAACAGTAAAATAGGGCGCAGCCACTCAAAAATGGGGCAAAAATAGGGCGAAATCGGGCAAAGATAGGGCAAAAATTAGGGCATAGCTTAAACATAATTAATTTCAAATAAGGCGAAAATTTTGAGAATTTTGCAAGGCCAAGTCAATACAAAGACTTCACCTTGAGACCAAGCCCGAAAAACTTCACAAGATTGTAAAAATAGGGCAAAAATATGGCAAATGAGAAAATAGGGCGAAAAGGTCAAAAATAGGGAAAATCCTCTATAAATAGGGTAAAAGGGCCACCCTGCCACTAACATAAACAAACCATTACGGCAAATGTCCAGTTGATGTCCTACCTGTCCGCAAATGGGATGCGCACTTTTCTTCCTTTTTTACAAAATTCGAATATGTATGTCCCTTCCTTGTCCTACTAATAATACTTTACGAGAAAAATTCTGGATTACGTTTTTTGACGATAAAGACCTTGAGATCGAATCAAAGAAAAAATCCGGGTAAAATTCCGTCATATCTCCCAGAAACCGATCCGGACAAACGATATGTCATTCGAAAGAGCTCGCCGAGCTGAGTCGAACGACACCAAAATTAGCTTCGGGACTCACCTGTGGGCTGAGATATAGATCCTCGGAAATCGAAAAACCAAAGGGGGGACCAAGCACTTTTTGGCTTAAAAAATTCGAATATACAAATTATACCTCATTCGAAAGAGCTCGTCGAGCTGAGTCGAATGACACCAAAATCAGCGAAATCCGACTTGATTTGACAAAGTTATGAGTATTAGTTTTAGCTCCTTACCTTTGGTCTACGTGCAGGTTTTTGTTGCTGGGAAGGAAGCCAGACATGCCGACCGCAGCTAAAATAGGCATACGTTTATGTTACGAGCCCAGACCCAGCGCCCGTAGACTCCCCGCGAGGCGCGTGCCGCAAAACTCCGCGCGAAGCGCGGAGTTTTGCACAAGCGCCTCGCCGACGCCCCATAGGTTTATGTTGACCATTTTGACCTCTTTATCTCGTCTCAGAATCAAGATTTCGAACTGATTTTGGTGTCATTCGACTCAGCTCGATGAGTTCTTTCGAATGAGCTATCATTCGAAAAATCGAATTTTTCACCCCAAAAATCAGCTTACTCCCCCCTATGGTTTTTCGATTTTCAGGGACCTATAACTTGGTCCATATGTGAGTCCCGAAGCTAATTTTGGTGTCGTTCGACTCAGCTCGGCGAGCTCTTTCGAATGACATATCGTTTGTCCAAATTAGTTTCTGGGAGATATGACGGAATTTTTCCAAAATCCGAAATGTTAATTGCGGTAATGGAGAGCATATCCATGATATTCTAGAAATCTATTTGAGAATATTATGACAAATCTTTCATCCTTAGTTATTTATAAAATATATTTATTTCCTCCTTTTCTCTTAAGTGCCCCTCATAGAGGGAAAAATGCAAGAAAAGGGAAGAAAAGTACGCATCCCATTTGCGGAAAAGGTAAGACATCAACTGGATATTTGCCAACCATTACCTATTATCTTAAATTTAACTTTGTTAAATGAGATTTTATAAAAAAATTAGATAAAAAATTTATTCTAAGCATAATTTTATGATTAAAAAATTTTTTTGAAAGTGAATAAACTCACCTTGACAAATATCTAAAAAATATTTTTATTTTTTTTTTATTTTTTAAGTTTACTGTCTTTTTAATTATTTTTTTCATTTTTATCCCATTATATACAAAATAAAGAATACAAATTAGACTTTTAATGCTTGTATTGTGTAAACAATTATTTCACATGGTTAATTCGAATAATGGAAAATAAAAGTGTAAACTTGAGCCAAATACTATTTGCTTTATAAAGACCATATTTAGTTCAAATTAAAATCAACTAATGAGTAAATTTATTTTAAAGTACGGTAGTTTAATAATCTTCCCATCTCTAGCAAAAATGAACTTTATTTAAAATAATTGTCATCTCGAACAGAGTTGTGTCGTAATTACGAATTACGATTCCGAATTAATTTTTAAACTACGATTTACGAGTTACGAAAAAATTTTTTATTAAGACGCAACTCTTAAATTAACCGCATATGTAATTATTTGTCATATTTTTTATTTTATTTTTCCTTTTAATTTTATCGATACTAGCGGAGGGGGTCGCCCTTCGGGCGAGCCCCTTCCGCTAGCCAAATTCTAAACATTACAATTCTAAACCTTTATCAACTATCAACTAAGATTTTCAACCATTAACTATTAATATCTATGTCAACTATTAACTATTAGCTAAGATTTTCAACTTTCACTATTAACTATTAATATCTATTTCAACTATTAACTATTAACAGTGATTCAACTATTAACTAAAATTTTCAACTTTCACTATTAACTATTAATATCTATTTCAACTATTAACTATCAATCTTCAACTATCAACTATTAACAATGAACACTATATTCTTTTTTCTATTGACGGGTCTTTTATCTTGTTTATTGACGAATCCTTGCTCAAGCCATTTGACAGACACTTGTCTCTTGCATGTTGCTCGAAATCTCTACTTCCCACTATTGTCAGACCCTTTTCACCGAGTTACGGGACCTTTTTTTGCTCACCATTATTCCAACCATTTCCAGTCCCTTTTCACCAAGTCACGGGATCCTTTTCGCTCACCATTATTCCAACCATTTCCAGACCCTTTTCACCCAGTTACGGGACCCTTTTTGCTCACCATTATTCCAACCATTTCCAGACCCTTTTCACCCATTTACGGGACCATTCTCGCTTTTGAGTATTCCAACCATTTCCAGACCCTTTTCAACCAGTTACGGGACCTTTTTAGCTCACAATTATCCCAACCATTTCCAGTCCCTTTTCACCAAGTCAGGGACCCTCACCCAGTTACGGGACCCTTTTCGCTCACCATTATTCCAACCATTTCCAGACCTTTTCACCCAGTTAATAGTAAAAGAACTTTTTTACTATATATACTACAACTGTTAGTTAATAGTTAATAGTAAAAGAACTTTTTACTATATATATTACAACTGTTATACTACAAATGTTAGTCACTCTAGTAACTATTTAGTGTCACACAATGTCAAACTCTAGGACTATCAACTATTTAGCATCACACAATGTCAAACTATAGTACTCTACTTCAGTACTCTACTTTAGTACTACTCTACTTTAATAGTTAATAGTTAATAGTAAAAGAACTTTTTACTATATATACTACAACTGTTAGTTAATAGTAAAAGAACTTTTTTACTATATATACTACAACTGTTAGTTAATAGTAAAAGAACTTTTTTACTATATATACTACAACTGTTATACTACAACTGTTAGTCAACTATCTAGTATCACACAATGTCAAACTCTAGTACTTTCAGCTATTCAGTATCACATAATATCAAACAATCTAGGACTATCAACTACTTAGTATCTCACTGTATCAGACTATCAACAGTATCTCACTGTCAAACTATCAGGGACAATCAACTTAGTATCTCTGTGTCAAACTATCTAGGACCATCAACTATTTCGTATCACATTGTCAAACACAAAAACCTAACTTTAATATGTTAAAAAAACCTCACAAAAACTAACCACCGGTTGGACACTCTCTTTGATTAAATAAAATATCAGCACTGAAAACCAACAGTTTGACACTCAAGGTGTTTAAATAATAAATTGTTTTGATTTTGAATCTAAAAACAATTTTTAAATAAAACAAATTTTAACAAATAAAAAAACAAAACAATCAAAACACATCTTAAATATAATTAACAACAAAAAAAAACAAAAAATTTGCCAAAAAAATAAAAAAAAATAAAAAAATTACAGCAAAAAAAACAAAACAACTTCTAAGAAATTCACATTCTTTCTTTACTTCTCTAAACACACACTATTTTCTGTTTGGGATATTTTGTCATTTTTAATTAAAAATAAAACACAACGCCAAACACAGCAAAATTCAAAGCTGCGGACAGACAAACAGACAACAATTCTAAAATTTAATATAGGATTATTTTTTATAATGATAAATAATTATCAAAAAATAATTGTAGTTTATGATTGTTTTTAAAATAAATATCTGAAATTAATATTATAAAATATCATTGGTGCAAGTCGCAAGAACAAGACGTATAGTTTTCATATTAATGGTAAATATTAAATTTTAATTAAACAAACTACAAAATACAATTTTAATAATTTAAGATAAATTCAAACAATAAATCAAACAATAAACTAGCAAATTTGTTATATAATAAACAAAATGATTGTTATATTTATTTATTTCTTATTTTAATATTTTTATTAATAATTCTTAAATGCTTCTGAATATTAATAAGAATTTAAGATAAATATTAATATTATCTAGGATTAGAGTTAGCCGGTTATCGGGATTATGGCAAAAAATCAGGATCGCGATTTTGGAATAATGATCACGGTCCTGACTGCGGATCGGATTCCCGATTCCGGCCAACTCTACTCAGGATAAATTTATATTTTTCTCTCCTATTTTCGCCTAAATATATTTTATTTTTAATAAGGAAAAATGATTTTAATAATATTATTATTAATAACAATATCTTCTATATTCTTATTTTGGACTGCAAAAAGAAAAAGTAATTATTGGAAGAATAGAGGGATTCCAGGACCAGAACCTCTTCCAATAAAAGGGAATATAGATTTAATTTTTGGAAATAAAAATCCTTTTTCATTACAATTATTTAATTGGAGTAAAAAATATGGAAGAATTTATGGAATTAAACATGGATGGAACAATGTTTTAGTTGTTAGTGAACCAAAAATGGTTAAAGAATTACTTGTTGAAAAATTTGAATATTTTCATGGAAGATTTGTAAATATTAAAAATTTTAACTTATGAAATCATATAAATTTGGGTTTATTCTCTCTAATTAAATTGGGTTAATAATTATTATTAGGGACCGGATTTTTGGGTGTCAATAAAGCACTAACTGAACAGAATGATTTAAGCATTAATGACTTTCTCATTTTTCACTTTCTCATACTCAGCAGAATTTATGAAGTAAAACTATTGCCTTAATCAAACTTGGTAATGGATAAGGATATGGATACAGAGAATATGCCTGCGGATATATCCACATTAATATCCGAACGGTCCGCAAAATCCATGTCATTACCAAGTCTGGCCTTAAGACAAACATATGTTAACCCATTCAGTCTGTGAGTTTAACATGATATGAAATTTTCGAGTACAGGGCGTCCATTATAATAAGATGTAGCTCGTCCTAGGACGCCTTCTAGGAATTATAAACAAGAAATTTATTGAAAATAAAAAATAGGTAGTTTTAAATATAATAATTTTTTAAGCTTTGCCCTATTGTTGGTGATGTAGATACAAATAAATTTATTCATCTATTTTTCGCAAAAGGAAAGCGCTGGAAACGACTTCGTTCAATTGCTAATCCAGCATTTTCAATTTCTAATTTGAAAAAAGTAAAAAAGACTATTTTCTAATAAAAAATAATTATTTTTAAGATAATGCCAATAATCGAGGATTCTATTAAAATAAATATTAATTTATTAAAAGAAGCAGAATCATCTGGAAAATGTGTTGATCTACATGAGTGAGTTAACGTCTTACTTTTATTTAGGTTCCTTGGGTTTTTTCTTTCCAACTGATTAATTTAAATACTAGAGTTCATCACGGTATCAATATTGTATCGAAATGTCGATACAAAATCATGGCCATTATTTGCCTTCATTCTTTTTTTTAAATGAAAAGCTGAAGGAAGCAGAAAAAGGAAAATGTGGGAGGGGGAGGATTTTTGGATATGCTAAAAATTAAAAGTCTAAGTTAAATTAAATTTATTTTTCAGATACTTCGTAGAACTTGCTTTCGATATAATCGCTCGTATCGCAATGGGACAAAGAGACTCTAAACAATTTAAATCAGAATATTGTCAAATAGCTCAAGATACTTTTATCCGTGTTAACAATAATATTTTTGATTATATTTCTTTTATATTCCCTTGGATAGGAGAAAATATACTTGAACCTTTCGTTAGAGTTACAGGAAAATACAGAGGAGATCCATTTATAATTTTGATAGATAAACTTACTAAAGCTGTTAAACAAAGAAAAGAAGAGCGAATGAAGAAAAATGAAAGGGAAGAAGAAGTAAATGAAGAAAATTTAAATAATAAAAAATGGGTTGATTTTATTGACCTCTTTTTGGAATCAGAAGCTGAAAATAATGAAATTGAATTTAAAATAAGTAATGGGACTTATAACAAAAAAGAAAAGGTAATTCGTTATTAAAAATATTAACAATACTAACATGAATATTTTTTTCGCAAAATATTCCGCTCAAGTAGGGTTGTCAGTTATGGATCGAACCGACCCGAACCGAAGAACCTAAAATTTTTTCGGTTCGGTTTCGTATATCCGAAAAATTTCCAGGAACCGACAACCCTACTCTATACTTTACATAGGGATACATATAGCAAGGTTTTTTCCTCTCTCTCTTTCCCTATCTAGAGATCGGAAAACGGCAAAATCAAATATCAAATCAAACTATTTGATATTTGAAAGTATATGAAAAAATTTGATTTTTTTCAAAACTCATCAAACAAATATTTGATCAAATAAAAGCTGATCAAATATTTGATTTTCCGACGTCAAATATTTGTTCGGTCCGATCTCTATCTTTCTCTATATACCTAAATGCCACAACTGAGCGAAATTGTCGGGAGTATCTTCAATCTACACGAAAGAAATGGTTATAGACATGTTTTTTAAAAGCGGATAATTAGCATTTCTACGATAAACTCAATAAATTAGAAAAATCTTTTATAAAGAGAAAAAACCCGCAAGTTCAAAAACGTTTTTATTTTAAAATAATTTCAAAATTTTTTTTGTCTTCAGTTTGAACGTTGTAATACATTAGAAGAAATGGTACTTAATTGTATTCTCTTCCTTCAGGCTGGATTTGATACATCAGCAAATACATTAAGTTTAATAGCACACAATTTAGTTTTTAACCCGCAAGTTCAAAAACGTTTATTTGAAGAAATTGAAGAAATTTGTGGATTAGAAGAGGGGGAAATAATTGACTATGAACAACTTTCTAAATTAAAATATATGGATGCTGTATTAAAAGAAACTTTAAGATTATGTCCGATCGCGAATGAGTTGGTTAATTATTTTTAATAATTTGGATTTTTCTTGGTATAGCAAAGTAGGGTTATAGTTCCAAAACATTTCTTCATATTTGGTACCTAAGCCCCTCGATCTGGGAAACCACTGGATATGCATGGCTTAAGAATCTTGAACTTCTTCAGTCCAAGACGACGGCAAAAAGAGAATGTTAAGAATAAGGGAAAACATTAAGGAAGTCTGACCATTATGTACATTATTAAGGAAGAAAAAAAAGAAAGAAAAAAGTGGTAAGACAAACTTTACTAATACCAATTTTGGAAATTAAATAAATATACAAAGCTGTACAATGTTCCTCTTGTTTCAGGAACGAGATTTACAAGTTGGGGTTACATCTCACATTTGAAAAATAAATTTTTAATAAATATTGATTTTTCGAGGGTGAGGTTGTGTCTTGGATAATTGTGAAAAAAATCTCTTGTACAACTCCAATAAAAGTCAAAAATTTAAAGTGTTGTCAATAGAAGATGTGAAGAATCTACAACCCTTGGAGATATAACAATAGAGAAAGGAACATATGTTGCTGCCGATTTGTTCACTTTACATAGAGATGAAAAAGTTTGGGGAGAAGATGCCGAAGAATTTAAACCGGAAAGATGGTTATTAAATGAGAATATAAATACACAAACAGAATATTATTATCCATTTGGAGGAGGACCTCGAATGTGTATTGGAATGCGTTTAGCATTGATGGAAGTCAAAATGGTTTTAGTTCATTTACTACGTTCATTTGAATTGGAGAGATGTTCTGAGACATTAGTGAGTAAATTGAAAAATATAAAAATAATTAAAAATTATTTTAGATAAAACCTAATTTGACTGGTCAAGGTGTTTTAAATTCTGGAAAGATTTTTGTAAAACTAAACTTGAGGAAATAAAGTCGAGGAACTATTTAAGACATTTGTACAATCTGACTCATTTCAAAATGATTTTTTTCATTAAAGATTAAATAAAATATATTATTTTAAAATTTCAAAGACATTTGAGTGGTGAGAGAGTCTAAGTGATATATTAATATAAAGCGTGCGTCAAATTAGCGCCCACTTTTGTTCTGACTATAACTTTTTTTCCATTTTTAAAGGGAAAATTGATAATTCTTTTTTTGCCGGATTCATGACACTTTAGGAAGATTGTTGGTACCAAATACAGCAAATTTGGTTCAATACTAATAAAAAGACAAATCAGAACTTTTGGAAAATTCAAAACATTTTTCATGCCAATTAGTTATCCATAACTTTTTTCAAAATCATTAAAACCGATTTCACCAAATTAAAGAAAAGTGGAAATAATTTAAATGTATAGATATAGAAAAAGAGATACTATGAGTGTATTTTAGAGGTTGGAGATGTTGCTGAAAGAGAGCTAAAATAATTATACAACAAAAACATTTTATCTCGAAATTAAATAATATTTATACAACAATCATAATATAGACTTTTGATTAATGAAAATATCAACAGTATACATAATAAAGGATGTGAAAAAATGTGAATAATTATGACAATAAATATCCTCCTAATATGAAAGATGATTGTCATGTCCGAGCTTTACCTTAGAAAACTAAATAGGTAAGTGTATTAGATTTGTCTCTCAGATTTACTGAGGATAAGCCCAAAATAAATATATAAATTTATCTTATAATTAAATACAAGCAATAACGGTCAATCGGATGGGGGCTAGGAAAAGGTCTCACACTAAGATGTCCCTTGGTAAGGAGGTCCCGAATGAGGAAAAAAGTTGGGGTTTATATACATACAAGAGAAAATGGGTTTATAATAACCATCAACATTTATATATAATAACCATCCATTTATAATAACCATCAACAATGAAAGATGCCTCAATAATTTTTAATTATAATTATAAAACAATAATCTTTTAATCAGAAAAATATTTGTGTTTTATTTAACTCTCTTTCGTTATTTGAAAAAATAAATTATGAATTATTTTTATAAAAAAGGTACTTTTCCGTTAAAGCTGAAAATGATCGGCTATAACTTTTTAATCCTGATCCAATATAAATGAATTTCATATTATTCGAAAGCGCACGATAATCTGTATATTTTCTCAGAAAGATAGATCAAGTCTGATCTTCAATTAAAAAGTTATAAAACGATATGTCGAATTATTTGGTGTTTTCACATTTGTCGGATTATAAATTTAAAGGGTGATCAGACATGATCTCTCGATTTTGAAAAAAGATGCAGATTATCGACATAATATTCATATATATTGAATCAGACATTAAAAAGTTATAGCCGATCAAAGTCGGCTGGTACCAAAAATACAAAAAAATTTATTTTACCGCCTGTATTAAATGTATTTATATATGTATTTATTCATGAATATTTATTAAAAAATTAACTTATTTTTTTTAAATTTTACTTGATAATCAATTGTTGGCCATAAATAATAATTTCTTTCTAATTGTACAAACATCTCAATCCAAGGCATATTTTCATTAATTTTATATTTTTTATATAATTTATTTAAAAATATATTATCCTCAATTAATTTATAATATCCAATATTTTGTTTCATTTTTGATAATTTAATTTTTGCTTTATTTTTAGATTCATCTCCAATCCAATCAGCTTCATTAATTAATTGACCAAAACCTTGTTTAATAAAACTGAAAATAAAGTTTTTTTCATCTTATTTTAGAGCATCATTTAAATTTTTTGACAAAAAATTTGTCTGAATTTTTATAAAATCATAAGATAATATTAAAATATAATACATCCAAGTGTATCTTATAGTAAATTTTATAGGCTTTTAATCAAGTATTAAACAAAAATTGCAAAACTCCATTTGGGGTTTAAATTTTTAAATACAGTATATGCTCGATAAATACCCTGAATAATTATTTTTTCGTCCTTTCTCTGGAAGGGGTAATAATCGAGAGGAGTTGCTAAATTTGGGCTATATCTCAATGTATCGAGCAGGAAAGCGATTTATTTTTTGAGATTGTCTTAAAATGTTTCAAAATAATTAAAAATGACAAGGATTTTTTAATATTATTAAAATTTGTGTGGGAAAAATTGAGGGTGCTTATTAAAGAGGTTAATTATTTGAGAAAGAGTAATTATTCGAGCATTTACGGTAGCTGATTTTCCTTTGTTTTAAAATTTTCAGACCTGCCTTTGTAAAAGCTCGGTTCTTTGCCTATTTTTATGGCAAGGATTATTTATAATTTTTGTAAAGTTTCCCAATTCAACTACATATTTAAATCAAAAACCAATTTCTACCTAAAAATATTTTCCACTTGTCCAATAATTTTTTTATCAACAAAATTCTCGACATATAATTTATCAAGCCAATGTTTAAAATAAATTCTAACAAAATTTCTCATACATCCAATTTCATCTTTTTTATAAGAATTTAATAAATCAGAAAATCTAGAATCTAATTCATATAAAATTCTCCAAATCAATGCCCAATCCAAATAATCAGATAAAACTTTTCCTCCATCTTCTTTTTCAGCCCATTCAATTATTAAACGATATTCTTTTAAGATATCATTTCCTAATATTAATATTTTTGTTTTTTCATTAATTAAAGGATTTCCTTCACTAAAATGAGAACTAAAAATTAATTAAATAATTATTTTACCTAGCAATTTCATTTAAAATTTTGACAAAATCAAAAGAAATACTTGAAGGTAAATATAAAGAAGATAATTCTCCTAATTCTATATACATTTCTGGTTCATCCCAATTAGAAAATCTTTCAAAAGTACCACTACTTAATGCTTTTGACATTTTCTGTTCCACAAGAATTAAATTTTTGACTCGTCTTTCAATATTTACTTTAAAAATAAATAAATATTTTGTTTAGATTTATTTTTTGAATTCATTTTATGTTAGTTTTTATGCCTTATCTTAACAATTTACGTTAAATTTCCAATTTTAGGTAATGTCCAATTTAGGTAACTGACTGGGGAGTTTCGTACGAGAATTGAGCTAACGAAAAATCTAGAAAAACCAACAATTTGTCGTACAAAAATTGAGATCGAGATCTTGAAAAGATCCAGATCTCAAAAAATATTGATCTCGAAAAACTCGGAAAACCAAAAACAAATTGTCGCCTGGAATCGAGATCTCGTAAAATTCTCGATCTCGAAATCTCAGAGATATAAGGAGAATTGAAGTATTAAAAGTTCATCAGAAGATTTAGAAGGAATCGGAGATTTAGGAGACGTCAGAGGATATTGAAGGAAAAATATGACTTAGATTTTTTATATCTCCCTTCGCTGGCCTAATATATTTCCAAATTCTATGAAATCCTGGCAGAATTCCCAATATCCGAATAAAAATTTTTATTAAACTGATGAAGAATACAATCAATTTCATCTTCATTTAATCCATTTTCTATAAATGCTGGAAGTTTATTATATATTTCCAAAGAATCATCAATTAAATAACGCAAAATTTTCTTTAATTTATTTTCAAAATTTAATTTTTCATTCTCTTTCCATAGATAAAGTGAAAATGTTGATTTTGGTTGTAACATAAACATACCTTTTTTTAATAAATAAAAATATTCTTGTAAATAAAATAAAACTTTTTTCTGAAGATTCTTTTCTAACATCCCAAGTAGTTTCAAACTCAAAGAATGGCACAAATGGAAATGCCTTTAATAATATTGTTATGTATTATGTATTAGGCTGTACAGCATCTTATTATTAGGCTGTATTAATTATTATTAGGGCTGGGAAAAACATGCAAATGCATGTTTTGTATGCGGATAAGCCTTGATGAGTGAAGCTCATAAATGGTGCTTATACATTAGGACGAGCACTTTAGCACCCGATTTTTAATGCATCTTTTGCATATTTCGCCCTATTGAGAATATTTGCATATCGTTGGATATTTTGGGAAATTTTGCATATTTTGGTGCATATTTTGGGGATTTTCCGGTGCATATATGCGTATATTTGGCGGTTTGAGCGCATATTTTTCCCAGCCTTAATTGTTATTTAAACAATTTTTTAATTTTTACTTTTATAAACCATTCTGTTTCAAATTTTCTTAATCTTCCAACAGCTCCACTACCCCCAATTATTTTTTCAATAAATTCTAGTAAAGGTTTACTTTTAATTCCTTCACGACTTTGTTTATTTAAACAAGAATCATAAAATTGAAACATTTGTTTAAATAATGAATTATCTAATTTATTTTTTTCTTTTCGTAATTCTTTATTATTTAATAAACCTGAAAAAATTATATGAGTAATTTAGTACATCTTTTTTTTAAATTAGCTCTTTTTACGTAAAAGTGCCGATAATAAAATAAAATAGAACCTCGCTTTAGTGTAGGGTGAATTATTGTATGTATATTACATTGAGGTCTACACTATATAGAGGTCTACATACACTATAATTATGTAAAAAATCAAACAAAACCATTCAGTGCTTGTTAAAGCGTATTAAAATTGTTTTCAATCAAATATCTTTTGGTTATTAATTCTGAAAAAATTTTCAACAGAACCATAGTGACCAACGACATAAGTTGTACATATTATTGGGGATACACTACAGCGAGGTCCGAGTGCAAATAAACTAACTTATAACTTCTCTTTCACTCTTATCCCATAAAATATTAAATTGACTTTTTCTTATATACCCTTCGGGTAGATTACTAGTATCTTTAACAAATCCATAACAAACATAATCATAAAAATCATCACAAGGATCTAGTAATGTATTTAGAGAACAATTAAGTGAAGTACATCCCCACAAATTATCTAAAATTTAAATAAATTTTTAATTACCGTATCAATTAATAAAAATAAATATTGACATTTCCATAAAGCATTGAGTTTATTGTGCCCATGCTTACAGAAAGTGTAGAAATGTTAAAAATTTTCCATCTTCGGGTTTGTTGGCGATAAAGCCAAAAAAAACTCTGTTACATGTCCATAATGTCTCTATTCCATCTCACATTAAATGATCTTTCCTAAGCATGAACACAATATATTTTTATTAAAATTATATACTTGATTTGTCTGGAGAATTTCTGTCAGAAGAAATTTCTGAATCAGCTGAAAATATTAAATTAAATTAACCACATTATTAAATTTTTTAAAACTGAAAATGATTTTTCGATTTTCTATCTTGGAGATTATTTTAGATGGATGAGAAGGAGGCGAACTAAAGGCTATCTAGAGGGGAATTGTTCTAGTGAGAGAATCTTTAAGAAGCATATTTTTATCTTCGACATTGGGGATTTATAAAAATAATTTGATAATAATTTTTGCTTTTAAAAAATGTCTGTATGGCTGTAATATACATATTACATAATACAAATTAAAACAAGAAAATAATAAATCTCTAATTATTTACCCATAACGGAGGGAATAGGTCCGCCTGCAATGCTTTTAGTTTTTGAATAAATTACTGACAAAACAATGTTTGCCAAAAATAAAATATTTAAATAAAATAATATTGTTTTAGGAGACATTGGGAAATCTCTTATTTTTAAAATTAATAAGGTGCGGAAATAAACATTTTTTTTAATTTTAAAGGGGAAATAAATGATTGTCGGACAGAAAAGGGCAAAAAAATTTTTTGATGTTTTATATTATCGGCTGATTTTTATCGGAAAGATTAAGAAATATAAAGTGCATTTATAACAATGAGTTAATGATAAATCAAGCTAAATCGAAAACATAGAATTCTGATTTCGAATTTTTGAAAAATAAAAGAAAGTTCGTATAAAGAAGTCCTCAATAGGATGGGAGAGGAGCAAAAATTTTTTTACAAATATGAAGAATCATTTTTAGCTATCAGGTGTGATCTGGTTACATAAGTATGGTTATAAAATATAGAAGACTCAACATTAACACTGAAATTTAGGGAGTCTGTTTAATAGAAGGTTCGGTCAAATAGAGGGAGTTGTTTATTTTTCAACCTTCCTCTAGAGAGTCGGTTTATTAAAAGAGGTCGGTCTAATAGAGAGAGTTTTTTTAAAAGCAGTAATTGCGCACCATTTATGTAAAAAAGAGATATTTTTACCTGCTCCGATTTTTTCTTTTTTAATCTTCATTTTTGATTTGTTTTCGTAATCATTTTCTAAATAATAGATAAATTGTTTGCATGTTCCACAAGTTAAACGACATTCTTTTCTCATAAAATCTCCCCATATTTTGTCATTACAGCGTTCTTTGAATTTTGGACATTCAGAAATACCGCTTGGACCAATATTGTCAGAACATAAATTTATTTTGAATAGATCGCATGAATCACATGTTCTATAAAAAATTACATAGAAACTTGTCGTTTAAAATTTAATATTGTAAGGAAGAGATCAAGTTGGCTAGCATTTAAAATGCTCACTTAAACGCTCATTAGCAGCGTCCCGGTAGCTCAGTCGGTAGAGAACGTTTACGTGGTGAGCAAAAGCGCCTAGCAATAACTGCCAGTAGGTCGCAGAATCGAAGCCTGCTCTGAATTAAACTTTTACCTCGCTCTTACTATATCTTACAATTATCATACATTATCATTCATTACCACCGCTATCCGAAATTGATAATTTTGTAATTTAAGAAAAAAATAAAAATGTTAAATGACATTCCAGAGAGTGTCAACTCCTTATAAGTTTGGGATAAACCAACTTTTAAAAATCTACCTTGGGCATTCTTTAGACATTATATCTTTATAAAGTGGACGTTCACAAAGATATTTTAACATTGGACAGTCTGACGGCCTCCCGGGAATATTTTTATCAGCACATTCTTGACCGGAACTGATAGAAAATATAAAATAACAAATGAAATTTGTAAATATTTTTATTAAATTTTTACGATAAATATTGGGCATTTTTTATGTGCAAAAATAATATTATATAAAATATCATTGTCTTATGGAGCTGTACAATTTTATTATATTTAACCAGCATTTGATCAAATATAAGCTTAATGAGACTACGTAAAAGCTATTGTTTTCTTTTTATTTTCGTTAAGATAAGTACATCAATAATAATTTTAAAAATCTACTAGGTCTTCATTGTGTAAAACTTTACTTTATTCCCTACAAATCCACCTAAATCCCGCCAAATCCCCCATTATCGCCCTAAAAACCCATAAACTCTTAATTTATTCTTAAAATGTTATGCACCGATCTTGCAGTAATTTCATTCATTATTTCATGAAATGCTCAATTCATCATAACTATTTCGCAGAAAAAATAGGTTATAACCTAAAAATCCGAGCCCTACTAATAAGCAAGATTTTCCCTGTTAGCGACAAGAGTCGAATTTTTAAAACTTCGAAATTCCGAAAGAAACAACATTTTATATAAAGTAGGGTCAAGTGAGGCTCCAAAGAGCACTGAATGTAAAGTAAATGGAACAAGTATATTGGGACCAGTGTTCGAAATTTGAAAAATGCCGGATCGTGTTTCTAGATTTTTAATTTCATTTTTATACGGACCGGATTTTAACCTACCGTAAATAATAGTTATTTAACAAAAAATTTACTATTTGAAACTAAATGCGAAATAACGCAAATTGTTTAACCAATTAAATCTTAAGTGCCCATTACTCTATCCAATTAAAGCCTCAATCCAACTAAATTTTTGAAAATATTTTGATTATAATTATTTTTAATTGTATACATTTACATTTTTTCCGTACGTTTTGGTACATTTTCTTTTATTTTGTCGACATTATTTTAAAGATTTTTATTGTATTTTGTGGTAAATTCTCATTTCACATTTAGTTAAATATAATTTTTTTCTTAATTATAAAAAGTGCAATATAGTTATTATCAAGCGTAATTATTTAAGTATCTCGGCAAGTTAAAAAGCACTTGGCAACATTAAAAATCTATCTAAAATTTTCGTGTTAAAATTAAAAAAGCGTAATAATTATTGTGCAATTCTTCTGAAAAAGTAAAGAATATTGCTAACTTATGGATATACACTCTGTCAGAAAACTATAAACGCAGGTCAAAATTTTGTCTTAAAACCTATTTCTCTGTAGTAATATTTAAATTTCTATTTTAAACCTAGATAATAAAGTTACAAAAATAAGTTAAGTCACTTTTTACATGAAATTTTGGTGTTTTTCGGGGTATTTTTGACTTTTATCAGAATTGACCGTCAGAAAACTATAAACGCACTCGTGATTTTTATAACTAAAAACAATCAAATATGGATAATTTTATATTTCTTTGTAGAGTTATCTCTCCTTTATTAAAAATAAAAAAGAATTAGACCCATATCTCACTTCAATGTCGAGATCCAGATACCTCGAAAATCAACGTATATAGGGGGTAAGACTAATTAAAAAATCTTTTCGACCCCTTATGGTTTGTTTTAAATTTCCATTTTGGGCTCATTCGAAAGCCCTTAAAATTTGCTATAAGATAGCATAGTTTTATTTTCTAGAAAAAATATTTCAGAAAGTTATTAAGTTTTAAATCTTTAAGGCAGAGAAAAACACCTAGATGCCCCATAAAATTAGCTCCGGGCAATTAACGGTCTATATCTATCTAATGAATTTTTCTCTGAAATACAACATCCATTTTTCTTGTAGCAAATTTTATGGGCTTTCTAATGAGCCTAAAATGGAATTTTAAAACAAACTATAAGGGGTCGAAAATATTTTTTAAAGAGCTTTACCCCCTATTTACGTTGATTTTCGAGGTATCTGGATCTCGACTTCTAGTAAAGATATGGCCCTAATTTTTTTTATTTATAATAAAGGAAGGATAACTCATTATAAAAATATAAAATTATCCATATTTGATTGTTTTTAGTTATAAAAATCACGAGTGCGTTTATAGTTTTCTGACAGTTGATTCTGATAAAAGTCAAAAATACTTCGAAAAACACTAAAATTTCAAGTAAATTCAATTAGAAATTAATCAACTACTTTATTATAAAGGCTAAAAATAGAAATTTAAATATATACTGTAGATAAATAGGATTTAGGACAAAATTTTGACCTGCGTTTATAGTTTTCTGACAGAGTGTACCACCCCCTCCCATTTTGGTTCTCATTTTTTCTTAAGTTGTAATAATGGTCAGCCTTATTTCCTACCTCAATTTCTCCTAATTTATCTGTGGCATATCCATTGAGAGGCATTAATGAAGAAAAGAAAAATTCCAAAAATGTCTTACAACAATAGGAATCGAACTCCAACTTATCAGTAACTTTTTGACAAAGAAGACTTTACCACTCAGCTTCTGTTCCCACAAAGCGTGATAAAGAAATTCTAGATTTTTTTCGTTTTTCTAGTAAAACCAAATACGTAAAGTATTTGTCGAAAAGGAAATAAATGAAGACATTTTGGCAATGTAATTTTGGGAATTCAAATCGCCGAAAAATTTCACCTTTTTTTCTTCAAAAACTTACTAAGTATTAATTTGAATTTTAAATGTTTCCATACAGATTAATTCAAAGAATTGTTTTCCTTACAATATAACAAAACTTTAGGCTTTAGAAAATATTATAAATTTAAAAATAAAGTGTAAAAATTGGCATTTTTAATTTAATTTTGAAAAGACAGAAAAAATATTTTTTTTGTTTTGCCGAGCAATTTTTATTTAAAAAATTTTGGTTAACCAATATATCCGTCTCCGTAACTGAAATTTTTACTAAATTAGTGGTGAAAGTTTGTCACAGACAACTCAAAAATAATATTAAATCTGCGCCGCAGGTGAAAATTTTGAGAATTTTGCAAGTCAAAAGCATTGGATTTAGCACAAAAAATCATATTTTTTATCGTGGCCCAAAGAAAACCCCCTAAAAATCGAAATTTCGTTAAGTAAACTGCATTGTATAGTGCCACAAAATTATTTGGTAATGGAATTTTTGATAAATATCAAAAATTCCAACGGAAAAAAAAATTTTTGAAAAAATGTCATTTACCGAAATTTTTTAAAAGTTACCTCTTCTATTAAAATTTCTAATATATTTACTGTATTTTGTCAAAAAATTTAATTCAAATATATGGTAAATACAATTTTCTTAATTATGCAATTAATCCGTACATTCTATCGTATACTTTTATCATTATAAAATACATATTTCTAATATTTTATTTTTAAGATTATTAAATATGTACCAGTTAATTATAAAAAAAATGTATTTGTTTAATTATTTACGTCTGGCACTTTAATATATTTACGTAGCAACATTAATAAATCTATCCAAAAATTTATGAAAATTTCGGGTAATATTCAATTTCGTTCCCCCCTCCTTTTTTGCATCCTCAAAGTATTAAAAAATGGTCAGTCTGACTTAAGTTATAGAACTCGTCGAGCTGAGTCGAATGACACCAAAATCAAAAAAATCCGACTTGATTGGACTGAAATACAGACCCCTGAAAATTGAACAACCACGGGAGCGAAATACTAAAAAGACGAAAAAGTATAAAAATGATAGCTCATTCGAAAGAGCTCGTCGAGCTGAGTCGAATGACACCGAAATCGACGTGATCCGACTTGATTTGACAAAGTTATGACATAAGGTTGCCGACTCCGGTAGGTCTAAATAATGCCATAACTTTGTCAAAACTCGTCCGATTACGTTGATTTCGGTGTCATTCGACTCAGCTCGACGAGCTCTTTCGAATGAGCTATCATTTACATAAAAAATTTTTATTCTAAAAAATCACCCCTATGGTTGTTCAATTTTCAGGGGTCTGTATTTCGGTCCAATCAAGTCGGATTTTTTTGATTTTGGTGTCATTCGACTCAGCTCGACGAGTTCTATAAATTAAATCAGACTGACCATTTTTTAATACTTTGAGGATGCAAAAAAGGAGGGGGGAACGAAATTGAATATTACCTTTGTTTGTTTTTAATAATTATATTATATATTCGATAATTATTAGTTTGCTGGACATCAGAAACTTCATTGGAGGTAATTTTAGCCATTAATCGTTGCATTGAACTATTGTCTACTCAACTCGCAATGAAAATTTTTAATGGTTAAAAATAGACTAAACTAGCCTTACTTTTTAATAAAATTTAAGGCAAAAAAATGTTTTTTTGGATAGGCATTCCAATAATATATGGTCTAAATATAATTACATGGTCAAGGCCAAATGTATTTACCGGCATCTACTTTGGTTGGTTCTTCAATCCGCACATTGGATATATTGATAATGTTGATCAAGTATTTGTTTAAATTTTGTTTAAACCCGAAACTTATGGGTTCGATCGGGGTTTTTGCCAAAAAATAGTCGGGGTTGGGGTCGGGGTTTTGCCGGCATGGGGGTGGTCGGCTTTGTTTGGGTAGAGGTTAGGGTTTTTCAAAAATTCATCGCGGGTCGGGTCTAGGTTTCGGGGGACAGCGTATTACACTAGTTCCAAATAATTAATTTATTAAAAGGAATATGAGAACACTTTTCATACAGTCCACAATATATCAGTCATAATTATTCTTACAATAACATACTTAGCATTTTGTATAATTTTTGTACTAAAATCTAAACAAGGAGGACAACATTCCAATCAACAAAGCTATTCTGAACTAATGGTTTTTTAATCTAAATATTGTTATAACCCTTAAATTTAAGATTTTTATTCAAATCTTTTTGATTAGCTTATCTAATATTCTTGGCGCTTCCATTTATGTTTATATGCAATATATCGACTCGGATGAAGTTCTTATTATACTTGGTCAATTTTTTTGGTTGAATGCACACGGTCAAAAATATTTTTATATTATTTACATAGTATGAATGAAATTAGACTTTTTCCAAGAGATTCATCGCTAGCAAAATTTCATCTCCTCGCAAAATTAGAAAAAGCACTGTCCAAAAAATTAAAAAAAAATACGGTAGGAAAGTTTCTGGGAAAATTTTTTAAAAGTATTAAGGCTAGTTTCAATGACTGCTCACTTAAGAAAAGGTGGCAGAACAAAATCAGTAGACATTTTTATAAACGAGACATGTCTGATTTATCAAAAGGACAGATAGTGGACCTCTAAATCTCCTTTTTCTTATACCTTTGTTAGGAAATCCCAACACACTTCTTCCGAAATGATCTGGCTGTTATTTTCGAAACGGTCCAAATTCCTTGATTTTCATGAAACCTTCCTTTTGCCGCTTGCGAAAATTTTAAAAAATTTGAAGGCAAATGAGCCAGATTTCTCCTGTTTTTGCATGAAAATTACGTAAAAATCTTAAAAATCCGCAATCAGCAACCCGCAATTTTTATTTTAAAATCCGAAAAACACACCCAATCACACGCAATCAAAAACAAAAACACACGCAATCAAACACACAATACGCAATTGCATCCACACCTGCTTTTTCTCTTTTAATCTTATAAAAAAATCAAATTATTTCAAATATTAAATAATAGATATAACAAAGCAATAATCTAAAACATTACTTCAGGAATCCCTCCAATTATTTACTTAACAATGAACAAAACAATTCGACGTGATTGTTTTAAAATGATAAAAGCTTGTGTTAATTTTACTGTACAATGCTTCAAAAATCTGCACTCAAATGCTGTCCAACCATTAATTCATAAAATAAATTTTATACTGGAAGATAATCAAGTGACGCATGTAACACATGCAACACATATAGCGCGCCCAAATCAACAAATGTATCCTAATTGAATATACTAATACAAACTAAAATCCTTCGAATTTTCATGAGAACATACTTTAACTAAACTCCTAATGATAATTGTATAAAATGAGTTATTAAATGAGACTTATGTATATAAAAATAGGTTTCAGATAAAAACAATCAGAATTAGACTATTTATTAATAGTTCTGAAAATTGCTCGGATATCCGTAGCCAAACCGAAAAATCCTCCGTCTATGGATTCTTTCACGGTGGGCTGTTGAGGCGGCCAGGGGTCGACAAAGTAGACGAGTGATCTGACACACAAAAATTATCGCAGTACGAAATAAAATAGAAGGCTAAGATTGTAGATATAGAGCAAATATCAAAAGAGAGATTCTAACAAAGGATCAATTTATTCTAATTATTTTGCTTCAGAAAATATTAAAATTAGTTTTTGAAAAAATACTATATAATTTTTCAAAATTTTTTGAAAAATTTTTGTAAAAATTGCTTAAGGAGAATATTTTTTTAAAAAACTTTTTACAAAAATTTTTCAAAAAGATTTTGAAAATTTATATAGTATTTTTCGAAAAATATTATTATAAACAAAATATAGGTATATTATAAAAAAATATTTTAGAATAAAAATATATGAGTTAAGGGTTTTTGTTTTATATAGGGTTTGCTTTTATCGTGGTTAGTTCCGAATCAACTCGAGATCAATAAAATCTGTGTAGGAGTAAGATTTACCGACTGATACAGAAATTATACACAGAAAAAAGCGAGCCCAATAAAATTTACTGATAAGTAATAATTTTTATGTAGATAAATTTTTGAGGTATTAGAAAAAAATAGTAAAAAGATGCGCGAGAAAAAGACACAAAAATAATAATGTTACAAATGTAAAGCATATAGCTATTAATTTCCTAAGGCTGTGCAGTAGGCGGCGTGGTGTAATGGTTAACACATCAGTCCGGTCTACTGAAGATGCTGGTTCGCTCCCATCCGCCAAATAACCTTTTGCACTAGCTAAAAGAGAGAAATAGCTATAGCCCAGCTGCCTCAAATAATAATTGTGCTAAAATTATTACAAGGTCTTATTAGTATATTATTTCAGTTATATAGAATAAATTTTATAGTAATGTGATAAAAAAGAGGTATTAATGAAAGGAATTAATACACAAAGATACGAGACTGAGGCCGTAAAATAGTGAGGTCCTGACATCAACGTCGTTCTATTATATTTTTAATCAATTTTTTCCAAAAATTTTTTCACGAAATTTGAACAATTATTGGTTACACCCATTGAATTACATTTAATTTGATCCGAAAGCATTTGCCGCAAAATATATTCATTCTCAATAGAAGCATTAATTAAACGAAAACATTCATCCAATCTTTGAGCACCTTCGGTCAAACCTAATCTTCGTTGATTATATCGAAGTAAAATTTTTGTGTATTCAATGGATTCGTTTATAAGTAATTCTTTTCCTTCAGGAGACAAGCCTGTACCATCTTTCAAAATAATTAAATTAAAATTTTAAAAAGTTGAAATAGGCAGTTGAACGAGGGTGTTTTTAGGCGTTTATAAATTTTCCAAGTTAATATCTAGATAAGTAAAATTGTGGATATATTTCTCCACATGATTAGAGTATTTCGAAAATATTTAGTGAATCTGATATCGATCAGTTAGCCTTTTATAGCTCAATATTAGTTAAGGGATTAGGATGGATATGGAGGATTAGCCGGGGGATGGGTGGATATGTTTGGATCGAGAGTATTTTCCGTAACTAAAATTAATGCAGTTAAAGCCGTAGAGAGTTTGAGAATTTAGGTAGGCCAAGGAGTCATACCGTATTTTTCCCAATAGAAGCGCATGCGCTTCTATTTTTCAACCTCCTCGTAGACTGCGCTTCTATTGGGACGTGCGCTTCAAATGGGACGTGCGCTTGTATTTTTCAACTCATATGCGAATTAATTTTTATAACATTATAGAAATTTAGAACAAATATTAAATCTCTATAGAATTATCAATTTCAATTCCGTTTTCATTATCTTCATTAAGATCTATTTCTACCTAACTTTCTGAAATTTCTTTATCCACTCAAGCTTGATATAATAAAGCCTGGTCATCTGGTCTAAAACAATGTATTTCATCATTTTCAGAACCGTAACTTGGAATTCCAATTCCACAAACCCAAAAGAGCTTTTTGCAACATTTTCTTTTGAAATCACATCTTATGATTCAACTATCCATCCCAAATTAAATTTCATGGTGGTGGACACAAATAAACAAGCGTTGTGAGAACAATGATTGCCCTATAATTGCTCTCAAATATTCGATTGTGAGAGCATCATCCATCCAGCTTTTTCCACTTCATCTCCTAGGCAAGATCGAAATAAATTTTTCCAAAATTATAACTCAAAAACCTTAAATCTTTCGACAAGAGAGGGATCAGGTCGTTTAGTACAAAGGGAAGATTCCGAACCGGAATTAGAATCCATTTTTTATAAAAAAGTGTAAATTCTTAATAACAAATAAATGTAAATGAATAATACTTGTTTAAAATAGTAACAATTTAACAGAATAATTGCTCAAATAAGTATTTCATAGGGTGCGCTTATAATAGGACTTGCGCTTCTAATGGGACCTGCGCTTGTATTTTTCAACCTCCTCGTAGACTGCGCTTCTATTGGGACGTGCGCTTCAAATGGGACGTGCGCTTCTATTGGGAAAAATACGGTATTTCTTCATTTTGGCGCCAAAAGAACAAATTTTTGAAAAATATCAAAAATTGAAATATCCCCAAAAAGTCGAAATCGAAAATCTTATGAAAAAACTTCGAAAATTTAAATTGGAATTATAAATCCTTTTTAATTTGTGTTTTAGAATAACAAAATTATGGTCAAAAACTGATTGAATAGTAAAGTACTATGATGTTATAATTTAACTAAAGTGTTTACGTGAGTTAGTAAAAATAATTGCCACCAACAAAGCATATTCAACGTTTGCTAATGTAGCACGTTTAAAATGAGCGACAGATTTTGTAAATGAATAATCTGCCCATTTAATTATCCTAAAAAGTAAATAAATATTTTTAATAATTTAAGACAAAAAGTTTTTTAATTTTTTGAATAAAATTTACTTATCATCATGTAAAAATGCATTATTCTTCGCAATACCAAGAGCAGGCATAACATTATCTTTACGTGTCCAAGTTTCAGAGCCTAATTCCCAAGCTAGGTAGCTGCTTGTAAATGCAGTAAACAAATAAGAAATATGCCTTAGATGTTTAATCTATTTAAAAAAATAAAGTTTTGAAAGTTCAAAAAGTGGTAGGTCAAATTGCGAAGAATTTTTCTGCAGTTTCGAACAAGATTTCTTCAAGAAGATTTCTACAGTTTCGATTTCCGTCGATTTACTCATTTAGGTCGTTACAGGACAGAACCCTTTCAAGAATTAGTGGTATAACGAGCTCTCCAAATTCAATTACTTGCTCAAAATTCAAAATACCACCAAGGGAGGATAATTTTTTCTTTTAAACTATTCTGAGCGAGCATAATATTAAATTGCTCTTACAAGAAAATTAAAATAAATTTACATAAAACACCTGATCAGGGCCCTATTTCAATTGTCCACAGATTCTGCGGTCTGCGTTCTGTGCACAGACCACAGAACCACAGAAATTCTGTTTCAATTATTCCACAGATTCTGCGGAAAAAGAAGTCCGCAGATTCTGTGGAAACATGCACAGAATCTGTGGAAACATCCACAGATTCTGCAAAACATCCAAAAACATGCAAAAACCACAGAATTCTATTTCAATTATTTTTCTGTGCACAGAAAAAAATCCACAGATCTGTGGCTTTTTTAGTCGATTCTGTGCATTTCTGTTTCAATTATTTCTGTGGTCTGCGGAAAATACACAGAATTCTTTAAAAAATCCACCCTAAAATTTTTTCTGCGAACTTTCTGTGGAAAAACTTTAACAATTTTTTTCTAGGCCTAGGCTTAACCAAATTTCAAAATTTTTAAAGATTATTAAAGTTTGAATCATTCTCTATTTTTTGATATAAAAATTATAATTTTATTACCTAAAATTATTGCTTAAAATTAATTTTGAAAAAGGTACATCTTTTTTACGCAGTTTTTGTTATATTCAAGCAATAAAAAAATAAAAAACGTGAGAGATTCTGAAATTTAGAGCTATGATGTTCTAATCATCATGGATATCTCTAATGAGGGGATGTTTACCAGGATCTATAGAATATATCTGTATAGCGTATACTGGGATATCTCCCATGATCTCTCATTGATATCCGTCATAATCTCTCCTCCTATTTAATGATAGATTTCCTCCTTAATCACTCCAATATATTAAACCTCAAAATCAATGGATATCCCACTTAATCACTCCTCTACGATTTTAAAGTTCCGATTTGACTATAATTTTGGATTCCAGGCATTTTCGATTTCCAGGAACCTCAATTTCTGACTAAACAATCCCCAAACATTTCCCTCCCTTGCAACAACTTCTATCGTAGTTTGAAAAAGCCACATGTCGGATCGACATCTCCTGATTTTTCCGATCCGAACCCTGCTTTAGGACATTAATTTAATTGGAGATTTAAGGATATTGGATGAACAAGAAAATTAAGCGGTATATCAGCGGTTTTAAAGTGATATCAAAGAGATTTAAAGGGATGTTATGTGATTTGGAGGGAAAATTTTTAAATCTTTACAATATTTTTCAGTTTAATTTAAGAATTTTTAAAGTTTTACTTCAAAAAATCAGGTACCATTAATACTGCGGTAGTACCGAACTGTCCAAACCATTTTTCGTTTCAATAAAACTGTTATTTTCAAAAACGCGGAAATAAAAAATTTGAATTTAGAAGAAAAAATACACAGAACCACAGAAAAATAATTGAAATACAAATTCTGTGGATCAGTGGAAAAAATCCACAGATTTTTATATTTTCCACAGAAATTTTCATCCACAGAATCTGCGGAATGTTTCCACAGAATCATTGGATGTTTCCGCAGAATCTGCGGGCACCACAGATTCTGTGCACACAGAATTTAATTGAAACAGAATTTCCACAGAATCTGTGTTCTGTGCACAGAATGCAGAATCTGTGGACAATTGAAATAGGCCCCAGATAAAGTCAATTTTTCAAAAACAGGCATAGATTTAGCTATACCAAAACACAAAAGTCTGTCAACTAGAATAAATTTATAAAAACGATTATTTAACATTCCTTCATTCTGAAATGAAGATTCCCAACTTTTTAATTCGTCAAAAGATATAGGACATGGATTTGGCTTTAAATCAAAATTTTTATTAAAAATTAAATAAAAATTTACCGAAAAATGATCAACTAAACGAAAAATATTAAAATTAGATAAAATTATTTCTTCAAACAAAATTGGTCCGTGAAGAAATATATCATCCAAATCATTAAATGAATGCATAATACGTTTTTTGGCTTCAATAATTGGTAACATTAAATCTATTTGGTTTTGATCATTGATGGATATATCGACAATTAGATGATTTTGAAGCTTTAAAAGAATAAGTTTAGCAACATTTTGTAGGCAAAGAGTCAGAATTCTTTATTTTAAGAACATGAAAAAGTACGGTAATGTACTTTTTCCAGCTATATCTACTACTTGGCACTGGTAGATATAACTTGGAATTGTTAATATCTTCATGAATATACTCCATATGTATATAGGTATCAATGATCTAGCCGACATACAAATGAAATTTACGATTTCGGGAAATCGGATCCCGATAAAAACAGATTTTTGAGTATCAAGAATCGGATCGGCTAGATCCTTGGTAGGAATTTAAATTATTTAATAATGTGTTTGCTATAGACCGTTCAAGTGATAATATACAATAATATTAAAAAATAGAATAAATTAATTAAGATAAGAATAAATAGGCAAAGAGATAATACAGTGATGCTTATGGAAAATCTACGATTTCTGTAAATACTTGGTATTTGTTGATATTACTCGGGATTTGTAATATCTCCATGAAATTCTTCTCGCGATAATATAATAGTATAAAAAATTATGGAATAATTATGTAAATTTACGTTAATTTCGTTCCATTGTTTTTCCATTTCTTTCCGGCATACATCTTGACGTACATATCCAACATCTAAAATAATTTTTTATTAAAAATTATTTTTAAACATTTTAACAAACCCAATCTTTTCATTCCAACAGAAAGACATTTTTCAAGTCTACATTTTTTACATTTTGCCAAATTTGTTTTGGGTCTTTCATCTTTATTCCCTTTTGACACTTGCTCCGGCAAACATTTACAGTTACCGTATTTGCATTTATTTTTGTTTTCAATATAACGCCTTTTGAAAAATTTTTTAATTAAATCAACGCTTCTTAATAAAAGCTCATGTGCTAATCAATGACTTAGGTGTGCAAACCACGGTATCTCGGACATCTTCACCACTCAACCACCCGCTCGAATAAGTTAACCCTATTTTTAGCTGATACCTCATACTTAATAATGCTTTTTTTTATTTTAGTCCGTACTCGTAATTCGTACCAGGTACGAGTACGAATGTTGGTATGAGAGCCCAAGCACAGGTTTCACCACGGTAACTCGGACCACGGTAACTCTTTAGTAAAAATGCGGAAGAGCTCATCTCTGGTGTACAAGTGTTGTGGTTTTATGTATTAAGAAAAATTTAAACAAATAAAATACCTGAAAAAAGCCCCGCAGGCCCTGCATGTACAAACTCCATAATGAAAATAAACATTTTCTGTTGCCTCACAGACTTTGCATTGTTTAATTACGTTTATTTGCATTTTTGAAACAGAAATATTCTAAGTTTTAAATAATATAATCGAGGCTCGGATTAGGAATTATTTTGAATGTACAGTACTTACAAATCGGCCCTCATACTTACGTAATTGATACTTATAAATGGACATTTTGGTGTAAAAATAGATAGCTACCGACGGTATTTTCTGGTATTTAATTGTATTAAGTACCATCAAAATCTCCCGATATCTTTCTAAATCTAACGATATCCCTTTAAATCCTCTGATGCCCTCCAAATAAACTTAATCCTGCATATCCTGACTTACCTTCTTATCCCCACTATTATATCCCTACAAATCATAAACGATAAATTTCTATCGTTATTGGTCTTTTTTGATATTATGGTACGGCATAAGGTACGGTATGAAATTCCGTACTCTAGTTAAAAGTAGTAGAATTTTTGGAATTTTTTATCAAAAATTAACCGTTTTTAGAAAATTTTAAAAACCGAAAACCGCAAATTTGTAAAAATGAGTGATTCTATTTAAAATTCCCCCAAAATAAAACCGGTATTTGCCTAAAACTCAAAACAGAAAACCGGGTTTCTATAATTTAGATTAACCGAAAACCGGGGGTACCGGTTAATAACCGGTCGCCAACAACTCTAGTTAAAAGATATTAAACTTAACAAGTCTATAACTTTTAGAAAAGATTATTGGATTTAATTAATTTAGTTAACGGCGAAACATCCCTCACATCTTTCTAGAATTGAAAATTTTATTTAATAAACGAAATTTTATTTAAATTAAAAAACTTCAATTTATTCAGAACGGCTAACTAAACAAAAAATTTAAATGAAACGGAAATAATTTTTTAAAATTTTAAAAATTTATTTTAACCAACGTTGCAATGACTCCCTTTCATGGGATTTTTTAGAATTTTTGAATGAATAAAAAAAATAAAATCTATAATCCGTATGCATGCCAACATGCTAATGGATTAATGCATAAACAAAAATAACTTACAAAAGCAATTAAATTTCACAATAATAATTACTTTAATGTCAACAAAAAATAATTAGTTTTTTACTTTAGTCTATTGGATATCTTGATGAGAGTGTGAGATATCTTGATGAGACTTCTTTCTCTTTCAAATTTTCGTATCTCGTTAGATACATCTAATTCAAAAGAGATATAGGTAATTAACACTGATGGGACTGGTTAAGAAAAAGTTAGGCTTATTGTAGGGTTTGGGAAATTTTTGAAACGTGGGTTTAAAAAGGGCTGGATATTTGATAAACCCTCATATCATTTGTAGTAAAGTTAAATTAAAAATAATTCTGGTTTGATCAAGGCTGAGCGCAATCGATTTATTATGGAAAATAAGCTATTATAAGTTAACTTTCATAATGGATTTTGGAAAATTTCAAAGGAAATTTAAATGATGTTTTATTAATCTCGTGAGAAAATAGCGAAATTACGACCAAATTACGAACAATTCCTATTTTTCTCAATCTAAAGTTGTGGAATTTGTCAAAATTTTTCATAACCCATTGCATAAACTTTAAAAATAATTCAAAAAACACAATGAAATTTTCCCCATTGTTATGTTTAATCCAAAATAAAAGAAATAAAGTTAATAAATACGGATGGGACGAGTCGAAAAAAAGTCGGATTGGGTTAGGTATTAAAATTTTTCTAGTAGTGGGTCGATAAAGGCCGGGTATTGGGTGACCGGCCTGGATGACCAGTCCCATCCGTGATAGCAAAAAAAATAATTAAAAATGGTATAAAATTGTGTAAAAAATAATAAAAGTTAAATTAATTTTAAAAAACTAAAGAAAATAATACATATAATAATGCGGTAGGGGACACTTCAGTCCCGGGACGTTTCAGTCCCGAGCTCTATAACTCGAGAAGGTTCGAGTAGTTTTTGGAACTCTTGGTATCTTCGATAGAGGATTAATTAAGCTACAAAATAAGCTATTGATCAAAAAATTTGATCGACAGGTACCAAAGTTATGATCAAAAAACATGCAAAAAAAGACTTTTTTTTAAAAATGGCGGTTTTTTGATAATAACTTTATTATCAGTTGATAAGATTATTTTATATTTGGTATCATTTTGTAGAGAATTTAATTCTCTATCCAATGATACTAAAAGTTTAATAAATTATTTCCAAATTCCCGAGTTACAAGCTCGGGACTGAAATGGCCAGGGACTGAAGTGGGACGTTCCGATAATAATGTTAGGAAAAGTTCTTAAAAACCCATACTCAAAATTGCTAAACATAACCAATCAGGGCTGGCGCAACTTGATTTTTTCATTAACAATAACCGTATAATGAAAATTGCTTAAAAAATTTTTAAATGCTTCAAAGGATGATTTTAAATGAAGGATGTCTTCAATTTTGAACTCAAATTTCGAAACTACGTCTAAATTCTAAAAATAAAACCCCGACAATTTACAATTGCGCCAGCCCACAATTATCCAACTATTCATAAATAGGGCTCGGATTTGTATTGAAATATATTTTTTTTTCCTGAATATATTATGGCGAGAGAAGCTCAAATACGAGAGAAGCTCAAATATGCTAATGTGAAATTTTATAAACATGATTCGTTTTTTTTGTTAAATTTCAACTTTTTTGGGGGGTTTTCTAGTGACTAAACGAAAATTTATTTCAATATTTCACTATTTTTTGGCATTTTTTGTCAATATTTTGCCCACTTATTTCAATATTTTATGGCCATATTTTGCGATTTTATTTCAATATAAATCCGAGCCCTATTCATAAATAATTGAATCCTTTTCCCATAATTTTGTTTCTTTAAATTTAAAATAAAATTTTTCCCTCTTCTCAATGACGAATTGTACGATCAACAATATCTAAAAATTTCTTTGTCTGGCTGTAGTGATGAAAATCATTAATTATATTTCCTCGTAATTTCCAAGCCTTTTCAGAATAACTGGGGTCATATCCAGGATGAGGCAATATTTGATATAATGCATTGAAGATTTGATTAGCAAGGTTCTGACGATTAACCCATATACCAATTCCCAAATTTTGAACAATAGCTGCGGTGTATTCTTGTTCAGTATGGTAAGGAATACAGATTTGAGGAACTCCTGCATACATTGCCTATAAATATTTTATAAATATACATTATGGAATTTTATTAATAAAATTTGAATTTTTGGCTGATCAACGAAAGAATCGTTATTAATTTTAAAAAAATTTGTAGGGCGGATTTCAGACTACACAAAAATCAAAAAATCATAAAAAGATGTATACAGTGAGTAGCATACCGATAACCCATACTAGATTTTTTTATTTCATAAAGTTCTAATCAATAAATAAATTTTGCTAAAGGATACACTTTATCTCAATTCCCAGAAAAATCCCCTTTAGATAAACACTCATCAAAATTTGAAATACCCTAAAATGTTCTGAAAACGCATATTTTTATGCATTTAAATTTAATCCTTTGTCACTTTATAGTGAATTTTTTATGGAGAATAAGGTAGTTATTTTACACCTATATTTCATAAAAATTACGAAAAAATAAGTTATCATTTTTAAATAAAATTTTTTTTTAATTTAACAATGTAAAATAAAAGTTATGATGATTTAAATGCCGTTAGTAGCTTTTGGTTCATACTGCAATTACAGAATGTAATTTTATTTTATTTACCTCGTTAACGCTATTTTGACCACAATGATTGATAAACAATTTCATGTTCGGTTGAGCTGTTTTAATTTAAATGATTTTAGTCAACAAAATAGATTGTATATAGCATGGCTGGATAATTTGGAATTTTAAAAAGCGGAAAACGGAAAGCGGGTGAAAATAAAAAAAAGTGGAAAGAAAGCGGAAGACCCAAAAAATTTAACTGTTCATTAATGAGTGAGTGACTAACATAATCTGAGTCCTATTTGAAGCCAACCTTCTTTTAAAAAATGGAATGTCGTGCACATAGAATGCTAACCAATAGAGGTTCGGTTTTATAATCTTCCGTTAAAGTTTATTCAATTTTTAACTGTATTTGAAAAATGTATTCCTAGTTTATTCTAATTTGGGAGATACAAGGTAAATTACCGAGTATTTCTTGTTGATTTATAAATTCATTTTCATCGATCACTTTAATATTTTTTGGAAGATCTTCTGGAACCAAAGATGAGTTAATTCGTACAGTGAACTCGCAATGGCTAAATTGAGTAAAAGTATCAAACATCGTATTAATTCCGTAAATATCATCTTCGTTTAGAGGTACCAAAGTTCCCATTGAAAACAAAACGGCACACTAAACGATTAATTTATAAATAAAAATAAGATTAAATATCTTTACACTCTCAAATAATTACCACTATATTTTCCCTAAACTAGTTTTATAATATTAAAAAACTATCATGAGTCTTTATTTTGGCACATTTTAAAAATTAATTACAAAGAATAAACCAATTTCGTCCTCGATTGCATTGAGATTAAAACCAAATATAGTATCCTCACTCTATTGATTACTAGTGTTCGAAACGGTACGATAATATAACTAATTTTCGTTAATAACGATTGAAAATTTTTGGTCTATTGAGATAATTATGCAAAATTCAATTATACCAATTTTTGGCGAAAAACTTTACTAATCCAAAATTTCCCGATATAATTATGCATTGACAGGATTCGGAATCGTCGATAAAATTCAGCACATCTTACCTGTCGTGATCGTTCTTTATCCATAGTCAATATTCTCTTATCTTCAATAACAATTCCACCAATATAATCAATTTTATTGTGATCAGGATAATTAGCAAATCTTCCCCTAATATGTTGATTTGCTAGATGAATTTGAATATTATTAAAAAGTTCATCAGGAAGTGTTGGCGGTGCTCTATTCTGGAATTCCCTATCCTTTAACAATTGATCGTATTTAGATACATAATTATTTACATTAGCAAATCCACTTTTTTGTAGTGCAAATCCTGATAGTAATATTTTTATTTTTGTAAAATGATAGCAAAATTATTCTCTGTTTCAATTTTTTCTGTTAAACAAATCAACTACAAAAGCTGTTTATAAATCTCAAGTAATCTGAGTATCCGGATCCTGTGTTTCGAGCCGAGTAATTACGCAAAACCCGACGGTCGAGTCGAGTAACTCGAACTGGACGTACTCTATTAACAACTACACCAATGCCATGGTGTATTGCTCCATATTATCGGTTTTTCATACCTCCTTAATCAATCTTATTCTTGGTATATCCTTTATCATTTAATTAAGCTCTATTCCCATATTACCCTTAATCCCCTTAGACCAACTTATTCAATCAACAATTTTAATGATAAATTAAATATTTTTGAGATTTTTCGGTATATCGACTTTATTCTAGTACGAGAAATTAAGTCCGGACTCTAATTTATATCGTCCTATTATTTTACAGTAAACTTACACATTTTTTGTTCTCAAATAAAATTTCTCAAATAAAATTAAAAATGATTTCTTACCTGGACTATTGTAATGACGAACAAGATGCAAATCGTATGGGTATAGATGTGAAGGGAAAAGATTAATTGTTTTGTTTATTTCGAGACTTTTGAAAACATTAAAAGTCCCTATTTGTTCGCTAAATTCTGCTATTCCAAGAGCATAATTATTTTTATATTTTAAAAGCCAATTTAAAATCACATCCTCTGTATCTTTTATTTTTGTGTTCATAAATATTTCTTTAATAATAAATTTTTAAAAATACATATTGTTTATTTCTAAATAATGCCGGAAATTAGGTGTGACACCAATATATTTTACTAGGGCCTAGATTTTTATTCATATATGTTTTTCGATATTATAATTAGTTTTTCGATATTATGAATTTTAAAACCCCCATTGGGGAGTATTATTTAAAAAGGGCTTCTAATTCAGGAGTCTATTTTAAGAAATATAGTAAATCCTAGCCTTGCTTATAAGGCAAAGGCAAATAATATTTAATGAAATAATAAGGTATTTGGTTGATCCAAAGTGATTTTTGGTAATTACAATTAAAAAGGATGATTTATAACACATGTAAAAATAATACTATAAAAAATGTTTCATAATTTTTAAAAATATTTCGAATAAAGCTTTTTAATTACCTCTATAAACCCCAACATTATTAAAATTTGTAGATCGACGGAAATTTTTATAGTTATCATCATCATAACCAAAATTTTCAGTGTTATTGTTTATACTTATATCAGATATCTCAATCTCCAGTAATTTCAGATTGTTGGAATTCTCCAAAAATATTTGTTTAAATTCTTCTTTAATATTTACACCATTTGGAGTTGTGTAAATGAGTAAATGCTTAAATTAAATGTAGTATGTATACAGTTAAATTTCGTTTACACATATCGCTGTGCACATTAAGGTATATCTGGAACCGAAAAAATACTGAATATCATGAAATTTTCGGGTCAGATATCGGATCCGCATATCCGAATTATCGTTTTAATCCTAATAATAGCAAGTATTTATCGAAAATCTTTGCAAGATCTTTCTTGAATATTATTGTGTAGTGGTGTCTCCTTAGCATAAAAGCCACTGCTAGCAGTGATGTCAAGGTTTCAGTTCCAGTTTCGGAACTAATTAGTTCTAGTTCCAGTTTAAGAACTTGAACTACGGAACTAATGATTATCTGGAACTAGTTAGGAACTAGAACTACGGAACTAACGATTATCTGGAACTAGTTTGGAACTAGAACTACGGAACTAGTAAATTTCTGGAACTAGCTTGAAACTAGAACTACGGAACTAGTAAATGAAACTAGCTTAGGAACTAGTTCTGGAACTAGTTCTTGGGGGTATATTTTTAACAAAATTTCCTCGACGATTTTTACGGAATATTTAATATTGTTGTAAATTACCACGGGATTTTTAATATTGTTATAAATTAACAGCAGCGCGCTGAAAATGGAAGAAATTTGGCTGTTTGAGCTCCAGAATTCTAAAAATTTTCGCCTCCGGCGCTGAAAAACTGAATTTTTTGGCCTATGACCGCAGAAATTATCAAAATAATGCACTGAAATCAAAATAATGCACCTAATATGCACCAAAATGTCCAAAAACTGCAATGAAAAATGCAATATTTCCTAATTACGCGGTTGGGGTCAAGTGAGAGCCGCCAACTGAGAGCTGCAAACTGTGAGCCGAGGCAACTGAGAGCGGGCGAACTAAGAGCGGCCAACTGAGAGCGGCTAACTGAGGGCGGCCAACTGAGAGCCATAAAAGGGCCAAATGAGTGGCAGTAATTTTTTTTAAATGATGGGCGGCTCCGGCCGGATGCCAAATACGGGTTTTTTCGCAATCTCAGGATTTTTTCCCGAACGGATTATTCTAGAAAAGTCCGGCAGGACAAGGTCCGGCTCCATTTCCAAATCCAGAATCCGGCAAATCCTCGAAATCCGTCGAAATCACCGGATATCATCGATATCCCACTTTAATACCGTTTTAATGACTTCAAATCCCTCAGTTCTTGCTACATTTTAACACTAAAAATGAAAAATGTTTCTTGAAAAATCCGAAAAAATCCCGGATCCGTCCGGATTCTGCCGGACTCCGGAAATTATTTTTACCGGATTAATTTTTACTGAAAAACTAATTTTTCCGAATCTTATATTTAATAAAGTCTTGACACTCAGTTGGCCCTCTCATGCGAAGCTCTCAGTTGGCGGCACTCAGTTGGTGGCACTCATCTGGCCCGTTACGCTAATTACGCACCAATATGCAAAAGAGGGCCGAAATATGCAAATATATGCATTAAGAACGAGTCCTAAAGTGCTCAACAATGTAAAAAACAATTTTGGGCTTCTGTGATAAAGGCATATCCGCTCAAAAGACAAGCATTTGAAAGTTTTGCACAGCTTTACTGATTATAAACTTACCACTGTATATTTTTTAGATAATATCTTTGCAATGGTCATCTGAAACATTGATATTTATTTTAGATATGTTAATTGAATTATACATACATTATGTACACAATGCGAAACAAAAAAATTATCTGTAATAAACAATATTAGATTTTTGCCGTTTCGAGTGAAAGTTTTAGTAGTTGAATGTGCTCCAGTTTCTGCAATTTCTTTTCCAGGGCGTCGATGAAATGGAGGGGATCCTCTTCCTTCTTGTTGTTGGCTACTAAAACATCCCCCTCTTTTGAAACGGCGTTGTTTTGATGGAGAAATGATATTTTTAGTATTTCTCGAATCCTTAGGATTGCATTTATTTATTCCTTTACAAACAGGAATAATCAGAAAAATTAGAATTGCAAAAAATAATAATATAATAAAAATTTTCATTTTCTAAATAAAGTTTAAAATTTTCTTTTAAGAATTGAATAAGCGAACCGTCATCTTAAGTTGAGAGGGCTGATGCACCTCCAAGGACGAGTGGTTGAGTGGAAGCGATGCAGGATATCCCGACTCCCGACTCGGGAAAATTTCTCGAGTCTCACAATCCCGACTCCCGATGTCAATTACCAACTACTTATAAATTGGAAAATTTTTGCACCACTAAGAATGATATTTTGGTAATTCCAAGGCTGGTCCCCCCCTTTTTTTCTGTTCCCCTGACCATTTTGAGCTTTTTTGCTTGGCATATAATTTTCAATACATCGTTCGAAAGAGCTGTTCGAGCTGAGTAGAATGATACTATGATCGGTTAGATTTGGCGAATCTGAACAGATTTATGAAGCTAAATCCTCGAAGGACGTGCTTTTTGTGATGCTGAAAGGGATTAAAACAAATGCTCATAGCTATGTTTATTTAAGTCGGATTTCGATGAATCTAGTACCGTTCGACTCAGCTCGAAGAGCTCTTTCGAATGATATGTAAATTGCCATAAAAAGTTTAAAAAATCGAAAAAAATAGAAAGGAAAAAAAGGGGGGGGCCAGCCTTGGAATTACCGATATTTTTTGATAAAATTTTATTTTTGAAAGAAAAAAATAAAAAAGGGAAAATAACAAAAAAAAGGTAAAGGGAAAACATAATGTTGAATGAGTTTGAGATGTTAGGCTGATTGATTTCACTCACATTTATATTTTGTGGGAATGATTTCGAATCCAGACTACGTAGCTCCCCGTCCCCCTTACTCCGACCCACGACCCAGACATTTTTTGGCAAAAATCCGTACCCGAACCCTGAAGGCTCTACCTTGACAAACCCCGATTCCCGACGCAAACTCTGAGTCGGGGTCGCGGTAAAAGATACGTCCCTAAAGATGGGAATTTTTGGGAATTTTTCGGAAATTTGAATGACCAAAATACATTTTGAAAGAATATTTTTCCCAAAATTATTAGAAAAGCCAAAATATATATATGTAATAATTTTTCGTTTGTCCTTAGACAAACGAAAAATTAGTTGCGTCGTAATCGAAAATTTGTTGCGTCGTAATCGAAAATTTTTTTGTATTCGTAATTCGTAATTTAAAAAAAAATTTCGGAATCGTAATTTTAAAAAATATTTCGTAATCGTAATTCGTAACTGAAAAAATGCCGTAATTTGCAATCGTAATTTGTAATTTTAAAAAATATTTAATTTAATTTTAAAATCAAATATTTATTAATAATTGATGCTGCTAGCTTTAATCCCTCCAAGTCCTCCTATTTCTCTAATATTACTTCAAATCTCAATTAATTCCCTGATATCTCTCTTAATCCACTTAATCCTCCGATATCTCTTCAATCAATATCATGATATCCCTCTTAAACTAAAATCATTTTTCTGCGCCGCAGGCAAAAATTTCTAAACCACTCAATCACCGATAATCAAAAGATAATCTGGAAGAAAATATAAATATTCCTTTAACTTTTCCTTCAAAAATTTAATGACAATTTTCTTGTAATAATATTTTTTCTTAATTTTTATTTTTTATTTTCGTAATTCGTAATTACGACGCAACCCTTCTTAGAGGTAAGCAAATGTGAAAAAGTTGTAATAAATTTTTTAAATAAATGAGGAGAAAGATGATCAAATCAGCGAATTTTTAATAGTTTTCGAAAATCCACAAAATTTTTGCCTCCGGCGCTAAAAAAGGAAGAAATCCGGACTTCCAAAATTCTCAAAATTTTCGCCTGGGCGCTAAAAGCGAATTTTCCTTGCTTTGGAATATTTTTTACTTATAAATGCAAATTTTTCGTCTTGAACGCTAAAATGAAGAATTTTGAGTGCATACTGCAACTAAAAATCAAAAAATTATAGCTTTTTTATTTTAAGAATTTTAGTGTAATCCAGACATCTGACCCCGACCCAAAAGTCAACCCCAACCACGATCCCCGACACTTCCGACCCCGAAGGCTCAATGAGCTACCCTACTTCAAACTTAAAATTTTTCCTGCGCCGCTGATGGAGAAAAAAGTTTATTTCTTGGTCATCCAAATTAAAAAAATTTCCGAATGCAGCTCAGAAAAAGATGAAATCTAGCTCCTAGGCTTTTCAATTTTCAAAATTTTTGCCTCCGGTGGTAAATGAAGGGAGTCTGGTTCTTAGCCAAACTTAAAAAAATTTTAACCTGCAGCTCAGGCAAGTCTACGCTTGTTTTTGAAATCCAAAATTCTTAAAATTTTCGCTGCGGCGGAAATAAACGAAAAGAAAAAAGTGCCGACACCGCCAAAATTTTTTAAAATTTTTTATTGTAAATTCGCGACTCCCGACAGGTCTGGTAATTACTATATTATTTAATAATAAAATCATCACTTATATGCAAAATTTTTTACGTATTACGATCTTTTTAATACGATTTTATATGCGACTCTTTATGACTATTTATACGATTTTTAATTTATGTATAAAATAATAAAAAATTTCACATGCATTATTCTAAACACGAGATTGACTTGGCGCGATAGCATTAAAAGAAAATGCGATATTTTATTGTTGACGTAAATTAAAGAGAAATAAATCTCAATTATTCAATTTCTTATGACTTGCTTTATGATTTCTAATCATTTAATTAATTAAAATTTTGCACTTTACTATTAGGCAATTACAAAACTTTTAAAATTCACCAACTTAAAAATATTTAAAAAAAAAAAGTTTAAAGACTAGGTATTTCCGGTTATCCGACATTTGAGGATTCGACTTTTGAGAACCCGACATGAGGATCAGATGTTTAAGGATCCGACTTTTAGGAGCCGACATTTGAGGATACTCTAATGTAATAAAAATATTAGAGATCGGAACGGGATCGGGACCCGGTCCCGTTTCCCGGTTTCCCGGTCCTTTTTCCCGGCTTTTTTAAAGATGCCGGGATGAAACCGGGATCGGGAATTCCCGGTTTTCCCGGTCCGGGTCCCGGCCGGTTAATTTTTATTTCCCGTTTCCCGTTCCCGATCCCGGCTTTTTTTGAACCGGGAAACCGGGAAAAATTCTAGCAGCTAATTTTAAAAATTTTTGCTTGGCGTTTTGATTTTTGACCTAAAAATATTGGAGATTTTACAAAAATTCCCAAAATTTTCGCCTGCGGCGCTGAAACGGAAGAAATTTGGCTGTTTGGCCTTCCAAAATTCTTGAAATTCCCGCGGAAGAATTTGGAACGGAAAAATTTGGAGGTATTATTGGAGGAAAAGTTGAGGGACGTTAGTGTATAGTGCGATTTTATAAGGGACCTGGTGATTAATCCATCTTTATCCCTCTAAATCCATTAGATCTGCCTTATCATCTGATATCATTGCCTTCCAATTGAAGGGATTTGAATAGAATCAGGTGATATAGGTCTTTCTCCACAATCTCTCTTAATGCTACCCAACAAATACTTGAATCTCTCGATATCTCTTTTAATCCCTGATATCACTATTTCACAGAGAAGATCAGAGTGGATTTGGAGGGATTAAATAAAAATTAAATTAAATAAAAATTAAATCAGCATCAAGGTGGATTAGGAGGGATTAAAATGAATTAGATGAGGAATACATATAGGCGATATAAAAAAATTTGAGGAGGCTATCGGGAGATTCTAAACACCAAAATCTCCTATATCCCACAATCCTTCTCTAGCCTCTCAAATCACCTTAGCCCTACGTAATCCGCTTTATGTTTTAATTTATTGTGATTTACATTTGTTTTATTGATTTATTTTACTGATTTATTAAATTCTTCTATTTATAAATCAGATTTTTCAATAAATAACTACTCCCATAACTTTTTAAAATTTTTAAATTAATTTAAAATTTTTTTTAATTTCCCGGTTTCCCGGTCCGGATCCCGGTCATTTTTGACCGGGATGAAACCGGGAACGGGAATTCCCGGTTTTCCCGGTCCGGGTCCCTCCCGGTCGACCTTCAGAACCCGTTTCCCGTTTCCCGGTCCCGGTTTTTTCAAAATTCCGATCTCTAAAAAATATATAGTCGAAGTAAATAATTAGATTCGGCCCGTAAGGGTCCCCATATGAACGGAACCCTGTACAAGATTAATCCGTGATATCGGTTAATAACCTGTAGTGTTATTAAGTGTTTCCTGTTTGGTGTTTTCCTGTTTCCTGAACTAAAGGCCCAGGATCTAGTCTAGGTGAATAAATAAAACTCCAGAGTCCAGGAACTGGTCCAGGCTTTTCAAAAATCTCGATCTCTATTGGGTAGTCTAAGTAAAAAGAAATGAGAATAATTTTTTAAAGTTGATTGATTTGATGGAAGAGATTGATTCGATTAAAGATGAAGAGAATGGGATTTTAAGAGATGATTCCTTTGAATTTTGATATTATTTAATGAAGAAATTTTCTTCTGCCGAATATTTTGTGTATCGAAAATAAAGCGGCCCTTTGAGATGGGATTGAAAAATAGAGCGGCCTGCCGCTCAATTAGAGAACATACGGTATATTTTTAAATTTTAAATTGTAGAAAATGCAAATTTCAATATTATTTTTCGCAATTTTTATTTTATTGTTAATACATGTCAGTAAGAAAATAACTAATTGTAAGACTAAATATTAGAAAAATAAAAGTATTATTTCTATATCAAAACAACGCAGTTACCCTCCATTTCATCGACGGCCTGGAAAATATTGTAGAAACTGTTGACATTTAAACGTGGATAAATGTCAGTTAATCTCTCCTCTTATGAATAAATAAATTAAATCTTTAACAAAATTAACTTTATCCAACAAAACTTCATTTTAAATCAAAACAATTAATTAATCATTTTTAGAAAAAATATTAAGCAATTTTTTCTCAACATTTTCTTTAATTCCTCCAGATGCCAGCAATATTTGTTTAATTCCTTCTTTAGCAATTAAAGGAAACATTTCAATTAATTCATTTAAATCTTTTTCTTAAAAATTAAAATAAAAATCAATTGTTTATAATTTTAAAATTTACCAAAATCAGAATATTTATGAAATTTATGGTTTGTTAAGTCATAAGCAAAAGGATTAGCTTTCAAATCTTTTCCAAAATTCGTTTCTACAGAACAAGACTGTAGCTGAATAAATGGTTTATAACCATCACAATTTTCATTCAACAATATTGGGCTGCCTTTAAAAAATTTATTTAAAAAATTTAGATTTTTTGGACTTTTTTTAATATTCACGCAAATTATTTTTTTATTTCCTTCACATATTATTTTTATAAATGTCGCAAATTGGTTAAATTGTTTTCTGATCTTATATATGTTTTGAGTATCCTATTTTGAGTATGGGGCAAACAGAATTCAAAAATAAGGAACATGCAAAACAGGAACGGTTCTTTTTAATTTTTTTAAATTTATTTTCGATTTTAAAAATATTCCATGTTTTCGTCTCCTCATGTTTTGTAAATTTAAAATATGTAATTTGCGATAATTATCAAAATTTTTAATTACCGATTTGTTTTCCATTATGCGTAAAGAAAATGTAAGAAAAGTTGTCAGTAGCAGTTGGCGGATAAACTAATCCACACCCAATAATATCATTGTTATTCCAAAGAATATGTTTAAGATAAAGGTGGCCAGTTTGGCCTCCTTTTTTATTTTGAACTTTAAAATGAATTTTTTTGCCACCGTATACACCGAAATTCAGGCTAGCATAGCTTTTGCTTGAATTTTCAAGGCCGAGATGAATGTTTCTATGATTAATTCGCTCTTCATTACTTTTACTTATATATTTAACTTCAAAATAAAATAATGAAGAGTTGGAACTGTCCTTTGGTTTATTAAATGAATGTTCAGCATAAATTGTAGCTGACTTATCATGGCCTTTATCAAAATTTAAAAATTTAATATTTTTAAGGAATAATTTCAAGAATAACCATAACAATTATCATCCCTCTTAGAATCAATATATTGAATATTTTGATCATCAATCAAATTAACAAATCCGTTTCCCTTAACACAATTACCAACAGGATTTTCTGTATTTATACATTTGGCATCACAACAATCCTCCACAAACCAAGGAGCTTCATTACTCTTTACTTTAATTTCCTTCCATTTATTTGCAAGTTGAACAAAACACGATTGTTTATTCAAATTACTAATTTGTTCCAGCTCTTCAGTTTTTTCACCAACTTTTTTGTCAGTTGATCCTTCCATCTTTTTTATAAATTTAAATATTAATGCTACAGTATCAATCCGGTACAAGGTACTCATATAAAGGTACAAGAGCACTTCTTGTTTTCTAGGGTCCAGTAAAACTAGAAGATTACCCGATATCGAGTCCGAACAAAAGCACTATTCTTAAAGGAACTACTGATGGGCGCTTAATCTCGATGGGACGCATAAAAGTTTAGGAGACGCATGCACCAAATAATCAATGTTCTATAATAGTTTCCCCAAATAATTCGATATCCGCTAAATACCTACTAGATAAAAGATGTAAAGTACAAACAATATACTTTGGTGGGTTTCTCTTACTATCTACATAATTTATTTTTGTAATTAAATCTACTTTTCTACAAAGAATTTTTTAAATTACCTGTTTAACTTTATTTTCTAAACAAATTATTTTTTCATTTTTCTGCTCAATAATTTCTTTTAAAACAGAATTTTGTTTGGAATTTTCAATTTTAATTTCATCAACCATTTGTTGAAAAGTTTGTTTTAATTCTTCAACATTTATTTGATTTTTTGGCTTGAATTTTATCAAAAATTAAAATTTTAAATTATTTTTAAACACCTTTAGTAAAACATTTTTATCCCCCGTTTCATTCTCTTGTTTTAAATCACCTTTAGGTTGCTGAAAATTTTTAAAAATATTTTATTTATAAATTTAATTTTTATTTCACTATTAATTCAAAATCAGAATCGGAAGATGTGTCTTCTTTCATTATTTAAATAAATAGTCTTATTTCTTATTTTAAAAAATCTGAAAAATTTTTATATCAGAAATTAAACTTGAATAATTTCCTAAAATATTTTATGAAAATTACTAAATTTTTATTGGATAGATTATTTAGATAAGTAAACTAAAGAAGCTTTATTAAAATGAACAAAAATTATTCATAAGTTTCCTTTTAAACATTTTTTGTAAATATACACGCCTAGTTTACAGTAGAAATATTAAAATATATTTTTCAAATTTTTTACATTTCCCAGACAAATAAGTGTTTGCTTTGCGCACCAGAATTTTTTATAAGAGAAAAAATTAAACCAGGCACCCAGACAGGACACTTAAAAATTTTTATTGCCTTTAAATATTTCATTGTAAAATTGCTTTTCCATAAAAAATAAATTTTCTTCTTTCCTTAAGTAAAATCCCGCGCATTTCGTGAATGCAAGTCTGTCGGGTTATCGCCTTTGATTATGGCTAGTGACTTAAAGCAATTTTTTCTAAATAATGGCAAGAAGTGCTTTTTAGAATATTTCAGTGCGTTGCCTGGGTCCTGTCTTTGTTTTTTTTTAATTTTTCCCTAAATTGTCTTACTATTTATTTTCTGTCTGGGAAAATATAAAAAATTAAAAAATATATTTTAATATTTCTACTGTAAACTAGGCGTGATTATTTACCAAAAAATGTTTAAACGCACCTTATTTATAGTTTTTTCATCTTAATAAAGCTTTAGTTTACCTATCTAAATAATTTATTTAATAAAAATTTAGTAATTTTCATAAAATATTTTAGGAAATTAAAGTTTTTATAATCAGATAACTGATATTATTTTTTACATTCTTAAAATCTAACTTTGCTTAATTAGTAAAATGAAAAAAGACACATCTTCCGATTCTGATTATGAATTAATTGTGAAATAAAAATTAAATTTAAAAATATAAAATTTTTTAAAATTTTTAGCAACCAAAAAGCAATTTAAATCAAGAGAATGAAATGGAGGATAAAAATGTTTTTAAAAAGGTGTTTAAAATTATTATGAAATTTTAATTTTTTAAATATAATTAAAGATGGAAAATCAAATAAATGTTGAAGAATTAAAACAAACTTTTCAACAAATGATTGATGAAATAAAAATTGAAAATTCCAAACAAAATTCTGTTTTGAAAGAAATTATTGAGCAGAAAGATCAGAAAATAATTTCTTTGGAAAATACGGTTAAACAGGTAATTAATTAAAATTCTTTGTAAAAAAGTAAATTTGAATAACAAAAATACATATATGATAAAAAAAGTCCACCCGTCAAATATTTCGTTAAGACTCTCATCTAGGGATTAAGAGGATATCGAGTGTTTTGGGAGGGTATCGAATTTTGGTCATCAAGATTTTTCGAAACTTTGGTCGCCAATTTTTTGGAATTTTGTCACCAAACGGAAAAAACGAATTTTTAAAACTGGTATCAGAATGATTAAATGTGTTTCAACTCCCAGTTGAACAATTTCAATGTTGATCCCACTCACTGTTAAACAATTTTCCGGAAGAGTGATTGAGAGTGATCAACCGAGAGAGTGGTCAGCCGGGAGAGTGATCAACATTGAAATAGATCAACTGGGTGTTGAAAAATCATTTTTTATCACTTTGATATGAGTTCTAGAAAAGATATTCTAATATTTAAATTTATAAAAAAGATGGAAGGATCAACTGGCAAAAATTTTGGTGAAAAAACTGAAGAGTTGGAACAAATAAATAATTTGGATAACGAATTGTGCTTTGTTCAAGCTCCAAATAAATGGAAGGAAATTAAAGAAAAGAGTAATGAAGCTCCTTGGTTTGTGGAGGATTGTTGTGAAGCTAAATGTATAAATACAAAAAACCCTGTTGGTAATTGTGTTAAGAAAAATGGTTTTGCTAATTTGATTGATGATGAAAACATTGAATATATTGATGCTAAGAGAGATGATAATTGTTATGGTTATCTTAAACTTATTCTTTAACAAATACATAAATATCCTTAAATATTAAATTTTTAAAATTTATTACAGGACATGATAAATCAACGACAATTTATGCTGAAAACTCATTTAACAAACCAAAGGACAGTTCTAATTATTCTTTGTTTTATTATGAAGTTAAATATATTAGCAAAATTAAGGAAGAGCATATTAATTATAGAAAAATTAATATCGGCCTTGAAAATTCAAAGAATAGTTATGCCAGATTAGATTTCGATATACATGGTAGTAAATATATCTGGTTTGATATTCAAAATCAAGAATGTTGCCTCAGACTTAAAAATATTCTTTGGAATAACAATGATATTTTTGGATGTGGATTAGTTTATCCACCATCTACTGCTAATGACTTTTCTTATATTTTCTTTACTCATAATGGAGAACAAATTGGTATTAAAATATCCTGTACTTTTCCTTTATAGAGGGTGACTGAGTCTGGGAACGTTCCTTACCGTTTTCTCGAAATTTCTTAAAGTTAAAATAATTCGTACCCCCAACATTTTTCCTTTCTCAAAGTATTAAGAAATAGTCGGTCAGTCTAAGTTATTGAACACGTAACTCGTCGAGCTGTGTCGAATGACACCAAATCAACCCCTGTCCATAACTTTGAGCCGAGGTACAGGCAAAAAACCTGCGCAAAGCGATCGTTTTGCAAAAGCGTCTCACCGACTAGTGAGATTACTTTATGTCATAACTAGGGTGTACATTTATATGGATATAAAATTGAAAAATATGGACATAAAATATAGATATAAAATTCTAAAATATGGATATAAATATGGAAATAAATACTAAATATGGATATAAAATACGAAATATGGATCAAAATATGATGAAAAAATATTTTAGAAATCAGTATTTTGTGTAGAAAACAACAATTTTGCTTTTAACTCTGCATTTTAAGATCGTTCTAGAAGATTTTATGGATTTAAATTTTTTGTTAAATTTTTTTTGAAAATAAATTTTTCCAAAAAATTTTTGAAAAAATTTTTTGACTAAAAATTTCCAAAATTTTAAAAATTTTCCCAATTTTTACTAAAATTTACCAAAAAATGTCCAAATATGGATCAAAATATTCAACAAAAGAGAAATATTGATATAAAATATGGATATAAAGGCTAAATATGGAAAAATATGGAAAATATGGATTTACAGACCATCCCAGAAACCCTAAAACAAGCCAAAAACATGTTTTTCGTGCATTTCACAGTCATAGGAATTCAGGAAAAAAATATGGATTTCCATATAAATGTACACCCTAGTCATAACTTTGTCAAATCATTTACAATTATGTTAATTTTGATGTCATTCGTATCAGCTCGACAAGCTCTTTCGAATACACTATTATTTGTTTAATCGAATTTTTAGACCAAAAAATGAGATTGGTCCTCCCTTTTATTTATCAATTTTCGGGGGTCTGTATCTCGGCCCTAAGTTAAAACCAGGGGTTGATCTTAGTGTCATTCGACACAGCTCGACGAATTCTAAAACATAAGATTGACTGACCATACTTTGAGGAAGGAAAAATGGTGGGCGTACGAACACAAGAATTAACTATTTCTTAAAGTAAAAAATGAGTGAAAAAAATTAAAAAAGAATTTGAGTGAATATGCGGAAAAGTACCAAAATTTAAATAAATTTTTTTTAATTTAAATTTTAAAGGCTACCCAATATTATTGAATGAAAATTGTGTTGGTTATAAACCATATATTCGGCTAGAGTCCTGTTCAGTAGAAACAAATTTTGGGAAGGATTTGAAAGCAATGCCTTTTGTTTATGATTTTTCAAAACATAAAGTTTATAAATATTCTGATTTTGGTAAATTATTTAAAATAATTATAAAAAAGTTCATTATGATTATGTTCCAAATACTACACATCAGATTAAGGCCCTGGAACAGATTAAATAGTTTTCGGCATCTATTGCAACTAGGGTTGCCGTCCCGGTTCGGTTCGAAATCGGGCTTCGATTTTTGGCCGAAAACGAACCGATTGGCACGGTTCTTTAAAAAGAAGGCCCGATTTGAGATGGACTAGATAATATGTAATATACAAAAATAGCAGAATTTGGCTTCTTTTCCTCCAAAATTCTCAAAATTTTCGCCTGCAGCGCTAAAAAAGTAAGAAATCAACCTTTCCACCCTGCAAATCAAACTTTTTAACCTAAAATTCGAATAACGCTTGATTAGGATTTGGGGGCCAGTTCGAAAGATCGAATCGGACTTCAATTTTTGGCCCGAATAAACTCCGTAAAAATGAGGCCCTCCGATAAAAATGAGGCCCAAAAAAATGATTCGGTAACGGCAACCCTGATTGCAATTGACATTCATGGTCACCTTTCATATTCCAAACTTAAAAATTTAAATAAAATTTTTATTCAAAAGAAAAATTAATTTTCAAAATTTAAGAAAAAGATTTAAATGAATTAATTGAAATGTTTCCGCTAATTACTAAAGAAGGAATTAAACAAATATTGTTGTCATCTGGAGGAATTAAAGAAATTGTTTCTGAAAGTTTAAATGATATTTTTCCTAAAATCAATTAATTTATTGTTTTTAATTGAAACGAACGTTTTTGAATAAAGTTGATTTTGTTAATAAATTTAATTTATCTCCCGTTCTTGGGACAATATCCCCCGTTGAATCAATGAGAGCAGGCCAACTTACAGTGAGCCCAACGTACTTACTATAATTTTTGTTCAAACTGTACCTCAAATAACTGAATCGAAACACACCAGGGTGCCTTGAATTCGATAATTTGAACAAGTTAGCGAGCTAACGTACTTGCTATAATTTCGATGCACCTCAAAGAAGGCAAATTTAATGTTTTGAATTTGATAATAATATTTAAAAATAGACGCTGTGACCTTAACTTTACTAAATTCTTTTGAGGCAATGTCTGTTTGCCCAAATTGGAAGAATAAAGGCGTAATTTTGCCCTACTTTTTCATGGGAAGGGAGAGAGGTTGAAGATGTATTTGTGTGGTAGTATGAGCATTGCTGCATTCATTTGCTACTTTTTGCTGATTTTTCAATAAAATTTTCTAAAAATTATTTTTTTAATTAAAAAAATTTATATTCACAATAAATGCTCTAATCTATAAACATAAGCTTATATTTTTCAATGTCTTTCTAGGCTCTTATTAGAAGATTTCTTTTTTTTTTCAATGGGTCTCCTTGCGTTAGATATGGGCTTCTAAAGAGCCTGATTTATATTAAGGCATTTATGCTATGTAATAAAATATTTATTTTAGAACCAAGCTCAATTTTATTAGAACCAAGCTCATTTACTATTTGTTATTATTTTTTCTTAATAAAATTCAAGTTCTTGGAACAAATTTGCAAGTATAGTAAAGTAGGTAGTTTGAGACCGAAATGAGATTTTTAGTACGACAAAAACTGGGAATATTTCAGTATAAAAATTTATAGAAATTAATGTAAAATGCACGTAAATGTGAAAGTTTTGGTTATAGACTTGCGAAATCGTGCTTACTGGATCTCGCGCCGGTCTCTAGACATTTCTCAGATTTAATCACGATCAGGGCAAGTTCACGCAATGTGCAATTCAAAGTTACGTCCAGTCCTGAGCTCGATATCCTCACTGAAGTATAAGCTTTTGGTCTCAGTCTACCCTAATTTATTAATTTAGTTATAATTTGTCTACAAAAGACGGATTTGTCGGAAAAAATGAATTTGAAGGTAATTGAATTTAGACAAATTAAATTTATTTTAAACTCAAGGAAATAATGGAATTAATGGAGGCGAAAGAATCAAAGGAAGTGAAGGATTTAAAAGAATTGGTACTTAAACAAGGGAGCAATGTTTTGGGAGTTCAAAGCAGATTATTAGGACTTGAAAAGAATATGGGAAAGAAGGATAATAAGGATGAACTTGAACTTAAAATGATTCAGCTCGAAGAAAAGACATTGTTGATTGAAAAGGAAGTGAAGAATGTAAGTTTATCAGAGAAAGATTTTCTGGGGGAGAGGGATATATAGCAGTGGTTTTCAAGAAATCGTAAAGTGTTGATTCAGTAATATTTTTTGATTCGTGATATTATTAAACTACTCTTCATTTATTTAATTTTTCCACTACGATACCATGATTACTCCCTAGACCAAAGTTCTGAAAAGACTTGGAGAATAAAGTCTAACTGAATCAGAGATGTCACGGGTAACCTGTAATCGAAGTCCGGACACTTTTAGACCTAGAACCAGACCCGACTATAATTTCGAAAGCCAATTACAACTTTTTTCTCAACTGTTACATACCTCTATGAATTATGTAGTAACTATCGGACATGATACAGATAAAATGGCAAGAGTGCCTAGGGTGTCTTCCATTTTATAATGTACGTAGCGAAGGTGGTTAAGAATCATTAGATAATTTTTATGAGATACTACTTCATATTTAATTTTTAAAATAAAATTTCTAAAAATATTCTTACATAAAATTTAGAAGCAACGAGATCCAGAAGAACTTCGAATAATACGACAAATTCTTCTTAAAATAATTGAGGAAAAAGTCTGTAATTTAATTATACATCTATTTTTCATTTTTATGGTTTAGTTTACTGATATTAATCGTTCTTTGGAGACAAAAATTCAACAACTAAAAATTGAAAATTCTCAAGAAATTGCTTCATTAAAACAAATCATTCAACAAAAGGATGAACTTATTAATGCTTTGCAAGAAAATATTGAAAAAAATTATGAAGAAATGTTAACGTTAAAACAAAATATTAATCAAGCTAATATGAAGGTAGTTTATCATTATTGAGGTAGTCCAAATTATGCTGTGTTTGTGGATATGCCTTCAATTAAAAGCACAAAAAACGTTTTATTAAGTTTGTCCTAGCTTTTTAGGACCTGGTTTTTAATGCATATACCTCCGTATTTCGGCCCTCACATGCATATTTAGATATCTAGTACATAAAGTGCTCCACATAACTCTACAGCCACTCGATATATATACAGCCACTCGAAATAAGGTGGCTGTATAGTTATGTGGAGGACTGTATTATATGCGCATTTCAATGATATTTTTGGCATTTTCTGTGCATAAATATTGCATAGGTTGCGATTTTCGTGCATATCTTGGACACTTATGCACAATTATTAGATATGGTTGTCCTCAAAGTTATTCTCCCTACTATTTTGTAAATTTTTCTAATTATTTTAGACCAATGGAATTATTCAGTCGATTGGAATGAAGCTTAATGAAGTTGACCAAGATTTTGGACAAAAAATTCAAGGCCTTGATCAAGCTATGCGTAAGACTGATAATAAATGTAATAATTTGGAAGACAAGATTGCGAAGGTATTAAAATGAATATTGAAAATTAAATATATTCAAACCTTGACTTAATTTTGTGGTATTATTAACTCCTACCCCCCCCCCCATTGGCATCAAATTGGAAAAATTGTACCTTATTTACGAATAATAGGAAATGATAATTAATCGAGCCATAAATACATTTTAGGGTTAGTTACTCCTTGAATTTATTGTACGGGCCCGGGAGTGAATAGTATTCGTAGAAAATCTCAATAAATTTAAATAGAGTTAATTTATTTTTTGCTATTGATTCTTAAAATACTATATTAATTTTAATTGTGATTATTTAAATATTTCAAAATTACTGTTGAGAAAATAAATGCTAATTTAGTGAGTAGTTATCGAAAGTTCGTACTTTTCCATATAATACTGAGAATCCCTCTTAGAGTGATGTTATTCGAGGGGGGGGTAATTATTTGAGCATTTACAGTATCCAAACTTGAGATATCTTTAAGTTTGGGATTACATAAAATCAAAGTTTGGCTTCAAATATTTTATTAAGATAATTTTACAGTTTGATATAAATGGATCAGATCAATTAAATAAAATTGAGGAATTTGGAAAAACTCTTCAAAATTTGATTGATGAGAAAGCTAAAGAAAAAGTGATTTAATTATTTAAATAATATTTTTGAATAATTTTATTTTAGGAGGAAAAGAAACTTGAACATTCAAAACTTTTAAATATTCAGAAAGATTTTAATAAGAAGGTCGGTGACCTTAGAACTGAATTCTTCAAAAAACATGATGATCAAGTTGAAAAAATAAAAAAGGTATTAATTGAAGCAGTAGAGGATCGAAAAAAAATTTGTAACTATCTAATCTAAATCTTTGAGTAATCACGAAATTCCGTAAAAGCGAAATACTGGGAAAGAGATCACCCTGATAATTATTTAACAGGAACATTAAGTATATAGGCTTTGATCAGTTTGTGTATTTTAACGTTTTTCTAACTTAGTTTAATTCTTCCTTCTTCGTATGATTGAAAAATTAAATCTGTTGAAGCTTACTTTAAATAGAACATGTAAATAAGTCTTAGATTTGGTGAAATTTAATTTTGACCAATCCTTTTTTTCTAAAAAAGATAACTTGCTTCCTTCCCGTAAGTCATTCATGCCTATATCGTGAGTGATCAACTCTGATTTTTAGACGGGTGTGTGTGTATCACTCCTTTGCAATTTAATCACTTTAATAATTTATACTAAAATAAATTATCTAAATTAAATTTATCAAAGGTTGATGATTCGAATGCTGCAACTAAAAATTTGGTTGACTCTATTAAAGTTGAATTAAAATTTTTAAATAGTTCAACATTTAAGAAAGGGGTTAGTTAATTCATTTAAAATTTGAAAAAAATATTTTTAGTCTTTTGTAAATATTGATAACGAGTGGAAAGTTACTACTAAAAATCCATGCTGTGGGACTAAATGTGTTAATACCGAGTCTCCTTATGGTACTTGTAAGTCTAGAAATGGATTTATTCAATTGACTACTGATGGGACTATTAGATATATTAAATGTGAAGAAGGAAAGGGTAGGATTTTTGTGAATTTTGATAATTATATTACCTTTTATGTTTGAATAAGTAGCCTTTCTTATAATCCATTACTCTCAATAATTACCCCTTATCCCTTCTAGTAATAGGTTAAACAATAATAAGCCGAGTAATTATTTCGGCATAGACTGTAAGTAGTCTTAACTAGGTTGTTTACAGTTTTACAACCCCTACATTTTTGATCAGAATCTAATCGAGAGATCAAGCCAACACTTAAAACGAATCTGGATAAGTATTTTAAGTAAAAGGTGGTTTTTTTCAAATAAAAACGACCGATCAAGGGTAGTTTATTTAAGATTTTGTTGATGTAATATCCAATAGCGTTTATGAATATCTTATAGAGATCTAGTGGTAAACACGAGGAGATCTGATAGATCCAAAACGCCATACTTGAAGGCTTTTTTTGCCTTCAAACTTCAATCATGTGTAATTCTTAAAAACATTTTAGTTAACAAATTTCCATTGATAACGGCTGCAAATCAATTTAAAAAGCCTGTCAATTGTAATATATTCTCGTTATTTTACTTTGAACTCAAACTTAAATTGGAAGAAGGAATTACTTCGGATCAGAAATCTTTGGCATTTGGTCTTGTCAATAACAGCGATACAATCAAAATGTGGCCACTTAGTAGCATTATTCACTACCAAATGCAAGGAGAGAATATTCCTCAAAGTTTTACACTTGAAAATTTCACTTGGAGTGATGACGATGTCGTTGGTTGTTGTCTTATTTACCCTCCTTCAAGAGTTGAGAATAAAATGCCATATGTTTTCTACACTCAAAATGGAAAGCAAATTTGTAAGGAATTGAGTAAAGTAATCTATTGGGGTTCAACAAGTTCTATGGGAATTTGGGGACCATTTAGCTATGTTGGTTAAAGGTGTCAATTGTAGGTAAGTAACTAATTCTAAATTGAATATCAATCTCGCTAGCACGAGAAGGTAATCAGGAAGGGCAATTATTCTAATTTTTACATTTGTAAGTGTGCTGAGGCATTAGAAAAAAATTTGAACGTCTGGTAGGCACTACAGTAGGAAAGGGATATTTTTTCAACTTTCACTAGAGGGTTTCACTATACTCCTTCCTTATTTGAAGGGGGGATTTATCGAGCAAATTGGTATTATCGGAATGTTTAATTTTTTCTTTTGAATAAATATTTTATTTTTTAACAGGTAAGGCAATTGTGTTGGAAGGGAATAATGACTATTACCAGCCATTTGTACAAATTTCGGGATATTCTGTTGAAACTAACTTTGGACAGGACTTGGACGCTAAACCTTTTAGCTATGATTTTTCAAAGCATTTGGTTGCTGAAGAATTTTACGAATTTTATTAAAGATATTCAATTTGATAACCAAATTTTGTACTCATAAAAATATTTTTTAAAATCATTTTATAAAAAATTTTGTCTGTAGTCTTTTAAATTTTTAGTATGGTTGGCCCGGACACTCCTGGGAAACTTCAAGGGCGCGAATGTCGGTGAATAGTAGAGATCGGCCGGAAGGCAAAATCAAATATTTGATCAAATAATTTGAAAATTATTTACCTAAGTAGTTAACCCCCCCTCCGAGTCGCCTGTCAAAAATCACTCTAGTTAATCAATCAAAAGGTGTGAGGGTATTTCCTTTTCCTTCCCCACCCACCCTACTAACCAAAAGCCTTTGAGGCTTTTCCTCTCTCTTTTGTTATCCCTCCAAAACAAAAGCTATTGAAGCTTCCCTCCCCCACCCACCCACCCACTAACCAAAAGCTATTGAAGCTTTTTTTTGCTTCCCTTACTCACCCCACAAACCAAAAGCTTTTGAAGCTTTTCCTTCTTTCTCCTTCCTCCACCCACCTCACTAGCCAAAACCAATAGGGCTTTTCTTTTGTTTAGCCCACCTAAACATTTTGATATCCACCAAATTATGCAAATGCTCCACGCTCTCTTTTTTCCCTCGGCCGAAAAAATTACGCAATATTTTCCCTTTGTAAAAATTAAAGCTTTTGCCTCCCGAAAATAAAAAACGGGTGTAAATTAAAAAATACTGTAATAGGAAGGAAAAATGAGAAAAAGGAAAATGAGAGGAAAAATTAAAAAGTAATAGAAATAAAAAATAAATGGAAATAAAAAGTATGTATAATCAAACAATTACCCTCACTCTATTAATAACCCAAAATAAAAGAAAAAATACTTTAATAGAAAATAAAAATAAATTATGGTAAATAAATTAAAATAAATAAATTTAAAAAACAAATTCAACAATTACTCGTCGTCTCAGCAATTAACCTAATCTTAATATATATTTTTAAATTCCCTTCTTTTTATTTACTAATATTTCCCTCTAAATCTTGAAATTCTTACTTTATGCAAATTTTCTTTTAGTTACCCTTCGTGACAGCCTTCCTTACTTCAAATAGAGTATAGGATTGTAAAGAAGGAACTTAAAAATTGGTATAGATGCATAAAAATTCTTTTATGCAAATTTCATAAATATCTCTTTCCTTTTCTAAAAATTCCCTCTTTAATTCCCAAGAGATTCAAAGCTGAAAATAAAAGGATCCGAAATAAAGTTTAAAAGTATTACGAAATCCTCTTCTTTTGCATTTCCTCTATGCAAATTTAACTTCCTCCCCGACTGGAAAATAATGAAATGGAATTTCAGTGATTTTACAACACATCAAATATTTTATGGATCCTTAAAAGTAAAGGATTTTCGATTTCTTTCTTCATTCTTGAAAATTTTAAGAAATTTAATACTTTTGGGTTCCGTGACTTTTGCGCCGAGAACAAATGCGCCGCGACTTATGCGCCGCGACTTTTGCGCCGCGACTTATGCGCCGAGCGACTTTTGCGCCGGGGGACTTTTGCGCCGCGACTTTTGCGCCGGGCGACTTTTGCGCCGCCACTATCATTAAAAATATATCAATAACTACAGCCGGACCTCACTTTAGTAGGGTTGTCGAATAGTTGGAAATCTTCGGATCTGATATCCGAACTGAAAATTTCGGATATCCGGCATTTTTCGGATCCGGATTTTCTAAACAATGGCGGCGCAAATGTCGCGGCGCATAAGTCGCCCGGCGCAAAAGTCGCGGCGCAAGAGTCGCGGCGCAAAAGTCGCCCGGCGCAAAAGTCGCGGCGCATAAGTCGCGGCGCAAATGTTCTCGGCGCAAAAGTCGTGATACCTACTTTTGAATTAGTCTCTAATTTTTAATTTATTTTATTATTAATGTCTCCTCCACCTTCGAAGAAAGCACGACATTTCTTCATTGATAATCTATTACAAAAAGGTGCTGGTGATTATGTAAAACATTTGGGTGAAGAAACCAAGATCACCCGCAAATTTAACATGACCAAGCTGACTACGAAATTCCTAATTAATAAATTACCTACAAACCCCGAAAGCCTACTCCAGGAAATATTCCAGTCATGTATCGATAAAACAATATCTACAAGTCGTGAACATCATCTTGAACCCGATCAACTCGGGTGTATTGTCAGCAGTCAATTATTAGAAACAGATATTTGGATCCCCATCAGGGAAATCAGCAACAACACTATCGACGCCATACTTAATCAATTCCTAAAGGTGGCGCAATCGAAGAAACAAGATAATGGTATGCTTTGGGGGGAACCCTTTACAGTCTCAGTTACCACCATTGATAAAAAGCATCTACCTACAACACGTTCGATTAATGGTAGTGGTGGTAAATCTACTCGTCGGATAAATGATAAAGCCTTGATCAAAATACGCAATACCGACAACTTTTGCCTATTCTACGCATTGATGGCTTCATATGTCTATTCGATATGTTCTTGGACAAAACAAAAATTCTATGACTATATACACAACAGAAAAGGGATTCACCGACTAGAGGGAGATGCCAAAAATCTTATGGCAAATGTAAGAGCTCCTCTTGATCAACCAAGCTATGATGCACAGAACTGGGTTCCCAAAGTGGTTGATTATTGGAATTCAATTAACGAAGGCCTGTTTAAAGTTTTTATTTTTGGAGAATTAGATGAAAAACCTATTTTTAAATATGGGGATGAAAATTACACTACTCCAATTCTTCTTTATTTTAACAATAATCATTTTGATGGAGTTAGAAGGGCAAGCGATTTATTTGGTAAACCTTATTGCTTATCATGTGAGATAATTTACAACCGCCCAAAAGATCATTCTATCACCTGCACATCAAAATGTCAAAATTGCTCCAGGATTGGACCTAATTTCCCATGTCAGCCTTTAGATAACTACTCAAAACGGTGCAATGGTTGTTATAAGGAATTTAATAATGAAGACTGTTACAATCATCACCTGAAATCTAACTTTTGCCACAACTCTAAGAAATGTGAGAAATGTGGAGTGATATGGTACGTGAAGGACAACAACAAGAATGGGAGAAATGGTCATGTGTGTTCAGAACGGTATTGCAACACATGTTTTAGTTTCCACGACCCAAAAAGAGGTTGTTACATTAAACCTCTAACTCCCAGGAAGCCCAAACCGTACCGGATCATCGCCTTTGACATTGAAACCATGCAACACAAGCAAGGTGAAAAGGGAATGCTACACGAAGTCAATTTTATCTCTGCAAAAATCAACTGCCCCGAATGTATTAGTAAGGTAATCAACGATTGCACTGTTTGCGGAGAGAGCCGAACTATAACCTTCTCCCATCGACCTTTCTCTAATACATCAGTGGATCAACAAAATATTACAAATGATCCTCTAACCGATTTTGTAGCCTGGATCACCGATTTTTCTACTGATACGGTAGCCTTCTCTCATTTTGGAGGAAGGTTTGATATGGTTTTGGTCTTCAAAGCATTATATCTCCAGGGACTAACTCCAGATATGATCAAGAATGGCAACAAAATGTATGAAATGAAGGTGAAGAATGATAAGAAATGTTGGGTCATCTTTCACGATACATACAATTTAATGCCTATGCCCTTGGCTTCTCTTGTACCTGCTTTTGACCTTAAAGTGGAAGATAAACCTTTCTTTCCTCATCTGGCCAACAATCCGAGCAATTATGGGAAAGAAATATACCCAACAAAGGAAGATTACCTTGCTAATGGGATGATGCCTGAAAAAAGGGCACAGTTCGATAAATGGTTCGACCAACATAAAAACGAACCTTTCAATTTGGTCGAACAACTAGCAGCCTATTGTACAAATGATGTCGATATTTTAATGGCTGCACTCATTGCCTTCAGAAAAGAATTTTTGGAGGTTTCCAATGGACTTGATGTTTTGCGGGAGTCCATGACTATAGCTTCAGCCTGCATGAAGCATTTCCGCATGAATCACCTCAAGGTAAATCATGTTGGGATTGTCCCGGAAAGAGGGTACGACAACGCGGACAATCAAAGTAAACTTGCCCTCAAGTTCCTCAAATGGTATGCTGAGAAAAATAATGTAGAAGTGAGGAATGCCCACTCGAAAAATGGAGAGAAAAAGATGGGTAAATATAAGTTAGATGGATGGGTTGAGGAAAAGAAATTGGCTATTGAAGTCAACGGTTGCTGCTGGCATGGATGCATTAAGTGCTATCCTGACAACAACCTTAAGCTTCCAACAGGTCTCACAGCTGAAAAACAACGGGAGAAGGACCAACAACGGCTAAAATTTATTAGGAATTTGGGAGTGGATGTGGAAGTATATTGGGAATGTGAAATACGTAATATGGTTTCAAAGGATTATGAAATGAGGAAGATGTTTAAAAAATACCTGGATGATGGACCAATAAATATTAGAGAGGCCTTCTATGGGGGAAGGACTGGTCCTCTCAAACTCTTCCACAAGGCTGAGCCGGGCCAAAAAATTTCTTACTACGATGTCACCTCCCTCTACCCGTTTATTAATGTTTCAACAAGATATCCGGTTGGACACCCGGAAGTCCACGTTATCAACAAAGATGTCAACTGGATTAAACCGGAAGACAACACATATCAACTTGCTCTTCTAAAATTATTCGTCATACCACCACGGAATATTGATATCCCCGTCCTACCTATGAAAATTGGGGAAGATGATGACGAAAGATTGCTATTTCCCCTGTGTTCTACTTGTGCAAAAGAGCACCCTAAAGGAGATGTCGACGAAAATTATTGCTGCCCTCACACCGACCAACAAAGAGGGTGGGTTAGCACTTGTACCTCTATTGAGCTAAATGAGGCCCTCAAGGAGGGGTATGTGGTCACCAAACTTTTTAGAGTGCTGGAATTTAATCAACATGACGACACGCTCTTCAGACCCTACATTAGTGAATTTATGGCCCAAAAAATTCACTCATCAGGCTTTGACAACACCATCAAAGGGGACAAGTTGAAGGAGGATAAGTTTATGAAGGAATGTATGGAAATGTTTGGGATTAATATAGAAAGGGAGAAGATGATGTTTAATAAAGGGAAGAGGACGCAAGCGAAATTGTGTTTAAACAACTTATGGGGTCGATTTTCACTCCGTAATTTTGGTCTTTCTCAATGCAAAATTACAGACGACCCAAGTGAATACGTGAAAATGTGTGATGACCCAGCAATAACAGTTAATCATTGTCATGAATTGACTGAAGATGGGACTGTGCTTATCGACTACATCAAGAAAAAAGATTGGGTGGAGGAACATGACTCTTCAAATGTAATAATTTCGCTCTGGACCACTTCAGCAGCGAGAATTCACCTTCTACATGCGATGCAGAAGGTTGTCAGGACGCCTGGGTGTCAGTTACTTTACACTGACACCGATTCATTAATCTTCTCCCACCCCAAAAACAACTGCCCACTTGAATTAGGGCCTCATCTGGGTCAGTTTACTGATGAATACCCAGACTTTGATATTTTGGAGTACTGCTCTGGGGGCGCCAAACAATATGGGCTGAAACTCCAAAAGAAGTCTTCTCCCAATACAGAGCCGGACTATGTTCTCAAAGTCCGCGGAATGACACTCAACTGGGATGTCATTAACAACCAAGGGTTATGTTATGAGAATTTTAAGAAACAAGTGTTTGATTTTACAAAATCTGATAATATTCCAATTTTAATTAAATATCCCAATTTTCTTAGGCCATCTATTAGAGATGGGTCAATTATTACTCAACTTCTTACTAAAATTTATAAACCGTATGTCGGTAAGGGCATAGTCCGCCCTTCCGATTTTGTTGTACTAAATTTTGGCCATATTAATAATAAACATCCTAGAATTTTATTGTAATTATAGGGGTTGGAAAGTAGCCAGGGGTACGGGCACCCAACTCTATACCAACTATCGAATGTTGTGAGGTAATCCTCACATTGGAAATCGGTAGTCGCGGACTTGAGTATAAATTCTCACTTCCCTGGTTGAGTTGGGCATGCCTGTCAAATGGCGAAGCCATACTCCTATCTTTTACAATATTTTTCACTCTTTTTTCAATAATTTTTCTTATTATTACACAATATTATTGTAAAAATTTTTATTCGTGATAAAATTTTAAAATACAATTTTGCAAAAATTATTCACTAGGAGTCACAAGTTTTAGGGGTAAATTGCATAGTTAGTAATACAAAGATACAATTTTAAAAATATTAAAAAATTAAGGGAAGGAAGACATAGTTTTTAGGGGTAAATTTACATAATTAGTGAGACAAAGTAGCTGATTTCAGATTTAGAGAAAAGGAGTTGCACTTTTTAGGGGTAAACTTACAAAATTAAGGAAAAGAAGATAAAATTTGTCAATTTCCTTATTTTTCAGTGTACACGCGTATGCAAAGGGTGTGCGTGTGTTTTTGGCGCGCATGTTGAGGGTGCGCGTAAATTTACCATTCATCTGGACAAAAATCTCCCAAAAAGATGAAATCTGTCAATTTTCATCAATTCTTCATATGCACGTGCGAATGCGTGCATGTGTAGAGAGAGAGTGTGGTGCGCCTGAGTGGCGTGTGGGTGTGTTAAGGATGTTGTCGACAAGAAGTTATTACTTATTGTGATAGACTTAATAACATAGAAAATATCTTTTCGATTATTATTTGAAGCCTAGCAACAATTCTATTACTAATTCCTTATAAGAACCTGATTAATGTCTTATTGATAAATTGAAACACGAGAATAATCATTAATTTTAACATTTGTTAGATATATTATTACACATTGTTAAAAGATGTTCTTTTAGGAAGACCCTTCACATTTACTCCAGTGACTGTCACAGTAAAAGGTTCACCCTTCAGTAAATACGCTTTTCCTATAATTCTATCTAAAATGTCGTCCAAAGTATTATTATTAGACATTTCACATATTGGACTACATACATCATCATAAAATAGATCACAACTCACAATACAACCTAAAGTATCAGGCTCAATTTTGTTTTTAATGCCTTCTCCAACTGTTTTTTCTATACAATTCTGGATAATTATTCTCATGATGTTTTTGATGTCAGAAAAGTCACTAATTATCACATACTCAAATATTCCTTTAGTTAGATGGAATTTTGTAGTAGTTTTAAAGTGTTCATGTATCTTAATAATTTTCTGATCTTCAATTAATTTATCTAAGCTCATTCTAAAAATACAATTTAGTGAGAATGAATATATTATAAGTAAAAATTTTTGTTATAATGAAACTTTCTTCACACTAATGTTGCACGAGGTGTAAAGTAGTACCAGAGATGTGAAGTAGTACCATCAGACCTTAGATAAACTAGTTAAATTGGAAGTTGTTATACAAACGTACTTTGTGTTGTGTGTGTACGGACCAACGTTGCATTATTCTCTTTGAATAGAGTAATGGCTGTCCAAAAATTGACTGAATCGAAATTCTCTTTCAGATAGTTCACTTTTCTTATTTTCTTCTTCTTGGCTAGTAGACATATGATGAAAATTTAAGTACATTTTGAAAAAATTAGTAAATATGAGTTTCAAATTTCAGAGGTAAATACAATTTTACAAATATTAAAAAATTATTAGAAGGAAGACATAGTTTTCAAGGTAAAATTACATAGTTAAGAAAAATAAGATGAAATTTGTTAATTTCATCATTTTCAGTAGTTAATTAGTGTGCGTGTGTTCAGGGTGCGCATGTGTGTTGTAGGTGTGTGTTTTAAGTACACACATGTTTTTAAATATTTCGATGTTTACAATATTTACATATTTTTACAATCGTCTTCGATATAAATGATTACCATGTTTTCTCTAACTGACTATTCGGGCAGTTCGACTAAGATATTACAGTGTTGCTACGATGCGCGATATTTCAGACTGTGCGAATAATCATTGTGGTTATAAATTTCATCCATTCCAGTGAATATATAGGCTAAGCAAATAATTTGCAAGGATAAGAATAATCTCAGAAAAATTAAAAACAATTAAGGTAATCCGCGACAAATCTAAGGAAATTTAAAGGAATCTTCAATAAGCTTAAAATTAAATTTTTCAAAATAATTTCAACAACTGTGTACGGTAATGATTGTTTATTTGAATAAATTTAATTTTAAGCTTATTGAAGATTCCTTTAAATTTCCTTAGATTTGTCGCGGATTACCTTAATTGTTTTTAATTTTTCTGAGATTATTCTTATCCTTGCAAATTATTTGCTTAGCCTATATATTCACTGGAATGGATGAAATTTATAACCACAATGATTATTCGCACAGTCTGAAATATCGCGCATCGTAGCAACACTGTAATATCTTAGTCGAACTGCCCGAATAGTCAGTTAGAGAAAACATGGTAATCATTTATATCGAAGACGATTGTAAAAATATGTAAATATTGTAAACATCGAAATATTTAAAAACATGTGTGTACTTAAAACACACACCTACAACACACATGCGCACCCTGAACACACGCACACTAATTAACTACTGAAAATGATGAAATTAACAAATTTCATCTTATTTTTCTTAACTATGTAATTTTACCTTGAAAACTATGTCTTCCTTCTAATAATTTTTTAATATTTGTAAAATTGTATTTACCTCTGAAATTTGAAACTCATATTTACTAATTTTTTCAAAATGTACTTAAATTTTCATCATATGTCTACTAGCCAAGAAGAAGAAAATAAGAAAAGTGAACTATCTGAAAGAGAATTTCGATTCAGTCAATTTTTGGACAGCCATTACTCTATTCAAAGAGAATAATGCAACGTTGGTCCGTACACACACAACACAAAGTACGTTTGTATAACAACTTCCAATTTAACTAGTTTATCTAAGGTCTGATGGTACTACTTCACATCTCTGGTACTACTTTACACCTCGTGCAACATTAGTGTGAAGAAAGTTTCATTATAACAAAAATTTTTACTTATAATATATTCATTCTCACTAAATTGTATTTTTAGAATGAGCTTAGATAAATTAATTGAAGATCAGAAAATTATTAAGATACATGAACACTTTAAAACTACTACAAAATTCCATCTAACTAAAGGAATATTTGAGTATGTGATAATTAGTGACTTTTCTGACATCAAAAACATCATGAGAATAATTATCCAGAATTGTATAGAAAAAACAGTTGGAGAAGGCATTAAAAACAAAATTGAGCCTGATACTTTAGGTTGTATTGTGAGTTGTGATCTATTTTATGATGATGTATGTAGTCCAATATGTGAAATGTCTAATAATAATACTTTGGACGACATTTTAGATAGAATTATAGGAAAAGCGTATTTACTGAAGGGTGAACCTTTTACTGTGACAGTCACTGGAGTAAATGTGAAGGGTCTTCCTAAAAGAACATCTTTTAACAATGTGTAATAATATATCTAACAAATGTTAAAATTAATGATTATTCTCGTGTTTCAATTTATCAATAAGACATTAATCAGGTTCTTATAAGGAATTAGTAATAGAATTGTTGCTAGGCTTCAAATAATAATCGAAAAGATATTTTCTATGTTATTAAGTCTATCACAATAAGTAATAACTTCTTGTCGACAACATCCTTAACACACCCACACGCCACTCAGGCGCACCACACTCTCTCTCTACACATGCACGCATTCGCACGTGCATATGAAGAATTGATGAAAATTGACAGATTTCATCTTTTTGGGAGATTTTTGTCCAGATGAATGGTAAATTTACGCGCACCCTCAACATGCGCGCCAAAAACACACGCACACCCTTTGCATACGCGTGTACACTGAAAAATAAGGAAATTGACAAATTTTATCTTCTTTTCCTTAATTTTGTAAGTTTACCCCTAAAAAGTGCAACTCCTTTTCTCTAAATCTGAAATCAGCTACTTTGTCTCACTAATTATGTAAATTTACCCCTAAAAACTATGTCTTCCTTCCCTTAATTTTTTAATATTTTTAAAATTGTATCTTTGTATTACTAACTATGCAATTTACCCCTAAAACTTGTGACTCCTAGTGAATAATTTTTGCAAAATCGTATTTTAAAATTTTATCACGAATAAAAATTTTTACAATAATATTGTGTAATAATAAGAAAAATTATTGAAAAAAGAGTGAAAAATATTGTAAAAGATAGGAGTATGGCTTCGCCATTTGACAGGCATGCCCAACTCAACCAGGGAAGTGAGAATTTATACTCAAGTCCGCGACTACCGATTTCCAATGTGAGGATTACCTCACAACATTCGATAGTTGGTATAGAGTTGGGTGCCCGTACCCCTGGCTACTTTCCAACCCCTATAATTACAATAAAATTCTAGGATGTTTATTATTAATATGGCCAAAATTTAGTACAACAAAATCGGAAGGGCGGACTATGCCCTTACCGACATACGGTTTATAAATTTTAGTAAGAAGTTGAGTAATAATTGACCCATCTCTAATAGATGGCCTAAGAAAATTGGGATATTTAATTAAAATTGGAATATTATCAGATTTTGTAAAATCAAACACTTGTTTCTTAAAATTCTCATAACATAACCCTTGGTTGTTAATGACATCCCAGTTGAGTGTCATTCCGCGGACTTTGAGAACATAGTCCGGCTCTGTATTGGGAGAAGACTTCTTTTGGAGTTTCAGCCCATATTGTTTGGCGCCCCCAGAGCAGTACTCCAAAATATCAAAGTCTGGGTATTCATCAGTAAACTGACCCAGATGAGGCCCTAATTCAAGTGGGCAGTTGTTTTTGGGGTGGGAGAAGATTAATGAATCGGTGTCAGTGTAAAGTAACTGACACCCAGGCGTCCTGACAACCTTCTGCATCGCATGTAGAAGGTGAATTCTCGCTGCTGAAGTGGTCCAGAGCGAAATTATTACATTTGAAGAGTCATGTTCCTCCACCCAATCTTTTTTCTTGATGTAGTCGATAAGCACAGTCCCATCTTCAGTCAATTCATGACAATGATTAACTGTTATTGCTGGGTCATCACACATTTTCACGTATTCACTTGGGTCGTCTGTAATTTTGCATTGAGAAAGACCAAAATTACGGAGTGAAAATCGACCCCATAAGTTGTTTAAACACAATTTCGCTTGCGTCCTCTTCCCTTTATTAAACATCATCTTCTCCCTTTCTATATTAATCCCAAACATTTCCATACATTCCTTCATAAACTTATCCTCCTTCAACTTGTACCCTTTGATGGTGTTGTCAAAGCCTGATGAGTGAATTTTTTGGGCCATAAATTCACTAATGTAGGGTCTGAAGAGCGTGTCGTCATGTTGATTAAATTCCAGCACTCTAAAAAGTTTGGTGACCACATACCCCTCCTTGAGGGCCTCATTTAGCTCAATAGAGGTACAAGTGCTAACCCACCCTCTTTGTTGGTCGGTGTGAGGGCAGCAATAATTTTCGTCGACATCTCCTTTAGGGTGCTCTTTTGCACAAGTAGAACACAGGGGAAATAGCAATCTTTCGTCATCATCTTCCCCAATTTTCATAGGTAGGACGGGGATATCAATATTCCGTGGTGGTATGACGAATAATTTTAGAAGAGCAAGTTGATATGTGTTGTCTTCCGGTTTAATCCAGTTGACATCTTTGTTGATAACGTGGACTTCCGGGTGTCCAACCGGATATCTTGTTGAAACATTAATAAACGGGTAGAGGGAGGTGACATCGTAGTAAGAAATTTTTTGGCCCGGCTCAGCCTTGTGGAAGAGTTTGAGAGGACCAGTCCTTCCCCCATAGAAGGCCTCTCTAATATTTATTGGTCCATCATCCAGGTATTTTTTAAACATCTTCCTCATTTCATAATCCTTTGAAACCATATTACGTATTTCACATTCCCAATATACTTCCACATCCACTCCCAAATTCCTAATAAATTTTAGCCGTTGTTGGTCCTTCTCCCGTTGTTTTTCAGCTGTGAGACCTGTTGGAAGCTTAAGGTTGTTGTCAGGATAGCACTTAATGCATCCATGCCAGCAGCAACCGTTGACTTCAATAGCCAATTTCTTTTCCTCAACCCATCCATCTAACTTATATTTACCCATCTTTTTCTCTCCATTTTTCGAGTGGGCATTCCTCACTTCTACATTATTTTTCTCAGCATACCATTTGAGGAACTTGAGGGCAAGTTTACTTTGATTGTCCGCGTTGTCGTACCCTCTTTCCGGGACAATCCCAACATGATTTACCTTGAGGTGATTCATGCGGAAATGCTTCATGCAGGCTGAAGCTATAGTCATGGACTCCCGCAAAACATCAAGTCCATTGGAAACCTCCAAAAATTCTTTTCTGAAGGCAATGAGTGCAGCCATTAAAATATCGACATCATTTGTACAATAGGCTGCTAGTTGTTCGACCAAATTGAAAGGTTCGTTTTTATGTTGGTCGAACCATTTATCGAACTGTGCCCTTTTTTCAGGCATCATCCCATTAGCAAGGTAATCTTCCTTTGTTGGGTATATTTCTTTCCCATAATTGCTCGGATTGTTGGCCAGATGAGGAAAGAAAGGTTTATCTTCCACTTTAAGGTCAAAAGCAGGTACAAGAGAAGCCAAGGGCATAGGCATTAAATTGTATGTATCGTGAAAGATGACCCAACATTTCTTATCATTCTTCACCTTCATTTCATACATTTTGTTGCCATTCTTGATCATATCTGGAGTTAGTCCCTGGAGATATAATGCTTTGAAGACCAAAACCATATCAAACCTTCCTCCAAAATGAGAGAAGGCTACCGTATCAGTAGAAAAATCGGTGATCCAGGCTACAAAATCGGTTAGAGGATCATTTGTAATATTTTGTTGATCCACTGATGTATTAGAGAAAGGTCGATGGGAGAAGGTTATAGTTCGGCTCTCTCCGCAAACAGTGCAATCGTTGATTACCTTACTAATACATTCGGGGCAGTTGATTTTTGCAGAGATAAAATTGACTTCGTGTAGCATTCCCTTTTCACCTTGCTTGTGTTGCATGGTTTCAATGTCAAAGGCGATGATCCGGTACGGTTTGGGCTTCCTGGGAGTTAGAGGTTTAATGTAACAACCTCTTTTTGGGTCGTGGAAACTAAAACATGTGTTGCAATACCGTTCTGAACACACATGACCATTTCTCCCATTCTTGTTGTTGTCCTTCACGTACCATATCACTCCACATTTCTCACATTTCTTAGAGTTGTGGCAAAAGTTAGATTTCAGGTGATGATTGTAACAGTCTTCATTATTAAATTCCTTATAACAACCATTGCACCGTTTTGAGTAGTTATCTAAAGGCTGACATGGGAAATTAGGTCCAATCCTGGAGCAATTTTGACATTTTGATGTGCAGGTGATAGAATGATCTTTTGGGCGGTTGTAAATTATCTCACATGATAAGCAATAAGGTTTACCAAATAAATCGCTTGCCCTTCTAACTCCATCAAAATGATTATTGTTAAAATAAAGAAGAATTGGAGTAGTGTAATTTTCATCCCCATATTTAAAAATAGGTTTTTCATCTAATTCTCCAAAAATAAAAACTTTAAACAGGCCTTCGTTAATTGAATTCCAATAATCAACCACTTTGGGAACCCAGTTCTGTGCATCATAGCTTGGTTGATCAAGAGGAGCTCTTACATTTGCCATAAGATTTTTGGCATCTCCCTCTAGTCGGTGAATCCCTTTTCTGTTGTGTATATAGTCATAGAATTTTTGTTTTGTCCAAGAACATATCGAATAGACATATGAAGCCATCAATGCGTAGAATAGGCAAAAGTTGTCGGTATTGCGTATTTTGATCAAGGCTTTATCATTTATCCGACGAGTAGATTTACCACCACTACCATTAATCGAACGTGTTGTAGGTAGATGCTTTTTATCAATGGTGGTAACTGAGACTGTAAAGGGTTCCCCCCAAAGCATACCATTATCTTGTTTCTTCGATTGCGCCACCTTTAGGAATTGATTAAGTATGGCGTCGATAGTGTTGTTGCTGATTTCCCTGATGGGGATCCAAATATCTGTTTCTAATAATTGACTGCTGACAATACACCCGAGTTGATCGGGTTCAAGATGATGTTCACGACTTGTAGATATTGTTTTATCGATACATGACTGGAATATTTCCTGGAGTAGGCTTTCGGGGTTTGTAGGTAATTTATTAATTAGGAATTTCGTAGTCAGCTTGGTCATGTTAAATTTGCGGGTGATCTTGGTTTCTTCACCCAAATGTTTTACATAATCACCAGCACCTTTTTGTAATAGATTATCAATGAAGAAATGTCGTGCTTTCTTCGAAGGTGGAGGAGACATTAATAATAAAATAAATTAAAAATTAGAGACTAATTCAAAAGTATTAAATTTCTTAAAATTTTCAAGAATGAAGAAAGAAATCGAAAATCCTTTACTTTTAAGGATCCATAAAATATTTGATGTGTTGTAAAATCACTGAAATTCCATTTCATTATTTTCCAGTCGGGGAGGAAGTTAAATTTGCATAGAGGAAATGCAAAAGAAGAGGATTTCGTAATACTTTTAAACTTTATTTCGGATCCTTTTATTTTCAGCTTTGAATCTCTTGGGAATTAAAGAGGGAATTTTTAGAAAAGGAAAGAGATATTTATGAAATTTGCATAAAAGAATTTTTATGCATCTATACCAATTTTTAAGTTCCTTCTTTACAATCCTATACTCTATTTGAAGTAAGGAAGGCTGTCACGAAGGGTAACTAAAAGAAAATTTGCATAAAGTAAGAATTTCAAGATTTAGAGGGAAATATTAGTAAATAAAAAGAAGGGAATTTAAAAATATATATTAAGATTAGGTTAATTGCTGAGACGACGAGTAATTGTTGAATTTGTTTTTTAAATTTATTTATTTTAATTTATTTACCATGATTTATTTTTATTTTCTATTAAAGTATTTTTTCTTTTATTTTGGGTTATTAATAGAGTGAGGGTAATTGTTTGATTATACATACTTTTTATTTCCATTTATTTTTTATTTCTATTACTTTTTAATTTTTCCTCTCATTTTCCTTTTTCTCATTTTTCCTTCCTATTACAGTATTTTTTAATTTACACCCGTTTTTTATTTTCGGGAGGCAAAAGCTTTAATTTTTACAAAGGGAAAATATTGCGTAATTTTTTCGGCCGAGGGAAAAAAGAGAGCGTGGAGCATTTGCATAATTTGGTGGATATCAAAATGTTTAGGTGGGCTAAACAAAAGAAAAGCCCTATTGGTTTTGGCTAGTGAGGTGGGTGGAGGAAGGAGAAAGAAGGAAAAGCTTCAAAAGCTTTTGGTTTGTGGGGTGAGTAAGGGAAGCAAAAAAAAGCTTCAATAGCTTTTGGTTAGTGGGTGGGTGGGTGGGGGAGGGAAGCTTCAATAGCTTTTGTTTTGGAGGGATAACAAAAGAGAGAGGAAAAGCCTCAAAGGCTTTTGGTTAGTAGGGTGGGTGGGGAAGGAAAAGGAAATACCCTCACACCTTTTGATTGATTAACTAGAGTGATTTTTGACAGGCGACTCGGAGGGGGGGTTAACTACTTACCTAATTTAAAACATTTTTTAATTTCTAAGATGGGCCAAAATTTGGGAATAAACGTTAAATAAAGAAATGAGAAGCTTTTTACTTCCGCTAGTCCATTTATCTAATCTCCTTTCTATTATTTACCAGCTGGCTGTTCCTTTCACTCTAACAAAACACACATAAAACGGAAAGTGTATCCAGCTTGTTTTTACGTCAATTCTTTCTATATGCTAGGCAAAATCCATCAATAAAGACATTTTAAAACAACTATATTTTAAACGTTTTTGTTTTAAATCAAGTTTCAATTTTTTTAAATAATATTTTTGACATAATTTTAAGCATTTTTCACTGATTGTATAATCGAAGTAACACCTAAAATTCAACCTTTTGCCTCAATAAAACCCGATAATTTTTTCTCTCATACGGCTTAAAGGCTAAATCTAAAAACATTTAATCTAGAGTTGAGCACGAATGGATCCCTTACATGATTTTACGGGAGCCTGTCCCGTTGACGCGATTCATTGGATTAATCTACGGGATCTCTTTCGTTTCAAAATTCAATCCTGTTGCGGTCTTGGGGATGCGATTTTATCGGCCTCTTCAATATTAACGACTATTTTACAAAATTAGAAAGTCCTCAGCTTCTTGTACAATTAAGAGGACAATATACATAGGTGCATTTGTTTTTGTACCTAAAGCTTATTTAAAAAATTAAAACATTTTAAATTAGGTAAATGAGTGCAGTCAATTTATTTAATTGAGTAAATTATTTAATTTGTAGCTAAAATTAAAATTGCTTTTAAAAAAATTAAATGTCCATCAATTAAATTTATTCAAAAAAATTTTTTGTATATAAATTAATCCTCCAAACGAGCTTCTTAAGGCATAATGTAAATTACTTAAAAAATAAAATTGGAAATATCAGAATAGCATCTAAATATTATTATAACTACAATGTCCTCTAATTTAAATAAAGATGGATTAAAGTATGTATTTGGTTTTCATTTGTTTTGGTTATAGTTTATGGATATCACTTCTCGTTACAAGTTTCTATTATTTATGAGATTAGAAGGCTAGCAAGCATAAGGAGGTTCTTAAGTGGAGGAGGTTCTTAAGTGGTTCATAATGGGAGATGGTTACTATGGAGGGTTTTTGTGAGATGCGATATCCACTTTTTTATTAGGATTGTCATACTGGTCCGACTCTGACCGAGTCAGCTTCGAATAGGTAGGCATAAGAGGGTTATTTCACTAGATTGGAGTAGGGTATCAAATAGCTCGACTCCTACGAAGGATCTCTAATAGAACATCACTTATATGTCGAAAAATTTCGAATTCACTTTAAATATTTCGATATATGGTTATATTATTCAATAAATTTTGTAGTTTCAAGCGTTGGATACTTATAACTGGTTCAACAGACGGGTTTGGCCGCCAATTAGCACAAGAATTGGCAGCCAATATTTATGAAAATTTTGTTATTATTCATGGGAGAAGTGAAAAGAATTGTCAAAAAACTGTTGAGGAATTGGGAATGGAACATGAAAATGTTGGGAATAATAGGAAACAAAGGAATGTTGATTTTGTAGCTGCTGATTTTTCGAAATTATCTGAGGTAATATATTAGACCAGGGATCGAAGATTGTCCTTAAGATGAAGTAAAGTGGTGGGTTAGGCATCTCCTCATACCACGTGTCCAACTTAAAAGTAGTTAGTTGGCCAAACTATCTATATTTTAGTATGTTAGTTATTATATACTAAAATATAGATTAATTAGTTTAATACACTAAATATTAAGCTTCTCTGTTAATTTGAAAATTCTTTAATAAATTTAAGGTTTTAAAAATGTCAGAAGTTGTTCGGTTAAGATTCCCTCGTCTAAATACATTAATTGCTTGTGCATCTGTTGTTGTTCAGCGAAAAATAAAATCTCATGATGGGCTTGAGCTTACTTTACAAGTAAAGCTTATGTACTATTTACCGAAGCCATATAAAATTCAAAAATTTTTCTCAAAAATTTTCCAACCTTATGTAATAAATTGTTAATAATTTTGTCGGGTTCGGGGTTTTCAGGCCTTGAAAAAATCGCCCTGGGATTGGTTTTAGATAAAGGAAGAAGAGAACCAAGCTGATGAAAGCAAGGCTTCACCTTTATTTTAATAGAAAAAGAGTTGACGCTTTCGCACCTGTACTTGATGAGCAAAAGCAAAATCTCATGATAATAACTGCCAGGAGGCCTTCTTAGGACTGTTTTACCTCTCTCTCACTTTAAATTATAATAATTTTTTAAGATCAACCACCTTTCTACATTGTTTTGTTCACTGAATTACTTCCCCTGCTTGAGCTAAATTCTCCATCAAGGATTTTGACTGTTGGTTCTATGTTACATAATTTGTAAGGGTTTTTTCTCGATTTTTATGGAATTATATGTTATTTTTCAATTTATTTTAGTAGTAGTTCAATAAATTGGAATGATATTAACTCTGAAGGATGTAAATATGATAAATTTGCACAATATTCCCTTACTAAATTAATGAATCATTTAGCTACTTTGTACATGCACAGATTAATGTTTAAACATAAAAAACAATTCCAAGTTACTGCAAATGTTGTGGATGCAGAAAAGAGGGTTGAGAAGGAGGGACGAACGATGTAAATTTAACTAACTTGTTTCTGACCCAGATTCAGGGCTATCCGGCCTTGAAATCCCCGTCCCAACCCGGGTTCACATTGTAAGACTCCCAATTAAAAGCTGTCTCAAATGCCAGGAACCCAAACCGAGGACATTGGTGTAAGGGAGGGAATACTTAAGGGTTGATTAGGCCAAGTTATTTATTAATACATTATTCAAAACATATAAACTTAACAACTAATATGAATCTATAAAGCGATTAAAAAAATCTAAATGTATATCAAAGGAGAGGGATTGAAGATAATATGAATATGACGAATATAAACTAGAGCTTTGAACTCGGAGTGTCTTAAGAGACTTAAGATCTCGAAAAATCTTGATCTAGATAATAGAGATTTTTTTATCGAGATTTCGTCTCGATCCTGCCTCAAATATAAACTATAAGAGACAAACTGCAGCTTATTTCTGGTTAGGATTTGAATTAAAAAATTTCTTTTAAAATTTACAGCAAATTTTTAAGTTTGCCCCAATATTCAAACCGTGCACAATTCTATAGTCCTTTATTTCCTGCATCATCAGAGCCATATTTATACGAACATGTAAATGCTTTAGAAACACTTGTTAGATTAACTGAGGATAAAGAATTTGAAGGGATTAGTGGAAAATATTTTGACGCTAATGGTAAAGAATTAAAACTGGGTGCTTCCGTTTGTGATGTAAGGGTACAAGTAAGTATTATTAAGCAAACAAATAAAATAAATTATAAAAGTTGATTTTTAAATTTTATGGCACGTTTAGTTTAAGATGGAGATTATTATTAAAATAATTATTAAAATCTAAATATGTATGTAATTTTGTAGGATAGTCTTGATTCAAAACTTTTCCTCGAGTTTTCGATCTTGAATCTTCGAGTCGTCTTAATTTTGGAGTCAAGTCTGGGTCTTGAGTCTTGGAAAATTTTTGTTTTTGGACGGTTCTTAAATATGTTAACATGGATCAAGCGACCCCATTCACAGAAAAACAGTTGAGGGTTTTGTCGGTGGGCCCCTGATTAGTGAATGGTGAAATTAAAGAAGAAATTTCGGCCAAATGCCTGATGCTTTAATTAATTTAACAAATTCTATTATTAAAAAACATTGCCAATTTAATCATTAAAATTTTAAATTAAGGACCAAATTTGGAGTGAATCTGTAGGTATTTGTGAAAAAATACTTGGAATAACCCGACGCACTTGATTATTTATAATTTATTTGGAATCAAAACAATTTTAATAAAAAAAAATTTCTAGATCTCTTTATCTAAAAATAATTATTTTTCTATGTAAATTTGATTATTATTATTTTAATGCAATAGATATATTTACCGTTAATATTTCGATGCTATATTAAAGGGCATCGATTTGGCCATATTTAATATATTGATAATTTGGAAATCTTTATTTCAAATATGCAATTTAATTTTTTATTGATAAAAATAGTTAAATCCCTTATTTTTTTTATTTTTCAAAATATTAATTCATTTATTTGTCTCTTCATTCAATTTTCTCATTAATAAATTTAATTATTTGGCACAGCACATCTTCTGTCCATCCCCACCAGTTTTTCCACAAGTAGAGCAACAACATTTGGAACATTTACAATTTATGCAGTCATCTAATTAATAAATATAATTTGCAAAAAAATAATAAGGTTCTTGTATAGGGGGAGACATGTCCTATAATAGAGTTATAAATAATTTTGTATTTTCAAGACCATTATAACAATCAGCGCCACTCTTACAGCAAATTTTCTGTCTACAACAATCTTTAAAAAAATATTTTTTTAATTTAATAGTTAATAAACTAAACTGCATTGACACACCATTCTTATTTTTTAAGTTAAAAAATTTAGTTTCAGTATTAAATAATTAATTAATCAGGGCTCTTATAAAAAAAGGTTAAGTTAAAATAAAAAAAATTGAATTTATACATAAGTATACAATAGAAAAGATTTTCAAATAGAAGTAAGCTACAAAAATAAAATTTAAATTTTTATTCACGTTCATACTCTTATATTTTTTAGCGTCGTAAGTGAAAATTTTGAGAATTTTAAGGGTAAATTTAAACTCTAATTAAAATTTTTGAAAAAGGAGCTGGACAAATAATTTTGTGGAGTAGTATTTTTTATTTTTATGAAAATAATTTTAGTAAAATGGACAAATTAATTTAGAATTACACGTCTTTTATACTAATTTATTGTTAAAAATGATATAATTTTGATTCACCTTGGATACAAAAATGAAAAAGATTTTTATTTTCAATCACGTCATAATTACATTAAAGAATGGTAATAAATAATATTTTAAATAATAAATATATTAGAATTACTTAATAGCAAAGATTAAAAACTATTAAATATTCACGTGAAATTAAATAAATTTATTCTATTTTTGGTCATTCGTTTATTTTGTGCAAAAACATTAATAATAAAATAAAAATAATGAATGACGTGATGGAAATAAACAAATTTTATTTTTCTGATAATCACAAGTTGAAAATAAAAATAAAGTTTTTAACGAATATTTTAATAAATGAAATAATTTTGTCTAAAAAATAAATTTAAATAAGCTAACCCGTAATTATCTAGTTTATTGTCACATTGTGCGTTTAAAATATAGTAGCATGAGGTCGAGGCATCGCCGAGTATCGATGCTAATATACACCCCCTAAATATTGAATTTATGAATTTACCGACTCTGCCACCCTTGAATTAAAAAATCCCTTGGTGACCAACAATTTCCAGTTAACCAGCCATCTAATAATATTAAATAATTATTCTTATTCGTAAATATGCATTTATATTGAGCATATTTTGAGTTTGGATACTTGGGGTAAAAGAATCGAATTTGAGTTTGAATCTGGACGCAGGCTTTTGGAAGGTTTTTTGGAAAGAGGTCTCTTTCCCAATATTGCCTAAAATCAGTCAGTAGAAGCACCTTTCCTGTACTATTTAATTTTGTTTCAGAGATTGAATTAGTAAATACATTTCTAGCTCCAAGTATATATTTGGCACACAAAGTAAAAGATAATAGAGTATCAAAATTGAGAGAAACATTCCAGAGATGTGAACAAACCCGTCTTTTTTCAGAACAATTTCCATTAGAATTATCACAAAACAAATCGAGAAATACTGACTTAAACAATATTTTTTTAATTGAGTTTAAGAAACTAGAATTAAGGTAAATTTGATAAAAATAAGTGAGATAGAGCTTCAACCCACAATGAAATAGAGCCCAACTGAAGGTGTAATTGAAAAATAGCTCGAGAACTTTTATGGTAATTTCATGATAACTTGTGCTTGGGTATCCGTATTAGACTGATATTGCTCGGGTATCAGTGTCTAAAGATAGATTCCCTACTTCGGGGAATGGAATTCCCCGACGAACGGTCGAGGTCTCGCCTGAGCCTCGGTTCTCCCTCCGGGCAGTTCTACGTAAAATGATCCATGCCCCAATATCGAACCATAGTTAAGTTAAACTACTGTAAATAAATTTTATACACAGTAGGTAATGAAGCTCTTTTATTTAATAAATTTTTCTCGAAAAAATTTAAATTAATGAACATACATGTATTGCCCCATTATCTGTTCCATGAAAGCTTTTTGGCACTTTAAAATAATAATCAGCCCAAAAATAAAGGAATTCTCTAGTAAATTGAGTATTTTTTAAAATATAACTTCCAGCCATAATTTCCCCATTAAATATCCTTTCATAAAAAATTAGATCAAAATCTTTTTTTCCTTCCAAAAATTCCTCAAGTGAATGATTTGGATTAATGACACCTATATCTGCATCCATAAAAAAGACAAATTTAATATCTGTTGAATGAGAAGAAAGAAAGTTGGCAAGAATGCAATGACGTTGGAAATAAAACTGAAAATTTAAAGAAATTAGGCAACAGGGATCTTGCTGAACCGATTCCCGAAATCGGAAATTTTGTTTTTTTTGTCGGCAGAATCTCTGTTAAGCACTGATATGCATGAGTAATTATCCTCTATTAAATAATTACCCCCTCCTATTTGAGCTTATTAGGTAATTGTTGTGAATGGTAGGAAATTTTTTAGAAATAATTTGGAGTAATGTTAGTCTTAAAATTTGAATACTGTTGAAGAGTGGGGTTCAAAACTGTTATCAATCTGAGATTTTTTCGTTTTTTTCCCGTTATTTACTTACATCTTTTTGTTTACAATTATCATTCTTCTTTTCCATTCCATAAGCATTAATAACTTCAAGGGGATATCCATTTAATTGACAATAACGTCTTAATGTGCTTTGTGCAAGGTTGTAATTTGACAAAATTTTGGCATTATCGACAATAACAATTACCCAAATCTTTTCGAAATGGCCTAAAATTGAAAAATATTTGTATTTTAAACTGAAGGAAATAGACAAATTTTTCAGATCGTTTAAAGTTTAACACTTTAAACTAAAATAAATTAATTTTAGTTAGATAATTCTTTTTCGATATGTGATAAATACAATGACAAGCATTGTTTTATTCAATCACTAAACATTCATTAATTCTTGAATCATTTTGTAGTTTACAACTTGAGTTCATATCTACTATATACATATCAAACGTATATTTGATACGAATATAGATTATGGTTACTTTTGCTGTCTTTAACATTAACTTTTAGAAGTCAAGATCCACAGCCAAAAAAGGTCATAATATTTCAAAAAATATTTCACAAAATTTTTCGCCTCGTCCAAACAAACGATGGGCATTTCGAGAAGCTTGTTTTTATTCGTTTCTTACTTTATTCTCTATCATCTAAGCTTTATTTAATCTCATTATCTTTAATTTGAATAAAGTTATGCCATAAATAATGTGTCCGGTTACTTTTGGGTCACCAGTTACTACAGTCGGATATACCAGAAAATAACCCGGAAATTGTTGTTAAATAGATTTATTTCCCTCACTTTGTTTGTGTCTAATATTAATCTTTCTGTAAACAGTCTTTGTATAATAATTTCATATAAATTAACAACATATCCAACATTCGATTCTTCATAATAAATTAATAAAATAATAAAAAGGAAAGAAAAAATGAATAAAATAAATAATTTTGGTACTTTTTTAATTAAAAGTTGAGGTCTTTTAATTAAATAAAATAAGAACATAAAATATAATTGTTGATTAATTAATTAATTTTTTTAATTAAATAAAAATTTCTCCTTCATTTTCTCATTCAACATCTCATAAACAAATATTTATTTAAAAAATAAAGAAATATTTATTTTAAAAGGAAAAAATTATCAATTAATTTTTATTGATTAATAAATTATTGATAGAAAACCATCAATCAAATCAATTATCAAATGAAAAAATAAATATTACAGTTTTAAAAATGAGAAAATAATCAGGATTCAACATACAGTAATTACATATTAAGATTAGTAATTTAATAAAGCCTATGTTAAATTAAGGATGATTCACTTAGAGCATTTAAAACACTTAGGCGGGGGTTAAACGATCTGGAAGGATAAAAGAGAAAGCATTTTATCTCAGCATTTAGCTCAATTTTTAGCTCAAGAGAAAGCATTTAGCTCAATAGTTTGTATTTTGGATATTTTTCTCTTTCGGCTAATAAAAGCTCAAGCATCTTTAATACAACGGACTGTGTTTACATCACGTCGTCTCCTAAATATTTAGTCTTAGGAATTAAAGGTTATATGTATAAATCTACAATTGTTTGGATAATTTGTAATAAACAGAAAAAATTATTATTGTTATAGTTAGTAACCTTGGTGAATATAGGATTTAAAAAAATCGAAAATAAAAAGACTGGACATTTTTAACTAAAAATAAAAGAAAATTGATTGAGAAAATTTTTAGTTAGAGCTTTATTGTGGTGAGTAAAAACAGGAAAAATAGGAATTATAGTTAGAGAGTAGTATGTTTGAGGGAATGAAAAATTTTGTTTGCTAACTATACTTGGTGAATGAATAACAATCAATTTTTAAGCAAGAAAAAAATGTTTAAAATGGTAAAAATTATTTGAAATTTAAAATATTAAAAAATAAAAAAGTAATGTAAAATAAAGATTTTTTGGAAATTTAAGATTTGTTAATGAAAAAAAAACTAATTTAAATGGGAAGAAGTGTAAAAGTACACGATTCTAATTTTAGGGATGCTTGTATTGGAACTACTTTAGGACTTGCATCCCATGAACTTTATCGTTCCATCAAAGAAGAAAATGTGCGAAAATATGAGTCCCAAATCGTCTATAGGCTGCCCAAATGCTCTCAATATGCTCGTAAAACTCAAATCCCAAATATCTTCTAATGCAAACCACATATCCACAAACCACAACCTCACATATCGCTCGATATTCTGTTAATCCTATAACCCCATTTTTAATTGCTCCTCATCTCTCTATATGCATTCATTGGGACTCAACTTTTCAGCATCGCAGGCGAAAATTTTGAGAATTTTAGATGGCCAAGGATCTGAATTCCTTCCAGGGTAATTTATGAGAATAATAAAAATCCTGACCCGTGCCGAACTCTACTGTTTGATTAAGGGACGCCATTCAATAAAACAAGGTACCTTTTTTAATTTAATCATAATACTTAAATTTTTTGTTTCATTCATAGTTCGGTTTTCTCAATTTATTTATCAAGTTATTTATTATAATTCTTATCTATTTTTCTAAATTATTTTTTTTGTCTCGTTATTTTCTAAATTATTTTTTTGCTTTATTTATTTAAAAAATTTTGATTCCTTTATTAATATAAATCATTTAAAATTTTTATCTAAGGACTTTAACTATTTTATTTTTAACATAAAAATTGAATATAAGCCTCCTTAATATTTAAAAAATGTATTTTGTGATTGAACCAAAAAATTTCTCCACTTAATTTAAACGTTAGAAATAATATTAACAAACTACAATTAAAAATTGATTTCGTTCAGTTCTTCTTATAAGTTTTTCGTAAATAAAACTTTAAGAATCACAGTCTTATTTTTTGATTAAAAAATTCTTTTCTAATTTTATGTTAAAATATTTTGGCTTTATAATTAGTAGAGATCAGGGATGAGACGTAATAAGAAAAAAAAGTTGGGTTGAGGTTTGGGTCGTAAAAAGTACCTGTCAGGGCTGGCCATAATAAAAAATTAGTAATTATCCGCTATATACCCACAAATTGTCTTAACTTTCCAACCAACAAACTGTGTTGATCGGCTATAACTTTTGATGCCATTTCGCTTTTTTTAATTCATAAGGAAAGGCCCTTCTCCAAGATTTGATAAAAGGCCCTTCTTCAAAATTTATAACGAAGAAAGGCTCTTTCCAAATAACTGATAGCTACGTAGTTATTAATTTAATAATTAATTTAAATATAAATATTTACTACTTAAAGTTTAGATAAAACTAAGATGACAAATAATATCGAAATAAATAATGCACTTCATTCAAATTTAATTACTTCAACTAATTGTTGTGAAAAGAAAAATAATTTTAATTTTGATAAATTTATTAATCCAAAATTAAAATTAAAATATATATTAGAATACAATTGGATTACTTTTGAATATATTATTAATGAATTAGCTAATGGAAGTATTGAATTTAGAAAAATTTTAGAAAATGGGGGATTCGTTGAAAAGGTAAAAATTAAAAAAATTTTGGTTAAATTTTTAATAAAATTTAGAATTGAAAATTCAATTTTTGAGAGTATAGAAAGATATTACAATCCAGGGATCCACATGATTCTGCCGTCCCGATTTCCTCAATCAGTAATTTATATTTCAAGTTCCCTAGTACAACCCAACCTACCGCCAACTTACCTATAAATAATTATTAAAATGTTAGAGGATCACGTTAAAGATCATTAGGAAACTTCTTTACTTAAAAGATCATTAGGAAACGTTTTCATGACATCGATCATAATGAAACGTATAGTAATTGGAAAAATAAGGAAAGCATGCAGAAAACAGAAAAAATTCTTGATGTTAAAAATTAAATTGGTGTCTTAAATTAAAATCTAAATTATTTAAACTTTGAAAGCTCCAAAGAATTCATGGTTTAATAAAGAAAATGTATTATTTCCCCTTTTCCATGGGGGATACGGCACCCGGCTATACATTTAAAATCTGTGGTCCGTTATTGTGTTTGTGTACCATAACTGTGAGTGAGTAGAGCTCCAACTCCCAAAAAATATTTTGTGGGAATAAAGTGAACCTATTGAAATAAAGCTCATATGTGGGAGGAAGGAATGGCAATAATGCTTCAAAAATTAATAGGGATTTGCTAGAAAGATAATACATATTATTTATAGTGAGTTAGAAAATTAACAAAAATTTTAAAGATCGAAGCAAAAGACATAAATGATGGCAAAGGCTTTACTTCAAGATTGCTTCGTTTAATAATTAATATAAAATATACAAATGGGATATACAACAAAACAAAAAATTTTTCAAACAAATTTTCTTTAATTTTAAAAATTTTTGCTGATGAGAGGATTGAAATACTTTTACAACATTTTTTTGGAAAAGAAAGATTGGAAAAAGTTATGTTAAAATTTACAGAAAAATTGACAATAGAAAATAATAATAATGAAGAAATAAACGATAAAGTTGTATCGACAAAAATTAATCCCGTGTTAAAGGTAAAAATTTAATTTTTAATGACAAGAGATAACACGGGTTACCCGAAGGCCAATCCGAGCAAATTTTATAGACCCGACCCAAAATCCTTCTGGACTTTTTCTCAAACCAAGACATCCCTGTGGAGGGGAGGCAATTTACTTAAAATTTTTCGAATCAGTTAATTGTTTATTGTTTCCTATTAATTATCCCAGTAATTAAAGCCCACGCCGAAGCGTTCTAGTGCTCCCAGCCAGTGCTGGGTATGACTTCTAGAGTTAGATAAAAAGCAGGCTCATGCGGAGCTAAATCCTCCAAAGAAATAGAAAAGAAGCCGGAGCCAAAATTTTGAAGACTTCTGTGCCAAAGCAAGAGTATGCGAACTTCAAGGAGCTGTACACCCCCTGAATACTGGTAGAAAAGTAAGCTGGTCAGGGTACGCTAAAATATAACTTCCTCTAAAATTAGTAACCGAGAAACCCTGGTATGGTTGAATCGAACCATGCCAGGACGTTCCGGTCGACAATTTTGAACGATGTTATAGCCTCAGCAGTAGGATGGGCTCGCGGTACCTTGGGGTGTACCCGGTAAAAACTTCCAATATTTTTAAATCTATATAAAAAATATTTTTCTACCATTTAGGAATCAATGGCATCATTTACAAGAATGCATAAAAACGAATGTAAATTTTATAAAATGATGAATGATATAAAAAATCCTCCTTTGCCTATACCAAAAATTTATTTTACAAAAAATTGTAGTGAAGAGGAAAATGAAGAAGACAATAAGATTAATAAGATTGGACCACAAGGAGTGATTTTAATGGAGGATTTGTCTGGAAATACACATATTACACCTTTAACTAAAGGATTAAATGAAATACAAGTATTAAAATTTACCGTATTCCTATAAGATCCATCCTGAACTAGATCACGTTTTGAATTAGAATCACGCCTTGGAATAGAGCACCAATTTGGATTAAATCTTAACGAAATAGTTGGTTGAAATACGCTATATAAATTATATCCGGTTTCAATGTCCGATTCTTCAATTAATCTAAAATTTTTATTTCACTCGATCGGGCTTTATCGAGTTCTTTTTCTCAAAAATAGGTGTTAAGAAATTATAAAACCACCTGAATTGAATTTAGATTTTCATATTAGAAATGTTTGAAAATTTTTATAAAAATTTCTGTGAAGAGGGATTACGTATCTAAAAACATTTTGAATCCCCGATTTTTGGGAATCGGAATGGCAGGACCTCCGATCTCTAATACACAGTCATTCACTAAAAAATATAGATAATGGAAGCTGTCAAATACTTGGCACATTTACATGCTTTTTTGTTTTTACCTAAAATTAAAGAAAAATGGCAGAAAGAATTTGTAACAATAGAAGAAATGTGGGGACAGAGTGTGGCTGAAGAATTTGGTTCAGCAATGATTGAACAAATTATGGAACTTGATGGTTATAAATAAATTATAAACCGAAATTAAATTAAAGTATTTTTAGAAGATATTGTGGAACCATTTAAAATAATTGGCAATTTAGTTATGAAACCAGATTTTGTTAAATGGATGAAGGAAAAATGTGAAAATAATTATGGTAATTTTATTTTATTTATTTTGAAAATTGTGGATATGTTTATGTGTCTCAAGAATAGCCAAAGTCTCAAGAATGGCCGACGTTCTCACCGGATTTGAGTCCAATGGATTAAATTTTTGGTTTATTTTGGAAGCAAGGGTCTGCGGTAAATAACACAAAAGTGTGGAGTTGCTTAGTTATTCGGTCGATCAGGAATGGGAGAAAATCTCACTCGAGGAGAAGCGAACAATGCCCACAATTTTTGTACAAGCCTATCCTGTATCAAGCATTTATTCTTTATTTATTTCTATCGATTAAGCTTTATTTGATCACATTAGTTTAATTTGAATAAAGTTCTCAATAAACTTTTGGATCACTCTGTTTAGAAGAAGCCGATTGACAATGAACCCACACTCAGTTCTGTATTTTAGAGAGAATGTAAAATATTAAGGGAGTATATGTACAATCAGCTTAATGCTAGTATCATTCTATTGACTGAAACATCGACTCAATATTTTCATTGCTTATTCCTTGGATTTCTCTATACACAATTAATTTTTGAAAATAAAAAAATATTTTTTAATATTAAAAATGATTCTTAAGGTGTTCCTGAAATCCTTACACATGGGGATTTATGGAATAATAATTTATTATGGTATAACAATAATCCAAACAGACTTGCAGCTTTTATAGACTGGCAATTGGCAACTATAGGTAAATTTTAAAAGTTGTTAGACAAGATCAATTAATTAATTTTAGCTATAAGCTAAAATAGAATAAGGTAGCCAACCAGTAAATAGCTAACAATCAAAGAAATATTTTCAAAGGCAATCCAATGACTGATATATCTCGGTTAATGTTGGCAACTGTAGAACCCGATCTACGTAAAAATATTGAAAAGCAAGGGACAGTTTTAGAACTATATTTGAATGAATTAAATAAAAAATTAGTTGAACAAGGAATGGAAAAAGTAAAGTATGGAATTGAGGAAGTATGTAATTTTAAATATTTAAAAAATATTTTAAAAATTTAATTTTTAAATTAATATAGATCAGAATACTGCCTATGAATCTATCTGAAATCTCTAAATAATGTTTTCTCGCCGTCCCCCCTCTTACGTCTAGTTTGCCCTCTTCCGCCTATTTACATCCCTAATGATGACCATTATTTTTAAAAAAATTTATTTTGGCCTTCCAAAATTCCTTCCACCACAATTTCTTAGCCTTCCTGAAAATTAATCGAAAGACTCTCCGACACCAGACAATCTTCCTTAGTTTAATAAAAATTTCGGTTACGAATCATGAATTCAAAAATTTTCATGTTGGATCCTAATTCGGACTTGTTGAAATTCGGATTCTAATACCGGATCCGTATTCCAATATCGGAATATTTCCCAGAATCCGCCAAATTTAATGCCACTATATTTCTAATTTTTTTAAAGCTTCAACATGTTTACAATTTGGCAATTATTTCACAAGCTATTGGCAAGGTTATGGAAATTCCGTTTTTTGAAAGAGGAACACCAGAAAATGATCCAGAATTCAAAGAAAAAATGGAATGTATTAAAATTAGAGCAAAAAGTAGCATTAATGATGCTTTAAAAATTTTGGAAATGGAAGCACCTGAATGGCTAAATAAAGATGAGGAGAAAAATGGGAAAAATATTTGAAAATTTTTTGATAATAATTTTTATGAAAAACCTCAAATTTATATTTTTGTAAAGCTTGTATTAAATAGAGTTAAATAGGGATTTAAGGCGATGGAAGAATTTTGGACGATAGTTGGCACATCAAGCATGATTTTCTCTCATAAGCGACTCCACACTTTTGCGTTATTAAGAGTAAAACCTTGCCCAAAAAATAAACCAAAATATTGGTTAATTGGACTCAAATCCGGCAACTACGGTGGCCATTATTAAGACATAAAATCGGGTAAATCGGACTTATCCACAATTTTAGAAATAAAAAAAATACCATAATAATTTTTACATTTTTCTTTCATCCATTTAACAAAATGTGGTTTCATAACTATATTCTAGAGTACGTCCGAGTCGGGTCGAGTACGAGTATACCCGACTCGATCTTTCGGCTTTTATACAACTTTACTCGTACTCGATACTCGGGGTCTTAGTACTCGGCATTACACTTATTTAACCTAAATTTAAAAAATATTCGAAAAGATTTTTTTCCGAATTGTAGAAATATTATTATCTCGTAAAATAAATTTAAAAATTATTCGAAAAGATTTTTTTCCGAATTGTAGAAATATTATTATCTCGTAACCTAAATTTAAAAAATATTCGAAGATTTTTTTTCGAATTGTAGAAATATTATTAGCTCGTAACCTAAATTTAAAAAATATTCGAAAATATTTTTTTCCGAATTGTAGAAATATTATTAGCTCGTAACCTAAATTTAAAAAATATTCGAAAAGTTTTTTTCCGAATTGTAGAAATATTATTAGCTAGTAACCTAAATTTAAAAAATATTCGAAAAGAATATTAAAAAATATTCGAATCAAATAAATTTTATTATAGCGCATTATTTCTTCCAACTCAACAATTTTTATTTAGACTTATACAATTCTATTATTGCTCATTAGTTTTATATAATTTCTGATATCTTCTTCCATTTCAAGGTTTATTTAATCAAATAAATTTTATTATAGCGCATTACTTCTTCCAACTGAACGATTTTTATTTAGAGTTATACAATTCTATTATTGCTTATTAGTTTTATATAATTTCTGATATCTTCTTCCATTTCAAGGTTTATTTAATCAAATAAATTTTATTATAGCGCATTATTTCTTCCAACTCAACGATTTTTATTTAGACTTATACAATTCTATTATTGCTCATTAGTTTTATATAATTTCTGATATCTTCTTCCATTTCAATGTTTATTTAATCAAATAAATTTTATTATAGCGCATTATTTCTTCCAACTCAACGATTTTTATTTAGACTTATACAATTCTATTATTGCTCATTAGTTTTATATAATTTCTGATATCTTCTTCCATTTCAAGGTTTATTTAATCAAATAAATTTTATTATAGCGCATTATTTCTTCCAACTCAACGATTTTTATTTAGACTTATACAATTCTATTATTGCTTATTAGTTTTATATAATTTCTGATATCTTCTTCCATTTCAAGGTTTATTTAATCAAATAAATTTTATTATAGCGCATTATTTCTTCCAACTCAACGATTTTTATTTAGACTTATAGAATTCTATTATTGCTCATTAGTTTTATATAATTTCTGATAACTTCTTCCATTTCAAGGTTTATTTAATCAAATAAATTTTATTATAGCGCATTATTTCTTCCAACTTAACGATTTTTATTTAGACTTATACAATCATATTATTGCTCATTAGTTTTAAATAATTTCTGATATCTTCTTCCATTTCAAGGTTTATTTAATCAAATAAATTTTATTATAGCGCATTATTTCTTCCAACTCAACGATTTTTATTTAGACTTATACAATTCTATTATTGCTCATTAGTTTTATATAATTTCTGATATCTTCTTCCATTTCAATGTTTATTTAATCAAATAAATTTTATTATAGCGCATTATTTCTTCCAACTCAACGATTTTTATTTAGACTTATACAATTCTATTATTGCTCATTAGACTTATATAATTTCTGATATCTTCTTCCATTTCAAGGTTTATTTAATCAAATAAATTTTATTATAGCGCATTATTTCTTCCAACTCAACGATTTTTATTTAGACTTATACAATTCTATTTATTTAGACTTATACAATTCTATTATTGCTCATTAGTTTTATATAATTTCTGATATCTTCTTCCATTTCAAGGTTTATTTAATTAAATAAATTTTATTATAGCGCATTATTTCTTCCAACTCAACGATTTTTATTTAGACTTATACAATTCTATTATTTCTCATTAGTTTTATATAATTTCTGATATCTTCTTCCATTTCAAGGTTTATTTAATCAAATAAATTTTATTATAGCGCATTATTTCTTCCAACTCAACGATTTTTATTTAGACTTATACAATTCTAGTATTGCTCATTAGTTTTATATAATTTCTGATATCTTCTTCCATTTCAATGTTTATTTAATCAAATAAATTTTATTATAGCGCATTATTTCTTCCAACTCAACGATTTTTATTTAGATCAATAAATTTTATTATAGCGCATTATTTCTTCCAACTCAACGATTTTTATTTAGACTTATACAATTCTATTATTGCTCATTAGTTTTATATAATTTCTGATATCTTCTTCCATTTCAAGGTTTATTTAATCAAATAAATTTTATTATAGCGCATTATTTCTTCCAACTTAACGATTTTTATTTAGACTTATACAATTCTATTATTGCTCATTAGTTTTATATAATTTCTGATATCTTCTTCCATTTCAAGGTTTATTTAATCAAATAAATTTTATTATAGCGCTTTATTTCTTTCAACTCAACGATTTTTATTTAGATCAATAAATTTTATTATAGCGCATTATTTTTTCCAACTCAACGATTTTTATTTAGACTTATACAATTCTATTATTGCTCATTAGTTTTATATAATTTCTGATATCTTCTTCCATTTCAATGTTTATTTAAAAAAATAAATTTTATTATAGCGCATTATTTCTTCCAACTCAACGATTTTTATTTAGACTTATACAATTCTATTATTGCTCATTAGTTTTATATAATTTCTGATATCTTCTTCCATTTCAAGGTTTATTTAATCAAATAAATTTTATTATAGCGCATTATTTCTTCCAAATCAACGATTTTTATTTAGACTTATACAATTCTATTATTGCTCATTAGTTTTATATAATTTCTGATATCTTCTTCCATTTCAATGTTTATTTAAAAAAATAAATTTTATTATAGCGCATTATTTCTTCCAACTCAACGATTTTTATTTAGACTTATACAATTCTATTATTGCTCATTAGTTTTATATAATTTCTGATATCTTCTTCCATTTCAATGTTTATTTAATCAAATAAATTTTATTATAGCGCATTATTTCTTCCAACTCAACGATTTTTATTTAGACTTATACAATTCTATTATTGCTCATTAGTTTTATATAATTTCTGATATCTTCTTCCATTTCAAGGTTTATTTAATCAAATAAATTTTATTATAGCGCATTATTTCTTCCAACTCAACGATTTTTATTTAGACTTATACAATTCTATTATTGCTTATTAGTTTTATATAATTTCTGATATCTTCTTCCATTTCAAGGTTTATTTAATCAAATAAATTTTATTATAGCGCATTATTTCTTCCAACTCAACGATTTTTATTTAGACTTATAGAATTCTATTATTGCTCATTAGTTTTATATAATTTCTGATAACTTCTTCCATTTCAAGGTTTATTTAATCAAATAAATTTTATTATAGCGCATTATTTCTTCCAACTCAACGATTTTTATTTAGACTTATACAATTCTAGTATTGCTCATTAGTTTTATATAATTTCTGATATCTTCTTCCATTTCAATGTTTATTTAATCAAATAAATTTTATTATAGCGCATTATTTCTTCCAACTCAACGATTTTTATTTAGATCAATAAATTTTATTATAGCGCATTATTTCTTCCAACTTAACGATTTTTATTTAGACTTATACAATCATATTATTGCTCATTAGTTTTAAATAATTTCTGATATCTTCTTCCATTTCAAGGTTTATTTAATCAAATAAATTTTATTATAGCGCATTATTTCTTCCAACTCAACGATTTTTATTTAGACTTATACAATTCTATTATTGCTCATTAGTTTTATATAATTTCTGATATCTTCTTCCATTTCAATGTTTATTTAATCAAATAAATTTTATTATAGCGCATTATTTCTTCCAACTCAACGATTTTTATTTAGACTTATACAATTCTATTATTGCTCATTAGACTTATATAATTTCTGATATCTTCTTCCATTTCAAGGTTTATTTAATCAAATAAATTTTATTATAGCGCATTATTTCTTCCAACTCAACGATTTTTATTTAGACTTATACAATTCTATTTATTTAGACTTATACAATTCTATTATTGCTCATTAGTTTTATATAATTTCTGATATCTTCTTCCATTTCAAGGTTTATTTAATTAAATAAATTTTATTATAGCGCATTATTTCTTCCAACTCAACGATTTTTATTTAGACTTATACAATTCTATTATTTCTCATTAGTTTTATATAATTTCTGATATCTTCTTCCATTTCAAGGTTTATTTAATCAAATAAATTTTATTATAGCGCATTATTTCTTCCAACTCAACGATTTTTATTTAGACTTATACAATTCTAGTATTGCTCATTAGTTTTATATAATTTCTGATATCTTCTTCCATTTCAATGTTTATTTAATCAAATAAATTTTATTATAGCGCATTATTTCTTCCAACTCAACGATTTTTATTTAGATCAATAAATTTTATTATAGCGCATTATTTCTTCCAACTCAACGATTTTTATTTAGACTTATACAATTCTATTATTGCTCATTAGTTTTATATAATTTCTGATATCTTCTTCCATTTCAAGGTTTATTTAATCAAATAAATTTTATTATAGCGCATTATTTCTTCCAACTTAACGATTTTTATTTAGACTTATACAATTCTATTATTGCTCATTAGTTTTATATAATTTCTGATATCTTCTTCCATTTCAAGGTTTATTTAATCAAATAAATTTTATTATAGCGCTTTATTTCTTTCAACTCAACGATTTTTATTTAGATCAATAAATTTTATTATAGCGCATTATTTTTTCCAACTCAACGATTTTTATTTAGACTTATACAATTCTATTATTGCTCATTAGTTTTATATAATTTCTGATATCTTCTTCCATTTCAATGTTTATTTAAAAAAATAAATTTTATTATAGCGCATTATTTCTTCCAACTCAACGATTTTTATTTAGACTTATACAATTCTATTATTGCTCATTAGTTTTATATAATTTCTGATATCTTCTTCCATTTCAAGGTTTATTTAATCAAATAAATTTTATTATAGCGCATTATTTCTTCCAAATCAACGATTTTTATTTAGACTTATACAATTCTATTATTGCTCATTAGTTTTATATAATTTCTGATATCTTCTTCCATTTCAATGTTTATTTAAAAAAATAAATTTAGCGCATTATTTCTTCCAACTCAACGATTTTTATTTAGACTTATACAATTCTATTATTGCTCATTAGTTTTATATAATTTCTGATATCTTCTTCCATTTCAAGGTTTATTTAATCAAATAAATTTTATTATAGCGCATTATTTCTTCCAAATCAACGATTTTTATTTAGACTTATACAATTCTATTATTGCTCATTAGTTTTATATAATTTCTGATATCTTCTTCCATTTCAATGTTTATTTAAAAAAATAAATTTTATTATAGCGCATCATTTCTTCCAACTCAACGATTTTTATTTAGACTTATACAATTCTATTATTGCTCATTAGTTTTATATAATTTCTGATATCTTCTTCCATTTCAAGGTTTATTTAATCAAATAAATTTTATTATAGCGCATTATTTCTTCCAACTCAACGATTTTTATTTAGACTTATACAATTCTATTATTGCTCATTAGTTTTATATAATTTCTGATATCTTCTTCCATTTCAAAGTTTATTTAATCAAATAAATTTTATTATAGCGCATTATTTCTTCCAACTCAACGATTTTTATTTAGACTTATACAATTCTATTATTGCTCATTAGTTTTATATAATTTCTGATATCTTCTTCCATTTCAAGGTTTATTTAATCAAATAAATTTTATTATAGCGCATTATTTCTTCCAACTTAACGATTTTTATTTAGACTTATACAATTCTATTATTGCTCATTAGTTTTATATAATTTCTGATATCTTCTTCCATTTCAAGGTTTATTTAATCAAATAAATTTTATTATAGCGCTTTATTTCTTTCAACTCAACGATTTTTATTTAGATCAATAAATTTTATTATAGCGCATTATTTTTTCCAACTCAACGATTTTTATTTAGACTTATACAATTCTATTATTGCTCATTAGTTTTATATAATTTCTGATATCTTCTTCCATTTCAATGTTTATTTAATCAAATAAATTTTATTATAGCGCTTTATTTCTTTCAACTCAACGATTTTTATTTAATCAAATAAATTTTATTATAGCGCATTATTTCTTCCAACTCAACGATTTTTATTTAGACTTATACAATTCTATTATTGCTCATTAGTTTTATATAATTTCTGATATCTTCTTCCATTTCAAAGTTTATTTAATCAAATAAATTTTATTATAGCGCATTATTTCTTCCAACTCAACGATTTTTATTTAGACTTATACAATTCTATTATTGCTCATTAGTTTTATATAATTTCTGATATCTTCTTCCATTTCAAGGTTTATTTAATCAAATAAATTTTATTATAGCGCATTATTTCTTCCAACTTAACGATTTTTATTTAGACTTATACAATTCTATTATTGCTCATTAGTTTTATATAATTTCTGATATCTTCTTCCATTTCAAGGTTTATTTAATCAAATAAATTTTATTATAGCGCTTTATTTCTTTCAACTCAACGATTTTTATTTAGATCAATAAATTTTATTATAGCGCATTATTTTTTCCAACTCAACGATTTTTATTTAGACTTATACAATTCTATTATTGCTCATTAGTTTTATATAATTTCTGATATCTTCTTCCATTTCAATGTTTATTTAATCAAATAAATTTTATTATAGCGCTTTATTTCTTTCAACTCAACGATTTTTATTTAATCAAATAAATTTTATTATAGCGCATTATTTCTTCCAACTTAACGATTTTTATTTAGACTTATACAATCATATTATTGCTCATTAGTTTTAAATAATTTCTGATATCTTCTTCCATTTCAAGGTTTATTTAATCAAATAAATTTTATTATAGCGCATTATTTCTTCCAACTCAACGATTTTTATTTAGACTTATACAATTCTATTATTGCTCATTAGTTTTATATAATTTCTGATATCTTCTTCCATTTCAATGTTTATTTAATCAAATAAATTTTATTATAGCGCATTATTTCTTCCAACTCAACGATTTTTATTTAGACTTATACAATTCTATTATTGCTCATTAGACTTATATAATTTCTGATATCTTCTTCCATTTCAAGGTTTATTTAATCAAATAAATTTTATTATAGCGCATTATTTCTTCCAACTCAACGATTTTTATTTAGACTTATACAATTCTATTTATTTAGACTTATACAATTCTATTATTGCTCATTAGTTTTATATAATTTCTGATATCTTCTTCCATTTCAAGGTTTATTTAATTAAATAAATTTTATTATAGCGCATTATTTCTTCCAACTCAACGATTTTTATTTAGACTTATACAATTCTATTATTTCTCATTAGTTTTATATAATTTCTGATATCTTCTTCCATTTCAAGGTTTATTTAATCAAATAAATTTTATTATAGCGCATTATTTCTTCCAACTCAACGATTTTTATTTAGACTTATACAATTCTAGTATTGCTCATTAGTTTTATATAATTTCTGATATCTTCTTCCATTTCAATGTTTATTTAATCAAATAAATTTTATTATAGCGCATTATTTCTTCCAACTCAACGATTTTTATTTAGATCAATAAATTTTATTATAGCGCATTATTTCTTCCAACTCAACGATTTTTATTTAGACTTATACAATTCTATTATTGCTCATTAGTTTTATATAATTTCTGATATCTTCTTCCATTTCAAGGTTTATTTAATCAAATAAATTTTATTATAGCGCATTATTTCTTCCAACTTAACGATTTTTATTTAGACTTATACAATTCTATTATTGCTCATTAGTTTTATATAATTTCTGATATCTTCTTCCATTTCAAGGTTTATTTAATCAAATAAATTTTATTATAGCGCTTTATTTCTTTCAACTCAACGATTTTTATTTAGATCAATAAATTTTATTATAGCGCATTATTTTTTCCAACTCAACGATTTTTATTTAGACTTATACAATTCTATTATTGCTCATTAGTTTTATATAATTTCTGATATCTTCTTCCATTTCAATGTTTATTTAAAAAAATAAATTTTATTATAGCGCATTATTTCTTCCAACTCAACGATTTTTATTTAGACTTATACAATTCTATTATTGCTCATTAGTTTTATATAATTTCTGATATCTTCTTCCATTTCAAGGTTTATTTAATCAAATAAATTTTATTATAGCGCATTATTTCTTCCAAATCAACGATTTTTATTTAGACTTATACAATTCTATTATTGCTCATTAGTTTTATATAATTTCTGATATCTTCTTCCATTTCAATGTTTATTTAAAAAAATAAATTTTATTATAGCGCATTATTTCTTCCAACTCAACGATTTTTATTTAGACTTATACAATTCTATTATTGCTCATTAGTTTTATATAATTTCTGATATCTTCTTCCATTTCAAGGTTTATTTAATCAAATAAATTTTATTATAGCGCATTATTTCTTCCAAATCAACGATTTTTATTTAGACTTATACAATTCTATTATTGCTCATTAGTTTTATATAATTTCTGATATCTTCTTCCATTTCAATGTTTATTTAAAAAAATAAATTTTATTATAGCGCATCATTTCTTCCAACTCAACGATTTTTATTTAGACTTATACAATTCTATTATTGCTCATTAGTTTTATATAATTTCTGATATCTTCTTCCATTTCAAGGTTTATTTAATCAAATAAATTTTATTATAGCGCATTATTTCTTCCAACTCAACGATTTTTATTTAGACTTATACAATTCTATTATTGCTCATTAGTTTTATATAATTTCTGATATCTTCTTCCATTTCAAAGTTTATTTAATCAAATAAATTTTATTATAGCGCATTATTTCTTCCAACTCAACGATTTTTATTTAGACTTATACAATTCTATTATTGCTCATTAGTTTTATATAATTTCTGATATCTTCTTCCATTTCAAGGTTTATTTAATCAAATAAATTTTATTATAGCGCATTATTTCTTCCAACTTAACGATTTTTATTTAGACTTATACAATTCTATTATTGCTCATTAGTTTTATATAATTTCTGATATCTTCTTCCATTTCAAGGTTTATTTAATCAAATAAATTTTATTATAGCGCTTTATTTCTTTCAACTCAACGATTTTTATTTAGATCAATAAATTTTATTATAGCGCATTATTTTTTCCAACTCAACGATTTTTATTTAGACTTATACAATTCTATTATTGCTCATTAGTTTTATATAATTTCTGATATCTTCTTCCATTTCAATGTTTATTTAATCAAATAAATTTTATTATAGCGCTTTATTTCTTTCAACTCAACGATTTTTATTTAATCAAATAAATTTTATTATAGCGCATTATTTCTTCCAACTCAACGATTTTTATTTAGACTTATACAATTCTATTATTGCTCATTAGTTTTATATAATTTCTGATATCTTCTTCCATTTCAAAGTTTATTTAATCAAATAAATTTTATTATAGCGCATTATTTCTTCCAACTCAACGATTTTTATTTAGACTTATACAATTCTATTATTGCTCATTAGTTTTATATAATTTCTGATATCTTCTTCCATTTCAAGGTTTATTTAATCAAATAAATTTTATTATAGCGCATTATTTCTTCCAACTTAACGATTTTTATTTAGACTTATACAATTCTATTATTGCTCATTAGTTTTATATAATTTCTGATATCTTCTTCCATTTCAAGGTTTATTTAATCAAATAAATTTTATTATAGCGCTTTATTTCTTTCAACTCAACGATTTTTATTAAGATCAATAAATTTTATTATAGCGCATTATTTTTTCCAACTCAACGATTTTTATTTAGACTTATACAATTCTATTATTGCTCATTAGTTTTATATAATTTCTGATATCTTCTTCCATTTCAATGTTTATTTAATCAAATAAATTTTATTATAGCGCTTTATTTCTTTCAACTCAACGATTTTTATTTAGATCAATAATTTTTATTATAGCGCATTATTTTTTCCAAATCAACGATTTTTATTTAGACTTATACAATTCTATTATTGCTCATTAGTTTTATATAATTTCTGATATCTTCTTCCATTTCAATGTTTATTTAATCAAATAAATTTTATTATAGCGCATTATTTCTTCCAACTCAACGATTTTTATTTAGACTTATACAATTCTATTATTGCTCATTAGTTTTATATAATTTCTGATATCTTCTTCCATTTCAAGGTTTATTTAATCAAATAAATTTTATTATAGCGCATTATTTCTTCCAACTCAACGATTTTTATTTAGACTTATACAATTTTATTATTGCTCATTAGTTTTATATAATTTCTGATATCTTCTTCCATTTCAAGGTTTATTTAATCAAATAAATTTTATTATAGCGCATTATTTCTTCCAACTCAACGATTTTTATTTAGACTTATACAATTCTATTATTGCTCATTAGTTTTATATAATTTCTGATATCTTTTTCCATTTCAATGTTTATTTAAAAAAATAAATTTTATTATAGCGCATTATTTTTCCCAAATCAACGATTTTTATTTAGACTTATACAATTCTATTATTGCTCATTAGTTTTATATAATTTCTGATATCTTCTTCCATTTCAATGTTTATTTAATCAAATAAATTTTATTATAGCGCATTATTTTTTCCAACTCAACGATTTTTATTTAGACTTATACAATTCTATTATTGCTCATTAGTTTTATATAATTTCTGATATCTTTTTCCATTTCAATGTTTATTTAAAAAAATAAATTTTATTATAGCGCATTATTTCTTCCAACTCAACGATTTTTATTTAGACTTATACAATTCTATTATTGCTCATTAGTTTTATATAATTTCTGATATCTTCTTTCATTTCAAGGTTTATTTAATCAAATAAATTTTATTATAGCGCATTATTTCTTCCAACTCAACGATTTTTATTTAGACTTATACAATTCTATTATTGCTCATTAGTTTTATATAATTTCTGATATCTTCTTCCATTTCAAGGTTTATTTAATCAAATAAATTTTATTATAGCGCATTATTTCTTCCAACTCAACGATTTTTATTGAGACTTATACAATTCTATTATTGCTCATTAGTTTTATATAATTTCTGATATCTTCTTCCATTTCAATGTTTATTTAAAAAAATAAATTTTATTATAGCGCATTATTTCTTCCAACTCAACGATTTTTATTTAGACTTATACAATTCTATTATTGCTCATTAGTTTTATATAATTTCTGATATCTTCTTCCATTTCAAGGTTTATTTAATCAAATAAATTTTATTATAGCGCATTATTTCTTCCAACTCAACGATTTTTATTTAGACTTATACAATTCTATTATTGCTCATTAGTTTTATATAATTTCTGATATCTTCTTCCATTTCAAGGTTTATTTAATCAAATAAATTTTATTATAGCGCATTATTTCTTCCAACTCAACGATTTTTATTTAGACTTATACAATTCTATTATTGCTCATTAGTTTTATATAATTTCTGATATCTTCTTCCATTTCAATGTTTATTTAAAAAAATAAATTTTATTATAGCGCATTATTTCTTCCAACTCAACGATTTTTATTTAGACTTATACAATTCTATTATTGCTCATTAGTTTTATATAATTTCTGATATCTTCTTCCATTTAAAGGTTTATTTAATCAAATAAATTTTATTATAGCGCATTATTTCTTCCAACTCAACGATTTTTATTTAGACTTATACAATTCTATTATTGCTCATTAGTTTTATATAATTTCTGATATCTTCTTCCATTTCAAAGTTTATTTAATCAAATAAATTTTATTATAGCGCATTATTTCTTCCAACTCAACGATTTTTATTTAGACTTATACAATTCTATTATTGCTCATTAGTTTTATATAATTTCTGATATCTTCTTCCATTTCAAGGTTTATTTAATCAAATAAATTTTATTATAGCGCATTATTTCTTCCAACTCAACGATTTTTATTTAGACTTATACAATTTTATTATTGCTCATTAGTTTTATATAATTTCTGATATCTTCTTCCATTTCAAGGTTTATTTAATCAAATAAATTTTATTATAGCGCATTATTTCTTCCAACTCAACGATTTTTATTTAGACTTATACAATTCTATTATTGCTCATTAGTTTTATATAATTTCTGATATCTTCTTCCATTTCAAGGTTTATTTAATCAAATAAATTTTATTATAGCGCATTATTTCTTCCAACTCAACGATTTTTATTTAGACTTATACAATTTTATTATTGCTCATTAGTTTTATATAATTTCTGATATCTTCTTCCATTTCAAGGTTTATTTAATCAAATAAATTTTATTATAGCGCATTATTTCTTCCAACTCAACGATTTTTATTTAGACTTATACAATTTTATTATTGCTCATTAGTTTTATATAATTTCTGATATCTTCTTCCATTTCAAGGTTTATTTAATCAAATAAATTTTATTATAGCGCATTATTTCTTCCAACTCAACGATTTTTATTTAGACTTATACAATTCTATTATTGCTCATTAGTTTTATATAATTTCTGATATCTTCTTCCATTTCAAAGTTTATTTAATCAAATAAATTTTATTATAGCGCATTATTTCTTCCAACTCAACGATTTTTATTTAGACTTATACAATTCTATTATTGCTCAATAGTTTTATATAATTTCTGATATCTTCTTCCATTTCAAGGTTTATTTAATCAAATAAATTTTATTATAGCGCATTATTTCTTCCAACTCAACGATTTTTATTTAGACTTATACAATTTTATTATTGCTCATTAGTTTTATATAATTTCTGATATCTTGTTCCATTTCAAGGTTTATTTAATCAAATAAATTTTATTATAGCGCATTATTTCTTCCAACTCAACGATTTTTATTTAGACTTATACAATTCTATTATTGCTCATTAGTTTTATATAATTTCTGATATCTTCTTCCATTTCAAAGTTTATTTAATCAAATAAATTTTATTATAGCGCATTATTTCTTCCAACTCAACGATTTTTATTTAGACTTATACAATTCTATTTATTTAGACTTATACAATTCTATTATTGCTCATTAGTTTTATATAATTTCTGATATCTTCTTCCATTTCAAGGTTTATTTAATCAAATAAATTTTATTATAGCGCATTATTTCTTCCAACTCAACGATTTTTATTTAGACTTATACAATTCTATTATTGCTCATTAGTTTTATATAAGTTTCATTAGTTAGTTAGTTAGTTAGTTAGTTAGTTTTATATAATTATTAATCAAATAAATTTTATTATAGCGCATTATTTCTTCCAACTCAACGATTTTTATTCTTCCATTTCAAGGTTTATTTTTTTTTTATTTTATTTTTTTTTTCAAGGTTTATTTAATCAAATAAATTTTATTATAGCGCATTATTTCTTCCAACTCAACGATTTTTATTTAGACTTAACAATTTTATTATTGCTCATTAGTTTTATATAATTTCTGATATCTTCTTCCATTTCAAAGTTTATTTAATCAAATAAATTTTATTATAGCGCATTATTTCTTCCAACTCAACGATTTTTATTTAGACTTATACAATTCTATTATTGCTCAATAGTTTTATATAATTTCTGATATCTTCTTCCATTTCAAGGTTTATTTAATCAAATAAATTTTATTATAGCGCATTATTTCTTCCAACTCAACGATTTTTATTTAGACTTATACAATTTTATTATTGCTCATTAGTTTTATATAATTTCTGATATCTTCTTCCATTTCAAGGTTTATTTAATCAAATAAATTTTATTATAGCGCATTATTTCTTCCAACTCAACGATTTTTATTTAGACTTATACAATTCTATTATTGCTCATTAGTTTTATATAATTTCTGATATCTTCTTCCATTTCAAAGTTTATTTAATCAAATAAATTTTATTATAGCGCATTATTTCTTCCAACTCAACGATTTTTATTTAGACTTATACAATTCTATTTATTTAGACTTATACAATTCTATTATTGCTCATTAGTTTTATATAATTTCTGATATCTTCTTCCATTTCAAGGTTTATTTAATCAAATAAATTTTATTATAGCGCATTATTTCTTCCAAATCAACGATTTTTATTTAGACTTATACAATTCTATTATTGCTCATTAGTTTTATATAAGTTTCATTAGTTAGTTAGTTAGTTAGTTAGTTAGTTTTATATAATTATTAATCAAATAAATTTTATTATAGCGCATTATTTCTTCCAACTCAACGATTTTTATTCTTCCATTTCAAGGTTTATTTTTTTTTTATTTTATTTTTTTTTCAAGGTTTATTTAATCAAATAAATTTTATTATAGCGCATTATTTCTTCCAACTCAACGATTTTTATTTAGACTTATACAATTTTATTATTGCTCATTAGTTTTATATAATTTCTGATATCTTCTTCCATTTCAAGGTTTATTTAATCAAATAAATTTTATTATAGCGCATTATTTCTTCCAACTCAACGATTTTTATTTAGACTTATACAATTTTATTATTGCTCATTAGTTTTATATAATTTCTGATATCTTCTTCCATTTCAAGGTTTATTTAATCAAATAAATTTTATTATAGCGCATTATTTCTTCCAACTCAACGATTTTTATTTAGACTTATACAATTCTATTATTGCTCATTAGTTTTATATAATTTCTGATATCTTCTTCCATTTCAAAGTTTATTTAATCAAATAAATTTTATTATAGCGCATTATTTCTTCCAACTCAACGATTTTTATTTAGACTTATACAATTCTATTATTGCTCATTAGTTTTATATAATTTCTGATATCTTCTTCCATTTCAAGGTTTATTTAATCAAATAAATTTTATTATAGCGCATTATTTCTTCCAACTCAACGATTTTTATTTAGACTTATACAATTCTATTATTGCTCATTAGTTTTATATAATTTCTGATATCTTCTTCCATTTCAAGGTTTATTTAATCAAATAAATTTTATTATAGCGCATTATTTCTCTCAACTCAACGATTTTTATTTAGACTTATACAATTCTATTATTGCTCATTAGTTTTATATAATTTCTGATATCTTCTTTCATTTCAATGTTTATTTAAAAAAATAAATTTTATTATAGCGCATTATTTCTTCCAACTAACGATTTTTATTTAGACTTATACAATTCTATTATTGCTCATTAGTTTTATATAATTTCTGATATCTTCTTCCATTTCAAGGTTTATTTAATCAAATAAATTTTATTATAGCGCATTATTTCTTCCAAATCAACGATTTTTATTTAGACTTATACAATTCTATTATTGCTCATTAGTTTTATATAATTTCTGATATCTTTTTCCATTTCAATGTTTATTTAAAAAAATAAATTTTATTATAGCGCATTATTTCTTCCAACTCAACGATTTTTATTTAGACTTATACAATTCTATTATTGCTCATTAGTTTTATATAATTTCTGATATCTTCTTCCATTTCAAGGTTTATTTAATCAAATAAATTTTATTATAGCGCATTATTTCTTCCAACTCAACGATTTTTATTTAGACTTATACAATTCTATTATTGCTCATTAGTTTTATATAATTTCTGATATCTTCTTCCATTTCAAGGTTTATTTAATCAAATAAATTTTATTATAGCGCATTATTTCTTCCAACTCAACGATTTTTATTTAGACTTATACAATTCTATTATTGCTCATTAGTTTTATATAATTTCTGATATCTTCTTCCATTTCAAGGTTTATTTAATCAAATAAATTTTATTATAGCGCATTATTTCTTCCAACTCAACGATTTTTATTTAGACTTATACAATTCTATTATTGCTCATTAGTTTTATATAATTTCTGATATCTTCTTCCATTTCAAGGTTTATTTAATCAAATAAATTTTATTATAGCGCATTATTTCTCTCAACTCAACGATTTTTATTTAGACTTATACAATTCTATTATTGCTCATTAGTTTTATATAATTTCTGATATCTTCTTTCATTTCAATGTTTATTTAAAAAAATAAATTTTATTATAGCGCATTATTTCTTCCAACTAACGATTTTTATTTAGACTTATACAATTCTATTATTGCTCATTAGTTTTATATAATTTCTGATATCTTCTTCCATTTCAAGGTTTATTTAATCAAATAAATTTTATTATAGCGCATTATTTCTTCCAAATCAACGATTTTTATTTAGACTTATACAATTCTATTATTGCTCATTAGTTTTATATAATTTCTGATATCTTTTTCCATTTCAATGTTTATTTAAAAAAATAAATTTTATTATAGCGCATTATTTCTTCCAACTCAACGATTTTTATTTAGACTTATACAATTCTATTATTGCTCATTAGTTTTATATAATTTCTGATATCTTCTTCCATTTCAAGGTTTATTTAATCAAATAAATTTTATTATAGCGCATTATTTCTTCCAACTCAACGATTTTTATTTAGACTTATACAATTCTATTATTGCTCATTAGTTTTATATAATTTCTGATATCTTCTTCCATTTCAAGGTTTATTTAATCAAATAAATTTTATTATAGCGCATTATTTCTTCCAACTCAACGATTTTTATTTAGACTTATACAATTCTATTATTGCTCATTAGTTTTATATAATTTCTGATATCTTCTTCCATTTCAAGGTTTATTTAATCAAATAAATTTTATTATAGCGCATTATTTCTTCCAACTCAACGATTTTTATTTAGACTTATACAATTCTATTATTGCTCATTAGTTGTATATAAGTTTCATTAGTTAGTTAGTTAGTTAGTTAGTTTTATATAATTATTAATCAAATAAATTTTATTATAGCGCATTATTTCTTCCAACTCAACGATTTTTATTCAGACTTATACAATTTTATTATTGCTCATTAGTTTTATATAATTTCTGATATCTTCTTCCATTTCAAGGTTTATTTAATCAAATAAATTTTATTATAGCGCATTATTTCTTCCAACTCAACGATTTTTATTTAGACTTATACAATTTTATTATTGCTCATTAGTTTTATATAATTTCTGATATCTTCTTCCATTTCAAGGTTTATTTAATCAAATAAATTTTATTATAGCGCATTATTTCTTCCAACTCAACGATTTTTATTTAGACTTATACAATTTTATTATTGCTCATTAGTTTTATATAATTTCTGATATCTTCTTCCATTTCAAGGTTTATTTAATCAAATAAATTTTATTATAGCGCATTATTTCTTCCAACTCAACGATTTTTATTTAGACTTATACAATTCTATTATTGCTCATTAGTTTTATATAATTTCTGATATCTTCTTCCATTTCAAGGTTTATTTAATCAAATAAATTTTATTATAGCGCATTATTTCTTCCAACTCAACGATTTTTATTTAGACTTATACAATTCTATTATTGCTCATTAGTTTTATATAATTTCTGATATCTTCTTCCATTTCAAGGTTTATTTAATCAAATAAATTTTATTATATCGCATTATTTCTTCCAACTCAACGATTTTTATTTAGACTTATACAATTCTATTATTGCTCATTAGTTTTATATAATTTCTGATATCTTCTTCCATTTCAAGGTTTATTTAATCAAATAAATTTTATTATAGCGCATTATTTCTTCCAACTCAACGATTTTTATTCTTCCATTTCAAGGTTTATTTTTTTTTTTATTTTTTTATTTTTTTTTTTTTTATTTTTTTTTCAAGGTTTATTTAATCAAATAAATTTTATTATAGCGCATTATTTCTTCCAACTCAACGATTTTTATTTAGACTTATACAATTTTATTATTGCTCATTAGTTTTATATAATTTCTGATATCTTCTTCCATTTCAAGGTTTATTTAATCAAATAAATTTTATTATAGCGCATTATTTCTTCCAACTCAACGATTTTTATTTAGACTTATACAATTTTATTATTGCTCATTAGTTTTATATAATTTCTGATATCTTCTTCCATTTCAAGGTTTATTTAATCAAATAAATTTTATTATAGCGCATTATTTCTTCCAACTCAACGATTTTTATTTAGACTTATACAATTCTATTATTGCTCATTAGTTTTATATAATTTCTGATATCTTCTTCCATTTCAAGGTTTATTTAATCAAATAAATTTTATTATAGCGCATTATTTCTTCCAACTCAACGATTTTTATTTAGACTTATACAATTCTATTATTGCTCATTAGTTTTATATAATTTCTGATATCTTCTTCCATTTCAAGGTTTATTTAATCAAATAAATTTTATTATAGCGCATTATTTCTTCCAACTCAACGATTTTTATTTAGACTTATACAATTCTATTATTGCTCATTAGTTTTATATAATTTCTGATATCTTCTTCCATTTCAAGGTTTATTTAATCAAATAAATTTTATTATAGCGCATTATTTCTTCCAACTCAACGATTTTTATTTAGACTTATACAATTCTATTATTGCTCATTAGTTTTATATAATTTCTGATATCTTCTTCCATTTCAAGGTTTATTTAATCAAATAAATTTTATTATAGCGCATTATTTCTTCCAACTCAACGATTTTTATTTAGACTTATAATATTCTATTATTGCTCATTAGTTTTATATAATTTCTGATATCTTCTTCCATTTCAAGGTTTATTTAATCAAATAAATTTTATTATAGCGCATTATTTCTTCCAACTCAACGATTTTTATTTAGACTTATAATATTCTATTATTGCTCATTAGTTTTATATAATTTCTGATATCTTCTTCCATTTCAAGGTTTATTTAATCAAATAAATTTTATTATAGCGCATTATTTCTTCCAACTCAACGATTTTTATTTAGACTTATACAATTTTATTATTGCTCATTAGTTTTATATAATTTCTGATATCTTCTTCCATTTCAAGGTTTATTTAATCAAATAAATTTTATTATAGCGCATTATTTCTTCCAACTCAACGATTTTTATTTAGACTTATACAATTCTATTATTGCTCATTAGTTTTATATAATTTCTGATATCTTCTTCCATTTCAAGGTTTATTTAATCAAATAAATTTTATTATATCGCATTATTTCTTCCAACTCAACGATTTTTATTTAGACTTATACAATTCTATTATTGCTCATTAGTTTTATATAATTTCTGATATCTTCTTCCATTTCAAGGTTTATTTAATCAAATAAATTTTATTATAGCGCATTATTTCTTCCAACTCAACGATTTTTATTTAGACTTATAATATTCTATTATTGCTCATTAGTTTTATATAATTTCTGATATCTTCTTCCATTTCAAGGTTTATTTAATCAAATAAATTTTATTATAGCGCATTATTTCTTCCAACTCAACGATTTTTATTTAGACTTATACAATTTTATTATTGCTCATTAGTTTTATATAATTTCTGATATCTTCTTCCATTTCAAGGTTTATTTAATCAAATAAATTTTATTATAGCGCATTATTTCTTCCAACTCAACGATTTTTATTTAGACTTATACAATTTTATTATTGCTCATTAGTTTTATATAATTTCTGATATCTTCTTCCATTTCAAGGTTTATTTAATCAAATAAATTTTATTATAGCGCATTATTTCTTCCAACTCAACGATTTTTATTTAGACTTATACAATTTTATTATTGCTCATTAGTTTTATATAATTTCTGATATCTTCTTCCATTTCAAGGTTTATTTAATCAAATAAATTTTATTATATCGCATTATTTCTTCCAACTCAACGATTTTTATTTAGACTTATACAATTCTATTATTGCTCATTAGTTTTATATAATTTCTGATATCTTCTTCCATTTCAAGGTTTATTTAATCAAATAAATTTTATTATAGCGCATTATTTCTTCCAACTCAACGATTTTTATTTAGACTTATACAATTCTATTATTGCTCATTAGTTTTATATAATTTCTGATATCTTCTTCCATTTCAAGGTTTATTTAATCAAATAAATTTTATTATAGCGCATTATTTCTTCCAACTCAACGATTTTTATTTAGACTTATACAATTCTATTATTGCTCATTAGTTTTATATAATTTCTGATATCTTCTTCCATTTCAAGGTTTATTTAATCAAATAAATTTTATTATAGCGCATTATTTCTTCCAACTCAACGATTTTTATTTAGACTTATACAATTTTATTATTGCTCATTAGTTTTATATAATTTCTGATATCTTCTTCCATTTCAAGGTTTATTTAATCAAATAAATTTTATTATAGCGCATTATTTCTTCCAACTCAACGATTTTTATTTAGACTTATACAATTCTATTATTGTTCATTAGTTTTATATAATTTCTGATATCTTCTTCCATTTCAAGGTTTATTCAATCAAATAAATTTTATTATATCGCATTATTTCTTCCAACTCAACGATTTTTTTTAGACTTATACAATTCTATTATTGCTCATTAGTTTTATATAATTTCTGATATCTTCTTCCATTTCAAGGTTTATTTAATCAAATAAATTTTATTATAGCGCATTATTTCTTCCAACTCAACGATTTTTATTTAGACTTATACAATTCTATTATTGCTCATTAGTTTTATATAATTTCTGATATCTTCTTCCATTTCAAGGTTTATTTAATCAAATAAATTTTATTATAGCGCATTATTTATTCCAACTCAACGATTTTTATTTAGACTTATAATATTCTATTATTGCTCATTAGTTTTATATAATTTCTGATATCTTCTTCCATTTCAAGGTTTATTTAATCAAATAAATTTTATTATAGCGCATTATTTCTTCCAACTCAACGATTTTTATTTAGACTTATAATATTCTATTATTGCTCATTAGTTTTATATAATTTCTGATATCTTCTTCCATTTCAAGGTTTATTTAATCAAATAAATTTTATTATAGCGCATTATTTCTTCCAACTCAACGATTTTTATTTAGAATTATACAATTCTATTATGGCTCATTAGTTTTATATAATTTCTGATATCTTCTTCCATTTCAAGGTTTATTTAATCAAATAAATTTTATTATAGCGCATTATTTCTTCCAACTCAACGATTTTTATTTAGACTTATACAATTCTATTATTGCTCATTAGTTTTATATAATTTCTGATATCTTCTTCCATTTCAATGTTTATTTAAAAAAATAAATTTTATTATAGCGCATTATTTCTTCCAACTCAACGATTTTTATTTAGACTTATACAATTCTATTATTGCTCATTAGTTTTATATAATTTCTGATATCTTCTTCCATTTCAAGGTTTATTTAATCAAATAAATTTTATTATAGCGCATTATTTCTTCCAACTCAACGATTTTTATTTAGACTTATACAATTCTATTATTGCTCATTAGTTTATATAATTTCTGATATCTTCTTCCATTTCAAGGTTTATTTAATCAAATAAATTTTATTATAGCGCATTATTTCTTCCAACTCAACGATTTTTATTTAGACTTAGACAATTCTATTATTGCTCATTAGTTTTATATAATTTCTGATATCTTCTTCCATTTCAAGGTTTATTTAATCAAATAAATTTTATTATAGCGCATTATTTCTTCCAACTCAACGATTTTTATTTAGACTTATAATATTCTATTATTGCTCATTAGTTTTATATAATTTCTGATATCTTCTTCCATTTCAAGGTTTATTTAATCAAATAAATTTTATTATAGCGCATTATTTCTTCCAACTCAACGATTTTTATTTAGACTTATAATATTCTATTATTGCTCATTAGTTTTATATAATTTCTGATATCTTCTTCCATTTCAAGGTTTATTTAATCAAATAAATTTTATTATAGCGCATTATTTCTTCCAACTCAACGATTTTTATTTAGACTTATAATATTCTATTATTGCTCATTAGTTTTATATAATTTCTGATATCTTCTTCCATTTCAAGGTTTATTTAATCAAATAAATTTTATTATAGCGCATTATTTCTTCCAACTCAACGATTTTTATTTAGACTTATACAATTTTATTATTGCTCATTAGTTTTATATAATTTCTGATATCTTCTTCCATTTCAAGGTTTATTTAATCAAATAAATTTTATTATAGCGCATTATTTCTTCCAACTCAACGATTTTTATTTAGACTTATACAATTCTATTATTGCTCATTAGTTTTATATAATTTCTGATATCTTCTTCCATTTCAAGGTTTATTTAATCAAATAAATTTTATTATAGCGCATTATTTCTTCCAACTCAACGATTTTTATTTAGACTTATACAATTCTATTATTGCTCATTAGTTTTATATAATTTCTGATATCTTCTTCCATTTCAAGGTTTATTTAATCAAATAAATTTTATTATAGCGCATTATTTCTTCCAACTCAACGATTTTTATTTAGACTTATACAATTCTATTATTGCTCATTAGTTTTATATAATTTCTGATATCTTCTTCCATTTCAAGGTTTATTTAATCAAATAAATTTTATTATAGCGCATTATTTCTTCCAACTCAACGATTTTTATTTAGACTTATACAATTCTATTATTGCTCATTAGTTTTATATAATTTCTGATATCTTCTTCCATTTCAAGGTTTATTTAATCAAATAAATTTTATTATAGCGCATTATTTCTTCCAACTCAACGATTTTTATTTAGACTTATACAATTCTATTATTGCTCATTAGTTTTATATAATTTCTGATATCTTCTTCCATTTCAAGGTTTATTTAATCAAATAAATTTTATTATAGCGCATTATTTCTTCCAACTCAACGATTTTTATTTAGACTTATACAATTCTATTATTGCTCATTAGTTTTATATAATTTCTGATATCTTCTTCCATTTCAAGGTTTATTTAATCAAATAAATTTTATTATAGCGCATTATTTCTTCCAACTCAACGATTTTTATTTAGACTTATACAATTCTATTATTGCTCATTAGTTTTATATAATTTCTGATATCTTCTTCCATTTCAAGGTTTATTTAATCAAATAAATTTTATTATAGCGCATTATTTCTTCCAACTCAACGATTTTTATTTAGACTTATACAATTCTATTATTGCTCATTAGTTTTATATAATTTCTGATATCTTCTTCCATTTCAAGGTTTATTTAATCAAATAAATTTTATTATAGCGCATTATTTCTTCCAACTCAACGATTTTTATTTAGACTTATAATATTCTATTATTGCTCATTAGTTTTATATAATTTCTGATATCTTCTTCCATTTCAAGGTTTATTTAATCAAATAAATTTTATTATAGCGCATTATTTCTTCCAACTCAACGATTTTTATTTAGACTTATACATATTCTATTATTGCTCATTAGTTTTATATAATTTCTGATATCTTCTTCCATTTCAAGGTTTATTTAATCAAATAAATTTTATTATAGCGCATTATTTCTTCCAACTCAACGATTTTTATTTAGACTTATACAATTCTATTATTGCTCATTAGTTTTATATAATTTCTGATATCTTCTTCCATTTCAAGGTTTATTTAATCAAATAAATTTTATTATAGCGCATTATTTCTTCCAACTCAACGATTTTTATTTAGACTTATACAATTCTATTATTGCTCATTAGTTTTATATAATTTCTGATATCTTCTTCCATTTCAAGGTTTATTTAATCAAATAAATTTTATTATAGCGCATTATTTCTTCCAACTCAACGATTTTTATTTAGACTTATACAATTCTATTATTGCTCATTAGTTTTATATAATTTCTGATATCTTCTTCCATTTCAAGGTTTATTTAATCAAATAAATTTTATTATAGCGCATTATTTCTTCCAACTCAACGATTTTTATTTAGACTTATACAATTCTATTATTGCTCATTAGTTTTATATAATTTCTGATATCTTCTTCCATTTCAAGGTTTATTTAATCAAATAAATTTTATTATAGCGCATTATTTCTTCCAACTCAACGATTTTTATTTAGACTTATACAATTCTATTATTGCTCATTAGTTTTATATAATTTCTGATATCTTCTTCCATTTCAAGGTTTATTTAATCAAATAAATTTTATTATAGCGCATTATTTCTTCCAACTCAACGATTTTTATTTAGACTTATACAATTCTATTATTGCTCATTAGTTTTATATAATTTCTGATATCTTCTTCCATTTCAAGGTTTATTTAATCAAATAAATTTTATTATAGCGCATTATTTCTTCCAACTCAACGATTTTTATTTAGACTTATACAATTCTATTATTGCTCATTAGTTTTATATAATTTCTGATATCTTCTTCCATTTCAAGGTTTATTTAATCAAATAAATTTTATTATAGCGCATTATTTCTTCCAACTCAACGATTTTTATTTAGACTTATACTATTCTATTATTGCTCATTAGTTTTATATAATTTCTGATATCTTCTTCCATTTCAAGGTTTATTTAATCAAATAAATTTTATTATAGCGCATTATTTCTTCCAACTCAACGATTTTTATTTAGACTTATAATATTCTATTATTGCTCATTAGTTTTATATAATTTCTGATATCTTCTTCCATTTCAAGGTTTATTTAATCAAATAAATTTTATTATAGCGCATTATTTCTTCCAACTCAACGATTTTTATTTAGACTTATAATATTCTATTATTGCTCATTAGTTTTATATAATTTCTGATATCTTCTTCCATTTCAAGGTTTATTTAATCAAATAAATTTTATTATAGCGCATTATTTCTTCCAACTCAACGATTTTTATTTAGACTTATAATATTCTATTATTGCTCATTAGTTTTATATAATTTCTGATATCTTCTTCCATTTCAAGGTTTATTTAATCAAATAAATTTTATTATAGCGCATTATTTCTTCCAACTCAACGATTTTTATTTAGACTTATACAATTTTA